>CM038677.1:479084684-479684684 GCA_021605205.1 Aegilops longissima | reverse complement strand
TGTTGTTTTTGGTTGTTGAGAAGGATGCTACCAGTTATGCCTTTGTTTGTGCAAACTTTATGATTAGCAGTGCACAAAGTGAGCACCCTTCGTAACCTTTTGTTTCTTCTTTGCTCAAGTTACATTACGTATCAAGATGTGAGTTACTAAATGTTCATGTATGTATCATGGATGGACACTACCTCTTGTATTGTTGATTGGTTTGCAGGCTTAATGGTTCGGTTCGTAGAAGAGCTTCAGCCTTAGAAGATTTCGGGAGAATCGAGTAAGTGAATACAAAGGTATATGATCGGTTTCTTCACTCCTATTTCTCTGCATTATTTTTATCCTCAAGTAGTTCCTGCCCAACTTGTTTGTACACATGTGTGCCTGTTATTATTCTGGAGGTTAAGTGGGTGAAATAGTTGGTGATGTTTAGTGTGGAAGCCACTCAAAACCGTTGTATATAGTTGAATTTGAGATTTTTCTTCCAATGATGTGTTCGACTTTATACATTTGGATTTCAAAATTTTCCCGAGTGATTGTTACATAGAGACAAGAAAGTTTGTTTTAGTCATGTATTAGTGAATCCTATATTTGTTTTAGTCATGTATTACATGAAGTATTTGGCCACCGACGTTTGAATTTCTAGACATGTTATTACACTTGTAGTTATGAAGCTTATGCCATGTGATGGCAGTATTAACCCCTTCATGGAAATGTGTTTAAAAGGTAATTAAAAGCAGCTGTTGGATGCCCAATTATGTTCCTTTTTCCTTGTTCTTGATGTACACACTACAAATCAGTTTTATGAATTTCTGATATGATTGCTTCAATGATGATTTTTGCAGAAGCACTTGCCTTTGGAATTAAAGATCGTTTATGACACCGACTGAGAGATCATACCAAGGGGTGAGCTAATTATGTTGTATTGTGCTTCACGCTTTTCTGTTATAGTCCGCATCTTAAAAATTTCCCTACAGATTTCAGGGCTAGCAAATATGCTAAACATAAATACAGAGAAGGCAATCAGGCAGTGGATTTCCGATATTGATGCGAGAAAAATTCCTTTGGGTCAAAGCCCACTTACTGATATTCTCATGGTGTTTTAACTAATATATATATATATATATATATATATATATATATATATATATATATATATATATATATATATATATATATATATACCATCCGCTCGACGGCGAGGAGGGAAACCCCGCAGACCGAGGACAGCGCGATGACTGTGCTGCATGTGAAGAGCATGGTCATGTCATGGGACCACACATCGGTGGTGGTCCGCTTGCCTGCTATGGCGTCAAACACGACCACACCGTTTTACTCGGCCTATTGTAAGATATGGTTCCCCGCCTAATTAATTTGTTCCTTCTTCCAAGCTCTTACTTAGTGTATATTCCTTTCTGTGTAGCTGATTGGATTGGGCAGGGTGCTCTTTTGCTTTAAAGATAGGATAGGTGGATATATTTGGTTTTATGATGGACAGGTTGATCAAAATCACATGGCCTTTTTTCAAGTTTGAGAAGGAAAAGACACTAGAACAGGTGATTGATCACAACCATACTTTCAGAGATTTATAATGATTAATTCAGAGATTTAGAAGGATGCTAATGGGACAACATGGTGGTGCGGTAAGTTAATTAAGTGCACGGTGAAAGTTGTCTATACTGGAAAATTTCTTGATTGACTGACTGGAATATAATGATTAATTTTATAATTTTATAATTCGGGGCTAAAGTTTGGGATTTTAGGAGTGAATCATTTGAGCCATTTGTCTAACTATGTGCTTATGATAACTTTATAGATAGAATCAATATCGATGTATTTATCTCTCGCATGTGCAATCGCAGAGCGACAATTAGTCCTCACTTGGACAACCTCTCACTTATTAATTAACATGCATCGTTGGAGGGAGTGTCACGCCTTGTGGCAATCTGCGCCACCAATCAATTGCCTAGGCCAGCTGGCCGATCGCGCTCTGTATCCGAGGATGACGCTCGATTTGACTCGACCATCAGCCGCTGCCGCCCCACAACCACATCACCGCCATCCGTGGGCTTCTTGTACTCATCTATGTTCTTTGCAACGTTGTACCGCAAAACATAGATTTTAATTCAAGTGTCGATCCTACATGCTTTAACCCTCCCCCTCCTCAAGTGTTCCTCAATGTTGTTGTATTCAGAGATGCTCAGATTTTGTGGTAGGAATTTTAAGCTCTAAGGACATAATTATTCAGCCTGCAAGATTTTTGCTTTGGGTTTCAGAAAACTGAATAGCGAGATAGCAACATCTTTATCAGAGTACCGTGTGCATGTCTGCATGATCATCTTCTTCTTGGTGGCCTGATTAGAATTATGCTAATTTTCTTGCTTTGCACTTGGGGTAAATAGGCTAGACTAAAAGGTACGATACTAATGGCGAACAGATGATACCGACCTGATGTGTAATAGTTGCAACCGACCAACTCAAATGAATACTAAGTATCTTCTCGGCCTGTTATCTCAAGATGTACTGCTCTTTCATTTGCTATTTGCCCAGATTTGGGACAAGATGGTCCCATCTATATGTTGGCTCCCATCTATTCTAGCTTGTGGCCATATCAAGGGTTCTCGCTGTCTATCTTGGTGGATATTAGCTTTGTTCTCGAGAGATTGTCCCCGGATCATCATTAGGCTATTGGCTATTCTTGGCTGTCCTCATGAATTTATTTTAGATTTGAATTTATAATCAAACACTGCAATCTATATTTCTATCAAGATAATGGTATGTCACCTATCCTATTTTCTGCAGTACACATGAATCTATGATCCAGATTCTAGGTACATCCTCTACTACAGCAATCCGGCATATACTGAAGTGTACTGCTTATATGGTGAATATCTTCAATTCATCACACATACTCATAAAGTAATGAATATGTACATGCTGCATGTTTCTGCAGTTGTAAGAATTCAACATTCAATTCTGGTTATATCTCATGCCTTCCAGTGTTTTGTGTTTCAGTTGCCCTAATCTCTTTGTATTTGAGCGTCATTTGTTTAGTTCTTTTAAAATTTGTAGTGCAACTTTTTACATGTTATGTCCATGTGTTATACAAAATAGCAAGAAAACAAGTGGAATGGGCACTTGCCAACCTGGCAACGCCCAAGTTCCTCCCAAGAGGCGCCACACGGTGGCGCCCCAACCCCTAGTGTAATCATCAAGGTGAATGTAAGAGGATCCACCCTCGAGGTTCACACTTGAGGGGTTGCACGACAGAGTCGTATCGGAAGTGGTTAAGGAGGAAATCACCCTCGATGACCACAACCGAATAGCTACACTACATGGTTAACATCAGAAGTGCTGATGAGGTCTCACCCTCGGCACTCGATAGTAACCCAATAGTGTCGAGAAACTAAGGGGAAAGTGATGTGCGGTGTCGGGGCCTGGTCTTCGACCCCGTTGATCGGGTCTTCGATGATGAAGCAGGGGCAACAAGGACAAGGTGGGGGTCACGATGGATCACTAACCAACATATACTAAGCAGTTTAGGAATAAGCAGGTAAGGTAACAATAAGCAGGTTACGGAAGCAGGCTATGCATCAGAATAGGAGCAAACAATAACAGTAGCAAAATCTAATGCAAGCATAAGAGAATGGAATGGGCAATATCAGGATGATCAAAGGGGGGCTTGCCTGGAAGCTCTGCTGAAAAGGAAGAAGTGTCGTCGTCGACGTAGTCGATCACAGGGATAGCATCGGTCTCGAGGTCTACCGGAGAGAAGAGGGGGAAGAAACAATAAATATAAAACAAACAAAGCATCATAATGCATAACATGGTAAAACGCGGTGCTAGGGGTGAACTAACGCAGTGCTAGGTTATAGAGACGAAGAGGGAAAACATATGGGAATGTAATCCCAGTCCGGACCTGTGTCAGACAGATGACCAGAGGGGGAAAGTTCCATGTTCAGATAGTTAGAGGCATCTGACAGGTAAACGGACCTTGTGTTCGGATTCCTCTCGTTGTTCTAAGCAACTTTCATATATAAAACTTTTTCATCCGAGTTACGGTTATTTTCCTACGGTTTTTCAAAGATTTAAACAATATTATGAAAATCCTGAAATTATTTCTAAGTTGAAAATCACCACAAAAGGGTTGGGTGCACCCGGTGCAGTGCACCTAGCAGTGTGTTGTGGGGCTGACAGTGGGCAAGTGGGGCCTAGTTGACTCAGTCAACAATGACTGGTCAAGGGATGAATAGTGTAGGCGGGTCCCACACATCATTGACTCAGTTTTAACAGTTTATTTAAAAAGGGTTAACTAAAAGGAGGTGGCCCACATGTCACAGACTATTAGCACTAATATTTAAATATCACTTCAGACTAACCAAACCACGGCCCCATCTGTCATTGGGTCTGGGGGTTAAATTAGGGGGGGTTAGATTAGGGGGTCGGGGGTGATTACTTGGCTCAGGGCAGCCGCCGGCCAAACCAGCGACGCCAGCACGGGGCGGCCGTAGCGGGAGGCCGCGGCATGAGGGGGCTGGCCGGAGCGTCCGGGACAGAGGGAGGGAGCGGGCGCGCCTGGGCCTGCGCAGTGTGCGCGCGGAGGTGCGGGCTTGCGCGGGGTCAATTGCAGAGGCAGGCGCAGCCAACAACGATGGAGTGCGGCGGGCGGCGCCCAATGCGTTCAGGAGCGGTTGCAGGCGGGCGCCGGGAGGCGCGGCTTGCAGCGGCGAGGCCAAGGGCGACCGGAGGCAGTGGGGGCTAGCAGCGGCAGGAGCAGAATTAGCAGCGTCTAGGAATGGCAGCGGCGGCCGGGCGCAAAGTAGCAGCAGGCAAGCAGCGGCGAATGGCACGGGGCTACGGGCATTGCGTGTAGGGCTCAGTCAGGGAGGGCGAGCGTGCGAGGGCGCGGTCAGGCCGCTGCCAGAGGTGAGGCAGGGCGTGGCCGGGCACGTACGGGAGCAAGCTACGTCACGGTTATGGCGGGGCTTCGGCCACGACCTCGAGTGGGGCGATGTCTACGGCGGGGAAACGATGAGGGGGGGAAAGAGAGGATTCAACGCGGGGCTCACAACGGGGCGTAGAGTATCTCGGGGAGGTTGGGGATGCGCCGGGGAAGTGACGAATTCGACGGCGAGATGCAGCGGCCGTGAGCGAAGACGACTTTGATGGCGAGTGTACGCGACCTCCTAGCTCGGGCTGATGCTCGTTGTCGAAGCAGGGGAAGGTGGCGCAGCTCCTGGACGCCTTGGCGCAACGAGGGGAGATCGGCGGTCGCGGGATCGACGAGGTGGCGTCGGTTGTCTCTCCGGCATGAGCGAATCTGAGAGGGGAACAGTGAGCAGGCTCTAGGGTTTTCCACTGGGTCGAGGGGGCCGGGGGTACCTTGTAGGACGTCGAGGAGTCGTGGGATGGCCGCCACGCACGGATGGTGCAGCCATGGCTGGTCGGATGCCCTCCACGATCCCCTGTCTCCTGTAGAGAGGTGGGAGGAGAGGTGGAGGTGGGCTGGGCTGGCCATTTGGCTAGATGGGCCAAGGTGACTAGTAGATTAGGTACTTTTACTTTTCTATATTTTCTGCTTTCACAATTCTTCTCTGTTTTGCAATTTCTATAGCAAAGGAGTTTTGGTTCAACAGGGTACTTGACACATAAATACTATGCAATGTTATGATTTAGCACATCAAGTTCCAATTTATTTTGAAACGTGCATATATTTATTTAAATTGAAAGGAATGATTAAAAGTTGTCGGTCCAGTTTTAAATAGGTTAAGGGTATTTTAATAATTCCAAATAATATTTTTTATACATGACAATTAGTTAGTGAATTTTTGCAACCCAGCGAACATTTTTGTTTTAAATTTTGAAGAAATAATAATTTGACTTTATTTTAATTGAATTTGAACTCGGTTTGGATCAAAGTGAGATTAGAAACTTAACAGCGATGGCATGGCACCATTAGGGTGTGTGGTTACTGTAGCTTAACTACCGAGGCGTTATAGCTTGATTCCTAGTATCCATTATGTTCTGAGATTGATGTTGCTATGACTTTGCCATGCTTAATGCTTGTCACTTTGGGCGTGGGTGCCATGATTTCAGATCTGAACTGTTTATGTTATCACCATTATATCTGTGTTCTAGATCTGATCTTGCAACTTATAGTCACCTACTACGTGTTATGATCCGGCAACCCCGGAGTGACAATAGTTGGGACACTTCCCGGTGATGACCGTAGCTTGAGGAGTTCATGTATTCACCATGTGTTAATGCTTTGATCTGGTTCTCTATTTAAAGGAGGCCTTAATATCCCTTAGTTTCCAATAGGACCCCACTGCCACGGGAGGGTAGGACAAAAGATGCCATGCAAGTTCTTTCCATAAGCACGTATGACTATTTATGGAATACATGCCTACATTATATTTATGAACTGGAGCTAGTGTCTTATCGCCCTAGGTTGTAACTGTCACATGATCAATATCATCCAACAAATCGCAGATCCAATGCCTACGATTTTCCTACATATTGATCTTGCTAAGTTACTACTGTTGTTGTTACTATTGTCACTGCTACAAAACTATTACTATCACTGTTACAGTTACTGTTGCCGCTACCACTACTATCAAAGCTATCATATTACTGTGCTACTGATCACTTTGCTGCAGATAATTAATCTCCAGATGTGATTGAATTGACAACTCAGTTGCTAATACTTGCAAATATTCTTTGGCTCCCCTTGTGTCGAATCTATAAATTTGGGTTGAATACTCTACCCTCGAAAACTATTGCGATCCCCTATACTTGTGGGTTATCAAGAACTTTTTCTAGCGCCGTTGCCGGGGAGCATAGCTATATTTTTTGAGTCACTTTGGATTATTATCAAATTATTTCTATGAAGAATCTGAAGGACGCTAAGACTAAGATTTTTCCCTCTAAGACGAGGGCAGGTAAGGAACTGCCATCTAGCTCTGCATTGGATTCACCTTCTATTATAGGTATACTTGCGACACCACCAAATGCTACTAATACTGATATGTCGCAAGTTATTGATGATGCCACTTCTGCTATGAATGATATTTATGATGATGCTAGTACCTTTCTTGATGATAATGTGCCACTAGGTGAATTTGGAACAACTTGCTACAACTAAAGCTTTTGAGAATGTTGAAACTTATGAAGAGCTTGGAACTGAAAATCTTGAAACACCTATTAGAACTAGTCCCCCTAGATATGAATTGCCAAAGGTACCAGAAGGTTATGTTATGGATGAGGAGGCAACTAGGGATATTCTTGCTTGTAAGGATAGAGATGATCTATAAAAATTATTATGCAAGTATAAAGAAAAGACTTTGAATGCTAAAATGAAATGTGATCCTTAGTTTGCTACTTCACCTATCTATGTTGACGATAAGGATTATGAATTCTCTGTCGACCCAGAGTTGATTACTTTGGTTGAATCTGATCCTTTCCATGGTTATGAAACTGAAACTGTTGTGGCACATCTTACTAAGTTGAATGACATAGCCACCCTTTTTGCTCATGATGAGAAAATTCACTATTATTACATTCTCAAATTATTTCCGTTCTCATTAAAGGGTGATGCTAAAGCTTGGTACAATACTCTTGCTCCTGGTTGCGTGCGTAGTCCCCAGGACATGATTTATTACTTCTCTGAAAAATGTTTCCCTGCTTATAAGAAACAAGCTGTCTTACAGGAAATATTTAACTTTGTGCAAATTGAAGAATAGTGTCTCCCACAAGCTTGGGGAGGCTTCTCCAATTGCTTAATGCTTTGCCAGATCATCCTCTTAAGAAAAATGAAATACTTGATATCTTCTATAATGGACTAACCGATGCTTCTAGGGATTCCCTAGATAGTTGTGCTGGTTGTGTTTTCAGGGAATGAACTATTGGGCAAGCTGAAGAATTATTGAATAACATACTGAAAAATTATGATGATTGGACTCTTCCTAAACCACCGCTTAAACCCACTCCAAAGAAGAGGGGTATCTTACATCTCAGTCCTGAAGATATGCAAGAGGCAAAGAAATCTATGAGAGAAAAGGTATTAAAGCTGAGGATGTCAAAAATTTACCTCCTATTGAAGAAATACATGGGCTTGATACACCACCACCACCTAAGGTGCTAGAGGTAAACTCTCTAATGAAATTCAATGATAATGATAATCCTCACAATATGCACCCTAGCCAATGCCTTTATGAGTTTGAAAATTACATTAGAAAGCAAGATCACTTCAATGCAAATGTTACGAAACAATTGCAATACAATTCTGATATGATTGCTCACTTGAGTGACTTGTTATTTAGAATCTCAAATGATGTTAGAGGTGTGGGGAAGCATGCTTCTATGGTTCAAACTCAGTTAGAACAAGTTGCTAAATCTCAAAGAGAGTTGTTAGATGAAATGAATAATAATATCAAGGATCATGCTGTTAGAGTAATGACTAGAGGAGGTAGGATGACTCAGGAACCACTTTATCCGGAAGGACACCCAAAAATAATTGAACAAGACTCTCAAAGGGTTAACACTGATGCACATGGTCCTTCTAAAAAGAAAAAGAAGAAGAAAAATGATAGGACTTTGCATGCCTCTAGTGAACCTGAAGTAGAAAAACCTCCCGATAATGATAATGAAGTTTCTATCTCTGATGCTGAAACTCAATCTGGTAGTGAACACTCACCTTTTGATAATGAAAAAGATAATGATGAGGTTCGGGAAGATACTCAAACAAATAATAAAGAACCAGACAATGATGTTGAGGTAGAACTAGCAGTTGATCTTGATAACCCACAACCCAAGAATAAAAGATATGATTAAAGAGACTTTGTTGCTAGAAAACACGGTAAGGAAAGAGAACCATGGGTTAAAAACCCTATGCCCTTTACATCTAAGTCAACTAAAAGAAACATGATGAAGAATTTGAATGCTTTGATAAAATGCTGAGGCCACTCTTTTTGCGCACTCGCTTGACTGATATCTTAAAAATGCCTCCCTATGCAAAGTATATGAAAGACATCATCACCAATAAGAGAAAAATACCAGAAGCTGAAATCTCTACCATGCTTGCTAACTATACTTATAAAGATGGAGTACCTAAAAACTTGGAGATCCGGGAATACCAACTATACCTTGCTCCATCAAAAGAAATTATGTGAAAACTGCTTTATGTGATTTGGGAGCTGTTGTTAGTGTTATGCCTTTCTCTTTATATAAGAGACTTGATTTGAATAAACTCACACATACTAAAATATCTTTGCAAATGGCTAACAAATCCACTGCCATACCTGTCCGTATTTGTGAGGATGTGCCCATTGTTGTTGCCAATGTTACTATTTTGACTGACTTTGTTATACATGAGATGCCCGAGGACGACAACATGTCGATTATCCTTGGTAGACCCTTCTTGAATGCTGCAGGGGCTGTTATTGATTGCAATAAAAGCAAGGTCACTTTTCATATCAATGGTAATGAGCATACGGTGCACTTTCCGAAGAAACAATTCCAAGTGAATGGTATTAATGTTATTGAAAAATCTCCGACAATCACTATTGGAAGTTTTCAACTACCTATACCTACTTTTAAAAAGTAATATGAAATGCTTATTGTTGGGAACATCCATATCCCCGTTGAGGTAACTTAGTGATTTACGAAAGTTCTTCGGTTTCATGATAATCGAAAGTGGTTGTTAATTAGACTTGATCAACCTTATTAATGGATCATTTTTGAGAGGTATGAAGTTGATGAATTTAGTGAGCACTACTTTCTGTCCCTACCTTTTTTTTCTTTTTATTAGTTAAATAAAATAAAATGCCAAGTTTTGTCTGTTTTCTGAATTTCCCGTGCAATAAAAAATGACCCAAAATAAAAGTTCTCAGAATTCTTTGAAAATTTAATATGATTTTTTCTTATTATTTAAGAATCTTTGGTGCGAATAACATCAAAGGGAGGTGCACCAGCTGGGCACAACCCACCTTGGCGCGCCAGGACCCCCAGGCGCGCCCTGGTGGGTTGTGGTCCCCACGTGGGCCCCCTCACTTATCTCTTCATCCCACATCACCACCTACCTTCAGAAAAAATCACGATTGCTCTCTCTCTCTCTCGTGTTCTTGCTCCCAAGCCCGCGGATTTCGATCTCTTTGCTCGAAGCTCCATTTCCGAAACTGTTTCGGGGGATTGTTGCTTGGTATGTGACCCCTCAATTGGTCCAATTAGTTTTTGCTTTAGTGGTTTGTATTTTGGATAATTAGCTACTCTTGGTGCTGTTGTAGATGAGCTTGCATGTTGAATTCTTAGAGTTCTAAGTAGTTTGAATGCTTGTTATGGCCTCTATGCTCCTTATGAGTAGTTGCTTTCAATCTTGTGAAGTTTTGCTGACAAAAATTTTGTGGACTAAAAATTTCAGAATTTTGTTCATAGGAAAAAGATGAGTATCTTTAGGAAGTTTGCTTCCAAGAAAAACTCCATGGGAGTTATTGGGGAGTCATCTGACAGTGATATCCATACCCAGAGAATGGCGGAGGTATGTGTAACACCCCGAGGATCATGCTACACTAAACCACCATGATGATGCTAAGCTACTGTGAATTTCAATGATAATCATGTTGGGATAATATCTCATTTCAAATTCCTCTGTAAAAACAATTCAAAGTCACAATGCAAAATGAGTTTGCTCAAAACTTGCTAGAAAAATGTCCGTCATTTGACAAATATTCCATAACATTTATTTGTTAAGGAACACAAAATCACTCTTGTGCAAAGATGAGCTTTGGCAATTATAACCACATCATTTAAGCATTTTTTTAAATGCTATCCTCTGTATGAAAAATTCAAATGAACTCCAAAATTGCACAAACTTTTTGTGGCACTGCAGAATATTTCATAGTATTTTTGTGGCCAAGCTCCACTTTTATGCAAGGTCATTTGGTGGCTTGAATTATTGCAAAACTGTTCTTTGTAAAATAAAACGAAATGTAAAATACAAAAGCTTTTAAAAGAAAAATAAAGAGACCCCCCTCGCTAGGCCTCACCCACCGGCCATCCAACCAGGCCGCCCACCTAACCCTCCATAACCCCCACCATGACCTAACCCTATCCCACGACCCTCCACTCTCCCCATACGTCTCTCCCTCTCCTCCCAAGCCACACACCCAGCCCCAGTGCCGGCCTTCATCCCATCGCCCGTCGGCCTCATCCCGACCCGCCGCCTCTCCCGGCGACCGTGCCCCCCCACTCCTCGACGCCGGCGCCTCGCCTCGTTACCGACCACAAGCCGCCGGATCGAGCCGCGCCCGCCGCTGACACCGCCGCCCCAAGTCGCCGCCACCCGGCGCCATGCCTCGACACCGCCGCCTGTCGCTCGCTACTCGTCTCCCGAGCCCATCGCCGCGCCCCTCGCTCTGCTGTGAGCCCCTCACCGATTCCTCCTCGTCCCCTCGTCCCGTCGCTGTCGAATGGTCGCACGCGCTTGGCCACCATGGCTGCGCCCGCAGTCCCCCATCCGCTGGCCTCGCCTTCCCGGTTCGGCCACTAGCCTCCCGCCATGATCCCGCCTCGCCGCACACCTGCCTCAGACGCCTAACGGCTGCTGCTCGCCGATCAAGACGCTGCCCAGCTCGCGCTCATGACCACCACCACCGCCATCGCCACGCCGCCTCTGGTCTCGCCCCTCGCTCGCCCGGCCTCACCGGCCGCTGCCAAGGTCTCCCCAGCCACACCATGGCCATAGTTGGCCCCCTGTGTGTGTGTGTGTCACGGCCAGGGCATGGCCTTGTGTCACTGACCATAGGGGCCCACACCCCTGTTTAGAACGAAATTGTTAATAAATAAAATTAATCAATTAGCTAATCAGTAAAATTAACTTAATTAACTCTGTTTAATTTACCTAATTAATTTGGTTAGTTAATTAAAACTATTAATTGGTTGTTAGACTATGACAAGATGGCCCCACACGCCAGGGTTGACTTTAGTCAACTCCGTTGATTGCTGACGTCATGATGACATCATGCTGATGCAATAACCCCATTTTTAATTTAATAATAATTTCAGAATATTGCTAAAACTTAAATAATTCATAGAAAAATAACTGTACCTCGGATGAAAAAGTTTTCTACATGAAAGTTGCTCAGAACGACGAGACGAATCTGGTTACGCGGTCCGTTCGTCCTCCACACATCCCTAGCATAGAGAACCTGCAGCTTTCCTCCTCCATTTCATCTGTTCGAAAAATGCAAACATCGGGAAATCTTTCCCGGATGTTTCCCCCCTTCCACGGTACCGCGTAGCACCGCGTTAGAACACGTCTAGCTCTGCCGGTTGTCCTGTTATGCACTTGCTTACTATGTATTTACTGTTTCTTCCCCCTCTTCTCTCCGGTAGACCCCGAGACTGCTGCTGATGCCACTGTGATCGACTACGTAGACGACGACCCCTTCTTCTTGTCTGAGCAACCAGGCAAGCCCCCCCCTTTGATCATCCCGATATCGCCCATTCCATTCTCTCATGATTGCATTAGATTTTTCTATTGTTATTGTTTGCTCCTATTCTGATGCATAGCCTGCTTTTGTAACCTGCTTATTGTTACCTACCTGCTTATCCTAAACTGCTTAGTATAGGTTGGTTAGTGACCCATCAGTGACCCCCACCTTGTACTTGTTGCCCCGCTTCATCATCGAAGACCCGATCAACGGATCAAGACCAGGCCCCGGCACCGCACATCACTTTACCCTTAGTTGCTCGACTCTTATGAGTTACTATCGAGTGTCAAGGGTGAGACCCTACCTCACTTTCGATGCTAACCACGTAGTGTAGCTATTCGGTCGTGGTCATCGAGGGTGATTTCCTCTTTAACCACTTCGATCGACTCGTGCGTGCAACCCTCAAGTGTGGACCTCGAGGGTGAATCCTCTTACGTTCACCTTGATGATTACATCGAGTGGAATTCACCGGGGGTGATTCCTCGGGTTTTCCCCTTGATGTTTAGACACACAGTTACTATGGTTACTATGACTTTACACTGAACCATGTTACTAAAGACGGGTCGACCCTGAGGGGTACCCGCGCGAGCATATTTGCGAGTGATGTGGAGACGGGTTGACCTGGAAGGTGCCCGCGAGATAATTACGAGGCGTGGCCGGGCATTCCTAGCCCTTGCCGCAAGTCCTCGAGACGGGGCAACGGGGTCACATCTTTCGTGAGTCTCTGCTTGTTACCGCGCGTTCCTAATCCACTACGATTTGGATATTTGATCCGAGGGGCCTCTGGCCTGATAGCACTAACCATCACGTGGGCATAGTATGGGCGTTCTGCGTCATATACATCAGCCGAAGCTTAATAGACGCCACGATCGAGCGGCGCTGGCCGGGTTGGACTGCGTAAGCACCTACCTTTTGAAGGAGGTAGCTAGGTCTGCTCACCGTGGCGACGCAACGTCTGGAGTTCCCGGGAGATGGCCCATGACCCACAGGGGCATAGGTTTAGTCCGGCGTCTTGGCCTCTCTATTAAGCCTAGGTCGGGTTGCGCGTATTGTTTGGCCAAGGCCGGGCATGACCTGGAAAGTGTGTCCGCCGAGTTAAGAGAGTGGTGGGTAAGTTGGTGCACCCCTGCAGGGAAGAAAACATCTATCGATAGCCTGTCCTACGGTAACGGACACTTTGTGACGCCCCCGATTCAATCATACACTAATCATACACGCAAACGTGTACGATCAAGATCAGGGACTCACGGGAAGATATCACAACACAACTCTACAAATAAAAATAAGTCATACAAGCATCATAATACAAGCCAGGGGCCTCGAGGGCTCGAATACAAGTGCTCGATCTTAGACGAGTCAGGGGAAGCAACAATATCTGAGTACAGACATAAGTTAAACAAGTTTGCCTTAAGAAGGCTAGCACAAACTGGGATACAGATCGAAAGAGGCGCGGGCCTCGTGCCTGGGATCCTCCTAACTACTCCTGGTCGTCGTCAGCGGGCTGCATGTAGTAGTAGGCACCTCCGGTGTAGAAGTCGTCATCGACAGTGGCGTCTGGCTCCTGGGCTCCATCGTCTGGTCGCAGCAATCGAGTAGAGATAGGGGGAAAAGGGGGAACAAGGCAACTGTGAGTACTCATCCAAAGTACTCACAAGCAAGGAGCTAAACTACATATGCATGGATATACGTGTAAAGGGCCATATCAGTGGACCGGACTGCAGAATGCCAGAATAAGAGGGGGATATCTAATCATGTCGAAGACTACGCTTCTGGCAGCCTCCGTCTTGCAACATGTAGAAGAGTGCAGACTGAAGTCCTCCAAGTAGCATCGCATAGCATAATCCTACCTGGCGATCCCCTCCTCGTAACCCTGAGAGAGAGCGACCACCGGGTTGTATCTGGCACATGGAAGGGTGTGTTTTATTAAGTATCCGGTTCTAGTTGTCATAAGGTCAAGGTACAACTTCAAGTCGCCCCTTATCAAGATCACGGCTATTCAATAGATTAACTTCCTGCAGGGTGCACCACATAACCCAACACGCTTGATCCCATTTGGCGGACACACTTTCTGGGTCATGCCCGCCGCTGAAGATCAACACGCCGCAGCCCCACCTAGGCACAACAGAGAGGCCAAGACGCCGTCTAAACCTAAGCGCACAGGGTGCAGGCCCATCGCCTTAGCACACCTGCATGTTGCAAGGGCGGCCGAAAGCAAAACTAGCCCCTTAATACAAGAGCAGGCTTACGCCCAATTCGGGCGCGCGCTCGATCGTGGCGCCACGGCAAGTGCCGATACCACGACGCCGGATACCCATAACTACTCCCAGAGATGGTTGGTGCGATAGACCAAATGGCCGACTCGATCAAATACCCAGATCTCGTTAAGCGTGTTAAGTATCCGCGAACGCCGACCAGGCCAGCCCACCTCTCACCCAGTAGTCTCAACCTGCCCCGCTCCGCCACAAGTATGTGATCGGGGCCGTCGGGAACCGAGGCCCACCTCTGCCGGGATGGAGCCACCGTCCTTTCAGCCCCATCTCCTAACAGTATCACGAGTAATGTAACAGTGTAAAGTATATAGTATATGCCCGTGATCACCTCCTCAAGTGATCACAGCCCAAGAGTATAGCATGGCGCATTTGACAAGAGTGTTGGGTCACCGATGGAACACTAGCCTCCTATACTAAGCAAGAGGATAGCGGTAAAGGTAACAACAATAGCAGCAAGGACAGGCTATGCAGCAGATAGGATTAATCGAAAGCAGAACATGCTACACTACTCTAATGCAAGCAGATAGAGAAGAGTAGGCGATATCTCGTAATCAAGGGGGGGCTTGCCTGGTTGCTCTGGCAAGAGAGAGGGGTCGTCAACTCCGTAGTCGTACTGGGCAGCAGCGGCATCGGTCTCGGTGTCTAGTGGAAGAAGAGGGGGGAAGAAACAATGAATACTTAGCAAGCAAGTGCATAACAGGACAACAAGCAGAGCTAGACATGTTCTAACGCGGTATGAGGTGATACCGGTGAAGGGGGGAAACATCCGGGAAAGTATCCCCGGTGTTCCGCGTTTTCGGGCAGAGGAGCCGGAGGGGGAAAGTTGCGAGTTTGATATGTTAGGGGGTGTGGCGATTTAACGGGTTGCGATCCGAATCGCCTCGCTGCTCGAGGAACTTTCATGTACAAAGTATTTTTATCCGAGTTACGGGTTATTTTATATTAATTTTTAAAAGTTTTATGTCATTTTTAGAATTAACAGAATTAATTAAAAAGAAAATCATTTTATCACGTCATCATGATGTCAGCATGACATCAACGGTCAACTGTGGACATTGACTAGTCAACAGACCACTCGGTCCCACATGTCATTGTCTAAGGATAACTAAACAGGTTTAATTAGTTTAACTAGTGATTAGGTTAGTCTAAACAGAATTAATTAAGTTAATTAATTAATTAACATTTTTATTTATTTATTTTTATTACTTTTTTTTCGTTCTGGGGCTGTGGGCCCCTCGTGTCATAGAGTCAAGGCCTTAACGGGCGCGGCATTGGCTAACGGGCTTCGCCCGATCGTCAGCGCGTGGCGCCAGCGCCTTAGCGCCATGACAGACGGGAAGGGGACGGCGTGGTCCGGCACCGCGACCGTGGCCGTGCAGGCGGCGCGCGAGCGCAGGCAGGCCAGAGCTAAGGGGAGGCGCGATGGCATGTCTTGGGCGCCAGAGGCGAGCAGCAGCAGCGACGAATGGAAAGCCGGCCACATGGGCGGGCGCGCCATGCCGAGCGGAAGTTGCATCGCGCAGGGCGCGGTCGGGCAGCCGTGTACGGCGAGGCGACGGCGGGGGAACGGCTCGGGCGCACGGTGACAGGGGAAGAGGGGAGAGGAGGAGGGCGCGTGCTCACAGGGGTGTTGCAGGGGTTCGGGCAGCGGGGGGACGAGGAGGTGGACGGGGACGACCGGCGAGGAAGGCGGAGACGGGGTTGAGGAGGCGGTCCGGCGGGCTCCGACGACGGCGCGAGGCGGCGGCGATGTCGACGACGTTGAGTAGGCGTCTGGCCACGAGGGAGAGGCGACGGGGCCGCGAGGAGGATGGCAACGAGGTGGCAGGGCGACGTCGGGGCGAGGTGGCGCTGGTGATCCGGCGACGGCGCACAGCGGCGGGGGCGAAGGGATCGGGGCGGCGAGCGATTGGGCGCGGCCGTGCGGGAGGAGGGGATCGAGCAGGGGCGCCCCTCCCCCAGGCACGATGCGTGCGTGAGTGTGTGTGCGTGTGTTGCGTGTGGTGGCGGCGGGTGAGGGGACGAGGGGAAAGGTGGGGGGAGTGGGACGACGGGGGCAACGGGTTAGGGTTTTGTGGCCTTGTAGGCCGTAGATGGGGCGGCTGGGCGGCAGTCGGCCACCGGGCGGGGCCCAACGGAGGGAGGGTTTCTCCTTTTGTTTGTTTTATTTTCCCTTGTTATTTTTCTTTATTTCTTTTCATTACTTTTAGTTTCACTTCTATTTTAGATATTTGACTTACAAAAGTAGTTCCTAACTTAGTCTAAATAATTATACTACGACCACATAAGTTTGGGCAACTAGATAGAATAGTTTAATAATTTATTAATTGAAAAAAGCATTTGATTAATTGTTTTACTACTATTTTATATACTTTAGGACAATCAAACACTTTCAAAGAGGTTGGTTTCTCCACCATTATTACTTATGCATTATTTGGCTCTCTCGAAACATTTTTGTCTTAAGGTTTGAAAACTTTTATTGTTTGTTTGATTTTTAATTTGGACTCGAACCGGTTTCAAACTAACGCGAGATTAGCAGCAGTAACCGAGGTGATCTGGCATCATTAGCGTGGGATCATTGTAGCTTAATTATCGGGGCGTCACAATTCTCCTCCACTACAAGAAATCTCGTCCCGAGATTTAAGAGGTAGTGAAAGGGGGGAAGGTTTGGCAACGAATCTAGCGGGTCTTCTCATTGTGGCTTGCTCTTCTCGAAGACACCGGTCCAATACATTGATGCCTTCATTCCTTTGCTTCCGGTCATCATGATGAAGTCGACGTCCTTTCTTCGGGATCTTCATCGTACTTACGAGTAGGTAACGGGGCATTCCGGAAGAACAGACCTCTGCAAGGTCGACTATCTGGTCGATAACATCGAGGAAGGTGGCGGAAGTACTCTCAAATTTAAACTTAAGAAAATATCGAGAGCAAAGTAAGGAGGTACCATGAGAAGTTTCAAACGGATAGGCAAGCATTTGATGCCTAATCAGAAGGTGAAAGGGGTTCAGAGCAACGAGAATAAGTATTGCGTCTGATACCAGAATTGATGATCTCATCGATAGGTGGCTCATGAATTTCATACGAGTCCACGCGCGAGGAATAACTTTGGAAACATGAGGGTGTACAGAGAGTCAGTTTCGATCCCGGTGGAACTGTGGTTATGGGCCCACCATGTGGGTTAAACGAGGAAGGGCGGTAATGTCTCGCACGATCATGTAAGTAAGACATGTCAGAGGATAGCCTGCCAGTTATGTCGACAACAACATCGATACCAAGGGCGAGGGACGAAGAGAACCATTTTCCTGCTCGTTGAACGAGGCGGACCAATAGGCAAAGTTCTCGTCCATCGGCGGTTACCGGAAGTCATCAACGAGAAACAGGTTACACCGACGGAAGGTACACCGAGGTGTTTACCTAAGCGAGGGATTACCACTGCTCGGTTAAGTAGTTTACAAGAAAGTTTGAACAAAACAACGGGAAGAAAATGTGTTTAAACACGTATATCAGGGGTATATCCTTCCCAAGGACAAGCAGAGCATGATATCCATGACAGGATAGTATGTAGAAAACTCCTTAGGTAGGGGAGAGAAATTTCATGACATTATCCATACAACGGTGTTTGGATAATTGAGCAAGAAACATTTAGCATTGGGCTTCGAATGTTCTTGTTGAAAATCAGAGTATCACAGACATGCTTCGAGATAGCATTTGACGTGGTCACTGGGTAAAGATCAGACTTTGGATACTCGAAGGATCCATCAGGAACAGCTTGTAGAATAAGTCTTACAATTTCTTCATGGAAGAATGGATAGCATTGCTAAAAGGAAAATTATAACAATAGGTCCTCCGGTCAGGTGTGCTAGGCATGACATCACCTTATCGGGTCAAATGCTAATGTTATAACTCTTGGAAATATGTCCCGGCCACCATATCTGACCAAGATTCAAATCTGATTGGTGTCAGGATACCTCAGACTCAGGATGCCCGAGAAGAAAAGGTGCAAGACAAATTGACGAGACGACATTGTAAGATTATTGGGGAATGTACTATGGAAGCAAGTTTCAACTCAAGCGTTCATCATTTAAACCAAAGAGAGGATGACGGGGTAGCTGATGGAGTCAGTAACAATCCTTGAGATTTCCAAAAAGGTGGATTTCCACAATTATGTGAACCAGGAGATAGCATTTGTCAGATCAAATGGTATAATGATGTATGCTCGAGGGAAACATACACAATTAAACATTGGTTGGAAGGTGCACCCGAAATATGGGCTGGGTTGCACGGCCAACATTGGAATGGTGATTCAATAATCAATAGTCTAAGAATGAACGGTCGACCATTAACTTCAAAGCAATATGGTTGCTAGAAGGGCGGAATCCAAACAGCACCGCTCACTTGTTGGTACCCTGGTTGGAATCAACACGAGGACCCAAGAAGAATGGCGATGGTGAGAAGTATCACCATACCAAGAATTCTTAAGAGGTGGTGAAATTCCCACGACATTCTTGACATAAAAGGTGGTAATATTACAAGGTAAAGAAGAACAATGCTGGGTAGCAAGGAACTCAAGGTATAACACAAAACACGAACAAGTTTGTGTTGAACGGAGGGTAATAAAGTGGTCGATGATAACACGAAACATCGAGGGGCAAGGATGGTATTACTCATCAAGAATTCGATATAAATCTTGGTAGAGCTTAGGATGTTGATGATGATCATGACACAGTTGTCGAGAGATTCCATGAAGATGTAATCGGTCGGCGATGACATCAAGTCAATAGGAATGATGAAGCGAAAGGTTATTGGAACCACGAGTACAACACAAACTCGAAATCTAGCTTGTTGTTCAAGGCGAAATGATATGACGAGGAAGATCGACGTAAGCTTAGCTATCGTCGCAAATTGGTGCTCCGAGAATAAGGACCAGGTAGCACAGTTAGAATCATCACGACAATAATATAGCCAAACAGGTTAGGAATGGCGTGATCGGGTACAAACTCATACTTATAGAAGCTTACTGAAGAGTTGTTGAACCGTAGAGCGGACTCGGTTCAAT
This sequence comes from Aegilops longissima, assembly GCA_021605205.1. Taxonomy (NCBI): domain Eukaryota; kingdom Viridiplantae; phylum Streptophyta; class Magnoliopsida; order Poales; family Poaceae; genus Aegilops; species Aegilops longissima. The sequence continues at coordinate 479,664,885 of CM038677.1, read as the reverse complement.
TATCGGTGTCTTTGAGTGTTTAATAACTCAGAGCCCGTGAAAAATTGGAATCAGTGGGAAGGTAGCACTTGATGAAGAACTCATAAGAAGTTATGCAGTTCCATGATAATCTTGAGATACCAGGGGGGTAATACTCGACACAAGATCAAAGTAAAGGTTGGACTGGTGTATTGATCCATAGAAGACAATTGTTTTAACTTGTCCGAGAAATGGAATCAAAGAAGAACAATCATGGTCGGAACCACGGTTGCAAGGGATCAATTCACAGATACCATATGTTAGCTATCAAGGAAATAGTTATTATTACAAGAAGCTTCCATGATAGGATATACATCGCGTCCATGGGCATGAACACAAAGTTCAAGGTCGACTCCCACTTCCTCAATGCATAATCTTCCATTCACCTCTCGTATTTCGAAGATGGCATTAGTTGTTGAAAGTTTTACCTGGTGCAATACCAGATAAGTATGACTCGTGAAATCTTTCGGTTCACACCGATGAGGGAAGGCGTTGGTTCAATCCCATCGGGCTTCTTACTAACATATACCATAAGCTTCAAGAGTAAATATCACCAGCTCGAAAGCGAGCATGGTTGACAAAAGGAAAGGATACAATTTACCAAAGGCATTATGTATCGGAGAAAGAACTCACAAAGTGATTAACTATGAAGGACACCGCCGGATAATAATCCAACAAAGGATATGGCGATCCACAATGGGGCTGATATGAGTATCGATACCCAATCAGAGGAAGAAAGATTGCAAATGCATTGGTTTATAGAACATTTGAATAGTTCAACGCTTAATTAGCAAAGTAATTATGATTTTCAAATCAAGGGATCAGGAGCAAATGCTCGATCAAGGATGGATAAGCTGAATAGACTTAGGGTACAATCGACGGCAATTTGATTGGTCGATAGCTAGCTCATGTTTAAAATGACGCTCGAGCGGAAGGATGAATTCTAGGATCTGTTTGAGGATTGCGAGCATTCGCAACAAATCGAATCAATGGACTAAAATGATAATGACAATGGATGCCAACAAGATTACTAGACTTATGGGATTAACCATAATGCAAGTAATCAAGAATTTCGAGAGCAATAGGATGCTCAGATTTTCGGAAGATCGAATGGTTTTCGAGGATTGGTGACATACATGAATCAAGCGGGATGAGCGGATATTCGTAAGTGCGAGAAATTATCCGTAGGGGTATTCATGTAGCAAAGAACTGCAAGGCAATAGGCGCAAAGTATTCTCGGAACATTAGAGAGAATTTCGGGGTATCTTGTAATAACAAGATTAACTGGGAATAAAAGTAAGAACGACAGGCGTAAGTATTTATCCATAGGGATGTTTCGGTGGTAGGGAATTACGAAAGCGACAGGCACAAGGTCTCGAGAGGATATCGGAGAGTATCTTCAAATTCTTCTGGTTCACGGAGCAATCACCTGTAGTGAGGGGTTCTCCGGGAGGAAGTAGTAACGAGATCCTAAAGTTAGATTTTAGTAAAAATCGTTTAACCCGAATAGAAGAGAGTTCAGAATCCCAGAGTAAAGATCGAGGAGTAAAAGATCCTAATACCACCCAATGGCGACGTGGGCCCATGGCCGCACAGCCATGTTAGTAAAAGTTTTCCAATGTCTAGACTCAACTTCGGCCAAGGAGTTGGAAAGGGGTATTCCTACAGGCAGTCGGCTCTGATACCAACTTGTGACGCCCCCGATTCAATCGTACACTAATCATACACGCAAACGTGTACGATCAAGATCAGGGACTCACGGGAAGATATCACAACACAACTCTACAAATAAAAATAAATCATACAAGCATCATAATACAAGCCAGGGGCCTCGAGGGCTCGAATACAAGTGCTCGATCATAGACGATTCAGCGGAAGCAACAATATCTGAGTACAGACATAAGTTAAACAAGTTTGCCTTAAGAAGGCTAGCACAAACTGGGATACAGATCGAAAGAGGCGCATGCCTCCTGCCTGGGATCCTCCTAACTACTCCTGGTCGTCGTCAACGGGCTGCACGTAGTAGTAGGCACCTCCAGTGTAGAAGTCGTCATCGACGGTGGCGTCTGGCTCCTGGGCTCCATCATCAGTTGCGAATCGAGTAGAGATAGGGAAAAGGGGAACAAGGCAACCGTGGGTACTCATCCAAAGTACTACAAGCAAGGAGCTAAACTACATATGCATGGATATATGTGTAAAGGGCCATATCGGTGGACTGAATCTGCAGAATGCCGTAATAAGAGGGGATATCTAATCCGTCAAGACTACGCTCGCAGCCTCCGCCTTGCAACATGTAGAAGAGTGCAGATCAAGTCCTCCAAGTAGCATCGCATAGCATAATCCTACCCGGTGATCCCCTCCTCGTAACCCTGAGAGAGAGCGACCACCGGGTTGTATCTGGCACTTGGAAGGGTGTGTTTTATTAAGTATCCGGTTCTAGTTATCATAAGGTCAAGGTACAACTCCAAGTCGCCCTGCATCAAGATCACGGCTATTCAATAGATTAACTTCCTGCAGGGTGCACCACATAACCCAACACGCTTGATCCCATTTGGCCGGACACACTTTCCTGGGTCATGCCCGGCCGCGGAAGATCAACACGTCGCAGCCCCACCTAGGCACAACAGAGAGGCCAGCACGCCGGTCTAAACCTAAGCGCACAGGGGTCTGGGCCCATCGCCCTTAGCACACCTGCATGTTGCGAGGGCGGCCGAAAGCAGAACTAGCCCCCTTAATACAAGAGCAGGCTTACGTTCCAATTCGGCGCGCGCCGCTCAGTCGCTGGCGTCACGAAGTGCTTCGGCTGATACCACGACGCCGGGATACCCATAACTACTCCCGCGTAGATGGTTAGTGCGTATAGACCAAATGGCCAGACTCAGATCAAATACCCAGATCTCGTTAAACGTGTTAAGTATCCGCGACGCCGACCAGGGCAGGCCCACCTCTCACCCAGTAGTCTCAACCTGCCTGCCGCTCCGCCACAAGTAACAATCGGGGCCGTGGGAACCCAGCCCACCTCTACGGGATGGAGCCACCTGCCTTTCAAATTTCCCCATCTCCGAACAAAGATCACGGTAATGTAATAGTGTAAAGTATATAGTATATGCCCGTGATCACCTCCCGAAGTGATCACAGCCCAAGAGTATAGCATGGCGATTTGACAAGAGTGTAGGGTCATTGATGGAACACTAGCATCCTATACTAAGCGAGGGATAGCGGTAAAGGTATCAACAATAGCAGCAAGGACAGGCTATGCAGCGAAGATAGGATTAATCGAAAGCGAGAAGATGCTACACTACTCTAATGCAAGCAGATATAGAAGAGTAGGCGATATCCGTAATCAAGGGGGCTTGCCTGGTTGCTCGCAAGAGAGAGGGGTCGCCAACTCCGTAGTCGTACTGGGCAGCAGCGACATCGGTCTCGGTGTCTAGAGGAAGAAGAGGGGGGAAGAAACAATGAATACTTAGCAAGCAAGTGCATACCAGGACAACAAGCAGAGCTAGACGTGTTCTAACGCGGTATGAGGTGATACCGGTGAAGGGGGGAAACATCTGGGAAAGTATCCCCGGTGTTCCGCGTTTTCGGGCAGAGGAGCCGGAGGGGGAAAGTTGCGAGTTTGATATGTTAGGGGGGTGTGGCGGACGAACGGGTTGCGTATCCGGAATCGTCTCGTTGTTCTGAGCAACTTTCATGTACAAAGTATTTTCATCCGAGTTACAGATTATTTTATATTAATTTTTAAAGTTTTATGTCATTTTTAGAATTAACAGAATTAATTAAACCGAAAATCATTTTATCACGCCATCATGATGTCAAGATGACATCAACGGTCAATCGTGGACTTTGACTAGTCAACAGACCACTCGGTCCCACATGTCATTGTCTAAGGATAACTACACAGGTTTAATTAGTTTAACTAGTGATTAGGTTAGTCTAAACAGAATTAATTAAGTTAATTAATTTAGTTAATTAATTAAGTAACATTTTTATTTATTTATTTATTTTTATTACTTTTTTTTCGTTCTGGGGTTGTGGGCCCCTCGTGTCATAGAGTCAAGGCCTTAACGGGCGCGGGCACTGGGCTAACGGGGCTTCGCCCGGTCGTCAAAGGCAGCGTCGGCGCCTTTAGAGCGCAGACAGGGGGAAGGGCCGGCCGAGCTGAGGGGAGGCGATGGCATGTCTTGGGGCGCCAGAGGCGAGCAGCGCAATGACGAAGCGAGCTGGGCAGCATGGGCGGGGCGCCGCGTCGAGCGGAAGTTGCATCGCAGCAGGCGCGGGTCGGGCAGCCGTGTACGGCGAGGCGACGGCGGGGGAACGGCTCGGGCGCACGGTGACAGGGGAAGAGGGGAGAGGGGGAGGGCACGTGCTCACAGGGGTGTTGCAGGGGTTCGGGCAGCGGGGGGAGGAGGAGGTGGACGGGGACGACCGGCGAGGAAGGCGGAGACGGGGTTGAGGAGGCGGTCCGGCGGGCTCCGACGACGGCGCGAGGCGGCGGCGATGTCGACAACGTTGAGTAGGCGTCTGGCCACGAGGGAGAGGCGACGGGGCCGCGAGGAGGATGGCAACGAGGTGGCAGGGCGACGTTGGGGCGAGGTGGCGCTGGTGATCCGGCGACGGCGCAACAAGGCGGGGCGAAGGATCGGGTGGCGGCGATTAGGCGCGGCCGGGAGGAGGAGGATCGAGCAGGCGCCCCCCCGAGCACGATCGTGCGTGAGTGTGTGTGCGTGTGTTGCGTGTGGTGGCGGCGGGTGAGGGGACGAGGGGAAAGGTGGGGGGAGTGGGACGACGGGGGCAACGGGTTAGGGTTTCTGTGGCCTTGTAGGCCAGAGATGGGGGGGGGGCTGCTGGGCCGACCGGTCGGCCAGCTGGGCCGGGGCCCAACGGGAGGGGAGGTTTTCTCCTTTTGTTTGTTTTATTTTCCCTTGTTATTTTTCTTTATTTCTTTTCTCATTACTTTTAGTTTCACTTTTATTTTAGATATTTGACTTACAAAAGTAGTTCCTAACTTAGTCTAAATAATTATACTACGACCACATAAGTTTGGGCAACTAGATAGAATAGTTTAATAATTTATTAATTGAAAAAAGCATTTGATTAATTGTTTTACTACTATTTTATATACTTTAGGACAATCAAACACTTTCAAAGAGGTTGGTTTCTCCACCATTATTACTTATGCATTATTTGGCTCTCTCGGAACATTTTTGTCTTAAGGTTTGAAAACTTTTATTGTTTGTTTGATTTTTAATTTGGACTCGAACCGGTTTCAAACTAACGCGAGATTAGCAGCAGTAACCAGGTGATCTGGCATCATTAGCGTGGGATCATTGTAGCTTAATTATCCGGGCGTCACACACTTGGAGTTGTATCCCGATCGATACAACTAGAACTGGATACTTGTGATGAGAATTTGATGGTGATGAGAACTGGATGGTGATGGTAAATGGATAGTATGGCTCTGGGATTTCTTTCTCACGGGGTGTCGAGAAAGGATCTCTGGCCGAGGTTGATAACACTACTACTACTTTACTTTATGCTAATCTACTCCCTCCTGTTTGCTGCAAGATGGTGGTTTCCAGAAGATGCTAGTCTTTGATAGGACTAGGCCTTCTCTCGATTCAGCATTTCAAGCAGCCCACCCACATATACAGCCTTCCTTTGATAATGTTGCATATGTAGTGTAGTTCCTTGCTTGCGAGTACTTTGGATGAGTACTCACGGTTGCTTTGCTCCTTGTTTTTCCACCTCTTTCCTTTCTTCTCGGATGCTGCAACCAGATGGTGGAGCCCAGGAGCCAGGCGACACCACCGACAACTGCTACTACCCCGAGGGTGCCTACTACCACGTGACGGACGTCGACGACCAGGAGTAGTTAGGAGGCTCCCAGGCAGGAGGCCTTGCCTTTTCGATCAATGTTGCTTTTGTGCTAGCCTTCTTAAGGCAAACTTGTCTAACTTATGTCTGTACTCAGATATTGTTGCTTCCGTTGACCCTTGTGTATTCGAGCTTATGTATTCGAGCCCTCGAGGCCCCTGGCTTGTAATATAAAGCTTGTATTATTTTAATTTGTGTCTAGAGTTGTGTTGTGATATCTTCCCGTGAGTCCTTGATCTTGATCGTACACATTTGCGTGTATGATTAGTGTACGATTGAATCGAGGGCGTCACAGTATGGCCGTGCGAATGGCCGCATAACCCATTCATGGAAGGGGCCGAAATCCTTCAGGAGTTTGCACAATATGCTGCTAATGCCGGCCTCACCGACTTCATCGCAGCTGAATATGAACAGTATCATCTCCTCACAAATTCCTTTGTGCAAAGTTTTAATTTCTTGAGTAGGAATAATCCCCCTGAGGTGCAGTTTAACTTATATGCTGAACCCCATCGGATATTGCTTACTGAATTTTGTGACATATGCTTGCTTCCTTCTGATGGTGGTTTAGTAGAGCCTAGGTCCGCGGAGTTTGATGGTTTTTACCATACTCTGACAGTGGGGGTGAGAGAGTGTTATTGGGTGTCACTGCCACTAGCTTACACTTTCCGGCTGTACATTATTTTGCTCTATTCGTTACAAAGTGTTTGCTTCCTAGAGAGAAGGTAGGTGCGCTCAGTGCTCCAGACTTTGTTGTTTTACATCATGCACTTTACGGCGACAACACTTATAGCTTGGGAGCTATTGTGGCACGTCGCCTCCATATTAACAGATTCAAGGGCAAACTACATGGTGGTATTTATGCTACTCGCTTGGCGATTCATTTTAACATTCAGATACGCCAGCATGATTATCCTTTGCCCAAGGTTTACCTAGATCGCGCGGCTATGGCACACCACCACTTTATTGATAGCGAGAACACCACTATGGATGTTCCATATAACTTGGTCTTTAGTGAGATTACTCATGATGTTATTCTGTTGCCTGCACCTGCTTTGTTTGATCCTATTGCCAGGGGTGGATACATGATTATGCCTGAGGACATTGTCGCCTACCGGAATAACCTAGCTGCGGCAGAGGAAGAGCCTTAGGAGTGGGACCCTCAGGTGCCCGCTCCTCAGCATTCCAACATAGGACCCCATTGTTTCTTCGAGTGGTGATTACCAAGTTAGGCCAAAAGCCTAAGCTTGGGGGAGTACGTATTTCCACCGACATTACATTCATGTTTACACATTTCATTTCAGTTGTCGGTGTCCACACTCTTTCATTGTATTATCCATGCTAAATTTATTTTCTTGCTTTCTTCTTGTGTGTTTGAAAAACTTTGAGAAAATCCAAAAATATATTTCCTGCTTCTTTTTGTTTTTTCTTCCTAGTTTAAATTGTTGTAGCACTAAAAATAAAAACTCAAAAATATTTCCTTATTCTTCTTTTACTTGTTGGGAGCTTTCCCATGTAAATAGTCTTTCTCATTTTGTTTTTCCGTTTTATTTGCTCGTTCAAGAAAAACTCCAAAATCATTTTTAGTGTGTTTCTCTGAATTTCTGTTTCTTTCTATTGAGTCATACTGAGGAGAAGACCATGATGAAAATGTTGAGTGGCTCTCATATGCATTATTGTTGATCTAACAAAGAGCACATATTACCTTGTCTTCTCCTTTTGAATAAAATGCTTGCAGATTCCAGCTTAGTTCACGACACCCCTGCACTATTATTATTTTCATATCGTTCGTTCGTGCAAGCGAAAGGCAATAATGACGATATTTGATGAACATGTTGTGGCAGAGAGAAACGGGTATGAACTCGACTTGTTCTATTTTTGTAAATATGTTTAACCTAGTATCCATGATTCAACCTATTATGATCAAACATGTTTGCAATGACAATTAGAGATTATAGTTTCTCATGCCATGCATAAGTAGCTAGGAGTGGATAATGATTTATCTTGGATGTCAACATTGCGTTAAATGATTGTGATGTAGTATGATGATATGGTATCCTCCTCTGAATGTTCGAGTGGCTTGACTTGGCACATGTTCATGCATGTAGTTGAATCAAAGCCAACATAGCCTCTATGATATTTATGTTCATGGTGTTCATATCCTACTCATGCTAGTATCCAATGTTACTTATGCATAATGCATGTTCATGACTGTTTTCACTCTCTAGCTGGCTGCTTCTCAACCTATTTGCTAGCCTTCGCCTGTACTAAGTGGGATTTCTGCTTGTGCATCAAAAACCTTAAACCCAAGTCATTCCAGATGAGTCCACCATATCTACCTATATGTGGTATTACCCTGCCGTCCTAAGTAAATTTGCATGTTCTGCCTCTAAAAACTTCAAATAATTATCTTTTTTGTGTGACTGCATTGTTCATAGAGCGGCGGGATGTAGTCAATATCTTGCATGCTAAGCGAGTTATTCTCATGACGAGTGTTTATTCACTTGTCCTTGCACGAGAGGGGCGGTAATATGGATTCCCAGTCCCGAACTCAAATTGCAAATAATTAAACAAAACTCCCAATTAAACAGAACTCCCCAGAGATTGTTGTTGGTATGGACGGCACCCGTTGTTTCGGACAAGCCGTGGAGTGTGATTGTTGGTGGAGGGGGAGTAAACCTTTACTTTTATCGCTTGGGAACCGCCGCTAATGTGTTTAGCATGGAAGATACCGATAACTAATGGTCGCGAAGTAAACAAGAAGGGTGCATTTCTCAAAATTTCATTTACCTCTATTTTAAAAACTTGAGCTCTGGCACCGCTACAAATCACTACTTCCCTCTCAAATAAGCGCTAGAACCTGAGAGCACTATTGTCATCCTCATGCATTGTGTGTAGCTAATGTTGGGTGCATCATGACTGGATCTTTTCTACTATGAATTACAATGTTTAGTCGCTGCTTGAACTTTGGAGGTGCTCTGCATTTATGTTTTGTGGTCTCAGAAAGGGTTAGCGAGATACCACTATTGTCATATTATATCGTGGTTGTTACAAAGTGTTGATATTTGAGATATCTTATTATTGCTCTCTAGTTGTTTATGTTATTGGTATGAGTTAATATAATTTCTAAGAGTTATTGTTGACATGGTTAGTCATGATCTTTGCTGAAAACCTGGGTGCTACTTAAGCCTATTTATGTAAACAAGAGCAAAAGAGTTCGTAAAAGTTTTTCTTTTTCACTTTCAGTTTGTCAACTGAATTGCTTGAGGACAAGCAAAGGTTTAAGCTTGGGGGAGTTGATACGTCTCCGTCGTATCTACTTTTCCTAACGCTTTTCCTCTTGTCTTGGACTCTAATTTGCATGATTTGAATGAAACTAACCCGGACTGACGCTGTTTTCAGCAGAACTACTATGGTGTTGTTTTTGTGCAAAAATAAAAGTTCTCGGGTTGGAACAAAACTTTGCGAGGATTTTTTAAGAAAAATACTTGAGCCAAGAACCACCGGAGGGGGGCCCTGGGTGAGCACAACCCACCAGGGCGCCCCCCTCCAGGCGTGCCTAGGTGGGTCATGCCCACCTGGTGGCCCCGCAGACCCTAGCTCTAACGCTATAAAATCTTATTTTTGGAGAAAAAATCAAGGAGGAAGAATTATCGCGTTTCACGAGACGGAGCCACCGCCACCTACTGTTCTTCATCGAGAGGCCAGATCTGGAGTCTGTTTGGGGCTCCGGAGATGGGGATCTTCGATCTTCGTCATCACCAACCCTTCTCCATCGCCAATTCCATGATGCTCCCCACCGGGAGTGAGTAATTCCTTCGTAGGCTCGCTGGTCGGTGAGGAGTTGGATGAGATTCATCATGTAATCGAGTTAGTTTTGTTAGGGCTTGATCCCTAGTGTCCATTATGTTCTGAGATTCATGTTGCTATGACTTTGCCATGCTTAATGCTTGTCACTTTGGGCGCGGGTGCCATGATTTTAGTTCTGAACCGTTTATGTTATCACCATTATATCTATGTTGTAGATCTAATCTTGCAAGTTATAGTTGCCTACTACGTGTTATGATCCGGCAACCCCGGAGTGACAATAGTCGGGACACTTCCCTGTTATGACCGTAGTTTGAGGAGTTCATGTATTCACCGTGTGTTAATGCTTTGTTCCGGTTCTCTATTAAAAGGAGGCATTAATATCCCTTAGTTTCAATAGGACCCTGCTGCCACGGGAGGGTAGGACAAAAGATGGCATGCAAGTTCTTTCCATAAGCACGTATGACTATTTTGCGGAATACATGCCTACATTATATTTATGAACTGGAGCTAGTGCCGTATCGCCCTAGGTTGTAACTGTCACATGATGAATATCATCCAACAAATCGCCGATCCAATGCCTAAGATTTTCCTACATATTGATCTTGCTAAGTTACTACTGTTGTTGTTACTATTGTCACTGATACAAAACTATTACTATCACTGTTACTGTTGGGGATGTAACTACTGAATATAAACCACCTTAAAGGGGCCGGTTTACCCTCGGCCATAATTGGGGCCCATGAAGACTCAGAAGGTGGCGCTTGTCAGAGAGCTTAGAGGCCCGAGCCGAGGCGGATTAGGGCCCATAATGGTAAAACCGCCATAACCATGTAACTTGTGTTGTAAGATAAGAGAAAGGAGAGACCGAGCCGGACACTTGTATGAGCCGCCTCGGGACTCTGAGACCGGCCGGACGTCAACCCGTGTATATAAGGGGCGACCAGGGCGGTTTAGGGACGGAACAACAATTGAGGCTTAGGCAAAGCTATTGCTCCCTAGTCGCCAAATCACATCAATCCCATCACAAACTAGATGTAGGCTTTACCTTCATCGAAGGGGCGAACTAGTATAAACTCTTGTGTCTTTGTGTCCGCTTAACCCCTCTAAGTTAACCCGCACGATGGCCCCGCCGACTAAGTCCTTTCATGAGGACATCTGCCGTGACAATTCCACGACAGCTTGGCGCCACCGTGGGGCTATTGCACGATGGTTTGATGATCTTAGAGGGCAAGTTTGAAGGACTCGAAGGCTATCTTGTAGGCGGATGACCCGAGTCGTTATGCAAGCTCTACATCGACGATGCAGGTGGGGCCCCGAGGCGGCTCGATTGAGTCGGGTACCGGGTCCCCTTTGGTGGCATACACGTGTTCATCGGCAAGATCGGTGAGCCAGGGCCTGGGCCGGGCATCTGCACCGACCTCGTCGAGACGGCTCAGCGGGCGAAGACTGCCCTGGCTAAACCGGCTGTCAAGCGTGCTTTCGTGGGAGTCATCCACGGAGGAGACTATGAGGGCGGATCAGCATCTGGTGGCGAAACCGTTGTCTACTCTGATGACGAGTCGTCGACCGGAGAAACTGAGTCTCTGTACCAGCTGCAAGATGGCCAGATCGGGGGCTGTTCCGACGGTGAGAGTATTCCGGACCCCTTTGATCTGCCCAACCGGGTTGGAATATTCATGGCCGGTACACAAGCGACGCTTCACTCTTCGACCGCTGCGCCAATGGTCGCCGGTTCAACAGCGGCGATGGCAGCCGGGGCAGGAGGCCCTGTGCGCCCGCCGGCTCAAGTTTTATCAGAACTATTTGACGCATTGGCTGTGCTCATGGCAGAGGCTAACCCGACAGATCAAGACCTGCATAATGCGGAGATTGCAAAGGTGAAGGAACAAATCACTCAGGCTAAAGCGGATTTGGCGGCCGCGGACGTTAGGATGGCGGCAGAACGGGCCGCTTTGGATGCGCAGGCTTATAGGCTCATGCTGGATCAGAACGCGTCGCATGAAGTCATGAAAAGAAAGTACAGATCCGCTTGCCCTCGGTTTTCGAGGGAAGAGACCTTCAACACCCCAGAGCAGGACCAGAATCCGCCGCGGTGGTGAACCGCCGAAGCACTGGACGGGCGCGCCGATTCAGCCCGTGTGATAGATCTGCGGCGCCATCATGCCGGGCGCCTCGAGTTGTGCAAATACCTCCGTGTCACTACTCCAACCCGATGGATAACCTTGTTGCGGCTGCGGTGCGGTTGGAGGCGATTCAATCGGCGATTCACCACAGCGGTAGAAACACGCTGGTCAAAGAGCTCCTTAGGACGGCTCAGTCCAACAGAAGCATATTCATATACCCGGATCGGATCCACTCACCCCGCCCAAGCCGGAGCTATAGCAGGCACGCAGATGAACCGCCGTGTCAAATGTCATGCAGCGCGGTGCACCCCGCGGAAACAACCCGGCGGGTGGTTTCGAAAACGTTCAAGAGGTGGTGGACCGGGCCAGGGCACGTAGAGAGGCCGAGTTAGCAGCACAGCAAGAGGATCATCAGCTCGCACTGGTTCGACCGACCATCTTCGAGCCTGGGGTTACATCTGGCTCTTTGGGGGTGCCTTGCCTCGTACCCGCTTTACGCAATGTACGCTTGCCCAAAGACTTCAAGGGGCCACGCAAGGTGCCCAATTATACCGCCGATCTGGCTCCGGAAGCGTGGATAGAAAGTTATGAGATGGCCATGGAGATGCTGGATGTGGATGAAGCTGCATGTGCAAAGTATTTCACCATGATGCTTGAAGGCACGGCCCGTACTTGGTTGAAAAACTTGCCACCCAATTCCATCAGTTCATGGACCCGATTATGGACCGGTTCATCCAAAATTTCAAAGACACCGTAAGTAGCCCATGTCGTGGTGGACTTGGCGGCTTGTGTCGGCGGAGGGAGAATCCACAACCCGTTGGGTACGCCGCGTTTCGGAAGTTTTACATTCTTTAGACCGGATCAACACTGATTCTGCGATCTTAACCCTAGAAGGCAACTGCCGGTTCAAACCTTTAAAATTGAAGCTGGGTCGCATGAAGCGTTTTTGCAATGACATGGGCACTCTCATGGGCGTTTTAGTGAAGTATGCTGATTACGATAGTACCAAGGATCCCGGTCCGAGGAGGATGATGAAACAGGAAGGAAAATGTAACAGCAACACCAGAGGCCAGCAGCATCAGTCGACGGGTAATGGAGGAAACAAACGTAAGGCGAATGGTAACATGGGCTTTGTAGCCAACACCAACGCGCAGGACAAGGGTCAACGGCGCAAGGGTAAACATCCAAACCGGGGTGGTGCGCTAATCACAATCCGGACCGTTGATTTATCTGCTGAATCAACCTGTCCGAAGCATGGGACGACGAAGGCGCCAAAGAAACCACCTCTGGAAGGATTGTTACATTATGCAGGAGTTCAAAAGTTCTAATGCTTTCCGGTATGATCAAGGGCCCGGCGGCGGTTCAGGGTCCGGCCCGGGTTACGGTGGAGGAAATTCCGGTCCAGGGTTTAATGGTAATCCGGGCGGGCAGAACAATCAGAACAATCAGAACAATCAGAGCAACCAAGGTGGTTACAATCAGCAGCAGCAGCAGTCGGGTTATCAAAGCAATCCGAAGCAGTTGAATGGTGGACAGTATCACGTCTTCACCACTAGCTTGGACAAGCGAGACCGGAAACTTCAGAAGCGGGCAGTCAACGTTGTTGAACCGGCCGTGCCGCATAACCTACGCTGGTCAGAGCAGCCTATTGTGTGGAGTAGAGAGGATCATCCGCCTCGGGTTGACAATCCGGGTCAGCTAGCCCTAGTGGTGGCGCCTCAGGTGGGAGGATACAAGTTTACCAAGGTGCTGATGGACGGAGGAAGCAGCATCAACATCCTGTATTATGAGACCTTTCGTCGTATGGGATTAACAGATAAACATCTTAAGCCGTCCAACACAGTGTTTCATGGTGTGGTGCCTGGCAAGTCAGCATATCCGGTTGGTAAAATAGCTCTGGAGGTGGCCTTTGGGGATGAACATGACTCCAGATCGGAAACATTGACATTTGAAGTGGTGAAAATTCAAAGCCCTTACCACGCCCTGTTTGGGCGGCCGGCTTATGCCAAGTTCATGGCGCGGCCTTGTTATGTCTATTTGCAGCTAAAAATGCCGGGTCACAAAGGGACAATAACGGTTCATGGGAGAAGCAAGATTGCTTTAGAGTGTGAGGAAGGTGATGCGGCTTACGCAGAGTCGGTTTGTGCCACCGAAGAGCTAAAGTATTATAAAGATAATGTTGATCCGGCGGATGTGACCCCGTTGAAGAAGCCAACTACAGAGCACGATCCGGATCTGAAGTTTAAATCGGCGGCTGAGACTAAACTTGTTGACTTTGTGCCCGGTGATTCGTCCAAGCAGTTCAGCATCAGTGCTAACTTGGATCCTAAATAGGAAAGCGCGCTCATTGAGTTCATCCGTGAGAATCGGGACATTTTTGCATGGAAGCCTTCTGACATGCCTGGTGTACCGAGGGAACTCGCCGAGCACACTCTTAATGTTGATCCCAAGTACAAACCGTAAAGCAGTTTCTTCGCCGGTTTAACGAGGAAAAGCGCAAGGCCATTGGAGAGGAGGTTGCGGTGCTCTTAGCAGCAGGTTTTATCGTTGAAGTTTTCCATCCGAGTGGCTTGCTAATCCGGTGTTGGTCCTTAAGAAAACGGCACTTGGCGCATGTGTGTGGATTACACAGATCTTAACAAGGCTTGTCCAAAGAGATCCTTCGCCCTCCCGCATTGACCAGATTATTGATGCTACGGCGGGTTGTGGCGTTTGAGCTTTTGGATGCATATTCGGATATCATCGATGAAAATGGCGGTTAAGGACCAGGAGAAGACAGCGTTCATCACTCCCTTTGAGCCTTACGCTATGTGTCTATGCCTTTGGGCTCAAGAGCGCCTAAGCGACTTATCGGCGTTAACGTCTGAAATTGCTTGCACGAACAGATTGGCCGTGGCGTGCATGCTTATGTGGATGATATTGTGGTTAAATCAAGGAAGAAGGAAACACCGATTGAGGATCCGAAGAAACCTTTGACAACTTGCGGGTGTACAAGATGATGCTTAACCCGCCAAATGTGTTTTTGGTGTTCCGAGCAAGTTATTGGGTTTTCTTGTGTCCAACAGGGGATTGAAGCTAATCCGGAGAAAATTACGGCTATCACCTCCTTGGCTAAACCAAAGTGCATTAATGATGTCCAGCGTCTGGCGGGTCGGATTGCCGCTAAAGCGGTTTATCACCGCCTAGGAGAGAAGGCCATTCCTTTGTACCGAATCTCAAGAAGAAGGATCGGTTTATGCGAGTTCAGCCACCGATGAAGCATTGGAGGATTTAAAGCGGCAATTGGCCAACCAGCCTGTTCTCGCCGCTCCCATCGACAAAGAGCCGCTTCTGCTATATGTTGCTGCTAATGCCAGGGCAGTTAGCGTTGCCATTGTGGTAGAGCGGAAGGAGGCAGGGAAGGAGTATCCGGTTCAACGTCCAGTTTATTACATCAGCGAGGTGCTCATTGAGTCCAAGCAGAGATATCCGCATTGGCAGAAGCTGGTGTATGGAGTTTTTATGGCGTCGAAGCTGGAGCAGTATTTTCAAGGGCATCCCATCACGGTGGTCAGTTCAGCTCCCTTGGGTGATATCATACGTAACCGGAAGCGATGGCGGATTGCTAAGTGGGCTATAGAGCTTGGGCCGCCGCGGTTTAAGGTATGTGCCTCGGACGGCAAGAAAATCGAGCACTTGTGGATTTCATTAATGATTGGACGGAGTTACAAGCGCTGAAGAAAAGCGGATCATACCTATTGGACCATCCACTTTGACGGGTCCAGCAGTTGGAGGGCTCGGGGGTGAGTCGTGTTAACTTCCCCACGAGGTGAAAAGTTTTATTCGTCCTCCGCTTAATGTTCCCTTGTACTAACAATGCAGCTGAGTATGAAGCCTTGCTCCATGGTCTTCGGATGGCTAAGGAGATGAATCTAAGCCGGGTTAAGTGCTTCGGTGACTCGGACTTGGTGGCCCAACAAGTGTCAGGCACTTGGGATTCCAAAGACCCACTTATGGCTGCATATCATCGGGAGGTGGATGTTGTTGCAGGTCATTTTAAAGGCTATCAGGTGGACCATGTGGATCGTCGGAAGAACGAAGCGGCGGACGCTTTAAGCCGGTTGGGCTCTCAATGCAAACCGGTCCCGCCCAATGTCTTCCTTGATGTACTGCACAACCCGTCAGTCAAGCTTCCTGATGAAGTAGATTTGGCTATTCGATCCGGAGGCTCGGTTGGTGGCAACCCTGCATGTCATTCCGGATTGGGCGCTCCTTATTTGGCGTACATGAGCCGGGGCGAGTTACCAGAAGATGAGACATTGGCCCGACAGATAGTTCGGCGGTCTAAATCTATGACAATTGTTAATGGCGAGCTGCATCATCGCAGTGTGTCAGGGGCGTTTCAGCGATGTGTGTCCCCTGAGGAAGGCTGTGAAATATTGCGTGAGATCCACGAAGGGGACTGTGGTCACCACGCCGGTTCAAAATCCTTGGTGGCTAAGGCGTTCCGCCATGGTTTTTATTGGTTGACTACCCATGCTGATGCGGAAGATCTGGTCAGGAGATGTGATGGTTGCCAGAAGTTTTCTAGGCGTGCTCATATACCAGCCCAAGAATTAAGGATGATTCCAATTACTTGGCCATTTGCGACTTGGGGGCTGGACATGGTGGGACCTTTTAAAAGGTCCAAGGACAAGAAGACACACTTGCTGGTAGCAATCGACAAATTTACAAAGTGGGTCGAGGCAGAGCCTGTTAGCAAGTGTGATGCGGCCACGGCGGTTCAATTCATCAAAAGGGTGATCTTCCGGTTTGGGTTTCCACATAGTATCATCACAGATAATGGTACCAATTTGTCCAAAGGTGCCATGAAGGAGTTTTGTGAACGTGAGCACATCCGGCTTGACGTTTCTTCAGTAGCTCACCCACAATCCAATGGTCAAGCAGAACGAGCTAATCAGGAGATCCTGAGAGGTATCAAGCCCCGGCTTATGGTCCCTTTACAGAGGACGCCGGGCTGTTGGGTAGAAGAGCTACCATCTGTGTTATGGAGTATAAATACTACCCCTAACCGGTCCACTGGATACACACCGTTCTTTATGGTCTATGGAGCGGAAGCGGTTCTCCCCAGCGATATCCGTCATGACTCGCCTCGTGTGGCAGCCTATGTTGAGGCAGATAATGAGGCAGCACGGCAGGATGCTTTGGATCGACTGGATGAAGAACGAGATATCGCGGCTGCTCGCTCGGCGATTTACCAGCAGGACCTTCGTCGGTATCACAGTCGACAGGTCAGAACCAGAACCTTTCAAGAAGGAGACTTGGTGCTTCGGCTCATTCAAGACCAGACGAATATGCACAAGCTATCCCCACCTTGGGAAGGGCCTTTTGTGGTCAGCAAGAATCTGCACAACGGGTCATACTATCTGATAGATGTTCGAGAGCATAAAGACTCACGCACGTCAGAAGAGGAGACCAACAGGCCGTGGAACATAGCTCATCTTCGGCCTTATTATACCTGAGCCATCGGCTCTCCTTATGTACATATTATGACAATGTATATATTATGAATAAAAGCAATAAACCGGAGCCTCGGCTAAAGCGGGGTATCCGTTCTGTAAAAATCCGGCTTGGGTACATGGAGTTGTTGTCTTAAAACGGCCTCCGGTTTATCCCTTGAGCTTGCTTTTCAGAAGCTTTTAGATGTCATCTGGGGGCTTGGTCGTGTCCGAACCAATGCAACACCTTTTGATAGGCGAAAGCCACCAGATCACTTGGGGACATGGTCAAGTCTGAACCAGTCACGCCTCTTGGTCGGCCTAAGGTCATAAAGTCACTTGGGGGCTTGGTCGAACCCGAACCATTGCCACGCCACTTGATCGGCATAATGCCACGGTTTCAGTTGGGGACCTGGCTGACTTGAACCATAGCTACACCTTATTGGGAGCTTGGTCGTGTCCGACCATGGTAACGCCATCTGATCGGCTCAGTAAAGCCTCTTTTTGCAAACGGTTTTATCATTGCCTTTGCTTCTGTATTTCTTCATAACTATTATTAAAATCGGTTCAACCAGTCCATTGACGAAATTTGGTTCATTTTTTAATCCGGAGACAACTTTCCTGGTTTGATTTTTTTCTGATTAACATCCTATTATGGAGTAACAGGGGGCTTAAAATGACCCGGCACGGTTTACCTGTTAAACCGGCATTCTAAAACACAGGAGCTGTTGTCTCCTTTGACGGTAATGGTTTATACAACCTCTGCTTCAAGGTTGGCTCAGCCAACTGCATGCCCGACGCTGGCAGGTATTTTTGTATCACAAAATTTTGATCATTTACCTCAATATTTCCTTACATATACATATGAGCGTCACAAGCCGGCTGGCGACATAAGCCGCCGTGGCAGTTTAAGAATTGGTGATTGCAGGCAAAATAGGTTGAAGGTTTCGATTATTCAATCAAAAGTATCAGCACCTCTGCGCGAAGGTTGCAGACTGAAGGCATAAAGGCATATTCAAAACAAAAGTGCTGGCTATTCTATTACAAGGCCTTCCGAGGCCCAAAATTTCGAATGGCGGTATGACTAGCAGCTTATGATGCATCAAACGGCTTGACGGATTAAGCTTCCTCGCCGGGTTGACGTGAAGAAGATGGGTCGTCTGGCGTCGGTTCAGCTTCTTCCTCTTCCTCACCCAATGGCCGGAAGTCATTGGTAGACCAGTCAATCCGGTTTAAAGCCCGAAGACAGCCTCTTCACTTATAAGCTCAGCGGATCAACGTCGAGGGCATAAGTGTGCTTACGGATTGGAGGAACAAGGTTCTGCACTTCTGGAATGACAAATTCCACCCGCTTGTTGTTTGCATCATAGAAAGAGCGGTAAACCGCCAGGTTGGCTTCTGCTGCCAGTTGGCTCGCCAGAGGACGCATCTCCTTTGTTATTCGTTTGAGGGCATCATTATCAAAACTTCGCCATTTTCTTGGCTACTGGGAAGCCCTTGGCTATGTCAGCCGGATCAAGGTCCGCTATCCACGCCTTGGCGCGAGTTAGAGCCAATAAAGTGCCAGCCCGGGCTGCGGATCGTTTCAACTCTTCAAGTTGTGCCGGAATCATGGATAGCCGGCCCAGCGTATCTTTGATCAAGGACGGAGCTGTGTTATCATCGACGTAGCGCATATGACTCGCTGGGTGCGGTATCTGATTGCTCAATCAGCGTGTATGCAGCCTTGAGCTTCTTCCGAATATCGAGCCGGATGAGCAATCGCTTCCCTATACCGGTTTAAGACAGCTCATGTTAAATCAAGGAAATATCAAAATAGAATAGTAATCGGTGAAAATCTCTTACCAAAGATCGCAGAGGTCATGGCATTAATTTGGCGCTTTAGTCGGTGAGCTCTTACATCACGGTTTAAGAGCCGCTTGACATCTTCCGCCCGTTTTAGCAAACCAGCCTTCTCGGTGTCCCAGTTGGCCTGCTCGGATTTATACCACTCCTTGAGCTGCTCCATAGTGGTCAAGGCGGTTTTCAATTCATCCTTGGCCTTGGTGGTTTCTGCTTGTTGAGTCTTGATTGGCACGAAGGTCACAGGTTATGCGGTTTCTTTGGTATATCTCACTCTGATAAAAATGGATCGCGTTAGTTGTTTCATTATGAAGTCCCAAGCTCAATACAGGTATTCAACTTGGCACTTGGGGGCTAATGGCTAATTGATCTCATCTTGCTATGGTGATACAAGTTAAGTCCCGGTTTAACTATACTAAGTTGAACCGACCCTTGGGGGCTACAACACTGAAGTTTGAGGCGTATGAGTTTTATATTAAGTCCCGGTTTAACTATGCTAAGTTGAACCGGCCCTTGGGGGCTACTACACCACAAAAGTACAAGAGGCATAACTCATTACCTCATAGCGTTCCTTCATACGATTCACCAGACCGGCTTCGAAGTCACGACTTGTGTAGAGTCGGTTCAGGAAGCCGGAGTGAAGTTCTTGGGCAGAGAAGTTGTCATAAGCTGACAGATCAGTTTTTCCCTTCTCTTTACTCATGGCAGTAGACTCTTCCTTGGCGCTGTGTTTTGATAAAGCGACCGGATTGCCAGGGGCGGTGTAGGCGGTGCCCGTCACTACGACATCATCATTTTTGACCGGGCTGTCCGGATTGGCATTCTTCCTTGGGCTTGGTATTTTCATACCCAGGCTCGGCGGGTCAGCAATTACGACCTGTTCCGCTGCAGGACTCGGTGGAGCAGGATGTGAGGTTTCCACTTGGGCATCCGGTTCAAGTTCTGGCGGATTAGCATTGTCGTCTTGGTTCAACTCGGCAGAACTGTTTTTAGCAACTTCAGGCTTTTCGCCATGGTGCTCTGGAGTCTTCTCCGGATCAACATCCACAGTAGGGTCAAGGGTTTTCGCCTTCTTACTTAAGCGAGCCTTGGTGCTGCAATGTTCAGAGTTAGAGTAAGGTAAACCGACCAATGCGAAGAAAACAAAAAAGAAAAAAAGAGTATTATGCTTACCCCGCAGCAACTTTAAGAGGAGGCAGTTGAGTGGTTGATGAACCGCCAGATGAGTTGGAAGAGGCCTGATAATTCGGATCAGACAGATTGAGAGGACATCGGAAGAAACCTTTCAAAGGATAACACTTTTCAGGAGAACAAATCACCTCTGGACGACGCTTCCGGGTTGGGGTGTCAGGTAAACCGGACGATGTAATTTGTTGACCGCTGTGCCGGGTCGAACGGCGCTCTTCAGCCTGCTGTGTCTTCAAAGACAGGTTTGGATTCAAATGAGCACGGGAGTGAGATTTTTTCACTTTCCGGACTGTGCAGCGAATTCTTTTAACCGGCACAAGACCAGATTCGGAAGAAAGAAGGATTACCTCAACAGGATCGGCATGACTGACTTCAGCATAATCCTGGGAATTGTAACTGTCAATAGGATGAAGGATAAAAAGGGACAAAAGTAAATCAAGCTTTACCTCAGCTTCTGAATCTTCTTCTTCCGGCGGATCAGAAGACTTGGCGGTTTTCCTCTTACCAGCTTTTTTGGTGGCCTTGGACTTTACACGAGGAACCCGGGCCGGTTTGGTTCGTTTCCAGAAGGAGCTGTTAGCCTGAGAAGTAACAAGGATTAATATATATCAATAAGGCATTAATATCAGAAGAGTGATGAGCGGAGCCTTACCGCAGGCGGTTTGTTGGAAACACAGAACGGGGCCAACCCGGTTTCGCTGCAGACGGAGATCGGTTCATCAAGCATTTTCTTCACTGCCTCAGTGACTTCAAGCTCAGTTATTGGTAGTTTGTGACGTCTTTGAGGGTCTTTGACGCTACCAGTGTATTCGTGCATCAATCCGGGGCGGCGGCTTAATGGCAAGATGCCCCAAGAAACCCAACACCGAACAAGGTCAATACCAGTTAAGCCATTGGCCATTAGAGCCCGGAGTTTGATAATTTGAGGCGCAAAATTCTTCCGTTCTGCGGCGGTCAAGCGTAAAGGCAATGGGTGATGGTTGCTAAGCCGGTGAGGGCGGTAGCCCGACAAGGGGTTATCGCTGTTAGGAGCGGTATTCCGGCAATAGAACCAGGTTTGGTTCCAATCTTTCGGATGGCTATGGTGTTTTGCGTGAGGAAAGTCTACTTCCTTCCTTTTCTGGATTGAAACGCCACCCAGTTCCGTGTTAGGACCATCCGAAAACTCCGTACGGCGGTTCAAATGAAAGAAATCCCGGAACAGCTCCACAGATGGTTCTTCTTGAAGATAGACTTCACAGAAAACTTGGAAATTGCATATATTGGACACGGAGTTCGGACCAATATCTTGTGGATGGAGTTGGAAACTTGCGAGGACATCCCGGAAGAATTTTGATCCGGGTGGGCTGAATCCCCGGTCTAAGTGTTGCATGAATACAATTACTTCTCCTTCTTGAGGTTCAGGAGGGCATTCGGCATCCGGAACACGCTAATGGAGGACATTTTTGGAGGCTAAAGCGCCAGTGGTGACATATCCATTGAGTTGCGTCTCAGTGATCTTGGACCGGACCCAATTGCAAGCTGAGAATTGTTTGGCCATTCCGAAAGAAGAAACTGCGAAAGGAAAAGTAAAAAACGGTTCACCGTTAACGGTTCAGACATATTATACAATGCTAAACCGGCAATTTGGCAGTCAGTTCCAATTTCCGGTTTAAACTAAGGACTAATGGAGTATGGCGGATTAGTTATCAGAAAATTAAACCGCCTGTAGGAGGAAGAGACAGAACTGGAAAATCTGCTAAGTATGGACAGAAATAGATTTCACATATGAATGGAGTTAATTTGGATCCACCGAAGATTCAGTAAGGAAAATTTTTTGCGACCCATGCAAGCCTTATATAGGGCAGGGAAGTTCGTGCGTTCTAACAAGAGGGTCTGAACAAAAAGAAAGATGTGCAGAGTGCTAAACTGAAGGCGGAGCAGTTACTACACAGGATATATGCTACGGTTGGATTAAAAAGCCATGGTAGAGCAGGTATGAAGAGGCTAGGGATGAACACCTATGAACGATGATATGAATAGGAGCCTCAAGATGCAGATCTAGGGCATGGGGAGGAGCCTTACCCGATGCATAGAACAGCGGAGGAGCGCCGAGAGTCTCTGGTACAACCAGGTTGATGCAGCGGCCTTGCACTGACGCGGCGTTCGGAGGTCGGAGGCGACGGCGGAGCTTCAGAGCTGGAGCGTCGCGAGGAAGAAGAAGCGCGGAAGGAGGAAGAGGAGAAAGGGCTTTCCGGTCTATTTATAATGAGATGGAGTAATTAACAGGCGCGAGAATCGAGGAGTTGAAAGCGGCAGACGGCGCAGCGGTCGCCTCGATTTCCGGATAGTATTAAATGAAGGGAATCTTACTGTTTGGGCTTCTTTAATAAACATGACGTCAAGATGCTCTGTTGCTGTGATCGGAGGATGACGTCACGGCGGTTTAAGCAGATGGCGGTTTATGAAATATGAAGAAAGATATTCAGAGTTTCCTAGAGATGTTGAAGATTAACATGAACCGGTTCAAGTCAATCTCGGGCCTAATGTTGGGGATGTAACTACTGAATATAAACCGCCTTAAAGGGGCCGGTTTACCCTCGGCCATAATTGGGGCCCATGAAGACTCAGAAGGTGGCGCTTGCTGTAGAGCTTAGAGGCCCGGAGGCCAGGGGCGGATTAGGGCCCATAATGGTAAAACCGCCATAACCATGTAACTTGTGTTGTAAGATAAGAGAAAGGAGAGACCGAGCCGGACACTTGTATGAGCCGGCCTCGGGACTCTGTAGACCGGCCGGACGTCAACCCGTGTATATAAGGGGACGACCCGGCGGCGGTTTAGGGACAGACAACAACAATTCGAGGCTTAGGCGAAGCTATTGCTCCCTAGTCGCCGAAATCACATCAATCCCATCACAAACTAGACGTAGGCTTTTACCTTCATCGAAGGGGCCGAACTAGTATAAACTCTTGTGTCTTTGTGTCCGCTTAACCCCTCTAAGTTAACCCGTACGATGGCCCCGCGACTAAGTCCTTTCATGAGGACATCTGCCGTGACAATTCCACGACAGTTACCGTTACTGTTGCTCCTACCACTACTATCAAAGCTATCATATTATTGTGCTACTGATCACTTTGCTGCAGATAATTAATCTCCAGATGTGATTGAATTGACAACTCAGTTGCTAATACTTGCAAAAATTCTTTGGCCCCCCTTGTGTCGAATCTATAAATTTGGGTTGAATACTCTACCCTCGAAAACTGTTGTGATCCCCTATACTTGTGGGTTATCACTTCTCCAGGTGCATTTGACGTAGGGGAAATGCACACGGCCTTGACAAAGTCGCATGTAAACCGAGCTAGCAGTGTACGAGCCAGAAGCTGCGCTCGACCAGGAGAAGTGATCACGTGCCTCCTCATCACGCGACACCCAGTTGATCGCCTGGATGAGATGCGTCAGCTGTAGGTGAGCCACAAACGAGATGTCTCCCTACACATCGTTGGTCCAACCGTTGTCCATCAACACCGAATGCACAATTCTCTGGTTCTGGTTCCTCACCGCCACCAAAGCTAGGATCGCTGGTGCTATATTTTTTACAGTGAAACATGTATCCATCGATCACGCAAAAAAGAACGCTCTTCCCATATCCAACGGATTATGCGAACAAAGATATCAAAGACCACTCTCGCATCATCATCCACCATCATCGACAGCCCCTGCCACAGTCTATCTGGAACAGTACGCTGTAGCCATTCCCAAAGGACACGGGGTGCCAAGGCTTGCACCTTTAGATTTTTAACCCCTAGGCCAGCAAACTCCACTGGCCAACATATCGTGTTCCATGCCACAAAGCATTGGCCACCATTAGCTCTATCTTTCCTTGCCCAAAAGAAAGCTCTCATCCAACGGTCGATGTCTTCGTAGACCCATAGAGGCGCATCCATGACCAGCAGGTGGAGGAGTGGTCTGGCAGAGACCACTGATTTGACTAGCACTAACCGACCTGACCTCTTGATCACCCCTCTCTGCTAAGCAAGCACAAAATGCCTCACTTAATCAAGCAACGGTTGCCACTCCGTATGCGTGAGTTGTCTGATCGCTAGCTGAAGCCCAAGCTATTTACACAAAAACTCACCGATCCTGCAAAGAAGTGCACCTTTGACTCTCTCATGATCCGGCGGTGTCCCTCGCATCGGGATGGCCAGGGATTTGGCGTAATATTGACTCCCAACCCAGAAGCAACGCCGAACAGGAGTAGTGCTTCCCTCACAAAGTTCAGAACCTAGAAGCAACCTAGAACATCATATTGACGCGAGAAGAACCCTAGGACCACCTCCTTTATTAGGCAGATCGGCAGGGCCCCACACCTCCGCCCGTCGGCTCCTGATCAGCAGGCCGGAGAACTCAGCGGGCACCGCTGCCACCATCCGCACCACACAGAGATGAGGGTTTGGGCCGCACCAAGACCCCCGAACTAGGCGACATGCCGCGCACACGGCCACAAAGGTCACCCAGGTCGCCAAAGAAGTCCGGAGCTGCGGCCCCTGTAACATCCCAAATTTTCAATTTGGCATGTATACACAGGTCATCCATGCATATCATATTTTATTGCATTCTCATTTGCCATCCTCGAAATCCTAAGCAACTCAAGGACCCTCGGAGAGAGTTGGGGATTTTCC
The DNA here is from genome assembly GCA_021605205.1 of Aegilops longissima. Lineage (NCBI taxonomy): Eukaryota > Viridiplantae > Streptophyta > Magnoliopsida > Poales > Poaceae > Aegilops > Aegilops longissima. Next base: position 479,639,894 of record CM038677.1, on the reverse strand, counting down.
GATTTTCATATTTGAATTTTATCAAATAATGAAGACGAGGATTTTGAATTTTATTATTTTTCTCTCCGGAAAAATATTTCAAGTTTAATAATAAACGAGAGGAGATAATATGATTTCTCCAAAAATAATTGAAATACCGGAGGAAAAATATTAAAATCATTATTCGGAATTTTATTTTATTTATTTTGAATTTTATTTGCCTAGAGAAAATTTGCATATATTTAAAATTGCATTTTAGGGGAAAGTTCATCTTGTTCTAAATATTTTATTTAGGCAAAGAAAACTTGTTTTGGCATTTTTAGATTTTTATTTATTTTCCTATGGGTTTTTGCAATTTTTGGCGGAATGTTCTTTAAAAAAAGAGAGGACCCATGGCGATCGGGCTAAAGGCCCAGCCGGCGAGCAGCAGGCTTGCCCAAGCCGCCGCCGCCTCCGCCTCATGATCGCTTGCCCGCCCTTGCCTTGTGACAAGAGTCCGAGCCGGACTCTTCCCGCCGCCTTGCCCTCCTCCAAGCCACCTCTCCTCCCCCTTTAAATACCGCCCCCCCTCTCCCCTAACCCGCCACCACCACCACCGCCCGCCTCGGACCCGACCAGAGCAGAGCCGAGCCAGCGCCGCCACCGCCGTCGCCGCCGCCTCCCGCGCCGTCGCCGCCCCTCGCCGAGTCGCCGCCCGCCCGCCCTCGCCGTCCCCTCGCCGGACCTCGCGAGAGCCGCCGCCGCCCATTTATCGCGGAGGTAGCCGCCGGTTTTTTTTTAAATAACCATTCGGTTTTTTTATAAAACCCTAGCCGTTTTTTTAGATTGGTTTTATTTTATTTTATTTTTTCCTGGTTTCTTTATTTTAAGAACGTTCACCCGTTCGTTCGTTTTTACGAACCGTTCGTCGTTTAGTTTCCGCTAATGAACGTTCGTTCATTTAGCCGTTCGTCGTTTTCTTTTATCGGTTTTATTTCGTGATTATTCCGATCGCGATTTCTGAACCGATGTTCAAATTAGTGTAACTTTTCGCTCGTTTATTGGAATCAGGCAATTCAAGCGCCTGGAGTTTCATCTTGAAACCCTCTTTCCGAATAGCCAACTTAAATCAGATTTTGCCTCTGTAAAATTTGACTCTAGTTCAGATTAGTAAACGGATCTTGTTTCTCTCGCCGTTTGAGTTTCGTTGTTTCGTTTGGTTTGATTCTTTTCGCAAACCGGAGTTCTTAAGTTGAACTCTCCGGTCAACCTCTTTCAGTTGAAGTTTCGTTTGTGCATCTTTGTTTGTTGCTTATGTATGTATTGTTTGCTTGTGATAGAATTCCCGGAGTGCGAAGCGTGTTACTACGAGTCTCTAGGATTCACGGATCGTCAGCAAGGCAAGTAACACTTGATCATACCTTTTCATACCCAGTTTTTGTGCATTAGCTCAATCCTCAAACATTGCATGATTAGGATGTCATTAATTTGTGGGTTGGGAAGTAGATGATGAGGTAGGAACCTATTGCCCTATTACTATCAAACCCTTGGGAGTTACTTCTACGTGTTGCTTATATTGCTATGCTATGCTCGTAGACGTGGTTTGGGTTTGAGAGATATTCACGACAGATGTGAGATTGTTAATTAATGGTTTACTTTAAGGTGGCAACTTAAATACACATCTGGGTGGATTGAGGCACCTGGGGAACCCAGTGTTGTCTGTTTTATTTTTGGAAATCCCGGGGTACCCGTGTGATCTTCCTAAGGACCGCCACCAGTGCTCAAAGGGAATGAGACTATTCATGCTAGAAACTTCCGTGTGCAGCCACAAGCTATTATGGGCTCTAGCATAGTTGAGTAAGTTACGTGAAGCTCTCGAAGAGGTAGATCAGCAGGTAGTGGGTTTTATAGGTTTGGTATGATCTATCCGGAGTAGAGAGTTAATGTTTACGAAAGATCGTGTCTCGGTCATCTGCTTCTCAAACACCATGTAGTCACGAGAAACCAACGGAGGCAATCGAGTCTTGTGGGGAAAAGTCGCAAACCTCTGCAGAGTGTACAATCTAATCATGGTTAGCCGTGTCCCGGTTATGGACAATTCGAGTATCTAGTACTTGAGTATTCACATGTATCTCATCACTCTAACTTAATATTGTTGGGTTGTTAATCACTTTAATTGGGATTGAGTTGGGGTTATACCTTCTCAATGATGTTTCAACCACCATGATAGTTAAAATAAAATTTATTCCTTTGATATAGGGAAAAATTGGCTTTTTGCAAAATCTGTAACCATAGAGCTTTTCCACCAGCCAAACATGCATGTAGTGTTAGCATATTTCATTACTCTCTATGTGTTACATTGCGGCATATTCCATGTGCTGACCCGTTCTCGAGCTGCAACATATTATGTTGCAGACTTTTGAACGAGGAGTAAGGATCGGTAGGTCGTTGCCGTGCAGCTCGCTTATGCCGTTGGAGTTGATGGACTCACTTTGTCTTCCAAGCCTTCATTGTTATCGCATTAGATGGCCTTAAGCCATATTATTGTAATAAGTTCTCTTTTGAGACATTCGATGTAATAAGTGTGTGATTGCTACTCTGTTATAAATCCTTGATCTTGTGTATGTCAAGATTACCGATCCAGGGATGACACAGAAGCACATAGACTTGACCATCTGAGGTCGGGTCGCTACAAGATGGTATCAGAGCACACGCTGAGTGTAGGACACGACCACTAATATAAAACCATAGGTCACTCCTCTCTACTCATTTCTGACCCCTCTCCATTTTTCCACTCTTTAGGATGACGGAGATGAAGTACAAGTTTGCACAACCGGATGAAGACACACCTTTTGGACGCCACTTGAAGGAAGTCACTAGGTACCTGAATATTGGAATACCAAGCTTCACCGGGACATACAACGCCACCTTACCACAAGAAGAATGCTGGAAGATTCAAGCTCTAGTTCCCGGAAGGACGTTTGCGCCAAGCACGGAGCCCATAGTATGTGTTTTCAATGCACCAACGTGGAGTTTGGGAAAGAGTATGGCAGCTCACATTACCATGGGACGCATTGGAGAAGTCTACAATAAGGAGCTTAAAGACACCATATACCAAATATGTGGGCGCCGAGACGAGCAATGGGAAGTAATCAGCACCAAGAAGGATAGATCCATTGCAGCCTACATCCAGGAGCTAAACCAGCACATTCGACGTCAAGAGAACCAGATGTCTTGTGAGACATGATGGATTTGAAGAAGGCGAAAACTAAGATCATCGAGTGGAGGAAGAACTCAAGTCTACACGCGATGGATATGAGGAAGAAATCAAAATACTCTCGGAGAAGAACGGCGACCTAGTCAAGAAGATCGAGTCTTCATGGGAGGACCAGCACCCAAGGAAGAGGAGCAAGAAGAGGAAGAAGATCCCGCTTGTCCAGACAACTACATCATCATCGACGACACCGACTCAGATCCAAGTGATGATGACTATGAAGACGAAGCTGGAGCAGACATCATGGAGTCTTCCACCGATCAAAATTTCTAGATGACCACCATATAATAGTAGTATTTCCCCCATGTAACTAGTAGTAGTTGAGCACTTATGCGATAGTCCTAGATCATTTTGTATGCCCTTGCTTTCTTGATTGTATGAATGTGTGTTTGCCTCATGTGCATATGGGTAATGTTTTCTCACTAGACCTCTTTATATTCTAATCTCTCCCATCTAAACCTTCAGATGGCTCCGAGACGTGACCCCGGTTTTGTTTTCCCACCGGAGCTCACTCAGTTGATCCAACAGCAGAATGCCTTGATGCAATTGCTAGTTCAGAACCAGGGCAACAACAACAACAACAACCCGCCGCCAGTGGACAATTTAGCCCATTTTCTAAGGTTACAACCGCGGTGTTTTCCAAAGAGCACCGAGCCAATAGTTGCGAGATGACCGGTTTCGCCCGTATTGGAAGGAGTTAACCACCGCATGATGCACGGATCTTTGAAAGAGTGCGCTTTTCCGCACATCAATTGGATGGACCAGCAGCCGCATGGTGGGAGAATTACACGCTACTTTTCCTATAGCCAATATCACTTGGGACCAGTTCAACAAGCTTTTCAGACGGCCCATGTTTCAACTGGAGCCATGCAGATAAAGAAGCGTGAGTTCCGCAACTTACGCCAGAGAACCGTCTGATGGCTCGATACGTGGATGAGTTTAGCAAGTTATCACGCTATGCCCCTGATGATGTGGCCACAGATGCCGTGAAGCAAGAGAAGTTTATGGAAGGGTTGAATGATGAGATGAGTATGCAGCTGATGGTGGCAACTTTCAACAACTACCAGGAGTTGGTAGATAAGGCCCTAATGATTGAAGGAAAGCAGCAGCAAATTGAGAGTCGTAAGAGGAAGTATGGACAAGGGAAGTATAACTCAGGAGCTCACCAGAAGCCTCGCTTAACCCCGAACTCGGGAGGACTAGTTCATAACCATGGAGGACATAACCATACTGGAGGAGGATCGCATAATGGTGCGAAGAATGGGAATGGAGCCAACAATAATCAGAATCGCTCAAACCCAGCTACACCCGCCAAGAGGGACTTAAGCCAAGTTATTTGCTTTAAGTGCGGGAAGACAGGGCACTATGCCAACGACTGCCCTGAAGGAAAGAATGGAAATGGAAATGGAAGCGCCGGGAAGAAGCCAAATCCATTCAACAAAGGACAAGTGAACCACGTTAACGTGGAGGAAGTTGAAGAGCAGCCGGACGCGGTAATAGGTAAGTTTTTGGTTCAGTCATTTACCGCTATTGTTCTTTTCGATACTGGTGCATCGCATTCATACATATCAAGGGGATTTGTGGATAAGTTTAAGTTACCAACCCAGACCCTTAGGACCCCTCTTTAGTGAGCTACTTTGGAGCGAGTACATGGCTAGCAAGTGGTGCACCCAGATACCCCTAATCATTGCCACGCATGTTTCTCCGTCTGACCTAATTATCTTGGAGTCGCAAGGATTGGATGTGATATTAGATATGGATTGGATGTCAAAGTTTGGAGGAAGTATTGATTGTGCTAGCAAGTCAATTTATCTTACCACCCGGAGGAAAAAGGATTAAGTATGTATCTAGGCATGTGCCTAAGAGGAGCCAAGTGAATACTCTCACGGAGTTGTACAAGAGGAAGTACCAGAGTGAAGGATTATCCGGATGTTTTTCGGAAGAGTTACCAGGCATGCCACCGGATCGAGACATCGAGTTTCGATAGAACTAATGCAGTGCAGGGGCCAATATCAAAGGACCCTATCGGATGCCCGCAAATGATCCGGAGGAAATTAAGAAGCGAGATCAAGGAGCTATTGGAGAAAGGTTACATTCAGAGAAGTTCATCACCTTAGGGAGCCCCAGTACTTTTGGTGGAGAAGAAGGATAAATCCCTAAGGATGGTTGTTGATTACCGAGCTCAATGAAGTAACGATAAAGAACAAGTATCCCTTACCGATGATTAATGATCTGTTTGATCGGTTGCAAGGAGCTAAGGTGTTTTCTAAGATTGATCTCGATCGAGGATACCATCGATTGAAGATCCGAGAGAAGGATATACCAAAGACAGCATTCACCACATGATATGGATTATATGAGTATACGGTCATGTCATTTGGATGACTAACGCCCTGCCTATTTTATGAGTATGATGAACAAAGTGTTCATGGAGTATTTGGACAAGTTTGTTGTGGTGTTTATCGATGATATTATGGTTTACTCGAAGAGCGAAGAGGAGCACGCAGAACACCTACGTCTGAGAAACTCGGGGAACACCAGTTATCGCCAAATTCAGCAAGTGCGAGTTTTGGTTGAAGGAAGTTGGATTTCTTGGGCATGTTATATCGAGAGAGGTATAGCAGTAGATCGGTAAAATTCAGTCGATCCTTTGAATGGTTGGCACCCACTTCATCGGCGAGATTCGCAGCTTCCTTGGACCGCGAGGATATTATCGGAGATTCATTGAGAATTTTTCCAAGATTGCTAAACCAATGACATAATTGCTAAAGAAGGATACCAAGTTCAAATGGACAGAGGATTGTGAGACAAGCTTCCAAGAGTTGAAGAACGGTTGACTACAGCCCAGTCTTGACATTGCGGATATACATAAGGAGTTTCAAGTGTATTGTGATGCCTCTCGCTTGGGACTTGGATGTGTTCTTATGTAGGACGGAAAAGTTGTTTCAGATGCCTCACGACAACCTGAAGCCACATGAGTTGAACTATGCCACGCATGATTTGGAGTTAGCAGCTGTGTAGTACATGCGTTGAAGACACGGAGACATTATCTCATTGGAAACCGTTGTGATGTGTACACGGATCATAAAAGTTTGAAGTACATTTTCACACAGAAGGAGTTGAACCTCAGACAGAGGAGATGGCTGGAGCTTATAAAGGATTACGATATGAAGCTACACTACCATCCGGGAAAGGCCAACGTCGTAGCAGACGCTTTGAGTCGGAAGAGTTATGCCAATATCCTTGAAAGTAGAGGACTGCCAAAGGAGTTAGCAGAGGATATTATGGAACTTCGGTTGGAGATTGTTCCAAGAGGTTTTCTTGCAACAATGGAGGTTCAGTCGACGTTGTTAGACAAGATTCGAGAAGCTCAGAAGGAGGATAAAGAGATTGCTAAGATAAAAGAGAAGATGGGCAAAGGAAAAGCCAAAGGTTTTCGAGAGGATGAGTACGATACCTTGTGGTTTGAGGACGGTTTATGTGCCCAACAATTGGAGATCGAAGTTAATACTTCAAGAGGCCCATGACTCCCATACTCGATTCACCCCGGAAACACCAAGATGTATTTGGACTTGAAGGAGCGTTTACGGTGGACTGGTATGAAGAAGGATATTGCCGAGTATGTAGCCGTTTGCGATGTATGTCGAGAGTGAAGGCGAGCACCAAAAGCCAGCAGGATCTGTTACAGCCTATGCCAATACCCGAATGGAAGTGGGACAAACTTGGCATGGATTTTATCACTAGATAACCCAGAACCAAAGCAGGATATGATTCAATATGGGTAGTTGTGGATCGTTTGACCAAAGTAGCTCACTTCATCCCAGTGAAAACAACTTATACAAGTGCCAAGTTGGCCAATATATATATGGCCAGGATCATATGTTTGCACGGAGTTCCAAGGAGCATCGTATCAGATAGAGGAACACAATTTACTTCAAAGTTTTGGCATCAACTACACCAAACTTTGGGTACCAGATTGGAATTCAGTACCGCGTTCCACCCACAGACGGATGGACAGACAGAGAGAGTTAACCAGATCCTGGAGGATATGTTAAGAGCTTGTGCGCTAGATTATGGATCTAGTTGGGATGACAATTTGCCGTACGCAGAATTCTCATATAACAACAGCTACCAGGCCAGTTTGAAGATGGCACCGTTCGAAGCTCTGTATGGACGCAGATGTAGAACACCCTTGATGTGGGATGAGGTCGGAGACCGTCAGTTGTTTGGACCATATTTGATCAAAGACTCAGAGGAGAAGGTTAAACTGATCAGAGACAGACTAAAGATTGCACAGTCTAGACATAAGAGTTACGCAGATTCAAAACGCAAGGAAGTAACCTATGAAATTGGAGACAGAGCCTATCTGCAGTATCACCCCGAGGGGAGTGAAACGTTTTGGAGTAAAGGAAAGTTAGCCCCAAGATTTGTAGGACCATATCGTGTTTTGGAGCGAATGGGAGAAGTTGCCTACAAGCTGGAGTTACCCAAGGATTGTCGGGAGTTCACGATGTGTTTCACGTATCTGGCGAAGAAGTGCCACCTTGAGATGGCCGACATATCGTTAAAGGATCTGAGTGCCCTAGAGGCGTCTGAGTTGGATAGTAATTTGACTTATGAGGAGAAGCCAAGAAAGATTTTGGATTTGACAACCGAGTCACTCATGACAAAGTTATCAAGTTTTGTAAAGTTCGATTGGAGCCACCATACCGAGGAGGAAGCCACAGGGAGTGAGAAGATGATATTCGCAAGGACCATCCGCACCTATTTTCTAGCCAACCCGAATCTCGAGGGCTAGATTCATCTTAAGGGGGTAGGTTTGTAACATCCCAAATTTTCAATTTGGCATGTATACACAGTCATCCATGCATATCATATTTTATTGCATTCTCATTTGCCATCCTCGAAATCCTAAGCAACTCAAGGACCCTCGGAGAGTTGGGGATTTTCCGATTTTCATATTTGAATTTTATCAAATAATGAAGACGAGGATTTTGAATTTTATTATTTTCTCTCGGAAAAATATTTCAAGTTTAATAATAAGCGAGAGGAGATAATATGACTTCTCCAAAAATAATTGAAATACCGGAGGAAAAATATTAAAATCATTATTTGGAATTTTATTTTATTTATTTGGAATTTTATTTGCCTAGAGAAAATTTGCATATATTTAAAATTGCATTTTAGGGGCCAAGAAAAGTTCATCTTGTTCTAAATATTTTATTTAGGCAAAGAAAACTTGTTTTGGCATTTTAGATTTTATTTATTTTCCTAGGGTTTTTGCAATTTTAGTGAATGTTCTTTAAAAAAAAAAAGGAGAGGAATCTGGCGACTGGGCCAAAGGCCCAGCCGAGCAAAGCACCCAAGCCGCCGCCGCCTCACTTCTGCCGCCCGCCGCCGCTGCCTAAGCCGGACAAGAGTCCGAGCCGGACTCTTGCCCGCCGCCTGCCCCCTCCTCCAAGCCACCTCTCCCCCCCTTTAAATACCCCCTCTCCCCTAACCCGCCACCACCACCGCCCCGCCCGCCCCCCCGCCTCGGACCCGACCAGAGCCGAGCCGAGCCGAGCGCCGCCACGCCCGTCGCCGCCGCCTCCGCTGTCGCCGCCCCTCGCCGTCGCCGCCCAGCCCGCTCTCGCCGCCCCTCGTCGGACCCGCCGGGCAGCCGCCGCCCGCCCGCCCTCGCCGCCCCTCGTCGGACCCGCGGAGCAGCCGCCGCCCGCCGACGATCGCGGAGGTAGCCGCCGTTTTTTTAAAAATAACCCTTGGTTTTTATAAAACCCTAGCCGTTTTTGATTGGTTTTATTTTATTTTATTTTTTCCTGGTTTATTTATTTTGAGAACGTTCACCCGTTCGTTCGCTTTTCTGAACCGTTAAATCGTTTAGTTTCCGCTAACGAGCGTTCGTTCGTTTAGCCATTCGTCGTTTTCTTTTATCGGTTTTATTCGCGATTATTCGATCGCGATTTACGAACCGATGTTCAAATTAGTATAACTTTTCGCCGTTTATCGGAATCGAGGCAATTCAAGCGCTGAGTTTCATCTCAAACCCTCTTTCCGAATAGCCAACTTATATCAGATTTTGCCTCTGTAAAATTTTACTCTAGTTCAGATTAGTAAATGGATCTTGTTTCTCTCGCCGTTTGAGTTTCGTTGTTTCGTTTGGTTTGATTCTTTTTAAACCGGAGTTCTTAAGTTGAACTCTCCGTCAACCTCTTTCAGTTGAAGTTTCGTTTGTGCATCTTTGTTTGTTGCTTATGTATGTATTGTTTGCTTGTGATAGAATTCCCGAGTGCGAAGCGTGTTACTACGAGTCTCTAGGATTCACGGATCGTCAACAAAGGCAAGTAACACTTGATCATACCTTTTCATACCCAGTTTTTGTGCATTAGCTCAATCCTCAAACATTGCATGATTAGGATGTCATTAATTTGTGGGTTGGGAAGTAGATGATGAGGTAGGAACCTATTGCCCTGTTACTATCAAACCCTTGGGAGTTACTTCTACGTGTTGCTTATATTGCTATGCTATGCTCGTAGACGTGGTTTGGGTTTGAGAGATATTCACGACAGATGTGAGATTGTTAATTAATGGTTTACTTTAAGGTGGCAACTTAAATACACAACTGGGTGGATTGAGGCACTTGGGGAACCCAGTGTTGTCTGTTTTATTTTGGAAATCCCGGGTACCCGTGTGATCTTCCTAAGGACCGCCACCAGTGCTCAAAGGAACGAGACTATTCATGCTAGAAACTTCCGTGTGCAGCCACAAGCTATTATGGGCTCTAGCATAGTTGAGTAAGTTACGTGAAGCTCTCGAAGAGGTAGATCAGCAGGTAGTGGGTTTTATAGGTTTGGTATGATCTATCCGGAGTAGAGAGTTAATGTTTCTGAAAGACTGTGTCTCGGTCATCCGTTTCTCAAACACCATGTAGTCGAGAAACCAACGGAGGCGATCGAGTCTTGTGGGGAAAAGTCATAAACCTCTGCAGAGTGTACAATCTAATCATGGTTAGCCGTGTCCCCGGTTATGGACAATTCTGAGTATCTAGTACTTGAGTATTCACATGTATCTCATCACTCTAACTTAATATTGCTGGGTTGTTAATCACTTTAATTGGGATTGAGTTGGGGTTATACCTTCTCAATGATGTTTCAACCACCATGATAGTTAAAATAAAATTTATTCCTTTGATATAGGGAAAAATTGGCTTTTTTTCAAAACTATAACCATAGAGCTTTTCCACCAGCCAAACATGCATGTAGTGTTAGCATATTTCATTACTCTCTATGTGTTACATTGCCAGCATATTCCATGTGCTGACCCGTTCTCGGGCTGCAACATATTATGTTGCAGACTTTTCAGACGAGGAGTAAGGATCGGTAGGTCGTTGCCGTGCAGCTCAGTTATGCCGTTGGAGTTGATGGACTCACTTTGTCTTCCAAGCCTTCCGCTGTTATCGCATTAGATGGCCTTAAGCCATATTATTGTAATAAGTTCTCTTTTGAGACATTCGATGTAATAAGTGTGTGATTGCTACTCTGTTATAAATCCTTCGAGTACTGTGTATGTCAGCATTACCGATCCAGGGATGACACAGAAGCACAGAGACTTGACCATCTGAGGTCGGGTCGCTACAGCCCCATTGTCCAACTGCGCTGGACGAGGCACGCCGTCCAAGGCCGCCATGAAACTCCAGCTGGAGATTCTGACACACGAGAAGGAAGAGGCCCCGCCGCTGCCAGTCGCACTCGGGGATGAGAGCCCGCCACCACCATCATCCGTGCGGCCTTTGACTAGCGGCATCCTTCGGCGGTAGGCGGGAGCGGGGGCAGAGGAGAGGGAGGCGGTGGCTCTAGGTTCGACCCGAGCTGTCTCGTCTTGGAGCGACGTGGGGTTCCTTTTCCTCGATAGATCCTTTTTTGCGAGAAAACTTCCGATCTATTCATCAACTGTCAAGGTAGTACAAAGAACACCAGAACTAAGAATTTCATCCATGTCTGTAGACTACCTAGCGACGACTACAAGCACTGGAGTGAGCTGAAGGCGTGCCGCCGTCATCGCCACTCCCTCATCGGAGCCGGGCAAACATTACTGTAGTGCTAAGGCCCTATAGGACCAACGCACCAGAACAGCAACCGTCGCCGATGAAAAGAAGCCTAGATCGGAAGGATCCATCCTGCAGACACATAGACATAGACGAATGAAGACCGGATCCAAGCGGATCCACCGAAGACAAACGCCGACTGAATCCCACGAGATCCGCCAGAGACACACCTCCACACACCCTCCGACGATGCTTGAAACATCACCGGGAAAAGGGTTAGGCGGGGAGGACCTTATTCCATCTTCAAGAAGCCGCCTCCGCCTCGTCTTTTTGAGTATGACACAAATCCTAACAAAACTTGAAAAAACATCTAAATACGTAGCCCTCCCCCTACTACACCAACTTGATCAACGATATGTAAAGATCAGGTTAAAGGAAATGATATATAAGAATCAAAGCTTATAACGTTATTCAATCTGACAGCTCCGTTGTAATTGCTGCATCGACGAACAATTCGCTGGATCATTCCGTTTATGGACATCTGATGCTGAAAACCAAGAAGATTCTGGAACCTCATGGGTTTATTCTGCAGAGAGTTGATCGTTATTAAAATAGAGTTGCTCATAATCTAGCTAATATTGATCGTACTGAAGGTAGCACCGCTTGTTGGTTGCATAATGTTCCAGATAGTGTTTCTAGCTTTGTATTAGCAGACTGTAATATTATTACCGAGGAATAAATCCCAATATTTTCCAGGAAAGAAAATGCACACGGCAAGATTTGCTGATTTTTCCTTTCTTGGCCAGAATCTGGGCCCTAGCTAGCCAGACTACGAGCGCATGCATAGATGTCCAGTGTCCCTCTGGTCTAGATAGTGAAATAAAAATGCAGTGTTTGTCTCGTGGGGATTAAACAATACCACTGGTTTTATTTTTTAGAAAAAAATACTAGTAACCCACCATTTTTGTTTACGCGGCGAGGAGCAAGTATTGCCGGTTCCAGTCGCCGGCCAGCCTACGTATCGACTGCACGTCACATAAAAAGATTTCCTCCTGTCGTGACGAATATAGACGTACATGATCATCGCCCATCCACCTTTGACCTTGGCAGCCGCCACCTTCAAAACCTAAGGTTTTCTGCCTTCCGCCGGTGCCGGCGCCGGTCCGTCCCGTCTCCGGTGGCCTTAGGGTCATGGAGACGGAGTGAATCTCAGCCCTTGCCGGTGGGAGGGCTCCGTTTTTAGATCTTTTTTCAAGCTTTGTTAGAGTTTGTATCCTGCTCAAGAAGGCGAGACTGCGGCGGCTTCCTGAAGATGGAATAAAGGTCTCCCCGCCTAGCCCCCGTTCCGGTGATGCCTTTAGCGTCATCGGTGGGTGTGTGGAGGTGTGTCTCCGGCGGATCTGTCTTTGGTGGATTTGCTCGGATTTGTTTGTCGTTCGTGTTCGTTTGTGTGTCCTCAGGTTGGATCCTTTTAATCTACACTCTTCATCTGCGGCGGTTACTGTGCTGGTGCGTTAGTTCTATGGAGTCTTAGCACGACGACTTCCCGACTGTCTACTACAACAACGTTTGCCCGGCTCCGGCGAAGGAGGGGCAATGACAGCGGTGCGCCTTCGGCTCGCTTCAGTGCTTGTAGTCGTCGCTAGGTGGTCTACGGATCTGGATGTAATTTTTTATTATTTTCAGTGTTCGTTGTACTACCATGATTAAAGATGAATAGATTGGAAGTTTTTCCCGCAAAAAAAATTCCTCCTTTTGTTTTATTTTTTGCTACTATATGTGCCACGATGACAAAAAGATAAATAGAGCGGAGATCTTTCGTGGGAAATGAGGCGTACGTGACAATGAGTCATCATCATTTCTGCTCTGGATGGGGCGCATGCATGGCAATTTTGCCGTGCGCATTTTTGCCGTGTGTCGTTGGAAATGAGGCGGACATGACAATGAGTCATCATCATTTTTGCTGTCCCATTCAGGCAGCTGTCCCATTGAGTTACAAAAGGCAAAAAGAAGCAGGGCCGGGGAAGTCAAAAATCAGGCGAACCGGCAGCGGTGTGTTTGTGCCTTTGCAATTCAATGGGACTGCTGCCTGAATGAAGCATTCCAACGAAAATATCTGTGCGGGGGCAACGGGAGCCGTTAAGAGCAACTTCAACGGGGCGATCCATTTCGTTCGCGGGCATCCGTTTGGGTCAGTATCGACACAAAAGTCGGCCTAACGTGCCGACCCAAACGGACGCGCGTTCGCTTTTCGTCCATCTGCCGACTCATTCCTGGCCCATTTTAAGCCTGATTTGCATCAGCGCGGACACGAGACAGACGCACGCGCTCGCCTTTTCCTTCCCCCGGACCCGCTGGTCGGTGGCAGCCTCCACCATTTCCCTTCATTCCCTCCCTCCTCCTTCAAAAACCCTCGCGCCCACGCGCGCTCCTGCCCCCCGCCATGGACGACGACCTCGCCGCCGTCGCCGGCCTCGCCTCCCTTGCCTCGTCCAGCATGATGACCGCCCCCTCCGGCAAAGGCAAGCCTCACGCCCCCCGCCAGACCGCCGCCGCGCCCAAGCCGAAGAAGATGCTGACGCCCGAACAGCGCGCAAGGGAGTCGGCCAAGAGGAAGGGCCGGAGGCACGCGGCGGCTGCGAGGGAGGAAGCCATCATGGCGGCCGTCGTCGTCGCCGCCATGCAGCAGGAGGTCACCAACGCCCGCGTCGCGGCGGCAACGAGGGAGGCGCTTTATTTGATAGGGTTAAACCCTAGCCAGCACGGCCTCGTCAACGCCACCGTGGCCGCGGCCAGCACTAGCTCATCCCCGTTCCCTCGGATGGTGCTGCCTGACTCTCCCCGCGCGTCGGCTTGCACCCCGATGCCCGGCTTCTACGTCTACCCGCAGGCCTCCCGCCTCTCCGGGGAGTGCTCGCCCGAGATGAGCGTGGTGGCGCCTTCCACGCCCGCGCCCGCGCCCATCGACCTCAACGCCGCACCGGTGGCCGGTGGCTCGTCATCCGGAGGCGCGAGGAAACGCGCGCGGCACATGCCAGCCGACGTGCCGGGCGCACGCAACCTGTTCGACGAAATGCCGGACTCCGGCAACGACGACTACATGCAGAACATGATCTTCGAGGGTGGTGCGCCGGCCGCTGGCGGTGCTGCCGGGGTTGGCTACGATCCAGACGAGACACAAAGCCAGGACGGCCGAGGGGCGTTCACGCCGTCCACCTATTATCAAGATCAGGTGGCCTTCATGCATGATCAGGTCGGCCTGGACCTGGACAACTTCCCACTCGACCACGAGTTTCCAGATGACTACGCGCAAGAGGAAGAGGACGAGTGCGACATCAAAGGGGAGCCTTTGTTCGAGGACGAGCTCGCCAACCAAGCTGCCGGGGTGAAGCCGAAGCTCAAGAGCAAGCGAACCAAGGCATACATGGCGGCCGAGGAGCTTCTTTGTGAGTGTTGGAGAGACATTGGGCAAGACCTCAAGACGGGCGCCGAACAAAAGGCATCAACCTTTTGATTCGTGTCCACCGTGAGTTCCATGAGTGCAAGAAGTTTCCGTCGTACCAAATAGTATGCATGCGCGGGTGGGTGTCCATTACGAAGCGATGGAGGGTGATCCAACAAGAGTGCAACAAGTTTTGTGCCATTGTTGAGAGCGTCAAGGCCCGCCCCGTGAGCGGCATCGGCATGCAAGCATGGTATGCTAGCAAGCCGCCCTCTTTTGTGAGCGGCATAGGCCAATATGCTTGCATGAAATACATTTATAGGCATTTCAAGCTTTTGAGGCATTCAAGGTCCAACACAAATGGCAAGTGCTTCAACCTCCCACATTTCTTTAGGGTCATCAAAGACGAGGAGAAGTTCAAGGCACAATATGCCACCCTCAAGTTGCGTAGAAGCAAGCCGTGGAGGAGGTTGGGGACCGCGAGAAGGCACGGCCGCGGGGGAAGACCAACTCCAAGAAGGAGGACAAGCGGGATGCCATGTCGAACGCCTTGATCGCAAGCGTGGAGGGCATGATGAGCAAGAAGGACTCAAGGGAGGAGGAGCGCCGGCGTTACAAAGAAGAGAAAATGAACGCCTTCATGGATATCCAAAGGAGGAGGCTTGAGATGGATGCGGAGAAGCAAGCCAATATGCTTGAGATGGAGGCAGAGAAGCAAGCCAAGATGCTAGAGATCGAGGCCGCCAACGCCTATTGGGGAACGCAGTAATTTCAAAAAAATTCCTACGCACACGCAAGATCCATCTAGGTGATGCATAGCAACGAGAGGGGAGAGTGTTGTCTACGTACCCTGACAGACCAAAAGCAGAAGCGTTATGACAACACGGTTGATGTAGTCGTACGTCTTCACGATCCGACCGATCCTAGTACCGAAAGTACGGCACCTCCGCGATCTGCACACGTTCAGCTCGGTGACGTCCCACGAACTCTCGATCCAGCTGAGTGTCGAGGGAGAGCTTCGTCAGCTGAGTGTCGACGGCGTGATAACGGTAATGATGAAGTTATCGGCACAGGGCTTCGCCTAAGCACTGCAACGATATGACCGAGGTGGATTATAGTGGAGGGGGGCACCACACACGGCTAAGACAATGTCGGTTGTGTATTCTAGGGTGCCCCCTGTCGATGTCAAAACCGGCTGATCTCGGGTAGGGGGTCCCGAACTGTGCGTCTAGGGTCGATGGTAACAGGAGACAGGGGACACAATGTTTACCTAGGTTCGGGCCCTCTCTATGGAGGTAATACCCTACTTCCTGCTTAATTGATCTTGATGAATATGAGTATTACAAGAGTTGATCTACCACGAGATCGTAATGGCTAAAACCCTAGAAGTCTAGCCTGTATGACTATGATTATCTATCCTCTACGGACTAAACTCATCTGGTTTATATAGACACCGGAGGGGACTAGGGTTGTACAAAGTCGGTCACAGATAAAGAAAACTTCATATTTGGATGCCAAGCTTGCCTTCCAAGCCAACGAGAGTCCCATCCGGACACGGGAGAGAGTCTTCGGTCTTCATATCTTCACAACCCATCAGTCCGGCCCATGTCTAACAAGTCGGACGCCCAAGGCCCCCTTAGTCCAGGACTCCCTCAGTAGCCCCTGAACCAGGCTTCAATGATGAGGTGTCCGGCGCGCAGATTGTCTTCAGCATTGCAAGGCGGGTTCCTTCTCCGAATACTCCAACACAGTCTTCGGACGCAACGAACGTGTCCGGCTCTGCAAAACAAATCCCACATGCAACCGCAGAGAGTATAATATTTCATGAGTCCCATCCGCTGACAACTTTTGGTAATGTGATACCACGCCATCACCCGGTCATTATTTCGAACTGTTTTTCAGCCTGCCGCTACGAGATGCGGTCTCATTGGCACGTCTTGTCAAAGCAGAGATCGTGTCCCCTTATCACGGGATTTCTCATCAATGCGGGCGTGGGTAATCCAACCATGCCATTTGCACAGCCCTTGGGAACAGACGAGTTTTAAGGCGAGTGGGGAGGCGCTTGATATTCATTGCCTTTATAAGGAGATAAGGATTCCCTTCTTTCACCCACGCCTTCTCTCTATCCCTGTCCTCCCATTCTCGAGCCCCAGCGCCCAAGTCCTCATCTTTTCCGCCACAAGAAAGAGCTCGACCATGTCTGGATCCGGAGCGCAAGGCAAGTGGATGGCCTCCTTCATCAAGGAGAAGGACATCACCAAGCTTCGGGAGCCCGGGTACTTGGCGAAAGAAATTGCCCACCGGTTCCCCGCCAAGGGGCAGATCATCCCCACCCCGAAGCCCAATGAGAGGGTGGTGTTCATCCCCCACTTCGTCCGCAGGTTAGGGTTTCCTCTCCACCCTTTCATCCGTGGACTAATGTTCTATTACGGGATGGATTTCCATGACCTAGCCCCAAACTCCTTCCTCAACATATCGGCATTCATTGTCGTGTGTGAGGCCTTCCTTCGCATTCCACCCCACTCCGTACTGTGGCTTAGGATCTTCGACGTGAAGCCGAAGGTGGTGGATGGCCAACACGCGGAGTGCGGAGGCGCCATGGTGAGCAAGATGCCCAATGTCACATGGCCCAAGGGTACTTTTGTGGAGACCGTCAAAGAGTGGCAGAAACTGTGGTTCTATATCACAGAGCCCCGCGACGCCACATGGGCCACGGCTCCCCAATTCAAGTCTGGAGTTCCAATGCGGCTCACCTCCCTGCTAGAGAAGGGCCTGAATTGGTCTTCGTCGGACGAGCTGACGGCGCTGCAAATGCCCATCCAGAGCATGGTGGACAAGAACATCAAGCTCGTCAATGTGATGCAGGTGATGCTAGGTCGCCGAATCCTTCCATGCCAGAGCTGGACTTTCCACTTATGGGAGTTCGATCCGGCGGAGCACTAGACCTTGCTATGGTTCTACGGAACCACGCACGAAGATATCTGGAAGGTGCTCTTCAAGGGCAACGAGATGCCACCGGAGACGACCGAAGACCGTGGGCATGCCCTGGCACGTCCCGCCAGTGCGGTAAGTCTTTCACGTTTCAAGGTGTAATCTTTTACTTGCTTGTTCATAGAGGGTATCTAGACCCCGCTATTTATTTTTCCAGGGCTGGACAAAGAAGGCGGAGCGGATTCGATGTCCGGCTCCGTTGCCCGAGGAGCCAGCAATTCCTATTCTGACGAAGATGCTAGTCCCGTCGCCTTACAAGGCACCGAAGAAGAAGGCCAAGGGGGCCCGAAGTGTCCTCCGCCGTAAGGGTGCTTTGGACATGTCGTCCGAAGACAACGATACTCAATCCTCCACCGCCGAAGACGACGACGAGGAGGAGGAAGAGAGCAGCTCCCCCCTGAGGGGGGAAGGAAGAAGAGGGCAGCCTCCACAAATCTGGAGGCGGAGGTGTCCAAGAGGGGGAAGACCTCCTTCGCGGATAACTCCACGTGGGACGTTGAGAGCAGCCCAGAGCCGCGCCCCCGAGAGAAGCCCCTGGCCGCATCGTGAGTACTGAAGAACCCTGATGCGTCCATATATCCGGCCTCTCTACTTCACAGTTTTAACATGTTGAATTATGCAATTGCAGTCCGGCCCACGACAGCTCTCTGCGATCCTCATCAGGGGGTTCACTGGATTCGAAGGCGATGGCCAGTGAGTCACCACCGACGGCTCACTCTCCCCAGGCCAAGGGCGACGCCAAGGTGCTATCCCGAAGGACCTTCCCCGGCCAGGGAGAGGTTCAGGAGGACGTCAAGGTGGCGTGATGACCCACAAGTATAGGGGATCTATCGTAGTCCTTTCGATAAGTAAGAGTGTGAACCCAACGAGGAGCAGAAGGAAATGATAAGCGGTTTCCAGCAAGGTATTCTCTGCAAGCACTGAAATTATAGGTAACAGATAGTTTTGTGATAAGGTAATTTGTAACGAGCAACAAGTAACAAAAGTAAATAAAGTGCAGCAAGGTGGACCAATCCTTTTTGTAGCAAAGGACAAGGCTGGACAATTTCTTATATGAAGGAAAACGCTCCCGAGGACACATGGGAATTATCGTCAAGCTAGTTTTCATCACGTTCATATGATTTGCGTTCAGTACTTTGAAAATTTGATATGTGGGTGGACCGGTGCTTGGGTGCTGTCCTTACTTGGACAAGCATCCCACTTATGATTAACTCCTATTGCAAGCATCCGCAACTACAAAAGAAGTATTAAGGTAAACCTAACCATAGCATGAAACATATGGATCCAAATCAGCCCCTTACGAAGCAACACATAAACTAGGGTTTAAGCTTCTGTCACTCTAGCAACCCATCATCTACTTCTTACTTCCCAATGCCTTCCTCTAGGCCCAAATAATGGTGAAGTGCCATGTAGTCGACGTTCACATAACACCACTAGAGGAGAGACAACATACATCTCATCAAAATATCGAACGAATACCAAATTCACATGACTACTAATAGCAAGACTTCTCCCATGTCCTCAGGAACAAACGTAACTACTCACAAAGCATATTCATGTTCATAAACAGAGGAGTATTAATATGCATAAAGGATCTGAACATATGATCTTCCACCAGATAAGCCAACTAGCATCAACTACAAGGAGTAATCAACACTACTAGCAACCTACAAGTACCAATCTCAGACTTAGAGACAAGAATTGGATACAAGAGATGAACTAGGGTTTGAGAGGAGATGGTGCTGGTGAAGATGTTGATGGAGATTGGCACTCTCCCGATGAGAGGATCGTTGGTGATGACGATGGCGATGATTTCCCCCTCCCAAAGGGAAGTTTCCCCGGCAGTACAGATCCGTCGGAGCCCTAGATTGGTTCCGCCAAGGCTCCGCCTCGTGGCGGCGGAGTCTCGTCCCGAAAGCTTTCTTATGATTTTTTTCTCGGACGAAAGACTTCATATAGTAGAAGATGGGCACCAGAGGGCCACCAGGGGGGCCACGAGGCAGGGGGCGCGCCCAGCCCACCACCCTCGTGCCCAGGGTGTGGGTCCCCTCTGGTATTTTCTTCGCTCAGTATTTTTTATTATTTCCAAAAATAACTTCTGTGGAGTTTCAGGACTTTTGGAGTTGTGCAGAATAGGTCTCTAATATTTGCTCCTTTTCCAGCCCAGAATTCCAGTTGCCGGTTTTCTCCCTCTTCATGTAAACCTTGTAAAATAAGAGAGAATAGGCATAAGTATTGTGACATAATGTGTAATAACAACCCATAATGCAATAAATATCGATATAAAAGCATGATGCAAAATGGACGTATCAACTCCCCCAAGCTTAGACCTCGCTTGTCCTCAAGCGGAAGCCGATAACGCTAAAGATGTCCACATGTTTAGAGGTAGAGGTG
The DNA here is from genome assembly GCA_021605205.1 of Aegilops longissima. Taxonomy (NCBI): domain Eukaryota; kingdom Viridiplantae; phylum Streptophyta; class Magnoliopsida; order Poales; family Poaceae; genus Aegilops; species Aegilops longissima. Next base: position 479,619,791 of record CM038677.1, on the reverse strand, counting down.
TGGATAAAATAAAATACGGACATGAGAGCATCATGATCATTCTTATAACAGCAACATATATGAATATTGTCATATGATTTCTTATGCTCAAGTAATAATCTATTCACAATGTCAAGTATGAATCAGAAACTTCATTGAGAACCAACATACTATAATCTCAGTCATTGAAGCAATTGCAATTTATCATAACATCAGAGAGAGTCTATGTCGGAGCTTTTCAGCAAGCCCACATACTCAACTATCTATTAGTCTTTCACAATTGCTAACACTCACGCAATACTTGTGGTCATGGAGTTTCAATCGGACACAGAGGAAGATAGGGGGTTATAGTTTCGCCTCCCAACCTTTTACCTCAAGGGTAATGTCAACAATAATAATTCAAGCTAACTTACATGCAATTAGATATATATATATATATATATATATATATATATATATATATATATATATATATATCAGGATCTTTCCAACATACTGTGCTTGCCAAAGGATAAAATGTAAAAAGGAAAGGTGAAGATCACCATGACTCTTGCATAAGGGTAAGAGATAAAAGTAAAAGATAGGCCCTTCGCAGAGGGAAGCAGAGGTTGTCATGTGCTTTCAAGGTTGGATGCACAAAATCTTAATGCAAAAGAACGTCACTTTATATTGCCACTTGTGATGTGGACCTTTATTATGCAATCCGTCGCTTTTATTTCTTCCACATCACAAGATCGTATAAAGCTTATTTTCTCCCACACTAATAAGTCATACATACTTAGAGAGCAATTTTTATTGCTTGCACCGATGACAACTTACTTGAAGGATCTTACTCAATCCATAGGTAGATATGGTGGACTCTTATGACAAAACTGGGTTTAAGGGTGTTTGGAAGCACAAGTAGTATCTCTACTTGGTGCAAAGAATTTGGCTAGCATGAGGGAGAAAGGCAAGCTCAACATGTTGGATGATCCATGACAATATACTTTGTTTTAGATATAAGAAAACATAACCCATTACATTGTCTTCCTTGTCCAACATCAACTCTTTAGCATGTCATATTTTAATGAGTGCTCACAATCATAAAAGATGTCCAAGATAGTATATTTATATGTGAAACCTCTCTTTCTTTATTACTTTCTATTAATTGCAACGATGACCAAAGCTATGTTTGTCAACTCTCAACAACTTTTAATCATCATACTCTTTATGTGTGAAGTCATTACTCTCCATATGATCAATATGATCTCTTTTATTTCTTTTTATTCTTTATTTTTCTTTTATTCCCTCAAGATCATAGCAAAATAATCAAGCCCTTGACTCAACACTAATCTTTATTATATAGCTCACGGACTCGATTACATAAAGGGATCATAAAGCAAAACTCAAAACTAGATCATACTAAAGCTTTATTCTACTAGATCAAGATATTACTAAAAGGATCGAACTAAGAAAAATGGTAAAGATAGGAGTGTGATGGTGATACAATACCGGGGCACCTCCCCCAAGCTTGGCAGTTGCCAAGGGGAGTGCCCATACCCATGTGATTATGTCTCCTTTTTCGGAGGTGGTGATGATGGAGTTGTTGATGATTACAGTTATGCCTTTAGCTTCTTCATACTGTAATTGAGAAGGGCAATTTCCTCCTTTAAATCATCGACCTCCGATTCTAGCTTCAAGATCTTGTCACATAAATCTCCTTTGCTTTTCTGCCGAAAACGAGAAGGAATAGATCGGTTGTTAGATAGTTTAGCTCTCTTAGGGAGACTAGATTTCTTGAACTTCACGTGCATATCCCCAGGTTGAGGTAGAGGGACATCCTCCTCCTCCGAACTTGAATCATTGATCCTCATCAAATGAGCATCCTCCTCCTCATCCGTAGTTCGACCACAAGGAGATATATCCCCATAGGTATTTGGGTCAGCAATGAGGTGCGAGACATAGCTCTCTCCATCAGAATCCTAAGATGACATCTTGCTCCAAATCTGCTACAGAAACAGCTCGAAACAAAAACAGAGGATAATTGCGTGATACGGTGGTCAAAACCTTCGGGAGACTATATAATGAATTTTTACCGACCGAAAGAAGTATCGTGCAAGAAAACGGAGTCCAGAGAGCGCACGAGGTGCCCATGAGGCAGGGGCGCGCCCTCCACCCTCGTGGAGGCCTCCTGTCCTTCCCGGACTGCTTCTTATTTTCCTATTTTTCTAAATATTCCAAAACGGAGAAAAATTGCATTAGAACTGTTTTGGAGTCGGTTTACTTACCGTACCACATACCTATTCCTTTTCGGAGTCTGAAGCATTCTGGAAGGTGTCCCTTATGTATTCCTCCGGGGTTACGGTTTAAATAATGTTGGTTTCAACATTTATAGGATTACCTGAGATATAATGTTTGATTCTTTGGCCGTTCACCACCTTTGGATTTGTGCCTTCAAAGTTGTTGATTTTTATGGCACTGGAACGATAGACCTCCTCGATAACGTAAGGACCTTCCCATTTATAGGGAAGTTTTCCTGCAAAAAATCTTAAATGAGAGTTGTATAACAATACATAATCACCTACCTTAAACTCACGCTTTTGTATCCTTTTGTCATGCCATCTTTTAACTTTTTCTTTAAACAATTTGGCATTCTCATAGGCTTGGGTTCTCCATTCATCAAGTGAGCTAATGTCAAATAACCTCTTCTCACTGGCAAGTTTGAAATCATAGTTGAGCTCTTTAATGGCCCAATATGCCTTATGTTCTAGTTCGAGAGGTAAGTGACATGCTTTTCCATAAACCATTTTATACGGAGACATACCCATAGGATTTTTATATGCAGTTCTATAGGCCTATAATGCATCATCAAGTATCTTGGACCAATTCTTTCTAGATCTATAAATAGTCTTTTGCAAAATTAATTTGAGCTCTTTGTTACTCAATTCTACTTGACCACTAGACTGTGGGTGATAAGGAGATGCAATTCTACGATTAACATCGTACTTGGCAAGCATTTTACGGAAAGCACCATGAATAAAATGTGAACCACCATCAGTCATTAAATATCTAGGGACTCCAAACCTCGGAAAAATAACTTCTTTAAGCATCTTAGTAGAAGTGCTATGATCAGCACTACTAGTTGGAATAGCTTCTACCCAGTTAGTAACGTAATCAACAGAAACTAAAATATGTGTATACCCATTAGAGGCAGGAAACGGTCCCATATAATCAAAGCCCCAAACATCAAATGGTTCAATAACAAGTGAATAATTCATAGGAATTTCTTGACGTCTACTAATGTTAGCAATTCTTTGACATTCATCACAAGATAAGACAAACTTACGAGCATCCTTGAAGAGAGTAGGCCAATAAAAACCGGATTGCAATACCTTATGTGCAGTTCTATCTCCAGCGTGGTGTCCTCCATAGGCCTCGGAGTGACACTTGCGTAGGATCTGTTCCTATTCATGCTCAGGTACACAACGTCTAACGACACCATCTACTCCTTATTTATAAAGATGTGGGTCATCCCAAAAGTAATGTCTCGAATCATAGAAAAACTTTTTCTTTTGCTGATATGTGAAACTAGGTGGTATAAATTTAGCAACAATATAATTAGCATAATCAGCATACCATGGAGCATTTCGAGAAGCATTTATGACATTTAATTGTTCATCAGGAAAGCTATCATCAATAGGTAGTGGGTCATGAAGAACATTCTCTAACCTAGACAAGTTGTCTGCAACGGGGTTCTCAGCTCCCTTCCTATCAATAATATGCAAATCAAATTCTTGTAGCAAGAGAAACCATCTAATAAGTCTAGGTTTAGCATCTTCTTTTCCATAAGATATTTAATAGCAGCATGATCAGTGTGAATAGTTACTTCAGAATCAACAATATAAGGTCTGAACTTATCACAAGCAAATACAACTGCTAAGAATTCTTTTTTAGTAGTAGCATAATTTCTCTGAGCACTGTCTAGAGTTTTACTAGCATATTGAATGACATTTAATTTCTTATCAACTCTTTGCCCTAGAACAACACCTACAGCATAATCACTAGCATCGCACATAATTTCAAAAGGTAAATTCCAATCAGGTGGTTGAACAATAGGTGTAGAAATCAATGCTTTCTTAAGTATTTCAAATGCTTCTACACAATCATCATCAAAGACAAATGGTATATCTTTTTGTAATAGATTAGTCAGAGGCCGATAAATTTTTGAGAAGTCCTTAATGAACCTCCTATAAAAACCGGCATGACCAAGGAAACTTCTTATACCTTTGATTACCTTGGGACATGGCATCTTTTCAATAGCATCAACTTTAGCTTTATCAACTTTAATACGTCTTTCAGAAATTTTATGCCCCAAGACAATGCCTTCATTAACCATAAAGTGGCACTTTTCCCAATTCAAGACAAGATTAGTTTCTTCACATCTCTGCAAAACTCGATCAAGGTTGCTCAAGCAATCATCAAAAGAGGATCCATAAACGGAGAAATCGTCCATGAAAACTTCACAAATCTTTTCACAAAAGTCAGAGAATATAGCCATCATGCATCTTTGAAAGGTAGCAGGTGCATTACATAAACCAAAAGGCATACATCTATAAGCAAAAGTACCGAAAGGGCAAGTAAAAGTGGTCTTTGCTTGATCATCAGCTGACACAGGTATTTGAGAGAAACCAGAATAACCATCTAGAAAGCAAAAATGTATATGTTTGGATAATCTTTCTAGCATTTGATCAATAAAAGGTAAGGGGTAATGATCCTTTTTAGTAGCCTTATTTAATTTGCAGAAATCAATTACCATCCTATAACCTGTAATAATTCTTTGCGGGATAAAGTCATCTTTATCATTAGGAACGACAGTGATACCTCCCTTCTTAGGGACAAAATGGACATGACTTATCCACTGACTATCAGCAACGGGATAAATTATACCTGCCTCAAGGAGCTTTAGTATTTCCTTTCTTACCACTTCTTTCATCTTAGGATTCAGCCATCGTTGATGATCAATAACTGGTTTGGCGTCTTTCTCCAAATTTATTTTGTGTTGACATAGAGTGGGACTAATGCCCTTAAGATCATCAAGAGTATATCCGATAGCAGCACGGTGCTTCTTCAGAGTTTTCAATAATTTTTCTTCTTCCTTTTCTAAAAGGTTAGCACTAATAATAACAGGATATATCTTCTTTTCATCAAGATAAGCATATTTAAGAGTATCAGGTAATGGTTTAAGTTCAAACACGGGATCACCCTTGGGTGGAGGAGGATCCCCTAGGATTTCAACAGGCAAGTTGTGTTTCAGAATAGGTCCCTGTTTAAATAACACTTCATCTATTTCCCTTCTTTCATTCATAAACATATCATTTTCATGATCTAGCAAATATTGTTCTAAAGGATCACTAGGAGGTACGGCAATAGAAGCAAGACCAATAATTTCATCTTTACTAGGAAATTCCTCTTCACGGTGTTGTCTACAAAATTTAGAAAAATTAAACTCATGAGACATATCACCCAAACCAATAGTAACAACATCCTTTTCGCAGTCTATCTTAGCATTATAGTGTTTAAGAAGGGTCTACCAAATATAATGGGACAAAAGCTATCTTCTGGGGAACCAAGAACAAGAAAATCAGCAGGATATTTAGTTTTCCCACACAAGACTTCAACATCTCTAACAATTCCAATTGGTGATATAGTATCTCTATTGGCAAGCTTAATTGTGACATCAATTTCTTCTAACTCAGTAGGCGCAGTATCATGCATAATTTCTTTGTATAAGTCAATAGGTATTGCACTAGCACTAGCACCCATGTCACATAAGCCATGATAACAATGATCTCCTATTTTAACAGAAATAACAGGCATGCCTACCACAGGTCTATGTTTATCTTTAGCACAAGGTTTAGCAATTCTAGCAGTTTCATCACAGAAATAAATAACATGCCCATCAATATTATCAGCCAAGAGATCTTTAACAATAGAAATATTAGGTTCAACTTTAACTTTCTCAGGAGGTGTATAGGTTCTAATATTGCTTTTACGAACCACAGTTGAAGCTTTAGCATGATCCTTTATTCTAACAGGGAAAGGTGGTTTCTCAACATAAGCAGTAGGAACAATAGGATCATTATAAGTGATAGTCTTTTCTTCAACTTTAATAGGTTCAACTACTTTTACTTCTATGAGATGATGATATTTAAACCACTTCTCCTTAGGGAGATCAACGTGAGCAGCAAAAGATTCACAAAAAGAAGCTACTATCTCAGAGTCAAGTCCATATTTAGTGCTAAATTTACGGAAAAGATCGGTATCGATAAAAGATTTAACACAATCAAACTTAGGTGTCATACCTGACTCCTTACCTTCGTCGAGGTCCCAATCTTCAGAGTTGCATTTAATTCTTTCCAATAAATCCCATTTGAATTCAATAGTCTTCATCATAAAAGAACCAGTACAAGAAGTATCGAGCATGGTGCGATTGTTGTCAGAAAGCGAGCATAAAAATTTTGAATAATCATTTCTCTTGAGAGCTCATGATTGGGGAATGAATATAACATTGACTTAAGCCTCCCCAAGCTTGAGCGATGCTTTCTCCTTCGCGAGGCCAAAAATTATATATATAATTACGATCACGATGAACAGGATGCATAGGATAAAACTTCTGATGAAATTCCAACTTCAATCGTTTATAGTTCCATGATCCCATATCATCACATAGCCTGTACCATGTCAATGCATCTCCCTTCAAATATAAAGGGAAGACTTTCTTCTTGATAACATCATCGGGCATACCTGCAAGCTTAAATAATCCACAAACTTAATCCACATAGATTAGGTGCTCATCAGGATGTAATGTTCCATCTCCTGCAAAAGGATTAGCTAGCAGTTTTTCTATCATACCTGAAGGAACTTCAAAGTAGAAATTTTCATTTTCAGTAGGTTGAGGAGCAACTCTTTGCTCTACTAGTCGGGGTGAAGATACCCCGAACAAGCCCCTCAGAGGATTACTTTCCATAGCAACAAGTGACAGTAAATTTCAGCACACTATATAAATTTTTCCTTACCAAATTCCACCTACCAAAAGCGCTTCACTCCCCGGCAACGGCGCCAGAAAAGAGTCTTGATGACCCACAAGTTAGGGAATCTATCGTAGTCCTTTGGATAAGTAAGAGTGTCGAACCCAACGAGGAGCAGAAGGAAATGATAAGCGGTTTTCAGCAAGGTATTCTCTGCAAGCACTGAAATTATAGGTAACAGATAGTTTTGTGATAAGGTAATTTGTAACGAGCAACAAGTAACAAAAGTAAATAGAGTGCAGCAAGGTGGACCAATCCTTTTTGTAGCAAAGGACGAGGCTGGACAATTTCGTATATGAAGGAAAATGCTCCCGAGGACACATGGGAATTATCGTCAAGCTAGTTTTCATCATGTTCATATGATTCGCGTTCGGTACTTTGATAATTTGATATGTAGGTGGACCGGTGCTTGGGTGCTGTCCTTACTTGGACAAGCATCCCACTTATGATTAACTCCTATTGCAAGCATCCGCAACTACAAAAGAAGTATTAAGGTAAACCTAACCATAGCATGAAACATATGGATCAAAATCAGCCCCTTACGAAGCAATGCATAAACTAGGGTTTAAGCTTCTGTCACTCTAGCAACCCATCATCTACTTATTACTTCCCAATGCCTTCCTCTAGGCCCAAATAATGGTGAAGTGCCATGTAGTCGACGTTCACATAAAACCACTAGAGGAGAGACAACATACATCTCACCGAAATATCTAACAAATACCAAATTCACATGACTACTAATAGCAAGACTTCTCCCATGTCCTCAAGAACAAACGTAACTACTCACAAAGCATATTCATGTTCATAATCAGAGGAGTATTAATATGCATAAAGGATATGAACATATGATATTCCACCAAATAAACCAACTAGCATCAACTACAAGGAGTAATCAACACTACTAGCAAACTGCAAGTACCAATCTCAGACTTAGAGACAAGAATTGGATACAAGAGATGAACTAGGGTTTGAGAGGAGATGGTGCTGGTGAGGATGTTGATGGAGATTGGCCCCTTCCCGATGAGAGGATCATTGGTGATGACGATGGCGATGATTTCCCCCTCCCGGAGGGAGGTTTCACCGACAGAACAGCTCTGTCGGAGCCCTAGATTGGTTCCGCCAAGGTTCCGCCTCGTGGCGGCGGAGTCACGTCCTGAAAGCTTGCTTATGATTTTTTCTCAGACGGAAGACTTCATATAGAAGAAGATGGGCACCGGAGGGCCACGAGGGGCCCACGAGGCAGGGCGCGCCTGGGGTGGGGCGCCCCCACCCTCGTGCCTGTGTGTGGGTCCCTCCGGTATTTTCTTCGCTCAATATTTTTATTATTTCCAAAATAACTTCCGTGGAGTTTCAGGACTTTTGGAGTTGTGCAGAATAGGTCTCTAATATTTGCTCCTTTTCTAGCCCAGAATTCCAGCTGCCGGCATTCTCCCTCTTCATGTAAACCTTGTAAAATAAGAGAGAATAGGCATAAGTATTGTGACATAATGAGTAATAGCAGCCCATAATGCAATAAATATCGATATAAAAGCATGATGCAAAATGGATGTATCATGGCACCAGGGGATAACTCCTCGGCCGCCGGACACATGGGGGAGAAAGCCCCCATGGAGATTGTCGATGGGGGCAATATCCAATTCGGCCCCCAGCCGGATACCATCCCGGAGACCTACACGGTTCCGGAGTCAAGTGAGCAGCCTCCTCCGAAGGGATGAGGTGTGCCTATTCCGCCGGTGACCTCTATCCAACCAGTGGCACCGGATAATCTGCTGGAAGCGCTATGAGGCGCTTCCATTATGGAGGAACATCGTATCCTAATGGGTACGGTGGTTGAGAGGGTTCAGTCCGTCAAGAGCAGACTGACCGAAGCCTGCACCAGCCTGCTGATAGGCCTTGAGGTAAGGAACACAAAAGAAAGAGTCATAGTATAGACAGTAGCCCCTCAGACACTGTCCGGTGTTCGGAAAGAAAAGCTGGACAGAGGATCAAGTAATTTTCGCAGGAAACTAACTAAATATGTCTTATGGGAATATGCAGGCGTCGTTTCTGGACGCAACCTCTCATGCTACTGAGGTCTCCGGACTAAAGCATAGTCTAGAGTGGGCCGAAGAAGAGCTCGGCCTTGTGAAAAGGCAGCTGGAGGACAAGCAAGGTATGTGGTGACTTGCTGTATATTCGAAAAGAATAAATGATGTGTGCTGGCCGTAGTGCCATGATATTTGTAGGAGCGACGACCGAGGTCGAGGTCCTTAAGAAGGTGATGGCCGAGGCCAAGGAGAAAGCTGCCAAATAACAAGCCGCTCGTGAGAAGCATGAGGCCAGGATTGATGAGGTCCAGCAGGAGCTCCAGGATGCCGTGAAGAAGTGCAAGTCCTTGGAACGCGATGTTTCGACTCACGAGACCGAACTCGCCAAGGCTCGCCAAAGCGCACAGGAGGCCTGGGACAAAGCCCAAAGCGCCCTCCAGGAGATCCAACAGGCGGAGAAGATCGCATCGGGTAAGACGTTTAGTATGCAAAGAAAGTATGTGGAGAAGAGGTATCTTTTACTAGCCCGGATTTGGAGTTCTCCAAGGGCATTTGTGGGTCTGCCGCGCAGTGTTTCTGACGCTGCGGAATTCTTACGAGCCGAAGAGGGGAGCTCAACGGAGAAGCTGTTCTGGTCGCAATACCTTGCGCCAGAACATCCAGTGCCCTTTAGCGATCAGCTGAAACAGCTGGTCGAACTGCATAGGGTGGCCGAACTAGCCATGAAGGACTTAATAATCCGGCTGTGGCCTGCCGAAGCTATACCCAGCAGCTACTTCGGGCTCGTGAAGCGGCTGGTCGAAGCCTGCCCCTGGCTTGACATTGTCAAGCGATCGGTCTGCATCGAGGGTGCGCGGATGGCCTTCGCCCGCGTCAAGGTGTAGTGGGAAAAGATGAACGCCGTCAAGCTCGCGACCGAGGGTCCGCCCGAGGGCAAGGAGCACCGCACGCCCGAACTATATTTTGACAATGTACTGGAGGGATCCCGCATTGTGGCAGCGCAGTGCGCCAAAGATGTAATCTTTGAATGAGTACATTTGTACTATCTTGCCCTGTATTATGGAACAAGTTAATTTATGTAAGATAAATGTTTTTTTAATATTTTACCTCCTGTGCGGCCATGTTTATGAAATTCTGAGAGTTGGCCAGTCGTCGGCGTCAGCCCCCATGTAGGTAGTACGGGGGTATTCGGGATGGAATCTAAACACACTTGATCCAACTGTTTGGTCCTTGAAGGAGGTGTTTAGCGCAACGAACCAGGCAATCGGACTATGTGGCTTTGTCACCCTCACCTAGCCATAGGAGTTTGACAATGAAAATTTAGGCGCAACCCCTAGTATCCGAACTAGGGTACTGTAAACACCTGATCGGGTAAGAACCGATCCCTCGCATAATGCGGAAAAATCGCTAAAGATTTGAAACCTCCGAAGAGCTGACCGGCTCTTGCCGCATCATGACAGTCAATTTTCGGCTTTCTCTACTGAGGTGCTCATCTGGATAAACCAGGACACAATCACAATAGTTCTCCCTTTACTACCCTAGCTGATATAGCGGAACATAAGGTAGTAAGCATAGGAGCCGGGCAACCCAACTATTGACCAAAGACATGATTCGGAGCCAATGCATATAATGCTAGATTTGGGGTGCCGAACTATTATTGTAAAAAGTGTTCGTACTTTGTTGTTGTATTATGGGTCGCAACGAAGCCCCTGGCAGATTAGAGCGTACGAAAGTGTACGTGCGCAACTTTGAGAAGATTACCAAAGAAGGAAAAAGGCAGTAGTAAGCTAGTGCCACAGAAGTTGGGCCGCAAAATGTTTCCATTATAGTTTGATTAATACGTCAAAGCGTATTCGTACAAGTGGTGCGATAAGTAACCAGGCTATTTAACATGCCACTACCAAGGAAGAGCTGCGTACATGCCCTGGAAGCAGTTAGAGTGATCATTAAAGAGACCACCTAAAAATTCCCTTGTACGCCAGTGCTTCTTGCCATCTTGGTGTATCCGTCCTATCGAGAGGACCAATGATCAGGTCGTCGGAAGAAGCCCGCGGAAGAGAAACCTGAAAGGATAAAAAAGAAAAATTGGAAGTATGTGTGTCCAGGGCGGTCGAGCTGTAGTGTGGATCGCAACCTAGTTATGCCTCCATCTATGCCCATGGTATTTTGAGTGCATAGTTATGTACGCATGGTACGATTGCCGCCACTTGGTTGGGACTGGGACGGAGGCCAAATTGCTAATCGAGTTCTTGACGAGCTGTGCTGTCCTCCTGTAGAGTAGTCCGGACTCGTTTGACAGTGTCCGGGACCTCGCCCGACGAATTAAGGTTCTGCTTGAGAAGGCTGCTCTGTACTTCTGCTGCTAACACAGCGGTGTGCTCCTCAGTACGGAGGAAGCGTACCATATTTCCATTGACTGTTATGACACTGCGTGGTCCGGGCATCTTGAGCTTAAGATAAGCATAGTGTGGCACCGTGTTGAAGCGCGCAAATGCGGTTCGTCCAAGCAGTGTGTGGTAGCCGCTGCGAAAGGTGACGATGTCAAAGATCAGCTCTTCGCTTGGAAAATTGTTCGGTGATCCGAAGACAACCTCGAGGGTGATTGAGCCCGTACAGCAGTAAAGGAAATATGCCCTAGAGGCAATAATAAAGTTATTATTTATTTCCTTATTACATGATAAATGTTTAATATTCATACTAGAATTGTATTAACCAGAAACTTGATACATGTGTGAATACATAGACTATCGGGGAAGCTGATCGTGGCCCACGAACACCTATGGGACCGAGTCCCTTGTGGTTCGGAGGGGGGGGGGGCGGAGATTGCACAAAGAGTGGATCGAGGCGATGCACACGAGCAGAGTTACCCAGCTTCGGAGCTCTCCGGAGAGATAACACTCCTACTGCTGCTTGGTTGATTGTATTGTGTTCTTGCTAGGGAGCAATGGGAGCTACAAAACCTAGCCTGAGTGTAGTCTCGAATGAGTTGAATGAACTGGACCGGAGCCGAACCCTTTCTACGTTGCTCTTGGGCCTCCTTTTATAGGCACAAGGGGTCACCACAGGTGGCAAGTAGACAAGGGTAGAATAGGAAAAACAGAGGTTGGTACACCGCTTTGTACAGGTGTACGATGATCTATACCTAACTCGACGGCAAGGGACAAGAGCCATAATGTCCGCCCCTGTCGCCGAACAAAGGCAACAGGACCGCTGGCGCGCCCGCTTGCCACGATGGTAGCTTGTCGTGCCGCTTATCGCCGCTCCCGCTGGCTGCACAGCCCATTGACACGCTGCGCTCGGAAAACCCCATGGCGACACGTTGGCGGATGAGCTGGAGCGGAGATGAAGAGAGATTGCCTGCCGCGGCAAGCGCCTTGCCGTGGCAGTATCCTTGTCACGCTCGGGAACTTGTTGCTCACCAAGTCTTCCCGGCAAGCTCCTCTTGCCGGGGTCTTATTTCCTTCGTGCCTTGAGTGGCCTTCCCGGCAAGCTCCTCTTGCCGGGGCCTTGATTACTTTGTTCTTGAATGGCTCCAAAGGAGCCGCTGAGGATCTTGGCGGTCACCGGCCCAACCCTGCCGTGGGGTGCCGCGACTGTCCGTGCACGGGTTCGGGGTACTAGGGTACCCCTACTCTAGTACACCGACAGGAGCCCCCGGGCCTGGGCCACACACGGCGCCAAGCTCTGTTGGGCCAGGCCCAAAATAGTGCACGGGCACGCGCGGCCTGGATCGCGTAGTTATTTGCTTCGGACCCACCACGTCCCCCACGAACGGCACGTTCCAGACGTGGCGTCGTGGGAGAGATCGTGGGGGCTTTCTTTAATGAGAAAATCGGAACGCCCGTCCCCTCTCCCTCCTTATAAGCAGGGGGGATAGGGGCAGGATGCCCACTTGCCATTGCTGTCACATCAAAAACCACCGCCGCTCCTCCCCTTCTCCTCGAGTCCAAAGAGAGCGACGCTCCGCCCCCTCCCAATTGCTACCGGCGCCACCAACGCCGTCGGATTCCTCCACCACCTCCACCATGGCTCCGAAAGCCGACAAGGGCAAAGGAGTGAAGTCAGCCGAGGTGCAGCGGCTCGCGGCGCTGCGGAAGGAGCGGGCCCTCTTCGATCCCCTGCTCGACCGGAAGGAGATGCGAGAGCTATACTACCTCTTCGGTCGACGGAGACGCAGGCGCACTCCAAGACGAGGGTGATCTCCGCCGCCACATCCGAGAAGGTTTCCGCCGGGTACCCTTTCTTCGCTTTTCTTCCATCGCGGGCTCTGCCCGCCTTTTCCAATTCTTTTGCGACGCCATGAACACATATGGTCTCCGCCTCCTGATTTCACCCCAACACCGCCCTCACCATGGCCGCTGCACACCTCTGTGAGAACTTTGTCGGGTCCACCCAAATGTAGCACTTTTCCGCCATTACTTCATGCCCCGCGTAGAGAGGAGAGCCGCTTGCGGAGGAATTGCATGGATCTCCGTGATCGGCAAGAAGGAAGCATATCTTGACGGAGAGCTGCGCAGCAAGTGGGAGGAGTGGAGAGCTGACTGGTGTTGGATTATAGAGGAGGAGCCACAGCCTTTTACTGCCCTGCGCCAAACTCCCATAGTGCGCGGCAATGATTGGAGCAACTTGGCGCCGGAGGATGCCAAGTTGAAGATTGCCGTGACTAGGATCTTGCGCCTCAGGCATGCCGGGCTTATAGTAGGAGCAGTTGGCGCGACTTCCTTTGCCGCCGATTGCGCCTTTGCAGGAGAGGGGAGGCCTGCTTGGGAATTCCAAAACGCGCGGACATCATGAGGCTGCGCCCGGCTCAATTGGAACTTCACCGTCTTGGAGCTGGATGGCATGCCGCGGAGCTGTTCAAGCCTGATGCAGATCACCCCGAGTGGTTTATGTTGCGAAGGAGTCGTGCCCTTGTGCAACAACTCATCGCTTGACCGCATCCGCTGATGATGCTGCCAGCGATTCCCATGGAATCGCTCCAACTTGGCAGGAGCCCGCCGACGCATCGTGCAGCAGTTCTTCGACAATTTGGAAGAAGTGCCGATCCGCGCCGACGAGCGTAAGCGGCTCACCCGCGACACCACCGAGCAAGAGATGGCGCGACGCCACAAGGTTGGAGGAGGCGGCAGCTGCTGCCGCCCAGCGCGCTTGGGTTCTCCGTCGAGGAGGCAGAGGCCGAGGCGGCAAGCCTTGCCGACGAGAGGAGTTCGCCGTTGAGGAGGAGCAGGCCGAGCCCGACGCTGACCAACGAGAGCCGCCGGGGCGCCTCCCCTCCGCCGTCAAGTAGCTTGCCGCGGGAGGAGCCCGCGCCCCGCTTAAGAAGACGCTCCGCAAGACCGAGAAGTGGCGGGCGGCAGACGGCCCAACAGCCGCCTCGCGCCCGACGCCCAGCTCCACCGCGGCAAGCACTGCTGCTGGAGCGCCTCATGTCGCCACAAAGAACGGGAGCGGGCCTTCGAGCCACGGCCCCCGCACCCGCCAAGCGCCCGAGGGAGCCTACTCCTCCAGCTCGTCGCACCGGAGCGGAATTTGACTTCTCCGCCTCAGCTCCGAGGAAGAAGAGGAAGAGTAAGTTCTTGTCGCTGCTACTTGTAATTCTTAGTTTTACTGCTTTGTCTTGTATTTGACTTGCTTCATTCTGAGCTCTTTCCTTCTTCAGGATGCTGGCTCAGAGGGCGTCGAAGAGGGCCAAGACTCCGGTGGTTGTCGTCGAAGACGATTCCCCTGTGGCGACAGGAGGCGCGTCTGAGACTCCCTTCCCGGATCCGGCGACCCTTCAACAGAGCAGCCCCCAGCACAGCCCCCAGCGTAAGTATTTGATTCATTTCTTACGGTTAGGTGTGCTTGGGTGCTCTTTCATCACTGATATCTGACTTGTTGAATTATGTAGGAGCAGAGCAGCCTCATCAGGAGGCACCAGAGGTCACTCCCGAAGTTCTGCTTGCTTCAACTACGCCGCCAAGGGAGAAGTCTCCGCCAAGGGAGCGCTCTCCGCCAAGGGAGGCCTCTCCGACAAGGGGCAGCGCCGACGACCCTCCGTGGTGGAGACCATGCAACAGATCCCATTGCAGGTAATCTTCTTGACTGAAAATTTCCCTTGGGTTCTTTTTCTTCTGTTCTTCTTTTCGAACATTTACTTGACTGTCCTTTCTTTCTCTGATCGTCAGATCCATCTGCCGGAGAGCCGATGGAGACTGAGGCTGCCGGCGAGGAGGACGCTAGCGGCAACAATGACGACGCCGCCAACATGGAGGAAGAGGCCGGCGTCGATGGGTCCGCCGACGAGGAGGCCGCCAAGGCTGCTGGCGCAGAGGCTGGGGAGGGGACCGGTGATCGTACTGACGGCCCTGAGGCCGCAGGAGCGCCAGGCGCTGCACCGACCGCCGATCCCCCCGCCACCGATGCTGCACCAGACTCCGAAGAGCCCCAGCCCGGCGCCTATCTGAAGGCCGGCGAAGGTGTCTTTATCAAGCTCCCATGGGCGTCAAGCTCCAGGGCACCGGCCGAAGGGGAGACCTTCGACGCGGAACTGCTCGCCTCCGCCGGGCTGTCGCTGGTTGACACTCCAAGCAGCAGCGGCGGCGAGCCTGAGGAAGAGCAGCTACTGAAGAGGTTGCTGTCGCTCTACCGCACCCGACAGGCTAAGCTGGAGTCGCGGGAAGCACTTGTCGCGAGGGTGGGAGCTGACATGGAGAAGCGCGCAGAAGAGCTCCGGCAAGCGAACAAGGAAACTCTCCGGGACATAGCAGAAGCGCGGGAGCAGCTTGCTGAGGAGCGCACGGCCTTCATCTTGG
Organism: Aegilops longissima; assembly: GCA_021605205.1. Classification (NCBI taxonomy): domain Eukaryota; kingdom Viridiplantae; phylum Streptophyta; class Magnoliopsida; order Poales; family Poaceae; genus Aegilops; species Aegilops longissima. The sequence goes on along the minus strand of CM038677.1, from coordinate 479,603,924 downwards.
AGAAGGCCGAGGTCGAGGAGCAGCAAAGGCTTGCCGGGCGAAGCTCTCACAAGAAGAAGGTGAGTGGCGCAGCGAAGATCAACCTCGACAGCTATGAGGAAAATCTTGCGCTGCTGAAGCAATCAATTGGCGGGCACTCCAGAGGCAAAGGACGCCGCCGCAGCTGCCGAGGCCGCCAAGAAGGAATTGGAGACGAGGGTGGCCCAGCTGGAGGCCACCCTCCAGAAGAGCGCCGAGGAGGTCACCGGGCTGAAGCGCGAACGCGAGAAGGATGCCTACACTCTCGGCGAGCTGCAGGGTCGTTTCGCTGAGAAGATCAAAGAGCTCGACGACGCCAAGGACTCCAAGGCGGATCTGGAGATAAACTGACCACCCTGACGGAGACGCTGAACGGCGCCAAGGAGCGGGAAACGGGCCTGCTGGAGAAGATTAAGGCCAACGAGGAGCTTTTGGCGAATGCCGCGACTGCCCAGGATACTCTCAGAGATAGTATAATGCACTGGACAGAAGGTCTTGTGGACACTGCCGCCGCCATCCACAATGAGCTGATGGAGCTGGGGATGGTGGATCTTGGGTACTCCACCGACGAGAACCTCCAACCCAGCGCCAAGCTCAGCCTATTCTTCAAGGGCGTGTTGACGGGTCTCCAGCGGCTCCGGGAGGAGATCCCAAAGCAGCTGGCCGGCGAGTCGCGCCAAATCTGCGCCGGGGCCCTCCAGAAGGTGTTGATGAAGGTGGCCTTCCGCAATCCAGGCGTCAACTTCACCAACGTCCTCAAGTCCCTGCCTCCATCTGCCGACGTTGAAGCACTCAAGGCCCTTGTCGCACCCATTGTGGACAGGGTGAGCGGAGTCAAGAGGCTCGATGGCGACCGTGGACTAGGCTGCCAAGTTTTTCTTTCCCTTGTCGCTGCAGACCATATTTAGAACAATTTGTTAGATCTGCGACAAGTTATTTTTGTAATATACTCTATCTTAGGTAAACGCTTTCAATGTTATTCCCTTTACTTGATTCCTTCCCTTGTATGTTTATACCCTACGCTTTAAGGGAACTTGTCGGCGCGGGCACCTTTGCCGCGAGCATGAGTGCGGAACATCAGCAGCCTGCTGGCGATACTGCCTCCGACAAGCAACCTTGTCGCAACTAGTTGCAGCACGCTTAAGTTGTTGAGCGGACTCGAAACAAAGTAAGGGCGCAAGCTAGCCGCGAGTTGGTTCCTCCGCGCACAGGTTTTCCATACAAAGTACTATCGTTCGAGGAAGATAACTTGAAAATTTAAAAACTGGTTGCTTAAGCTTAACAACTTAGCTTTTCTGTTGTTTGCTTCCCGGCAAGGTGATACTTCCTCGAGCGACACTTGGTGGCCCACACCATTATCTTCTCCTTCCCCCAAGGTTAACTTGTGGGTGGATGAACCTTGCTCTCTTTTGAGAAGAAAGAAGAAAAAAATAAAGTTATGGAGCCTAGTGGCTCGCTATCGCTTACCGGGTGTGGATGCTGCACAAAATGTCAGATAATACATGCATAATAATGACGAAAGCATGAGATTGACAAATTGTGCGCAACACATGAGCTTTACTGATGCACGGGGTCTGCGCCCTGCTTTGTACAAAGGATTACATGCAACAGCGGCAAGACTTGTACAAAAGGGTGGTTGCCGGAACGGGTCCCGGCAACCGCGCCTTATGGGTAAAACTTACGAAGATGCTCTATATTCCATGAGTTGCTCACCGAACGCCATCTTCGGTCTCAAAGGCGACAGCGCCAGCCTAGTGACTCGCTTTCACCCGATAAGGGCCTTCCCACTTCAAGGCCAACTTGTTGGAATTCTTGGCGGATTGAACGCGTCAAGAATAAGGTCGCCTCAAGCTTCCGCATTAACTTTGCGGCTTATGGTAGCGGCGCAAAGCTTGTCGGTAACGAGCAGCTCGTACAACAGCCTCAAGACGATCCTCCTCAAGGAGCAGCGCGTCATCTTGTCGCAGCTGCTCTTGCTCAAGCTCATCATAAGCGAGTACTCGAGGTGATCCGTGATACGAGTTCCGTGGGGAGAACTGCCTCGCTCCATAGACTAGAGCGAAGGTGTCCGCCGGTGGCTCGACGGTGTCGCCCCGATCGACCAAAGAACCACCGCAGCTCCTCAATCCAGCTTTCTTCCGCACTTGTGCAGCCTGTCGAAAGTTCTGGTCTTGAGTCCTCGCAGCACTTCAGCATTAGCCCTCTCTCGCTTGACGGTTGCTTCTCGGTGAGCAATGTATAAAGCAGACCTTGGCGCCAAGATCTTGGACGATCGCATGAAGGTGCGACTCGTGAATTGTGTGCCATTGTCGGTGATGATCCGTTAGGAATCCCAAACGGCAAACAATTGACTCAAGAACTTGATCGCCGATCGTGGTCGTCACCTTCCTCATCGCTTCCACTTCCGCCACTTTGTGAACTTGTCGATTGCACGCATAAGTACTCAAAGCCCCGACAGCTCGGGAAGGGGCCGAGGATGTCGAGCCCCGCACCAAAATGGCCAGGATAAAGGGATCGCCCGAGAGCTTGAGCTGGCTGGTGTATCTGTTTTGAATGGAACTGCACGCTTCACACTTGGTTACTTGTGCAGTTGCATCCCGGAGGGCTTCCGCCAGAAGAAACCTTGCCGGAAAGCTTTGCCGCAAGTGCTCTTGCGCCAATGTGGTGACCACATATGCCTCCGTATCTCTCGCCAACAGCTTTTGTCCATCTTCCCGCAAATACACTTCAATTTCACACCGCTGAGTCTTCTTCTCGCATGTGATGTTGTCAACAAACTGGTGCATAGCTGACTGCCGGGCTACTCTTTCCGCTTCTTCTTGCTCTTCGGAAGTTCTCCGTCTCAAGGAAATGGACGATCTGTTGTGCCCATGTTGGAGCTTGCGGCTCGACAACAAGAACTAAAGGCACATTTGCCGCCGTGGGAACATCAGCTTCTACGGAGAGAACCTGTGGTTCGCCGAGCTTGATGATCCCGGCAAGCTTGCCGGAGCAAAACTTGTCGGGAGCGCCTCGCTTCAACGAAACAAACCCTAGGGCTTGTCGGAGCAGATCGCTCCTCACGATATCTCTGCTGATTTTGGGGACCTTCTTGGCGGCGGCTTGTGGAGCTCTGCCGAAAGTAGTCACCGAAACCAACTTCCTCTTTTTGCTCTGTCCGGTTGATGGTGTTACAGCTTGGTTGAGTCAGCTTGAGCACAAAATTCCTGGTTCCACAGTAACTTGAGTGCAGCACACTTTGACAAAGCCATCAGCAATATCATTTTGAGCTCTTGGAACATGTTCCATTTGCGACCTTCAAAGTGCTCTTCTAGCTTTCTCACTTCATCAACGTAGGCTTCCATCAATGGACTCGATAATCTTTGTTTACTTGGCGGACGACAAGCTGCGAGTCACCCCGACGATAAGCTTCTTGATCCCAAGGTCCACCGCACTTAAGGCCGGCAAGCAAACCTTCATACTCTGCAGATTATTTGTTGCTTGTTCCTTGGGAAAGTGCATCTAGACTATGTACTTGAGGTGCTCTCCGTGGGTGCGATAAGCAGACGCCGCACCGGGCGCCTTTGCAGCGAGAAGGCACCATCAAAGTACATCAGCCATTCTTTACTTGCTTCCTTGACGGGATGCTCGCTCGAATTTCTTCATCTTATGCTACGCCCATTCTGCTATAAACTCTGCCAATGCTCGCTTTGGATAGTTGAAGTGCTTTCAAACTTGAGGCCAAAGCTTGACAGTTCCAAAGGCCCACTCAACAATCCTGCCTGCTGCTTCGGATTTTGCAATATCCTCTTCAACGGAAAGCGAGTGACAACTGTTATCTCATGTGCTTGGAAGTAATGGCGCAGCTTTCGAGGCCATGAGGAGGCCGAAAAGCAACTTCGCACACCGTAGTACCTTGACCTAGCCCCTGCAGAAGGGAACCGACAAAGTAGACCGGGCGCTGCACCATCCTTTTCTCAGATCTTGTCGCAATCCTCGCGCAGATCCGCCCTTGTCGGGACCAGAGCTTGACGGCGAAGCCCCGCTTGTCGCTGGATGCATCTGCCTCGGTTGTCGGCTCATCATCCGCCTCCCTCTCCGCTACTAACGCAGCACTAACCACTTGATTGGTTGCCGCTATATACAGCAGCAACTTCTCTTGTGGCCTAGGTGCGATAAGTATTGGAGTGGAGGACAGTACCTCTTTAAGTCCTGCAGCGCAGCCTCCGCTTCGAGTCCATTTCATTGGACCCGCCTTTTTCAAAATCTTGAAAATGGCAGGCGCGCCACCGACTTAGAGATAAACCTGCCGAGAGCAGCCACGCAACCGGCAAGCCTTCTTACATCCTTGACGCGCTTTGGTGCTTCAATCTGCTCAATGTCCTTGATCTTGTCGGGATTGGCTTCAATTCCCCTCTGAGACACGAAGAACCCGAGAAGCTTGCCGGAAGGGACTCCAAACACGCACTTCTCGGGGTTGAGCTTGAGGTTGATCTTGCGCAGATTTGCAAAGGTTTCATCTAAGTCTTGAACCAGAGTTGCTTTGTCCTTGCTCTTGACCACTATGTCATCCATGTAGGTGCTACATTTCTGTGTATTTGTGGCTCAAAGGCATCATGGACTACTCTCGCAAACGTTGAACCAAAGATTCTTCAAACGTAAAGGCATCCGTATGAAACAAAGATGTGCCACATGGTGTAATGAATGCGGTTTTCTTCATCCTCCTCCGCCATGAAAATCTGATGATATCCTAAATATGCATCAAGAAATGAAAGCAAATCACATCCAGTGTGGAGTCAACAATCTGGTCTATACGCTGCAAGGGAAATGGGTCTTTGGGACAAGCTTTATTAACATCCGTGAAGTCAATACAAGTCTCCATTTCCCATTCGCCTTGCATAACTACCGGATTGGCCAACCACGGGATGGAGCACCTCCGACAAGGCCTGCTGCTTCCAACTTCTTGATCTCTTCGCTATGAATTCTTGGCGCCCAACGCTCGCTTCCTAACTTTTTGCTTGACGGGCGCGCGTGAGGACAGACAGCTAGGTGGTGCTCAATTACTTTCGGGAACACCGGGATGTCGATGGTTGCCATGCAAACACATCGACATTCGCCCGCAGAAAGCAACGAGCTCGCCTTCCTATTTAGGGTCAAGCGTGGCAATCGATGGTGAAGGTACCACCAGTGCCGCCCTCCTTGGCGGGCACCTTCTGGTCTTCGGCGGAGCTGCCATCATCTTCTTGCACTTGCCGGTGGAGCTCGATGGTGCGCCCTCGACGGTAGCGCAGCACCAAGAGGTGCGCTTGCCGGAGGGCATCGATCTCTTGCCGACAAGGTGGTCTTTTCTTCCCCGGAGCTTCAGCCGCAAGTGGTTTGCTATCCGTCGCAGCTGCCGCATCCCAGTAATTTTGTCGGCGCAGATAAGTGCATCCTTCTTGTCGCCATGAACAGAAATGACGCTTATCGGGCCGGGCATCTTGAGTAGGTTGTAGGCGAATGAGTGGCTGCCATGAACTTGGCGAGTGCCGATTTGCCAAGTATCCCATTGTAGGGCAATGGGAAATCGCAACGCCGAATGTGACCCTCTCAGCCCTGAAATTTAACTCATTGCCAAATGTTACCGCAATGTGATCTTCCCTTTCGCTTGCTCCTTCCTCGGGTTGATTCCTTGAAAGTGCCGCCTCTTCGAGCTCGCCGTGGATCCAAGCTTCGGAGCACCGCAGAGGAGATCAGATTCAGGCCGCCCGCCACAACCAACATTTTAGTGACCTTGAGGTTGCGGATAGTTGGTGAGACCAACATCGGCAAGCATCCGACCGCAGTTATGCGATCGTGGTGGTCCTCAATATCAAAATGATGGGCGTGTGGACCACTTCGAGGTCTACGTGACTCCACGGATGGTTCTCGCTGCATTGACCTCCCGCATCCATTGCTTGAGTTGGCGGTGCGAGGTATGCAGAGAAGCACCTCCGCCAACGCAGAACCTCTGTTGCCTTCTCAAACTCCTGCTCGTCGGCTTCATCGCCTTCCATGTCATCATCATCATCATCGCTTCATTCTTGTCGCGCCGCTGGGAGGTCTGCCTCCTTGCCGCTGCTTGGCCTTGCCGCCAAGGCCCCCGGCCGGTCTCTTTTACTAGTTGCACTAGCACCTTCCCGGCCTTATCCTTGTCTCGCCGCCAGATTCAGCCTTCAGAGCTCAACAAGCTGCTCGACTTTCTTGCAGCTCGAGATCATGGCCCTTGGTGCGGTGGATCTTACAGTACTGTTTGTTGGAGCTGTCCTGCTTGTCGGCGGCAGCCACAGCTTGGCGGTCAGAATCAGCGGCAACCTCCTTGCCGGAGCTACCAACCTTAGCCTTGTTGGCGCCGCCTCCGTTGCCGGACTGCTCGACAACTAGTACCTCCTTGTTCTTCTTCTTTCTGTTGTTCCGCCGCCGACTCTTCCTTGCCGGGGCGGTCTCTTCACTGTCAGATTCTGCTCCCACATTCTCTCCTGGGAGTCTTCTTCCTCCTCAAAGACGCGCACACTTGTCGGCCAAGGCATACAGCTCATCGACGCCCTTGACTTTACACATCGCCATCTCCTCCTCATCCCGTGGTTCTCGCGACGTTTCGATGAAACGCGCTGATCACCGCGGCAGGTGGACATCTCGATGTTGTAGTGCACACGATGAATCTCTGGATGAACTTGCGCAGGGACTCTCCCTCCCTCTAGGCGAGCAGGTGAAGGTCACTCTCTTGGCCATGAAGCTTGTGGCCGCCTGTGAAGGCGCCCACAAACTGATGGCACAAATCTGCCCAAGAAGATATGGAGCTGTCCGACAAGTGCATGAGCCAAGATCTGACATTTGGCTTGAGCACCAGAGAGAAGTAGTTGGCGAGGATCTTGTCGTCTCGTCCCCCCGCAGCCTCGCACCGCGATGGTGTAGATGCCGAGGAACTCCGATGGTGTGTCCTGCCATCATACTTCTCTCGCACATCTGGCTTGAAGTTTTTCTTGTCGGGCCATCGACTTGCCGCAGCTCACGGGTGAACGCAGGGCAACCTACCGCGCACGCAAGTCACCGTTCTTCGGGCGCATGCATGTCAACAGCGGGCCCGCGCGCGCTGGTCGGATCGACGCCGCTTTTCTTCGGGCGCCGGCGCGGTTCGAGCGCCTTCTTGTTGCCGCTCCTTAAGAACTTGGCGCTGATCATGGCGAAGCTCAGGATCCGGACGACGCGGTGGAGTCGCTGCCGAGGTGGATCCGAGGAGCTGGTGATCTTGGCCTTCGGAAGGGGAGTGCATGGTGGTGTCACCCTGCAGGTCTCGCCGCCATCGGCTCGCGTTTTGTCGCCGCGCCGCGCAAGGACGCAGTTGGTTGCCGCGGACGCCGCTGGCAAAGCCGATGAGACTCGATTGTGGCCCTCCATTCGCCGACCTTTGTCGGCCGCTGAGGGTAGTCTAGAAGCGCTTGAGCTCTCGCTAAGGCTTCGCTGGAGTGGAGGGTGGCAATGGCGACGGAGCGAGGAACGGATGTGCTCGGACTCCTAACCAAGTTAGAGGAGCAGATCCCCGCCTAAGCGATCAGACTCGCTGCATCAAAGATGTCAAGCGCATGCGGTCTCGAGGGCCTCGGAGCTCCAGCTTGGCCTTGATCCAACGAGCGATGGTGCTACGAGCATCATGACGCTTGTCGGTCCCGCCCCCGAGAAGGACGCAGGCGGATTCGACGCCAAGCTTGCGCCGCTTTGTCCTTGGACTGGCGGCGTCGTGGCTCTCTCGACGACGCCGTTTCTCCGCTTAGCGTTTTCCCCACCACTCGCCAGCCCGTGGTGGTGGGTTTGACGCGGACGGCTCTGCTGCCGCCGAAGCCTTCTTCTTCGGGGGCATGTTGATGAAGGTTGATGAAGAAATTGCTCGTGTGAACGCCGGATCGGATTCGCACAGCCTGGCGCGCCAAAGATGTCGGGGAAGCTGATCGTGGCCCATGAACACCTATGGGACCGAGTCCCTTGTGGTTCGGAGGGGGGGCGGAGATTGCACAAAGAGCGGATCGAGGCGATGCACACGAGCAGATTTACCCAGCTTCGGAGCTCTCCGGAGAGATAACACTCCTACTGTTGCTTGGTTGATTGTATTGTGTTCTTGCTAGGGAGCAATGGGAGCTACAAAACCTAGCCTGAGTGTAGTCTCGAATGAGTTGAATGAATCGACTGAGCCAACCTTTCTACGCTGTTTTGGGCCTCCTTTTATAGGCACAAGGGGTCACCATTGGTGGCAAGTAGACAAGGGTAGAATAGGAAAATAGAGGTTGGTACACCGCTTTGTACAAAGGTACAGTGATCTATACCTAACTCGACGGCAAGGGACAAGAGCCATAATGCCCGCCCTCGCCGCCTCAACAAAGGCAACAGGACCGCTGGCGCGCCTCCGCTTGCCACGATGGTAGCTTGTCGCCGCTATCACCGCTTCCCGCTGGCTACACAGCCCATTGACACGCTGCGTTCGGGAAAACCCCATGGCGACATCGCTGGCGGATGAGCTGGAGCGAGATGAAGAGAGATTGCTCGCCGGCAAGCGCCTTTGCCGTGGCAAGATCCTTGTCGCGCCGGGAGCTTGTTGCTCACTAGCCTTCCCGCAAGCTCCTCTTGCCGGGTCTTGTTTCCTTCGTGCCTTGAGTATTCCTTCCCGCAAGCTCCTCTTGCCGGGCCTTGATTACTTTGTTCTTGAATGGCTCCAAAGGAGCCAGCTGAGGATCTTGGCGGTCATCGCCCAGCGCTGCCGCAGTGTCATGATCGTCTGGTAGACGAAGTTCGGGGTACTAGGGTACCCCTACTCTAGTACACCGACATAGACAAACAGAATGTCACTAGTATGCCTCTACTTGACTATCTGGTTGAATCAAAGATGGTTAAGTTTCCTAGCCATAGACATGAGTTGTCATTTAATTAACAACATCACATCATTAGAGAATGATGTGATTGACTTGACCCATTCTGTTAGCTTAGCATTTGATCGTTAGTATGTTGCTATTGCTTTCTTCATGACTTATACATGTTCCTATGACTATGAGATTATGCAACTCCCGTTTACCGGAGGAACACTTTGTGTGCTACCAAACGTCACAACGTAACTGGGTGATTATAAAGGTACTCTACAGGTGTCTCCGAAGGTACTTGTTGAGTTGGCATATTTCGAGATTAGGATTTGTCACTTCGATTGTCAGAGATGTATCTCTGGGCCCACTCAGTAATACACATCACTATAAGCCTTGCAAGCATTGTAACTAATGAGTTAGTTGCGAGATGATGTATTACGGAACGAGTAAAGAGACTTGCCGGTAACGAGATTGAACTAGGTATTGAGATACCGACGATCGAACCTCGGGCAAGTAACATATCGATGACAATGGGAACAACGTATGTTGTTATGCGGTTTGACCGATAAAGATCTTCGTAGAATATGTGGGAGCCAATATGAGCATCCAGCTTCCGCTATTGGTTATTGACCGGAGACGTGTCTCGGTCATGTCTACATAGTTCTCGAACCCGTAGGGTCCGCACGCTTAAAGTTCTGTGACGACCGGTATTATGAGTTTATGTGATTTGATGTACCTAAGGTAGTTTGCAGTCACGGATGAGATCGTGGACATGACGAGGAGTCTCAAAATGGTCGAGACGTAAAGATTGATATATTGGACGACTATATTCGGACATCAGAAGGGTTCCGAGTGATTCGGGCATTTTCGGGGGTACCGGGGAGTTACGGGAATACGAGGAAGAAGTAATGGGCCTCATGGGCCAAGTGGTGGAAGAGAGGAGGCAGGGCGCGCGGCCCCCCTAGCCCAAACAGAATTGGACTAGGGGACCAGCCCCCATTCCTCCTTTTCCTCCCTCTCCTTCCTTCTCCTTCTCCTCCTTCCTTTCCACCTCCTCGTAGGAGTAGGAAAGGGGAGTCCTACTCCTACTAGGAGGAGGAGGACTCCTCCTGGAGCGCCCTATAGGGGCCGGCCGGCCTCCCCCTTGCTCCTTTATATACAGGGGCAGGGGGCACCCTAGAACAGACAAGTTGATCTGTTGATCTATTCTAGCCGTGTGCGGTGCCCCCCTCCACCATATTCCACTTCGGTCATATCGTAGCAGTGCTTAGGCGAAGCCCTGCGTCGGTAGCAACATCATCACCGTCATCACGCCGTCGTGCTGAAGGAACTCACCCGTGAAGCTCTGCTGGATCGGAGTTCGCGGGACATCATCGAGCTGAACGTGTGCTGAACTCGGAGGTGCCGTACGTTCGGTACTTGGATCAGTCGGATCGTGAAGACGACGACTACATCAACCGCGTTGCAGTTAACGCTCGCTTAGGGTCTACGAGGGTACGTGGACACACTTTCCCCTCTCGTTTCTATGCTTCACCATGATCTTGTGTGTGCGTAGGATTTTTTTTGAAATTACTACGTTCCCCAACAGTGGTATCAGAGACTGGTTTTATGCGTAAATGTTATATGCACGAGTAGAACACACGTGAGTTGTGGGCGATACAAGTCATAATGCTTACCAAAGATGTCACACTTTGGTTCAGCGGTATTGTTGGATGAAGCGCCCGACCAACATTACGATACGCTTACGCCGAGACTGGTTCTACCGACATGCTTTGCACACAGTGGTTGGCGGGTGTCGGGCCCAAGTTTAGTTGAACTGAGTGTGGCTACGCCCGGTCCTTGAGAAGGTTAAAACATCTCTAACTTGACAAACTATCATTGTGGTTTTGATGCGTAGGTAAGAACGGTTCTTGCTCAGCCCGTAGCAGCCACGTAAAAATTGCAACAACAAAGTAGAGGACGCCTAACTTGTTTTTGCAGGGCATGTTGTGATGTGATATGGTCAAGGCATGATGCTATATTTTATTGTATGAGATGATCATGTTTTGCAACCGAGTTATCGACAACTGGCAGGAGCCATATGGTTGTCGCTTTATTGTATGTAATGCAATCGCCCTGTAATTGCTTTACTTTATCACTTAGCGATACTCGTAGAAGCAATAGTTGGCGAGACGACAACGATGCTACGATGGAGATCAAGGTGTCGCGCCGGTGACAATGGTGATCATGACGGTGCTTCAGAGATGGAGATCACAAGAACAAGATGATGATGGCCATATCATATCACTTATATTGATTGCATGTGATGTTTATCTTTTATGCTTGCTTAGATCGACGGTATCATTATAAGATGATCTCTCACTAAATTTCAAGTTATAAGTGTTCTCCCTGAGTATGCACCGTTGCGAAAGTTCTTCGTGCTGAGACACCACGCGATGATCGGGTGTGATAAGCTCTACGTTCAAATACAACGGGTGCAAAACATTTGCACACGCGGAATACTCAGGTTAAACTTGATGAGCCTAGTATATACAGATATGGCCTCGGAACACTGAGACCGAAAGGTCGAGCGTGAATCATATAGTAGATATGATCAACATAGTGATGTTCACCATTGAAACTACTCCATCTCACGTGATGATTGGACATGGTTTAGTTGATATGGATCACGTGATCACTTAGAGGATTAGAGGGATGTCTATCTAAGTGGGAGTTCTTTAATATTTTGATTAACTGAACTTTAATTTATCATGAACTTAGAACTGATAGTATTTTCCAAATTATGTTGTAGATCAATAGCTCGCGTTGTTGCTTCCCTATGTTTTATATATGTTCCTAGAGAAAACAAAGTTGAAAGATGATAGTAGCAATGATGCGGACTGGGTCCATGATATGAGGTTTATCCTCATTGCTGCACAGAAGAATTATGTCCTTGATGCACCGCTAGGTGACAAACCTATTGCAGGAGCATATGCAGATGTTATGAATGTTTGGCTAGCTCAATATGACGACTACTTGATAGTTTAGTGCACCATGCTTAACGGCTTAGAATCGGGACTTCAAAGACGTTTTGAACGTCATGGACCATATGAGATGTTCTAGGAGTTGAAGTTAATATTTCAAGCAAATACCGGAGTTGAGAGATATGAAGTCTCCAACAAGTTCTATAGCTAAAAGATGGAGGAGAATAGCTCAAGCAGTGAGCATGTGCTCAGATTGTCTGGGTACTACAATCGCTTGAATCAAGTGGGAGTTAATCTTAGAGATAAAATAGTGATTGACAGAATTCTCTAGTCACCATCACCAAGTTAGTAGAACTTCATGATGAACTATAGTATGCAAGGGATGACGAAAACAATTCCCGAGTTTTTCATGATGATGAAATCGATGAAGGTAGAAATCAAGAAAGAGCATCAAGTGTTGATGGTTGACAAGATCACTAGTTTCAAGGAAAAGGGCAAAGGGAAGAAGAGGAACTTCAAGAAGAACGGCAAGCAAGTTGCTGCTCAAGTGAAGAAGCCCTAGTCTGGACCTAAGCCTGAGACTAAGTGCTTCTACTTCAAAGGGACTGGTCACTGGAAGCGGAACTGCCCCAAGTATTTGGCGGATAAGAAGGATGGCAAAGTGAACAAAGGTATATTTGATATACATGTTATTGATGTGTACCTTACTAGTGTTTATAGAAACCGCTCAGTATTTGATACTAGTTCAGTTGCTAAGATTAGTAACTCGAAACGGGAGTTGCAGAATGAACAGAAACTAGTTAAGAGCGAGGTGACAATGCGTGTTGGAATTAGTTCCAAGATTGATATGATCATCATCGCACACTCCCTATACTTTCGGGATTAGTGTTGAACCTAAATAAGTGGTATTTGGTGTTTGTGTTAAGCGTGAATATGATTTGATCATGTTTATTGCAATACGGTTATTCATTTAAATTAGAGAATAATTGTTGTTCTGTTTACATGAATAAAACCTTCTATGGTCATACACCCAATGAAAAATGGTTTGTTGGATCTCGATCGTAGTGATACACATATTCATAATATTGAAGCCAAAAGATGTGAATTTAATAATGATAGTGCAACTTAGTTGTGGCACTGCCGTTTAGGTCATATTGGTGTAAAGCGATGAAGAAACTCCATGCTGATGGGATTTTGGAATCACTTGATTATGAATCACTTGATGCTTAAGTAACCATGCCTTATGGGCAAGATGACTAAAGACTCCGCTTCTCTCGAACAATCGAGTGAGCAACTGACTTATTGGAAGTAATGCATATTGATGTATGCAATCCGATGAGTGTTGAGGCTCGCGGCAGGTATCGTTATTTTCTGACCTTAACAGATGATTTGAGCAGATATGGGTATATCTACTTGATGAAACATAAGTCTTAAACATTTGAAAAGTTCAAACAATTTCAGAGTGAAGTGGAAAATCATCATAACAAGAAAATAAAGTTTCTACGATCTGATCGTGGAGGAGAATATTTGAGTTACGAGTTTGGTCTTCATTTGATACAATGCGGAATAGTTTCAAGAACTCACGCCACCGAACACCATCGCGTAATGGTGTGTCCGAACATCGTGAACTGCATTTTATTAGATATGGTGCAATCTATGATGTCTCTACCTATCTTCCACTATCGTATTGGGGTTATGCATTAGAGACAGCTATGCTCACGCTAAAAAGGGGCACCATCTAAATCCGTTGAGATGACACTATATGGACTATGGTTTAGCAAGAAACCTAAGTTGTCGTTTCTTAAAGTTTGGGGTTGCGATGCTTATGTGAAAAAGTTTCATCCTGATAAACTCAAACCCAAATCGGTGAAATGTGTCTTCATAGGATACCCAAAGGAGACAGTTGGGTACACCTTCTATCACAGATCCAAAGGCAAGACATTCGTTTCTAAGAATGGATCCTTTCTAGAGAAGGAGTTTCTCTCGAAAGAAGCACTACAAAAAAAAAGACACATCCGTGACATTTTGGGCCGAACGAATTTTTTTTCTGTCATACATATGACACTTCTATGACGATAATTGTGACAAAACCTGGTATCATCATAGATGTGGTGGGCTCCTACTTCTATGACAAAAAATCATGACAGAAAATGGGCTTTTCGTCCTGGGCGGGCCGGAGACGCAGCTGCATGACATTCTTTGGGCCGTCCATGACGGAAAAACCGTGGTAGAAGCGAGGGGAGGAAAATTTCAGGAGTTCCCGTTACGGTGGAGGTTGGGGCCGAAGCGATGCTGCTTCTCGTACATGTACTGCTGCAAAAGCGAGGCGTTGGCTCTAATTGAACCCGAAGCGGGCGTTGGGCTCTAATCGAACCCGAGCGATTGCACCGCAGCTATGCGTTATCAACCCGAGCGATCGATCGATGGCTGTTAATCGAACCCAATCGAGTGATTTCTTCGCCATCGCTGCTAATCAAGCCGATTGATGCTACCTGGATGAACAAAGTGAGCTTTATGGGGGGTGGACGAATAGTGAGCGGCGGCATTGCCTCTGGATGAACAGGCCCCCGTGGTGTGGAGGGCTGGATGAACAGTAGATGATGGAGGGGTGCCCGTGGAGGGATGGTTGAACAGGACCCCGTGGTGTGGAGGGCTGGATGAACAGTAGAAGGTGGAGGGGTGGTTGAACAGTAGCCGGTGGAGAAGCGCACGGTGGAGGCTGGATGAACAGGAGCCCATGGAGGCTGGAGGAGGTCGACGGTAGCCCGTGGAGGTTGGAGGAGGTCGACGGTGGAGATGAACAGTATCCCATGGAGTCTCGTTTTGCGGTACGCCACACCCCTCCCGATGAACAGGACCCCCGTTTCGACCATAGGAGGTCCATTTCGTCCGTTTTGCGGTACGCCACACCCCTCCCGATTAAGAGGACCCCCGTTTCGATCGTAGGAGGTCTGTTTCGTCCGTTTTGCGGTACGCCACACCCCTCCAGATCAACAGGACCCCTGTTTCGAACATGGTCGTTCAAACAAAAGGTCGTTTCCTCCGTTCTACGGTACGCCAGGCCTCGTTTCCATCGCCTGTTCCGTCCAAGCCCTCCCGATGAACACGACCACGCATTCCGTTCTGACCCAGCCGGTTGGCTCCCACGTGTTCCGTTGCCTCCCGATGAACACGACGCATTCCATTGCCTCCCCATGAACACGATGCATTCCGTTGCCTCCCCATGAACTCGACGACGACGCTGTTTCTCTGTTCCAAACCAGCCATGTCAACGAACCCTCGCCGTACGTATGAGCGAGTAGTCGTTCGAGACCCCGCCCGTATGTACACATACGTGGCCGTATTTTCTTTCTTGCACCCTGCCGCTGTAATGACGCAGTACATGCTACGCGCGCGCCTTACTCCGACATCGCGCGCCTCTACTCCGACATCGCAGCGCCTCTACATCGACCAAGATGTACGCATAACGTCACACTGTAATGACAATGCTATGTATGCTTTGACCAGGTGGGTCCCGACCGCCGTGCACTTCCTTGCTCGCGAAGATGTAGCTGGTGGGTCCCAGCAGTCGGGGCGAATCGCTTTGTTTTTTGCCTTGGACGCATTTCCTTGCGCTCAAGGTGTAGCTGCTGGGTCCCAGAGTCGGGGGCGAATCAGTTTTTTCGCCGACGCACTTCCTTGCGTATGAAGGTGTAGCTGGTGGGTCCCAGCAATGGGGGCGAATCGTTTTTTTCGGACGCACTTCCTTGCGTGCGAAGGTGTAGCTTGTGGGTCCCAGCAGTCAGGGGGTGAATCGTTTTTTTTTTCGGACGCACTTCCTTGCGTGCGAAGATGTAGCTCGTGGGTCCCAGCAGTCAGGGGGCAAATCATTTTTTTCGTGAAATACGGTGGCCCGTCCGGTGGGTCCCCGTTGTCAGGTGGAGGAATAATTATTTTGCGCATAATAAGGAGGCACTTCCTTGCGGCTTCCACGTACAGTCCACGTCTGATGGAAGTTGTTCCTTGACCATGTTGACCACGCCGCGCCGAGAGCACCAGGGCGGTGGACGACGGCGAGGCCTAGGAAGGGGACGACGCGGAGCCGGGGAAGACGCGCAAGGATGCACACGCGGCGAGGAGTATGAGGGTTCATCGGTTCGGCTGCGCCGCCACCGCAGAATAACAGGGGTGTGGGTGAGTGGAGGATGGCCCGCCAGCGTGGGAGTAGTAGGGGTGATGAGGCCTCCGCGGCAGCACAACTGGCCACGGGGAGGCAGGAGCGGGCGGTACGACCGGCGCTGCTTTGGGAAGCAGGAGCAAGAAGACCAGAGGTTGAAGAAGCACGACGGCCGTTGGATGTACATCGTACGGTCACTGCAGCTAGAATCGTTTATATTGACTAAGTTGACAAAGCCCTTGGTACGTCAACTTAGTAGGCCCACAGGTCAGCTTCCGAAACGGTGCGCCCCAGATGTCAGGGGGAGGAATCATTTTTTGGGCTGGTGAAGCTAGAATATCCGAGATTGAAGAAGAAGCACGGCATCCGTTGGATGGACATCAACGGCCACTGCTGCTAGAACCGTGTGTTGACTATAAGTTGACAAAGCCTTGCATACGTGTCAACTTTGTTTTTTAGGGACGCGTCAACTTAGTAAGGCCGTAAGTGTGTGGCGAGAACTTATAGCCCATTTGAGATTTGTAAGAATATGTAGCCCATTTTTGAATTCTAATGGAATTTACTACAACCCATTTACAGTTTGTTAAAAGTACAGCCCATTTCAACCAACCGCTCAAAACAGAATTCAATAAAATTTCCCACATTTTGATGGGATCCAAATATTTTATCCCGAAATTTCTAGTCAGATTAAATAAAATTTCAATATAAATTTATATTACGTAAAATCCAATGAAACATTGCGCCAAGAACAATTAATGAAATTAAAATTTTCAATATCCAAAAATAATATTTTATAAAGTAATCACGTGTTTGGTGCATTTTTTATAGTTACTTGCCCAGTTTTTATAATTACATCCCATTTATTATTTCTTAAAGCCCATTTTCTTGTTAAGCCTAATGCATCCCTCCTAGGAAAGATTTGCAGCCAGGGTGAGAATAACAACTTGACCTTACCTGGGTATTCCTAAAAAAGTATAGCTGGGCTAGCCATTTTCAGCTTGAAAAAATTAATATCTGGCTGGATATCTGCTCGGGCTAGACGGGCCACAGCCCGCCAGCTAATACCTGCAGCGATGTTTTCGTTGTTGTTCAGAGGAGAAAAATTAATATCTGGGCTAAACATCAAAAACTCGCAGGTTTCACACCTCAAAAACACAAAACTGCTCGAGCTGCTTGGTCCCAAATTGCCGACCGCTTCTTGTGCAATTCTCTCGCTTATTGACTACTACATAGGTTGACAATGGTGTGGGACCGTGATGTCAAGAAACCAGGAGGAAGCAAAATAAATTATAGTTATATATATATATATATATATATAAGGAGGCAGTTAAATGACGTGAGGCTATGGACCTGGTGGGTCCCCATTGTCATCCTCTCAAAATCGGCCACGCCGCCCGCTTCCCTTCGGTGCAAGTGATTGCTCCGCCTTCAAATGACACAATGCCGTCCGTCCGTCGATCTGCCGCCCACATTAATGATACGCGGTTGCCGAGGCGGCTACTCCGGCGCCACACGTCCGTCCCTCCGCCCGCCCACCATTGCTATATAAACTGTTGCGCCAACCATAGCCACAATCATCCGCATCCGTTCCCTTTCTCCTGTCCACACCACTACTGCCCACCATGGCTTCCTCGCGCTCCAGCGCTCTTCAGGACGGGCGGACGACGGACCACAAGGAGATGGCAGCCATTGCTGCTGACCGGCTGGCCGGCAGGCAGCCGGAGGACGACGATGTCCCAATGGAGAACATTGTAGTCGACGATCCGGCACCAAACCCCTCCTCCGCGCCATCCTCTCCGGTGCATTGCACCATGACCATCGGCGAGGCCCGTGCCCAATATATGGACAAGGTGAGGCAGATGCGTGAGGAGCAGTTCCAGGAGGCGCAGGACGACGCCGCCTACAACCACCATCTCCTCCAGGAGCACCTGCAGGCAGAGGAGCAGATCACCGTGGAGCGGGCGGAGCAGGAGGCGTTGCTTGACTCGTACCGCTCCGCCCGCAAGGGCCGCCTCGAGCGCTGGCGGTACCGCATGCAAGTGGCGGAGGCTGCGGCAGCCTACAAAGAGGCTAGCAAAGAGGGCGATGAAGCGGGCGAGGTGCTGTTTGGCGAAACCGAGGACGAGGCAGAGGACAATGCCGGCTCCGACGAGTCCCCGCTCCGCTGGCGTCGACGAGGCCCTGCTCCGCCGAGGCCCCACGGCGCCAACAACGAGGTAGAGGACACCGCCGGCTCCGCTGAGGCCCCTCCCCGCCAACAACGAGGCAGAGGACATCGCCGGCCCAGCCGAGGCCCCACCCCGTCGGCAACGTGGGGGAGGATTTCCACCGCTCCGCTGAGGCGCCATTGCCGCAAGCAGACAGAGAGACATCGCCGGCCCGCCGAGGCCCCGCCTGCTGCCAACGAGGCCGCCACCACACGTAAAACGAGGAAGAGTAGAACACGGTAGGTCGCCGCCGCCGGGTCCAAGTAAGGCCACCGCTGCTACCTCCGGTTGAAGCCAAGCTAGGCGGGTTGACCATTGACGACCGGTTAGCTTCTTGGGGGCGACGTGGAGTTGGAGAGCTGCGCTGAAGAAGAATGCTGCTTCTACTAAACTGCTGGTGCAGTTGGTTGACTGACACGTGGCCCAACAGGCCACATGTCGCCACGCAATCGCACCGCAGCTTAAGTCACCAAGCTTCAGCGCGGCTCAGCGGGACACAGGTGGGTAGCTTCGTTAATTAATTATACCTCCAGCGCACCCTTTTAGTTGAAGAATGTATGAAATGTAATGAAATCCGCATGTTTATATGAAATCCGACCGTGTATGAATGAATTTATTTCGATTAGTTCAATTCTGTATCACGGCATTGGATGAACATGCAAAACAATACGTACTAGCATTATTCCTGTGGTGATCACCTCGCTTGCAGCAGTTTCACATGTACTCCTCCGTCCTTTCTAGTCCGCATACAAGTTTTGATCGCAGTCAAAGTATCTCTACTTTGACCAATCTTATACAAAAAGTATGCACTTTCACAATGTGCGAAGTAAAAAGGAAATGTAGGAGTACAAAGAGTTTGAGCAGCTTTTAGCGCTTCAGACATTGCAATCAAACACAAAGGCACGGCAATTCATAGAGAACATTCAAAACAATCGATGATTATGCATCTCAAATGACTCACATGTCGAGGCAATATTTACTTCACAACTAAAGAATAAAGAAAAATTGATCGACGCTGCACGACAAAAAGGGCGCCCCATTCAAAAATATCAAACGCATGTCTTGCTAAAATCAATGAGCAAAATTTGACAAGGTTGTCCCATTCCAAAATATCAAATGCCTACGATTGTGGAATGGGCAGGGTTTGCCATCAGTTCGACATTGACATGGCACCTCGTGCTAAATAAACCAGCTGTTCTTTTGTGCAGTTCCACCAAAATCAACCAAATTCACGCGTAGCTTGTATGATTTCGCTCTTATATGTTGCAACGCCTTGAACTTATGGGAACCTCCTTTCTTGTGGTGGAAATGAATGATTCGATGTATTCATGAACATTTTGTGCAGTTCCCATTGAAATCAAGCTGAGCACCCTGTTTGCACAAATACAAAAAATGATTAGTATAAAGCAAACTGTACTATGAATTGACAGCTTCAACAGCACATACATGGTCCATGTAGAGCACACTTTTAGAAAAATGGAACTCACCGAAAGAATCCTAGAACAACATTGTACTCAAGCATCACAGCAAAAAAAAATGGAGATTTGTCACCTTCCGAGCTGAAGTTAGTTTGGTCTTGTGGGGAGTAATGTAACCATCCTTCAACTGCTCCTTCCGATGAGAAGATAGACAGGCTTCTTCATCCCGGCATAATCGAACTAGTCACTTCACGCACTCCATATTCTTCTTCAGAGGAAGATGATCCTGTTGTGTAAAGACAAGAGGACTACTAAATGCTAGCATCCTGTTTGCTCGAAAAAAGGAAAGGAAATATTTAAAACAACACGATGAAGCACTTCTCAAGGACAATACCACTTTTTCATGACAAGATCTAAACAAAGCACAACACCAATAGAGATGACAAAGCTCAATCATATGGATGAAATCAGTGGCTAGTACCAACCTTTGTCGAGGCTTATTGTGTAGAGCATACAGATGAAGCACTTCTCCGAACCATCTGCTATCTACGGTGGTGGCCATGCTTACTATATACTCCTCGATTAGTTTAATGTTTCCAACATCTTCTTGTGCAGTTCCACTAAAATATATGGTATCTTCAAAGAAGATCCATGTTTGCACAAGTAGAGATAATTACATATTACATTAAGAGTGGCATCAAATCGGTGGCAAAACAATTGCTCGCTCCAGCCATAGCAATAAATTAAGATGCAAAACTATATCATTACTTGTGTCATCACAGTTCTAGTGCTTCATTACAGCACCGAGAGTTGATTTTGTTTTCTTCCGCTTGTTCTTCCCTTCATCACTTGGTTCAATAATGCACAAGCTTCGCCTTCAATGTAAGATTTGGCATGTCAATTAGGGAGCACAAGTATAGTACTAAACTTAATTTTCTCGATGAAAGTGGCAAAATACAGCCAGCAGTTGTGAAATATCCTTATCTTACCTCAATGGGATATTACGGTGCACATACAGATTGGAAGTCTTGTTTCCATTTGTGCAGTTCACTAAAATCAAACAACATTATCGCATAAGTAGCACAACATATGAAAGCACACCGCAGAATCATGTGAAAGAAGGCTAGTAATCGACCTCTCATGATGCGGAATTCAAACAACTCACAAGAAGAAGATCTGAACCAAATTCGCCTTAACGGATAGGAAGTAAGATCTCCTCTTGTGCAGTTCCACTAAGATCAAGCAATCAAACGTTGTCGGTGTGATATTTTGGTTGAACTGCACAAAACACTCTTAAAACAAAAGTGTTTTGTGCAGTGCAACAAAAGGTCACAATGGCAACAAGGTGAAGTAGATAACCATGTTTACACAGAGGTGCAAAGGAAACAATTAGTGGTCGATAACGGTGGATGACACAGAAGCCAACAAAAAGAAGCATCTACCTTATCTAAATGGGAAACAAAGCAACACAGTAGCATTTCTCAAACGGTGGCATTGATTAATATTAACATAATCAATAAAATTCATTAAACATGTAATTTTCTTTTAACTGTGGCATTGCATCAATTTTCTAGCGGCATTATTACAGGGTGTTTGTTTACAGGGACATTTTGTTGTAGGGACTAAAAAAACTTCGTGTCAGTCCCATCTAAACCAAATAGGAGGGACTTTTAGGGACTAAAAGTGGGCATTTGGGACTAAAGAAAGAAGACCCCGAGGGAGTCTTTTTGGGACTTTTTCCAACAGTTGCCCCTGCCACGCATCGCACCTTGTCTCTATTAGTTCATTACTAGGGGTAACATGGTCTTTTAGAATGTCATTTAATAACCTCTAGTCCATGTTTAGTCCCTGGAACCAAGCAGTAGGGACTAGGGAGTTTTAACCAAACAGGCCTTAGATTAACAACAGCTAATGAGTTGCACGGACAGTGGACGCACCAGCACCATGTACATCTACCGATGTACTGTGGTCATGCACAGTCTGTTGCAACAAAGAACAAACAACCAAGGAGCATATTTGTGTTGGTCCCAGTTTTGTTATCTTTAGACACCTTTCCCTATGTGAGCCCAAAAATCTAGTCCTGCTCAAACTCTACAGCCTTGTCCCTCCCTTTCCTTTTTGAACTAGTACTTTCGCCTCTTCCTTTCCTCTTTGAACCACGCCCTAGATTTATGCGATACAACTTTCCCCACTACTTTCCCCATTCCTTTCCTCTTTGAACCACGCCCTAGATTCATGCTATACAACTTTCCCCCTTCATTTCCTCTTTGAACCACGTCCTAGATTCATGCTATATACAACTTTTCCCACTACTTTCCCCCACTCCTTTCCTCTTTAAACCACGTCCTAGATTCATGGTATACATGCAGCTAGAGCAATGCATGTGGAGTAAGTAAATTATACCTTAAGGTTCTTGGGGGGTGGTTCGGTGGGCGACGGGACAGCAACGAAGAAGAAGGGGTCGGAGGCCCTCCCGCGCCGCCGCTAGGTGGAAAGTGAACAGCTGTGTCGGTAGTCCCTCGCCGACGGTGATAGCGTTAAGCCTCCTTCCTTTCCCGGCGGACGGATCCTGCCGGCTCTTTGAGCAGCAGTGAGGGGAGAGAGAGGCCAACGAAGTCTTGTTTAGATCTGGAGAGGGCGAGAGAGTGTGAAGAGAGCAACTACAAGCGCTGTGGCTCCAGCGGGAGAGGGCGAGAGAGTGTGAAGAGAGCAACTACAAAGGCTCCAGCGAGAGAGGGCGAGAGAGTGTGAAGAGAGCAACTACAAGTGCTGAGGCTCCAGCGTGTATATATATACTGGAGAGAGAGTGTGAAGCGTGCAAACCCTAGAAAACATTTTGACCAGTCAAAGAATCCTCCTGGCACAAATTATGCTCAAGTGTAGTTATTGTAACACCCGGATGATTAAGGAACAGTAATCACCTCAGTTACTGTGACTAACCTCACGTTGATTCGAACCCGTTCAAAAACAAAATCAAAACAAAAGCAAACGATGAAAAGTTTCAAAAACTAGATCTAAAATGTTCGGGGGTTGTCTAAAATAGCAAACCTACTTATGTTGCGGTGCACAAAATTTTGTAAAATGTTTTGGCATTTTAAATAAGCTAAAAACAGAAAATAAGAAAAGAAAAAAAAAAGAAAACGAAATGAGAAGGAGGGAACCCCCCTGGCCCATCTGGGCCAGCCCGCCGCCCCAACAACCCTCCCACTGGCCCCCACACCTGGCCCAGCCCTCCTGGCCAGCCCACCGGGCCACTTAGCCCTCCCGCTGCTAGAAACCCTAGCCGCCCCACCACCTCCCCCACTCGCCCCCCCCGATCCGCCTCCTCTCCCCGCCTCGATCCAGATCGGGCGAACCCCTGCCGAGCCTCGTCGGCGGCCCCCGCCGCCCCAACCGGTCTCCTCCGCCTCCTCCTTCCACCGCCTGGGCCCCCTCCTCCTCCCCCCACACACGCTGGCGCTGTCAACCCTCCTCCTCTCCGCCTCACGGACGCCTCCCCGACGCCGGGCGATCGCTTCCTCACTACCGACTCCTGCTCCAGCTCCACACGCCCGCTCCCCCTAGACCCCACGACGCCTGTGAGCTCGCCTTCTGCTGCTGCTCTCCCCCCCAATCAGCGCCACACCCGGAGTCTGCCGCTGCTCCGGCCGTCCATGCCACGCCTCCCCCCTCCTGCTCTCCTCCCCTCGCTGAAGCGCGCACTTGCCGCCGCCTTGGCCTTTTTCCTTCTTTTCCCTGACGACGCGCTCCGTGACCAACTCGCCTCATTCCCCGTCACCGGACCGCTGCCCTCCGTTTGGGTTGCCGCTAGTTTCGGCCGCGGCCTGCTTCCCGTGGTCGCGTGCCCTGCCTCGCCTGCAGGCGCTGGCGACCATTGCCGGGCGCCCCATCAGGTTTCGGTGGTCATGCGCGCCTTATCGCTTCAATGGCGCGCCCGTTGGCCGGCCGCACCAACCGCCTCGCCACGGCCTGGCCCACGCCTCCCGTGTTCTCTGTACCCATTGCGGCAACCCTCACTGGCCACGGCCACGCCTCCCGGCAAAGCACGGGCGCCTGTCGCCCGCCTGCTAGACTCAAGACCCGCTATGGCCCTTAGGGCAATGACATGGGGCCCCACCCCACGTAACGGTTTATTAATAAAACAGGAAATAAAAATTAAATGAAACTAATTAAGTAATTAATTAATTAATTAAGTAATTAATTAATCTAATTAATTCGATTAATTAACCCTAATCACTAATTAACCTAATTAACTAATGTTAATTAACTTTGATTAGGTTAATTAGATAATGAGAATGACATGCGGACCCACTGTCAGGTTGACTCACCAACCCTCGTTGATCGCGACGTCAAGATGACATCATGCCGACGCTATAAATGCATTTTCAATTAATTAAATAATTAATTAAATTCCTAAATTATTAAAATCTTTTAAAATCATATCTTTTAATCCGTAACTCCGATTAAAATATTTTCAACATGAAAGTTGCTCGTAACGACGAGACTAATCCGGATACGCAATCTGCTCGTCCCACCACACACCCCTAAGCTATCAAACCTGCAACTTTTCCCTCCGCTCTTCTCGCCTGAAAACCCAAAACACCGGATTACTTCCTGATGTTTCCCCCTTAACCAAGACTTCTATACCACGTTAGGGCACGCCTAGCATCGCTTGGCATGTAATGCATCGATATGCATCTGCTTACTTTGTATTCATTGTTTCTTCCCCCTCTTCTCTCCGGTAGACTACGAGACCGACGCTGCTGCTGGCCAGTTCGACTACGGTGTTGACGACCCCTCTCTCTTGCCAGAGCAACCAGCAAGCCCCCTTGATCACCAGATATCGCCTACTCTTCTCTATACCGCTTGCATTAGAGTAGTGTAGCATGTTACTGCTTTTGAGATACTCCTATATCCGCTGCATAGCCTGTCCTTGTAACTTCATTGTTATTTTACCGCAATCCTATATGCTTAGTATAGGATGCTAGTACATTCATTTGTGGCCCTTCATACTTGTCCGTCTCGCGTGCTATATTATCGGGCCGTGATCACTCGGGAGGTGATCACGGTATATACTATATACTTTACACTATTACATTACCTGTGATATCATGCTGAGATGGGGGTGAAAGGATGTGGTTCCATCCTGAGAGTGGGCCTAGGTTCCCGACGGCCCCGATCACTTTGTGGCGGAGCGCAGGCAGGTTGAGACCGCTTAGGAGAGAGGTGGGCCTGCCCTCTGTTCGGCGTTCATGTTACTTAACACGCTTAACGAGGTCTTGGTATTTGATCTGAGTTGGCTACGAGCTTATACGCACTAACCATCTACGCTGGAGTAGTTATGGGTATCCCGCGCCGTGGTATCACCAAGCACTTCGGACGTCAATGACGAGCGGCGCTACCGGATTGGACTGAACGCTCGATGGGCTAGGTCTGCTCGGCCACAGACGTCAACGCGTGCAGTGTGTCTTCAGGCGATGGGCCTGCACTTCTGGCGCTTAGGTTTAGACCGCGTGTTGGCCTCTCACAGTTTAGGTGGGGCTGCGACGTGTTGATCTTCCGCGGCCGGGCATGACCCGTAAAAGTGTGTCCGCCAAATGGGATCAAGCGTCTTTGGGTAAGATGGTGCACCCTCAGGGAAGTTAATCTATTCGGATAGCCGTGATCTTCGGTAATGTGACGACTTGGAGTTGTACCTTGAGCTTATGACAACTAGAACCGGATACTTGATAAAACACACCTTCCAAGTGCCGATATAACCGGTGGTCGCTCTCGCCGGGGTTATGAGCAGGGATTGCCGGTAGGATTATTGCTATATGATGTTACTTGGAGGACTTCCGTTGTCCTCTTCGCTTTGTTGCAAGACCGTGTCCGTAAGCGTAGTCTTCGTTAAGACTAGCTATCCCCTCTTATTCTCGCATTCTGCAGCTCACCCCACCGATATGGCCTTTACACATATATCCATGCATATGTAGTGTAGCTCCTTGTTTAAGTAGTACTTTGGATGAGTACTCACGGTTGCATTGTTTCCCTTTCCCCTACCTATACTCGATTGCTGCAATCGACGATGGAGCCCAGGAGCAGACGCCACCGCCACGACGACTACTACTGGAGGTGCCTACTACTACGCAGCAGCCGGCCGACGACGACCAGAGTGACCTAGGAGGATCCCAGCAGGAGGCCTGCTCCTCTTCGATCTCAGATCCCGCTTTGTGCTAGCCATCTTATGGCACCTTGTTTAACTTATGTCCGTACTCAGATATTGTTGCTTCCGGTGACTCGCCTATGATCGAGCACTTGTATTCGAGCCCTCGAGGCCCCGGGCTTGTATTATGATGCTTGTATGACTTATTTTATTTGTAGAGTTGTGTTGTGATATCTCCCGTGAGTCCTCGATCTTGATCGCATACATTTGCGTGCATGATTAGTGTACGATTGAATCAGGGCGCCGGTTGGTATCGAGCCGATCGCCTGTAGGAATCCCTTCCACACTCCTTGCCCAAGTCGAGTCTAGACATTGCAAAAACTTTTACTAACTTGGTTGTGTGCCTTACGGGCCCACGCCGCCATCGGGTGGTACTAGGATCTTTTACTCCTCGACCTTTACTCGGGATTCTCAACTCTCTTCTACTCGGGTTAAACGATTTTACTAACTATCACTAGGATCCCGTGACCGCATTCACCCCAAAGTTGGATATAGCCTTAGTTGTTCTTGGAATTGTATTTGAGCAATTTCCACACCGCCATTTGACTCCTTTGAAACGCCTTTGTTTTCAGATGGAACCCACGAGGCAGGTCGTGGCGCCACACGACGGCCATTGGTGCTCGGGATCACTGCGGTGCTAGCAGAGATGATGACCTATCCGGGTTATCGCTGCACCCCGAGTACACCGCCTATGAGGAGTACCAGACTATAACCAGGAGCAGATGCCGCCATCGCCCACCTCTACTCTCGGAGTACGAGTCCACTCATCGTGCCGCACACCGCACATGGTGTTGGAGTGACTATTGATATGGCAGTCCACGATGTCGCTTATGCTGCTCGACACGCCTTCGCGCAGAGTATCGAGAGTTGGACACCTCCCCTTCGTGCACATTGCTATAGCGCCCGATGTTGGTGAGGAGGGTTACTACACCGCTGCCTACACCATCGTCACCAGAGAGCTCCTTCCACCATCGTAACTTTGTTCTCGCATGTCGATGGGCTGGATCGAGCTAACCGAGCTTTCGCCACGAGTTGTACATCACCCGTCAAGACCTACTACGGCTCGACGCTGATGCACCCTTTGTCCGATCCGGAGAGCTGCCGCTGTTCGCGATCTACCCAGCCAGACCGTGATGCCCTGTGGTGTCGGTTGGCGACGTGGAGGCTACTCTCCGCACTTGGCCCTTTTCGCCACTCGACGCCGGATTCAGCACCGAGTATCCGCGCCCCAGTGTCACCGACGTGGAGGACTATCCGCCGCCGCACTATCAGCTTTCAGCTACAGACTACCTCCGCAGATGCTGGGACTGATGTAGACTTGCTTGTTAGTGTTTGATGTATTCATCATGAGCTCAAGGTCGCCTATGATGTAGTAGTCTATGTATCGGACTCTATGTATCGAACTCTATGCATGATTCCTTTTGTAAGATATGCCAACTACTATGTAGTTCCCATCATGCTGCTTTCATTATGCATGTTTCATCATGAATGATTCCTGTCTCTTGCTTATTTTCTCAAATGCTGAACTACCCTCGTTATATAATAGCAGATGGTTAGGCCAGCAGGTCGTGGTCGTGGTGCCAACTTCCCACCACCGCCGAGTACATGGCTGGTATGATCCAACAGCTCGAGATGAATCGCCAGCTCATGGAGAACATGATGGCTCGCCTCTCGCCCCAATATGCACCAAAGACCCAAACGGAACAACTCGCAGGATTTCATACGCTCAACCCCAGCGTGTACCGCAGCTCAACTCAGCCATCGGATGTCGATGATCGCCCGTGACATCACCTATGAGATGGAGTCTGCTGATGTAGCCCTCGCCACTATGTCACCTTTGCTTCCTTCTTCCCAAGGGACCCGCAGCTCAATGGTGGGACAGCCACAGCGCATCGCCAGCTTGGAACACTCATCACCGCCGGACTTCCAAGCTGCCTTCCGTGCCCGCTTCATCCTCAAGGGGTCATGGACCGAAGAAGCGTGAATTCGCAACCTCACCCAAGGCAACAAGATGTTGAAGCTTATCAACAGAGTTCTGGACTTGTCTCGCTATGTCAAGAGGATATTGCAACCGATGCACGCAGACAGAGAAGTTCCATGACGGCCTTCAAGTCGACATAAAGCTCGACTTCTAGTGCACGACTTTGCTGATTTCGCCACCTTGGTGAACAAAGCTATCAATGTCGAAACTGGTCTGCAGGAATACCAGAGCTCTAACAGCGCAACTGCGACACGGCTCATCTTCGGCCCGCCCTCGCAGGCGCAAGATATGGATTCCCAACAAGATGTACCAGCCGAATGCACCGCTTCAAGGCGTAACTATGCTACACCTCGCCCGCCTACAACTAAGCAGCCAAGCTCCCAGCTCCACCACCCCAAGCTCCTGCTCCCACTCCCAATAATGGCTTATGCTTCAAAGCGGACAACCAGGCACCGTGCATAGAGAATGCAACCAACCGTAATCACCGGCCCTTCCAAAGAACTGGCCGTGGAAACACCTGAATCAAGAACAACACCGGCAAGTCTTATGGGCAAGCTCAGCCAACCACGTTGATCCGAACGAAGCTCAAGACCAGCCTGCTCTCGTGATGGGTACACTCCTCGAAATTCAAGACCAGATCTGTTTTATTTGATTCAGAGCATCGCATTCATTCATGTCTCAAGACTTTGCATACAAGCACGACGTTATGTGTGAGAGATGAACTCTTCGGTAGTGGTAAAACTCCATTGGGACAATGTCAAACCTCCATGGTTGGCGCCGACGCCCCGTGGAAATCAAGAGCTGGAATTCTATGCCTCCCCATTATCCTCAAGACGCCTAACATCGACCTCATTTTGGGGATGGATTGGTTGAAAGCGCATACGGCGTCAATCGCTTATGCCCACTAAGACCGCCCATCTGCTACACCCTTCGATGAAATAGTAAGCTACAATGCTCGTTCGTTCAAGATGCCGAGGCAAGGCTCTATGCATTGAATGCATTGAACGCCGCACCCTCGAGGGAATTGAAAACATTCCTGCTGCTTATGCATTTCCAAGACGCCTTTCCCGAAGAACTTCCAGGATTCCCCGCTAGAGCTGTCGAATTCGCCATCGACTTGAAACCAGCACCACTCCTATAGCCAAGCGCCCCTACAAGATGCCGCCGATGAACTCCTTGAGCTAAAGGAGGAAATCGACAAATCTCTTCAAAGCGGTTTCATTCGCCCAAGTTGCTCTCCTTGGGGAGCACCTTCTCTTTGTCAAGAAGAAGGATGGGACAAACCGATTGGTCCAAGACTACCGTCCCATAAATCAAGCTACCATTCGAATAAGTATCCTCTTCCTGGATCAATGATCTTTATGATCAACTGGCTGGTTCGCTGCTGTTCTCAAACTCGACTTGAGGTTGGGTTACCACCAGATCCGTGTTCGCGAGGAGGATATCCCCAAGACCGCATTTGTGACTCGTTATGGTTCATACGAGTACACCGTCATGTCCTTCGGCTTAACCAATGCTCCAGCCACCTTCTCTCTTTCGATGAACTATATATTCATGGATTACCTCGACAAGTTCGTCGGGTTTATCCGGATGACATCCCGATATTCTCCAAGAATGAAGAAGAACATGCTGAACATCTTCGCCTTGTGCCGAAAAGCTACGAGAGCATCAACTCTATGCCAAGTTTTCCAAATGTGAATTCCGCTTCCAAGTAACCTATCTTGGGCATGTCATCTCTAAGGATGGTATTGCCGCCAACCCCGAACGAGTTCAGGCTATTCTCGATTGACTCCTCCAAGAACGCATAAGTCGAAGTTTTCTCGGTCTCGCCACTATTGTCGCCGATTCGTCGAGAACTTCTCCAAGATTGCCGTGCCTCGACTAACCTGTTGCATAAGGGCGCCAAATTCCAATGGATGATAAATGTCGGGAAAGTTTCCAGCACTCAAAGACAAGTTGACGGCTGCCCCAAAGCTAGCTCCTCCCGATACTAAGAAGGACTTCACATTTATCGCGACGCTTCTCGTCAAGGTTTAGGCGGTGTCCTAATGCAAGAGCGCAGTGGTTGCTTATGCCTCTCGTCGATTCGCCCTCACGAGGAGAACTACCCAGTTCATGACCTCGAACTTGCTGCTGTCATACATGCATCAAGCAAAGGGCGACATTACCTTCTCGTAATCGCTATAGATCTTCACCGACCACCAAAGTCCAAGTATCTGCTTACTCAGCCAGACCTGAACCTCCGTCAAGATAGATGGATGGAGACTGCTGCGACTTTGATTTGGGTATTTCCTATACGCCGAGCAAGGCTAATGTAATGGCTGATGCCTTGAGCCGCAAGTCTTATCAAGAACCACCTTCAGTTCACAAAGTTCAGCCCCCACTTGTTGAAGAATTCAGAAAGCTGAACCTCCATATTGTTCCTCCGGTGCACTTCGCCCCCCCTCCTCCGGAGTTCCGCAAGATGAATCTCCGTGTTGTTCCCCGTGGTTCCTCTATACCCTGGCTGTTGAACCCGATCTCGTGGGCACCATAAAGACAATGCAGGATTTGACTCAAGTCTACAAGCTTAAACAAGACATCAAGAAAGGAAATCCTCATCCTTCACTATTGCTGATGATGGCGCCTTGTACTTCAAAGGCCGCCTAGTGGTGCCGTAAGAAGGAAAACCTGAATATGACTCGAAGGTTATGAAAGAAGCTCATGATACGCCTCTATGTATCCATCCCGGTAGTACAAAGATGTATCAAGACATTCGCCGAGATTCGGTGGTCTAATATGAAGCGTGACATTGCTCGCTATGTTTACGAGTGTGACGCTTGCCGTCAGATCAAAGCAGAACATCAAAGGCCTGCTTTGAACTCTGCAACCTATCTCAATCCCTGAATGGAAATGGGACCATGTTGAAATGGACTTCGCCACCGGATTCCCCAAATCGCAGAAAGGTAATGATGCTATTCTTGTCGCCATTGACCGCTTTCTAAAGTTGCACATTTTCCGCGGTCAAAGAAACGATCACCGCTAGTCAGCTTGCAACGCCTATATGTCCGAATTGTTTCACTTCACGGTATTCCACCGTTATCGCTCGGACCGTGGCAGCTTATTCACTTCAAGATTCGGGCAAGTTTTCAAGAAGCTATGGGTACTCATTTATCTTTCAAGATCGCTTCATCCGCAGCCTCAAGGGCAAGTTGAACGTGTCAACCAAATTCTCAAGACATGCTTCGAGCTTGTGTCGCTTCCTTCGCAAGAAATGGGAGGAATCTCTCCGTATGCTGAGTTCTCTTATAATAATAGCTATCAAGCTTAGTCTCAAGATGGCCCCTTCGGTGTTATATGGACGAAAGTGCCGAACCCTCTCGAACTGGTCGAAATCGGGAACGCCCACTCTTCGTCCGGATATTATCCAACATGCCAAGAACAAGTCCGCATTATTCGCGAGAATCTCAAGACTGCTTTCGACCACGCTAAAAGAGTAATTATGACCGCTATCACAAAGACATGGTCTATCAACTCGGGCGAAAAGGCCTATCTTCGCTACACCAATGAAGGGTGCTCACCGCCGGGTCAAGGGCAAACTAGCTCCTCGCTATATTGGCCCATTCACTATTCTCGAAAGGCGGAAAAGTGGCTTATCAACTGGAGCTTCCGTCGAACCTTTCTCGTGTTCACGATGTGTTCCACGTGTCCCAACTCCGACGCTGCTTCAAGGACCCAATCCGAGCAAAGGACCATGAAGTGCTCGAATTGCAACAGACCTCTCCTATAAAGAGCATCCGGTCCGCATTCTCGACCAAGCTGAACGCCGCACACGTCAGAAGGCGATCAAGTTCCTCAAAGTCTAGTGGTCGAATCACTCTAAAGACGAAGCCACCTGGGAACGCGAGGATCGTCTTCGAGATGAATATCCCGCACTCTTTCCTTCTACCTCCTAAATCTCGGGACGAGATTTCTTGTAGTGGAGGAGATTTGTAACACCCGGATGATTAAGGAACAGTAATCACCTCGGTTACTGTGACTAACCTCACGTTGATTCGAACCCGTTCAAGAACAAAATCAAAACAAAAGCAAACGATGAAAAGTTTCAAAAACTAGATCTAAAATGTTCGGGGGTTGTCTAAAATAGCAAACCTACTTATGGTGGGGTGCACAAAATTTTGTAAAATGTTTTGGCGCTTTAAATAAGCTAAAAACAGAAAATAAGAAAAGAAAAAAAAAGAAAACGAAATGAGAAGGAGGGAACCCCTGCCCATCTGGGCCAGCCACTCCCGCCCAAATGAACCCTCCCACCGCCCCCACCCTGGCCCAGCCCCTCCCTGGCCGCCCACCGGCCGCCACTTAGCCCTCCCCTGCTAGAAACCCTAGCCGCCCCACTCACTCGCCCCCACTCGCCTCCCCCGATCCGCCTCTCTCCCCCGCCCCGATCCAGATCGGGCGAACCCCTGTCGAGCCCTCGCCGCCGGCGGCCCCCGCCGCCCCCAACCGGTCCTCCGCCCCCTCCTCCTCCACCGCCTGGGCCCCCTCCCCTCCGCCCCACACGCGCTCGCCGCCATGGGTCAACCCATCCTCCTCTCCGCCTCACGGACGCCTCCCGACGCCGGGCGATCGCCTCCCCTCTCGCTGACTCCTGAGCTCCACCACGCCGCTTCCCTAGACCCCACGACGCCTGTGAGCTCGCCTCTTCCCCCCTGTTCCCTCTCCCCCTCCCGAATCAAGGCCACACCCGAGCCCTGTCGCTGCTCCGGCCGTCCGCTGCCTCGCCTCGACCCCCTCCCGTTCCTCTCTCCTCGCTGAAGCGGCGCAGCTCTGCCGCCGCCGCCTTGGCCTCTTTCTTCCTCTCTCTGCCGACGACGTCTCCGCGACTAACCTCGCCCTCATTCCCCCGGTCACCGGACCGCTGCCCCTCCGTCTTGGGTTGCCGCTAGCCCTGGCTGCGCCCTGCTTTCCGTGGCCGTGCCTGCCTCTGCAGTCCGGCGACCATTGGCAAGCGCCATCAGGTTCTCGGTGGCTCGCGCCCGCCCATCGCTTCAATGGCGCGCCCGTCTTGGCCGGCGGCTGCACCAACCGCCTCGCGCCGGGCCCACGCCTCCCGGTGCCCTCGGTGCCCCATTGCGGCAACCTCGCCACAGGCCACGCCACGCCCGCCTCGGCAAAGCACGGTGCCTGTCGCCCTTTGCCGTTAGACCACTCCCGCTATGGCCCTTAGGGCAAATGACATGGGGGCCCCACCCCCCCACAGAACGGTTTATTAATAAAACAGGAAATAAAAATTAAATGAAACTAATTAAGTAATTAATTAATTAATTAAGTAATTAATTAATCTAATTAATTCTGATTAATTAACCCTAATCACTAATTAACCTAATTAACTAATGTTAATTAACTTTGATTAGGTTAATTAGATAATGAGAATGACATGCGGGACCCACATGTCAGGTTGACTCACCAACCTCGTTGATCACGACGTCAAGATGACATCATGCCGACGTCATAAATGCATTTTCGAATTAATTAAATAATTAATTAAATTCCCGAAATTATTAAAATCTTTTAAAAATCATATCTTTTAATCCGTAACTCGGATTAAAATATTTTCAACATGAAAGTTGCTCAGAACGACGAGACGAATCCGGATACGCAGTCCGTTCGTCCACCACACACCCCTAAGCTATCAAACCTGTAACTTTTCCCCTCCGGCTCTTCTGCCCGAAAACCCAAAACACCGGGATTACTTCCCCGGATGTTTCCCCCTTAACCAAGACTTCCATACCACGTTAGGGCACGCCTAGCATCGCTTGGCATGTCATGCATCGATATGCATCTGTTTACTTTGTATTCATTGTTTCTTCCCCTCTTCTCTCCTAGACTACGAGACCGACGCCGCTGCTGCTTGGCGGCTCGACTACGGTGTTGACGACCCTCTCTCTTGCCGAGCAACCAGGCAAGCCCCCTTGATCACGAGATATCGCCTACTCTTCTATACCGCTTGCATTAGAGTAGTGTAGCATGTTACTATTTTCGATACTCCTATACTTTGCTGCATAGCCTTGTCCTTGTAACTTCATTGTTACCTTACCGCAATCCTATATGCTTAGTATAGGATGCTAGTACATTCATCTGTGGCCCTTCATACTTGTCCGTCTCGCGTGCTATATTATCGGGCCGTGATCACTCGGGAGGTGATCACGGTATATACTATATACTTTACACTATTACATTACATGATACAGTTCGGAGATGGGGCTGAAAGGACAGTGGTTCCATCCCGTAGAGGTGGGCCTAGGTTCCCGACGGCCCCGATCGTTACTTTGTGGCGAGCGGCAGGCAGGTTGAGACCGCTTAGGAGAGAGGTGGGCCTGGCCTCGTTCGGCGTTCATGGTTACTTAACACGCTTAACGAGGTCTTGGTATTTGATCTGAGTTGGCTACGAGCTTATACGCACTAACCATCTACGCTGGAGTAGTTATGGGTATCCGGCGTCGTGGTATCACCGGCACTTGGACGTCGTGACGGAGCGCGCGCGCCGGATTGGACCGAACGCTGATGGGCTAGGTCTGCTTCGGCAGCGTCATAACGTCGCAGTGTGTGCTCAGGTGATGGGCCCAGACCCTGCGGCGCTTAGGTTTAGACCGCGTGTTGGCCTCTCACAGTGCCTAGGTGGGGCTGCGACGTGTTGATCTTCCACGGCGGGCATGACCCAGAAAGTGTGTCCGCCAAATGGGATCAAGCGTCTTTGGGTAAGATGGTGCACCCTGCAGGGAAGTTAATCTATTCGGATAGCCGTGATCTTCGATAATGGGATCGACTTGGAGTTGTACCTTGAGCTTATGACAACTAGAACCGGATACTTGATAAAACACACCCTTCCAAGTGCCGATACAACCGTGGTCGCTCTCGCTCGTGGTTATGAGCAGGGATTGCCGGTAGGATTATTGCTATATGATGTTACTTGGAGGACTTCCGTTGTCCTCTTCTCATTTGTTGCAAGACCGTGTCCGAGCGTAGTCTTCGTTAAGACTAGCTATCCCCTCTTATTCGGCATTCTGCAGCTTCACCACTCGATATGGCCTTTACACATATATCCATGCATATGTAGTGTAGCTCCTTGCTTAAGTAGTACTTTGGATGAGTACTCACGGTTGCATTGTTTCCCCTTTCCCCCTACCTATACTCGATTGCTGCAATCGGCACGATGGAGCCTGTGAGCGACGCCACCGCCACGGCGACTACTACTGGAGGTGCCTACTACTACGTGCAGCCCGGCGACGACGACCAGAGTGACCTAGGAGGATCCTGTGCAGGCGGCCCTGCTCCTCTTCGATCTGTATCCCAGCTTTGTGCTAGCCATCTTATGGCACCTTGTTTAACTTATGTCCATACTCAGATATTGTTGCTTCCGGCGACTTCGCCTATGATCGAGCACTTGTATTCGAGCCCTCGAGGCCCCGGCTTGTATTATGATGCTTGTATGACTTATTTTATTTGTAGAGTTGTGTTGTGATATCTCCCCGTGAGTCCCTGATCTTGATCGTACACATTTGCGTGCATGATTAGTGTACGATTGAATCGGGGGCGTCACAGTTATCGAACCCGAGACCTCTAGTTTGATGAGCGAACAGGCTAACCAGCTACAGAACCCTCCCGTTATGTTCAACAAGAGGGAAATAACCTTTTATACATTCCTGCATTCGTGTGACAAGCATGCCGTGTTTTTTTGTGTGTGTGGGAGTCATTGGGATTTCAATCATAATCGTGTCATGTGGCTTTGGTGGTAAGACTTTCCACAGTGGTGCAGAAATAATGCAGCCTTACTCACCTTACCTCTCTCCATGTAGTACGTTGGGTTCCACCAGTCAGAGGGTGAAACAAACAAATTAATAAGAAAAATTAAAAGCGCCAGCAGTGTATCCTACCAGTCCAATTGATCCCTCTGTTCGCTCACGTACTATTTTAATTGAATCCTTATTATAACATGCACACAAATTTTGGGCACTTGTATTCGACTTAAGTCAGTGTGCCACCGTATCTCGTATACTTACTACTCCCTCTGTCTAGGTGTAATAAGTCACGTTAGAAGGTGCAACGGGACCAAGGTGCGTGCGTGTGCGTGTGTGTGTGTGTGTGTGTGTGTGTTTAACAGCATGCGTGTGTTAGAGAGAGCGACAGATCGACCTACTCCTACAGAGAGATGTTGTGTAGTGTAAGATATTAGCTGCGAGAGTCGGTGCATCCTCTCGTTTCTGGGCGTGTCCGGTAGGGACATGCGGACAGCTGCCAGGCCCGCTCCTGACCAGCCTGGCCCACCCAAAGCCCCTCCATCGCCTCAAGGCTTCCCCGCCTCGAACGGTGCGCTCCAAAGAATCGGTGCTGCATTCATGCCCGGCAGAGCGGACGCGACCTCTCACTGGCACAAGAGTGATGGTTGCTTCGTCCGTCCAACTTATTGCTGGGTCTATGTGATTTGATGGCTCATTGGTCTTTATTACTAAGGTGGTAGGACTGCTGGATGTCCCATGCTTTTGGCGAAAGGAGGTACTACTACTAGATTACAATTTTCTTCATTCTTACAGCGGAGGCGTGCAAGAGCAGTGAAAACACGCAGGCTCAGTGATTACATGGCCCACCTCACACTATCACCGTGCGACACCTAACTCTTTACATAGTACTCCCTCCATTCCTAAATATTACTAGATGAGTCCCGCGTTGTCGCGAACAGCGTATATCTCTCTCAAAAATTATCGATTTCATAGAACTAAAAAACTCTATAACCGCATGACAAATGTGGTAGCCAAACTAAATAAACTCCCATCATCATTTAGATCATCCCACGTAAGGAAAAAAGATCAGCCAACTCCTCTGCATAATGGGATTACATTTTCTTTTGACATGTTAATGGGACTTAAAAGCTCACTTACATGCATGCTATCGGTGCATGCTTGCATGCGAACATGTTGATGTGATTTAAAACCCACTCACATGCATGTGCCACGGTATTTCTGCATGCTTGCATGTGGCTTAGTCTGAGCCTCTCAACGCTAGATCAGGCGGCTATTATGGACTGATTTACTTCATTTAACGGCTACATCAATTTTGATGATGTGGCTCAAGGAGAGGATAGGGAATTCCTAGTAGTGGGGGCTAGCTATTACTAGTAGATAAGTCTTTGTAGATATTCCACTACATACGGAACAAAATGAATGAATCTACACTTAAAATGCATCTATATACATCCACATGTGGTTCATGGTGAAATCTCTACAAAGACTTATATTTAGGAACGGAGGAAGTACTAGTATAGTACGTACTGTAATTTATCAGCGAGATAAATTTGTACAATGCTATGAAGCTTCCAGCTTCTGTTACATGTATCTTGCATCCAAGGTTGCTCGTTGCAACATTTCATCAAATACAAAGGAGACTAACATGCATGCTATTGCATCTCAATGATTGAAAGATCATAGCAAATATGTACTCCCTCCGTTCCAAAATAAGTGTCTCAACTTTGTGCAAACTTTAGTACAAAGTTGTACTACTACTACTAAAGTTGACACTTATTTTGGAACAGAGGCAGCTAAAGAAAAAAATGATCCATGCAGTCCCTAGCCCTTGAACCATGAACCCCGACCAGGCTTCAATTTGTCGGGCAACGCTCGAGCTTCCTAATAAATGAAGTTTGCAACCTTTTGACCATCGATCATTTTGTGCAGTTTCACCAAAATCGAGATGAGCATCCCTGTGGCAAAGAAATTGAAGAAGCGTGATTAGAATAAGATTATCGGGACTAGTTGATGAGACATAAACTCATCACAAATACAATGCGTAGAAGCCAAGAGAGGTATGTGCGGGGCAAAGAAGTAGAGAAATATCCACAGAGAGTGATGTGGGCAGCCGGAGCAATGGTGCAAGCCGGCTGTAAAGGGAGTTGTACCGAGGGACGAGCTCAACCTTGAGGAGGGCGCGGAGGCGGCAATCGCCCATGTTGCGGCAAAGGAGCAAGGGACGAAGGCAACCTCACCGCTTTGTGAGAGAGAACGGCGGGGACCCCTGATCGGGACGTGCCGACAAGGGGTTTTCGCCGTCGGCAACGGCCACCGCATCTACATTAAGCATCCACCCTTCCCCAAGCGGACGTGATCCGCCGAATGTTAGAGATGTGGCCACAATGCTTTGTGCGAGAGTGTGAAGAGAGCAACCCCAGCAAGCAACCGTGTAGGCTGGCCCGTCCCGACTATGTATATAGTGGAGCGGTTTCCTTTTCTCTCATATGAACCTATCATATTGCGTGACGTACATCAAGAAAAAAACTTTATCTATAAATGACGCGGCACCTACTACTCGTTCTCCTATAACCTTGCGCTTGGCATCTTCAAAATATTAACCTTGCGATTGGCTCTTCACCTCTTCGAAGTCGAGCAATAATGGTAGTGCAAGATATATCGCTCGGATATATGAGACCGAATGAATTGCTGCACGCCCACCACGTGGGCAAGGGTCGAGGGCGAGGAGAGTGCTACATACAGAGCAAAATGAGTGAATCTACACTCTAAAATACGCCTATATACATCGTTGTTTGGAGTATGTACTAGTAGTTCATATTGAAATCTACTAAAGGACATATATATTCCAAACAATATGATATAATCTCTATAACCAAGGTAGTAGGGACGAGGAGTAAACAGAGGGAGTAGTAAATTTTCTCCTCGTCCCCACGAGCCACCGCATGGGGCGAGGGAGCGGGCGAAGACCTGAGCAAGCTTCACCTCATCCTGCGAGCCACCACGCCTGTGGGCGGGGAGACGGCGACTAAGCAAGCTTCTCCTCGCTCATGAGTTGACGGGACACATCAAAGGTACTCCAGTGTATAGAGCCTTGCCTCTAAGGTAGGCCCCACATGGTTTGCCTCTTTTTTAACATAACACGTCAGTCGCAATTTGTTTGTTCACCCGTGGTAGACGATCCTCCCTCCACCATGTGGACAACCAAGACACGTGCCAAATTACCACGTGGGCTGCCTTTTTCGTCTGAAATGAGCTCCACCGTACCCGCGGGTGTGGTTGGGAAAGAGACGTGAGTACGCATCGCCATGCATGCACCTCTTCTCTTCATGCATGTCCCCACCCACGTGGGTGCGTGTGAGAGATACAAACCGCTGTCGTGAGTGTTTTTTGTTTTGGGGTGGGGTTGATTTTGTGAATTATTTGTGGGAATATGTGTCGATGACATCTCAAACAAAATTTTGCATGCAATGTGTGTGAAATGGAGGCCTATCCATATCATACATAGAGGGTCGGGCAATCCACGAGAAGAGAGGGAGGGTCATAGCTATTGATAGAGTCAAGAGAGGATCAAGCGGGTGGGTGCGAGATCGATGAAGAGAGCCATCGAAATTGTGTGTGTGTGCAAGTCAAAGATATAGGGCGACTGGCCTACTGAACGTTAGAGGGCACATGTCAAGTTTGTGTGTGGCAGGGAGACATGACTAGAGCGCCGATGTATCGGTGTGTGTGGGGGGGGGGTGGGGGAGGGGTAGGCAGAGGCCTAACTATATAGGTAGAACGACTCAGATATGTGTTGAGAAGGAGAGACCTAGCTATGTCTTGAGGGAGATCACGACATCCATACATAATCAAGGACGGGAAATATGATGGGACAGAGAGAGAGAGAGAGAGAGAGGGAGGGAGAGGGAGGAGAGGGTAGAGTGATGTATGGGTGATGGAGTTGCTTCTCAAGATGGTGGGAGAGGCCTACTAGACAAACCGAGGGTTGAACTGCAATGTTATCAATAAGAGTGGGGATGTGTTTACGTGTGTGCTGTATGCGTGATAGATCTGTCGGGACGCATCCATGGATGATGAAGGGGAACCATGTTTTTGGTAAGCAAACCTAACTAGATCGGTAGATCAATTGTTGTTTGTCGGAGGAAGGGAGAGACACAACTAATGAGGTATATCGATTAATGTGTGGGTAAAAACGAGTTATAAGGACCTAGCTAGCTATATGTATAGCGAGAGATCGGTCGGTGTACGTCCATTTGTTAGAGGAAAATAAGGCCCAGCGAGACGGATAGGCAGAGAGAATGGAGCTAGGAGGTGGTGCGAGAGTCCCAACTACTAGCTAGATAGGGGGAGGAGTGTGCGGTTGTGAGATCGATGAAAAGAGGGGAGAGAGTTTACACGTGTGTCTGACCGTATGAGAGACACGAGGCAAGGACACATAAAGGAGGAGATTGAAGGTGTGTGTGTATGTTGTAGGCAGGCACCGCTGGAGAGGTTTATCAATCAGTGTGTGTCGGAAAGGAGTTGTGGAGACTCTGGGAGAACGACCTAAAGAAAAAAATGAATGTGCCCAGTGGATAGAATGCCGAGGGAGGGGGAGGGCGAGGAGGGCGTGTGCATGCACGAGACAAAGTTAGTGGTAGCTACAAATGTTAGAGGATTGTGTGGGTGTAAGAGACTAACAAAGATCATAATTTGATATGAAATCAGATTCATATATTTGAATAGGAGATCATAGTGTTTTAAACATTGCATGCATGAATATAGCGGTGATACACGTGCTGTGCACATGTTATACCATAATGTGATAATGCATGGCGTTTGCGACTCACAGCTAAATGCCGAACAATCTAAACCATACTATACATCAAACAATCTCACATTTTATTTGAATTTGTGATAATGTGTGGCTTGCAACTTACAACTAAATATCGAACAATCTAAACAATACTATATGCCTAACATTCTCACATTTTATTTGAATTTTGGTAATGTGTGGTGTTTGCAACTCACATCTAAATACTTGTAGGCGTGGGGGGGGCACCATACATAATGTGATAAACACATTATACATATGAGACATGGTTTAGATTATGAAGATCTAGCTAGAGCTAGAAATGTAATGTGATTTGAAATCAAAATAAAGTGGATTCAAAATCTAGTTCGAGTTCATATAGTACACATAGTTCATATGTAACTCGAGACTAATCATGTGGTGTGCTGTGAAGATAATACACAAACGATGGTTTAACTTGACAACAATGATGATTGTAGATCTTATTAAAATAGAGAAACGAATTCAAATGCTTTGACTTCACAACAATCATTATCAGAGATCTTATTCAAATAGAGAAATGAATTCAAATTTAGTTCATATTGAAGCGGTAGTATATACGCTTGGAATGCACTAAAACGCTCATTTGAGTAGTAGGTTGCATGCATTATACACGTGGCGAAATATTTTAATTGAACATAACATGAATTCAAAGTTTTGAATGACATTTGTAGTGCGCATTGATTTGGTACAGTACACGTTAGGCTTGTCCGAAATTTCAACCCGCGCCTTTGTTAGCCCAAAATATTTAAGATATATCTTTGTCTCGTTGTGCTCGGCTAACTCCTCCATCTCAACCCGTGCCTTGCTATTCAAATTACAATGTGCACGAAAACTCCCACCTCCCCGTGAAATCCCTACACGCTGAAATGCCCGTGGTACCCCTGAACCAAAGAACCGCCTCAAATCGGTGGGGGTACTTTCAGAACTTACCCCACATTTCGGACAAGCGCCTCTAAGCCATGGTTCCCCACTGCCATCCCATTCGCCCACCCATTCGTACACCGAGGCCGCGAAAACCCGCGACGAAACCCCACACCCTACTCCGTCCGCCACCCAGCCGAGCCTCTTCCCCGACGACGTCGTCCACAGCAACACCTCGACGTCCCTCATCCATCGTACCGTATGAGGATCCGTCGTCGATCTCATCGTCCCGCCGGTTCAGCCACCCCGTCCTCCACCTCCAAGGAGCTGCCCCGATGTTCCCCTCATCTTTTGCGCCACCTCCATTCCCACACCACCGTCTTCACCTGTGTAAGTGCATCTAGTGCCCCTTAGTGATTTTGGTGTATTGAAGACTTATAGGTTAAGGGACTAATGTGTTTATGAGTGTACACAGGTCTATAAGCCTATGAGGAGTTTGATATTTACAGAGAAAGTCGACCCCTAAAAATGAAGTTCTTCGACTGAAGACTTTGATATTCTGAAGACTTTCTGAAGACTTTGAAAGTGAAGAAATTGGTGGGACCTTGAAGACTTGGTATTCATTTGAGGAACATGAAGCGTGAAGACTTTTGTTTTCGTAGTTTCATTTTTCTTTCTTGAGTCATAGGAAACACCGTCTTTAAAGGGGGTCGAGGAAATACTAAGGAAAAATTTCCATGTGATGCTCAACTCAAAATCCTACACCTACCAATCCCTTCGAGTGAAGCCTTTGAAATCTCATACAGCTTCACCAATTTCTTCAAAGGATGAGACGAAGTTCTTTTGGTCGCCGAGGAATTTGTTCGACGAGGAGTTAGGAATCCGCCAAAGGCGGATTGCCTACACAAGGAGGAACATGATAGCCCCGAGGAATTTGAAAGTCAAATTTCCGATCGTTGTTAAAGTCTTGCCCACCTGTCCCAAAATATCTTATCCACCTAACGGTCATATCATTGAAGGGCATTTATGTCTTATCATGTTGGGCTGCTCCTAGGCTATAAATAGCCGCCCCTACAACCACTAGCTGGTTGGCTGCTCGAGAGAACTTGACACTTGTCATTTAAGAGCAACCCATCCTTCGAGGACTTTGAGCGAAAATCATCGAGTGAGGAAAACCCAAAACCAAACCCCTACAAACCCAAAGTGATTGAGCATCACTAAAGAGATTGATCCTGCGTGGATCCGACGCTTGTTACCTTTGAAGACTGTGCTTCTTCCAGACGGTTAGGCGTCATGGTCTAGAGCATCCAAGAGGAATTGTGGATCGCCGAGTGACCAAGTCTGTGAAGGTTTGGAAGTCGCCTGAAGACTTACCACGAGTGTTTGGACGAGGTCTGTGTGACCTTAGTTCAAGGAGAATACGGTGAGGACTTGGTGTCTTGAGCTGTGTGCTCAGCGACTGGGTGTCCGGGACTGCGTGTCCTCGAGTTTAAACACTCAGCCGCTCCAACCATACGTACAACTGAGACAGCAGTTGGAACTGGTCTACCAAATCATTGTCTTCACCAACCTAACTGGTTCTATTTCCTCATTACTGTGTTGAGTGTTCATTCATATCTGTGTTTGAAGACTTTGATCAAGACTTTCTCAATTTCCTCGCCTCAATTTCTTCATCCGCTTGTCTTCATCTTGTGTAATCCTGTGTTTACGCTTTCTGCACTCTTTGATATTCTTCATTTCATCATGATGACCATGCCCGCATTCTCTTATGCTTACTTCGAGTACTTATTCCGCAGCAAGTAGTTCTTCACTTAGGAATTTTCTCACCGCAAATTCCTCATTGAAGAATTCATAAAAATCGCCTATTCACCCCCCCTCTAGTCGATATAACGCACTTTCAATTGGTATCAGAGCAAGGTACTCCCTTGTTCTGTGTGATTTTGGTTTAACCACTTGGAGTTTTAGTTATGTCGACCACAGGTATGAAGAAAGTGACATGCCCTATGTTTGACGGTCATGATTATCCCAAGTGGAAGGCCATGATGAGGAAGCGCCTCATGGCAATGGACAGCGAGCTATGGACCGTCACTGAAATTGGTCTTACTGGATCTGTGCAAGACGGCGAACGCAGATGATATTCGCAAGTACACTCGACTTGACATCATGGCGAAGGATATCATCTGTTCCTGCCTATCTAGAGATGAATTCAAGCGCATTATGCAGCTTTGCAATGCGAAGCTTATCTGGGACCGAATCTCCGACGTCTATGAAGGTCATCGAACCCGTCATGATCCCTGGTTTGAGGACTTCAAGGAATCTCTCAAAACGATGACTTTCGAACTAGAATCTTCATCTTCTGCATCATGTCTCATGGCAAAGGGTGACAAGGTAACCAATTGCTCCTCATCCGAGTTTAGTGATGATGAATCTGATGATGATGGATCTGATGATGATGGATCTGATGATGATATTGAACCTAGCTATACCAAGCTTGTATGTATTGCCACCAAACAACAACATGCCTTGGAAAAGGTTCAAAACATGCTAGATAAAAGTGATGATATGTTAGGTGAAGAAATGGATCGCACTAAGCCCTAACTGAAAATCTTCAGAGACTTCAGTCTAGGTTTGACAGCCTTCAAGGTCATCATAACACTCTCTTGTCTGATCATGAGAAACTCTCTTATAAATTTCTTCAAAGAAAGCAAGATCTTGAAAAGCTAAGAGTGAGTTATGAAGATCTTCTGAAGGAGCGCGATTCATTACTTGCTCAACAAATCAGCGCTTCTCAGGAAGAATTTGTTCCTCCATGCTTAAAGTGCATTGAACGTGAATCTGCTAATTCTTCACCAATGTTCAAATGCTTCAACTGTTACAAATTCTTCACCTGCCTCTGCTATCACTAATTCCTCATCCGAGGACATTGCTAGTATCACTGACGATGCAGGACTGAAGGAATTGTACATGATAGGCATGTACAAAAGCCTCAAAGGGCATCAGACTCTTTGTGATGTGCTTAAAAAACAGATCCTCAACAGGAACCCTAGGAAAGAGGGTATTGCCTTTGAGAGGAAACTCAATGCTGATGGAACATATTGGAAGCCCGAGCGGATCCCAAAACCTCATGGGTTGCTGCAAAGGGACCTCCAGCTTGATCCATCTAACTTATCTGGCTTTACATGCGAATCTCCTCATTCTTCCGATGAGTCATTTGACTCCAACTATAAACTGTTCAAAAATCAGAATGGTGAAGTATTTGCTAGATATGTTGGCACTAATCGCAGGAATGGTTCCCCATGAAGAAAATCTGGGTTCCCAAGAAGTGCCTTGAAAGTCTTCAGTGAATGTCCTCATGACACCACCTATGAAGAATAGGAACCCAGATCAAACTC
Source organism: Aegilops longissima (assembly GCA_021605205.1). Lineage (NCBI taxonomy): Eukaryota > Viridiplantae > Streptophyta > Magnoliopsida > Poales > Poaceae > Aegilops > Aegilops longissima. Next base: position 479,559,268 of record CM038677.1, on the reverse strand, counting down.
TTCATATGGACCAAATTCTTCATATGGATCCAAGTCCTCATACGGACCAAATTCCTCACGTGGATCAAATTCTCAAATGGATCAAAGTCCTCATATGATTATCATCGTGCTAACAACTCTGCTTCGCAGGTAGAGCTAAGGGCTATGAATATGTGCATTATTCTTCAAACCAATATGTTCATAAGTCCTCGAAGAATTTCTCTGCTTATTCATATGCTTACCCTAACCTCTCTTATGTGAAACGAAATGGATTGGCCTCTATGCCACCATTCTCATATGGAGCTCGCAGAGTGATGAACTCTTTGCCACCCCTTCAAATGTGGGTGGTGAAGAAAAAGAACTAACCTCTTCTGCAGGGTCAAGTCTCCAGACTTGCTTTAACGTCTGAAGAAATTGTTGGGGGCCTGACAAAAATGCCTGAAAGGACGCAGGCTAATCATGAAGAAATGAACTTTCATTTCACACGTCCTCATACTGCTTATCTGTTATACTGCCTGATGAAATTCATCTGATGAAATTGATATCATATTCTTCACTGATGAAGTATATGAGATCGTAAGTTGCACTAATTCATCTGCAGGATGATCAACCCAAAGCCAATGAGTGGGTCCTCGATAGTGGATGTACAAATCACATGACCGGTGACAAGAATCTATTGATGGATGCTCCTTATCACCGCCACATCTGAAGCATATCATCTTTGGCCGACAAAGGCAAAAGTCGTATTGGGTCTTGGTAAGGTTGCGATCTCTAAGGACATACACATGGACAAAGTCATGCTTGTTGAGTCCTTAGGATACAACCTCATGTCGATCTCAATGCTTTGTGATCTTGATATGGTTGTTGTCTTTGGCAAGTATCATTGTGTTGTGATCATGGAAGTCGACAATTCCAAAGTCTTCGAAGGCTTTAGGAGAGGAGACTTGTATATTGTTGATTTCTCTACAGGACCACAACCAGCCGTGTGTCTACTTGCAAAAGCTTCAGAAGGCTGGCTATGGCATCGACGACTTGGTCACGCAGGCATGAGGAATTTGCACACGCTTGCAAAGAAGAAGCATGTCATTGGCATTGAAAATGTCAAATTCCTCAAGGATCACTTGTGTGGAGCCTGTGAAGCTGGAAAAATGACCAAGGCCAAGCATCCAACGAAGACTATCATGACCACTACTCGTCCATTCGAATTGCTTCACATGGACCTCTTTGGTCCTAATCATTACTCAGCAGTTACTAATGATGCATCTCTATATGGATTTGTTATTGTTGATGATTACTCTCGTTACACATGGGTACACATTGTTACTTACAAAATGAAGTGCGAAGTCTTCAAACGATTTTCCTCGAGGGCTTCAACTAACTTTGGTGTGAAGATCGGACACATCGGAGTGACAATGGAACTGAGTTCAAGAATTCGGTCTTGATGCCTATCTTGATGAACTTGGTATTACTCATGAGTTATCTGCTCCCTATACTCCTCAAAGAAATGGCATCGTGGGCGCAAGAACAGAACTCTTGTTGAGATGGCTCGCACTATGCTTGATGAATACAAAACGCCTAGTCGTTTTTGGATTGATGCAATTGATACCGCGTGCCACATCATCAACAGAGTATATCTTCACAAATTCTTCAAGAAGACTGCCTATGAACTCCTCAACGACAAGAAACCCAATGTGAGTTATTTCAAAGTCTTGATTGCTAAATGCTGGATTAGAGATCCTCATCACAATTCTAAATTTGCACCGAAAGCACATGAAGGTTTTATGCTTGGTTACGGAAAGGACTCGCACACCTACAGAGTCTTCAACATCGCTCTTCACAAGATTGTTGATATCAGATGTGCGGTTCGATGAAACTAATGGCTCGCAAAGAGAGCACCTACCTTCGTGTTAGATGAACCAGCTCCCGAGGAATCTATCAAGTTCAAGGCAATCGAGGATGTCATTCCTCTCAAGAATCTCTCAAGAATTCATTCTGACGCGAAGAACGCCGAGTGATGCACTGAAGATAATGTCAAGACAATGGTGCTGAGGAAAATGATCAAATTCCTCGACGACAACCAGCTCATCCTCGCATTGCAAAAGAAGTGCAAGTTGACAAGATCATCGATGACATTGAAGCGCCAGGTCCTCTCACACGCTCAAAAGCTTCACATTTATCTAACTTTGTGGGCACTATGCTTTTGTCTCTATCACAGAGCCCACTAAGGTAGATGAAGCATTTCGAGCCCGAGTGGATTCAGGCCATGCAAGAAGAATTACATCGATTCGAGCTCAACAATGTCGGGAACTGGTCAAACGTCCAGATCCTCGCAAGCATAATATCATTGGCACAAAGTGGATCTACCGCAACAAGCAAGATGAAAATGGCCTTGTGGTGAGGAATAAGGCACGACTTGTAGCTCAAGGCTACACACAAGTTGAAGGAATTGATTTCGATGAACTTTTGCACATGTTGCTAGACTTGAGGCTATTCAGCATACTACTTGCTTATGCTAACCATCATAATATCACTTTATATCAAATGGATGTGAAAAGTGCATTCCTCAATGGTAAGCTTGAGGAAGAAGTATATGTTGCTCAACCCCGTGTTTTGAAGATCCAAAGAATCCCGACAAAGTCTTCAGACTCAATAAGGCCCTCTATGGTCTCAAACAGGCTCCACGGGCGTGGTATGATACATTGAAGGAATTCTTCATGAAGAATGGCTTCACACCCGGTTCACTCGACCCTACTCACTTTACTAAATCATATGATGGTGAATTGTTTGTGTGCCAAATATATGTTGATGATATTATCTTTGGCTGTACTGACCAATGTTATAGTGATGAATTTGCTTATATGATGAGTGAAGAATATCAAATGTCTATGATGGGAGAGTTGAAATTCTTCTTAGGTCTTCAAATTCGCCAACAACACAATGGCATATTCATATCTCAGAGAAATACCTCAAAGATGTCCTCAAGAAATTCGCATGCAAGATTGCAAAGGCGTCAAAATTCCTATGCCCACAAATGGCCATCTATGCAATCGATGAAAATGGTATTGACTTCGATCACAAGGTATACCGCCCATGATTGGTTCTTTATTGTACTTATGTGCATCTAGGCCAGATATAATGCTTAGTGTTTGCATGTGTGCCCGATTTCAAGCTACACCAAGGAATCACACCATAAGGTCAGAAGCATATTCTTCGATATCTAGCTCACACACCAACACTAGGATTATGGTACCCCAAGGGCTCTACTTTTGATCTCATTGATATTCGACTATCTATGCTGGTGATCGTGTGGACCGCAAGTCAACATCTGGTACTTGTCATTTCCTTGGACGATCTTTGGTCCGTTGGTCCTCAAGAAACAGAATCTGATCACCGCTAATCGCGGAAGCTGAATACATTGCTGCTGGCTCTTGTTGTGCTCAATTGCTGTGGATGAAGCAAACTCTCAAGGACTACGGCATCAACGTGAAGAATGTGCCTCTCATCGTGACAATGAGAGTGCCATCAAGATTGCTCACAACCCAGCTTCAGCACTCAAGACAAAGCACATTCAGATTCGCCATCATTTTCTTCGTGATCATGTGTTGAAGGGTGACATCTCCATCGAGCATGTGAAGACCAAGAACAACTAGCCGATATCTTCACAAAGCCCTTGGATGAGAAGAGATTTAGCAAGTTGCGTGTGAGCTAAATATCTTAGAATCTTCAATGTTCTTTGAAAAGGACACACATCCCGACACATATGCAAAATTGATGACTTAGATGTGCAACACATGAAGAAACGTTTTTCTTCAATCAATGAAGAATAACACTCTAAGTGTGAAGAAATTAATGAAGAATTTGATTCTCAGAACCCTACGACAATTGTACGCGGTGTCTGAAATCATCATTCTTATACACGCCACCACCAAAGTTGAAATTCTTCAATTTGAGTTTTCCTCGTTTTGAAATTCTTCAGTTTTTCAAATTCTTCAACTTTGTAAAATCTTCACTGCTTCCGCTGCTTTTTCTTCATTGGCTATATATATATATGGGTTTATGTCCTCTACAGATTCACTTATGGCTATTTCTTCAAGTCGCTTTTTACGCTAAGTGAATGTGATCGACCCTTCCCTTCTATGCTATACTCAACCCAATCTATTCACAAATTCTTCATGTGCGTTCTATTTGAAACTCGCTCAAAATCTTCACTGTGTCCTTGTCAGCTGAAGAAATTGCGAACGAAACTTTAAAATTGATCTTATCCAAACTTTCGTTTTTGCCGCTCAAACCGTTCCGCATCCCACGATAGATTTATCTATTCACCCACGATCAAACACAATCTCCACTTCTCAGTACGTGGGTGACACATGTCAAGCGAATGAGAAGGGTCAGGGGCACGTTCGTCCCAAATCTTCGGGCGAACAGTTTTTCACCGTGGCTATATATACCCCTCTCCCTTCCTCACTTCCTTTACTCCGCCGACCGCTCTCTCTCGCCGAGCTTCAAACCCTAGCGCCGCCGCTACTCCATCGTCACGCCGTGAGGAAGAGCTTCATCGCCTCGACCTCGTCGCCGACGTATTTCAAGACCGATCATGAAATCTTCACTCCGCCGCCGCCGTAGCTATTTTCCTCCGCCAAGTTAGGGCGTGGAAGATCTAACCCGACGAACTTCCCATCTGTTCTTCTTAGTTCGTCGTGTTCTTCAGTTCGGGTAATTAAAAGTTACTTTTATTACTCGCTTTGATTCTCAAACCTTCCTGAAAATCTTCAAAGGTGTTTATTCTTCAAATCTTCACACATATGAACACCTCAAACAAAACATGCTCTTGATTTGTTTCTCTAAGCAATGATTTTCTTCAAGATTCCTCAATTGTGTGGATCCTCGATCTATACAACTCTGGAACCTAAGACAAAGATCGCTTAGTGAAATTCTTCAAGGCTCATCCGTCAAATTCCTCAAACTAGTTCTTTTGAAAACCTTACGAGAACGATATGACCTCTCCAAATTCCTCGCAACTATACTCTGTTCACAGGTACTCATGTCCGCTGCTGAATCACTAGGTTCTCATCAACTTAACTCATTTGCAGCGTTCCTCGAAGAAAAGTTGCATACTTCTTCAGAGAATTCGATTGTTCAAATTCCTCAGCTGAAGAATATGGCGGAAGGAAAGAAGCCACAGAAAGGAGGAAAGAGGCCTCAGGTCATGGCTGCGTTTGAGATTCCTGAGTTATGCTGATTATTGCACACCTGATGAAGCCGAGTTCGGCAAAGAAAACAAAAATCAGCGCAAGGTGCGCATTCAAAGGATTGAACGGAGATGGGCAAGGGAATGGAGGGAGTACAGATATGTTACTCCAAAGTACATGAAGAAATTCGCTCTCAATCCTCCATGCCCAAGAGCTCCATTGGCACCTGGTCAAGAAGCTGACCCCACCATCATCAAGCGTGGTGAGGACTTTCCTGAAGAATGGGCCAAGCGCCAAGCCAAATTGGCAAGACAAGCCAACGAGGCAGTGAGGAAATTTAATGAGGACTCTGCTGCTGCTACTGAGGCCTCTGTCAAGCCAAGAAAATCTATGGCAATGAAGCCCGCACACAAGCCAAGTGCTTCACCAACAGTGCCCTCACGGCCAAGTTCCTCGGCTATGCCCTCACGGCCAATTCCTCATGCTGCTCCAGCTCCTCCCAAATCCTCAGCTCCTACAAAGTCCTCAGCAGCTCCTCCCAAGTCCTCAGTAGTTCCGACAAAGTCCTCAAGACTGTGCATCCGCCACGTGCCAAAGGACTGCAGCATCTCCATTGCCTCTGGTGTCTCAAAGAAGTTCCTCACCGCACCAAATTCTTCATCCGCCCTACTCTGTCAAGACTAAGGCCACAACGGGGCGAGGTCCTCGCCAAGTCCCAAGAAGAAACAGGTCGCCTTCCAAGAGCCACACGAAGATGATGAGGCTGATGATGATGAACTTGCGGAAATCATCGAGACCGCCAAGAAAGGGCCGCTAGAGCCAAAGGCACACTGCGCCTGCTTGTTGGATCCAAGAGCGATCCTAGACTACATTGATCTCGCACAAGGACCCAAACACTCCTATGCTCGACTTCAAGTTGACACCGGCCAAAGTCACATGTTGACTCATTTCATCCAAGAGGAGAAATGGAAATTTGATACGACAGAGAGATCAAGAAATCGCAGATCTGAAAAGGAGAAATTGTTGAAGAAAAACGTTGTCAAGATGACAATCAAGAACTTATCAAGATGCAGGCTGACATCAAAGCCCTCAGCAACAAATTTGACTCATATTATGCTGATTGGCAAGGGGCCAAAGTCAGATTCGTCAACCTGACGAAGAAATTCACCAATGTTGCAGCCCCAATGCAACAAGAAATTCCTCAGGCTGGAACCTCAGCTCAGCCGATCGAGAACATGCCAAGACCACCGATGAAGTTCAGTCTCTTGAAGACAATGCTAGTTCCTGTGGCTGATGATCCCATTCCAGCCACCAAGAAATTGCGGGGCATCCACTAGTGGTGCGCTGAAGAAACCGAACAAGTCGAGGCAATCTGCATCCATACCGAGGAAAATCAACCAGATTCCTCGGCTCCTCCTGCGCCAACACCAACTCCAATTCTTCCATCTGCATCTGATGTGAAGAAGACCAAGGCTGCAGAACGAGCTGCAGTGAAGAAACGAAAAGCATCAGCTGCGTCAAATTCTTCGGCTACGAAGAAAATGAAGCCAATGACCAGCTCTTTTGAAAATCCTATTGATGCTGTTCCAATTTCCTCAATTCCATCAAAGGACCTTGTTCCTTTTGGTGAAGATTATGAGATCCCAAGCGGATCTGATGAAGAAGATCATTCTGCTGCTTTGTCAGAGCAGATTGATGAAGAAATTGAAGTGGAAGCTATCCCTTCAACCCCAATCATTTCCTCGCCTATGCCTCAGTTCACAGCTGAAGAGGCCGGTGTTGAGGAAATTGAAGAAGATGTGGACATTGGAAGCACAACGCCAGTGATGAACGATGACTTTTGGGAAAGTCAGCATCCAAATTCTCCACTCTTCACCCCAATTCAACAGATTCCTCAGTCCCCTGCTCCAACAGTTCAAATGGGCTCAAGAAACTCATCCCACTTCATCTCAGACATGAAGAAATTCCAGCCACTAGCGCCGATGAACCTCTGCTGCTGATCCTCGATCGCACTGAGAGGAACAAGAAATTCTCACTGAAGAACCTGAGATTGCGATTCCAGAGGTCGTGATGCAACTCACTGACACTCCATTGCCAAAGCCAAAGAATCCTTTCTCAACAAAGCAAAAGTTCAAGGCTGAAGATTTCTTCGGCGAGCACGTATTCTTCATCGACATAATCCATATGATTCTGCTCGCATAAGGAAGAGGCGTTTCTAGACTGCCACCAAGCCAATTTCTATTCCTCGCTGCTATTCAACAAAGACAAAGTCTTCGATCATGCACATATTCCTCATGTGGACATGGAATCTCAGCCAGGCTTCGAGCCAGTCCTCGGTGTTCTTCACGATGAAATTCTTCTAAATTTCTACACTGACATCTGCGATTGGAATGAGGAACTTATTCTTCAATTCTATGCAACGCTGCACATCACCGGAGACGCTGAAGACGTGAACTCATGGGTGTTAGATCGATGTCCGAAAACACTCACTACAAGGCACCAAAGAATCTGAATTGCTTCGTGCCCTACCACTCGATCCTCCACTTGATGGTGCTCGTTGTATCTACAACGAACCTGAGCTTTGAAATCACTATATGCAAGTGCTGATGAAGCCTTTGAAGCCAGGGAAGGCCCCAAGAACCAAATTCCTCGTCAAGGAATTATTGTATGTGCCTCGGACTGTCTATCGGATTCTGACGAAGACAATGAGTCCTATCAAAGGCCATGACTCAAATGATGAAGAAGTCGTTGGCATCATGAAGAATATGCTTTTCAATATCATTCATGGTGTTCCCGTCAACTTCCATGATTTCTTCATGAGGACTCTGGCAAACATTGCTATGTCACCATTTGAGCTGAAGCCTTATGCGCCTTGGATTATGAGATTCATCGGACAAGGTCTTCACTCAATTACAAGGCTGATACTCAACCATCGCAGCTACTTGCCCCGATTGAAGTCATCAAACGGACATTTACCTCACCGATGACAAGGGCAAGGCAACTGCTGTGATCGATGAAGGCACTCGTCCATTGGATGGTCAGTTTCCCAAAGCTGCATCCTACTCCACCAATGATGACTCTGCCACACATGACTCTGCCAAATACCTCAACCAAGCAAAGTCCTCAAGCCACAACACCTGTGGTGATGATGATCGTGAGTTACTCCTCGCCTTCATCGGAAGGTTGATCGCAATCATAAATGGGTCAAGCGTCGCTTGGTTCTATTCTTCACAACATGACCTCTACACACAATGCAAAGAAGAAAACCACTACTACCTCCATGAAACCTTCAAACGCACTGGCTGTTCTTTCTAATGTCTACAACAGCGGAAGAACTGACGACAATGGGTCTCAAGGAAGAATTTGACTGGTCTGCACCTCCTCCGAAGAAATACAAGAAGGTCAAAGTTCCTTCCTTGGTGGCCAGCTCCTATTCTTCATCATGAGACACTGATGAAAATGAAGACTTGGACGACACTGCGGCAGGCCCTACTACAACAACCGACCCCAACAACGCTGGCGCTCCTTCTTCAACTTCAAATTCTTCAAGGGCGTTAGTCCTCAGTTTCGATCCTTTTGGTCATTCGATGACAAAGGGGGAGAAATTTGAGTTAGTCTTCAAGCGGGTCTATTATATGGGCAATTTTTTGTTAAGTTACAACTCTCGTTCTTCTGAAACTTTTATTGGATCGAGTTGTAATCTTAAACCCGATGGTGCTTTGGTACTTTTGATGCACTGTGCTCTGATACTCTTGATGCGTTATTTTGCATGCTTGTTCCTCATTAATGTTATCACACGCATGCTGAATTTCATCAAGCACCATATTTCATCATGCATTTTCAAACTCTTCATATTATATGTCAAATGCGTGTATGAATTACAAGATATAGGGGGAGATCTCCATGATTCAACTATTCAAATGTGCATTGCCTCAAAAGCAAATTCCTCACTATGCACATCTTCAGGGGGAGTTCTTCTATATCTTGCAATCAAATTCCTCAATATCAGTAGTTACACTTCATATGTTTATCCCCGTTGAAAACTTAACCTATATTGTCATCAATCACCAAAAAGGGGGAGATTATAAGTGTATCTAGTGCCCCTTAGTGATTTTGGTGTATTGAAGGCTTATAGGTTAAGGGACTAATGTGTTTATGAGTGTACACAGGTCTATAAGTCTATGAGGAGTTTGATATTTACAGAGAAAGTCAACCCCTAAAAATGAAGTTCTTCGACTGAAGACTTTGATATTCTGAAGACTTTTTGAAGACTTTGAAAGTGAAGAAATTGGTGTGACCTTGAAGACTTGGTATTCATTTGAGGAACATGAAGCGTGAAGACTTTTGTTTTCGTAGTTTCGTTTTTCTCTTTCTTGAGTCATAGGAAACACCGTCTTCGTTAAAGGGGGTCGAGGAAATACTAAGGAAAAATTTCCATGTGATGCTCAACTCAAAATCCTACACCTACCAATCCCTTCGAGTGAAGCCTTTGAAATCTCATACAGTTCACCAATTTCTTCAAAGGATGAGACGAAGTTCTTCCGTCGCCGAGAATTTGTTCTGACCGAGGAGTTAGGAATTCGCCAAAGGCGGATTGCCTACACAAGAGGAACATGATAGCCCTGAGGAATTTGAAAGTCAAATTTCCGACCGTTGCTGTGTTGCGCGCCAGCTGTCCCAAAATATCTTATACACCTAACGGCCATATCATAGAAGGGCATTTATGTCTTATCATGTCGGGCTGCTCCCTAGGCTATAAATAGCCGCCCCCTACAACCACTAGCTAGTTGGCTGCTCCGAGAGAACTTGACACTTGTCATTTAAGAGAAACCCATCCTCCGAGGACTTTGAGCGAAAATCATCGAGTGAGGAAAAACCCAAAAACCAAACCCCTACAAACCCAAAGTGATTGAGCATCACTGAAGAGATTGATCCTGCGTGGATCCGACGCTTGTTACCTTTGAAGACTGTGCTTCTTCCAGACGGTTAGGCGTCATGGTCTAGAGCATCCAAGAGGAATTGTGGATCGCCGAGTGACCAAGTCTGTGAAGGTTTGGAAGTCGCCTGAAGACTTACCACGAGTGTTTGGACGAGGTCTGTGTGACCTTAGTTCAAGGAGAATACGGTGAGGACTTGGTGTCCTGAGCTGTGTGCTCAGCGACTGGGTGTCCGGGACTGTGTGTCCTCGAGTTTAAATACTCACCGCTCCAACCGGACGTATAACCGAGACAGCAGTTGGAACTGGTCTACCAAATCATTGTCTTCACCAACCTAACTAGTTCTATTTCCTCAACCCTTTCATTTCCTCATTCTCGTGTTGAGTGTTCATTCATATCTGTGTTTGAAGACTTTGACTGAAGTCTTTCTCAATTTCCTCAGTTCAATTTCTTCAGTCTGTTTGTCTTCATCTTGTGTTATCCTGTGTTCACGCTTTCTGTACTCTTTGATAGTCTTCATTTCATCATGATGAGCATGCCCGCATTCTCTTATGCTTACTTCTGAGTACTTATTCTGCTGCAAGTAGTTCTTCACTTAGGAATTTCCTCACCGGCAAATTCCTCATTGAAGAATTCATAAAAATCGCCTATTTACCCCCCCCCCCCCTCTAGTCGATATAACGCACTTTCAACCTGCACCACCGGAAGAGCATCATCATTACCGTTTCCTCGGATGAAGCTGCGGCCTAATCGGCGCCACCAAAGAGGTTGTACACTAATCGCCGCATTTTCTTCTTGATTCGATCTCACGGTGCTGCCGGCGCTCAGTCCCGAGCCGACACGGCGCGGCTCCATCCACGGCGGTGTCGCCGGCCACTTCCTCCACTGCGTCGCTCCCTCGGCGGCGACGCCCACATCGAGAGGAGTTGCTGCTGCTTTAGCTCTCGCTTGCGCTGCTACTCTGCTCTTGCTCTCGGTCCCCTGCACTGGTCTGCTCTTGCTATTGCTCTCGCCAACTGCTGCTCTCGCTCTTGCTCTTGCTTGCGATGCTGCTCGATTTAGCTACACTTTAGTCGATCGAATCGACTTTTGGGTCATCGATTTTCAGGGGTGGGGGCTCGCTGGGTGAAGGAAGAACCAGCCGCAGCGGGGAGGGGGGCTCACGGAGAGGTACCCACTATCTATCTTAGGGTTCAGGATGGGGCGGTGGTCGCGGCGTTGGCGGGCGGTGGCGTGGGGATCGCGGAGAAAAGCTCGGCACGGGGCTAGAGGATGGCAGGGCGGCGGACCGGCGGTGGGGAATGTTTTGGGCGGGCGGGCGGTGCACCGCCGCATGGGCGGCGGGGGCTGCTGTTTGGCCGGTGGTGGTGGCGGCTCAGGGGGGTGGCGGTTGAAGATGAACCGCAGGCCCTTGATTTCATATCCAACGGCTGCAAAATCGACCGACCAGAGATGAAAAAGTCATCGACCGACGTAGTAGCCTCACCTTGCTGGTGCGTTCGGTTTTACAAAGAAAATTCAGTTTCGACAACAAAATTCAGTTTTGACAGTTAAATTCAGTTTCGACAGTTAAGTTTAGTTTCGACAGTTAAGTTCAGTTTTGACAGTTAAGTTCAGAGATGAGCGGCTGATGTATTTTACATCTAGCACTTTGTGGTTATGTATTTTACGTCATGTATTGGAGATGCTATTTGAATTCCACTCAGGTTAACGTTGTCGTTGTCTCTCTTGTCCTGCTTCAGCCTCGGCGTCGTACAACTCACCGGAGCTGCTCAACGACGAAACCCTCCATCACAGCGGAGCAGTACCTCGGGCTCCATCTCCAGACGCCTAAGATCTTCTTCCCTCGTCCGACAAAGAAAGTCAGCTGGAGCATCCTCACCGGCCAACCCAATCACGCTGAGATCGACTTGGCTTCGCCAAAGAGGTTGTACACTTGTTGCATCTCTTTTTTACTCTACATGTTATATATATTGTCCACTGAGCACATGGATTTGTTCCTTTAGTGTCTCCTTGAAAGAAAAAACATAGGAATTTTAATTTTCACTTGTCCTCCTTTTCAAATTCCTATTCATGAAGCACAAGACTAAGAGATAGTAGCATAATAGCATTATAACCGTACATTTTCTTGTGGTTTGACTTAATCTCATCCTTCTTCTTTGCATCCTGTGATCTTCCAATTGTTGTGAATCAAACACCCAGATTGTCAGAAATCCTGTGTTTTTAAATTCTCTGTTTTGCATGTGCATTCCTATCCTATTCTTGTCTATTTCCTATCCCTGCATTGTTGGAATCCTCCAATTCAAACAAGCCCTTGCAGAATTACTTCTCTTACAGATAGTTGTCAAAGAAAACCTTGTGTGGTTTGTCCCGCTCCTGCTGCGCTGTCGTCCACCCCAGCTCCGCTGCTCCAACAAAAGAAGGGTCCAGCACAGCAGGGATCCAGCCTCCAGACTGTCTTTTGCCGCCTCAGATCTTCTTCCCCGCCGCTGGCAGCCATGAAAACTGCATTACCATCATCAACCGAGCAGATGACCTCGAGGACTGCACGGGTCCGCAAGAGAGGTCGCAATCTTTCGTGTCTGCTTACGTTATGCATCGGTTAATATTACATGCTACTTTATCGTCCCGTTCACCGATTAGACTCGAGTCACTCCAAACTAATGGTCAAACTTGAGTTTTTAAATGGTTGTGGGGTACATATCGGGCCGCTATCAATAGTATCTATCTACTATCCGGTTAATCTCCGGTGTCTACTATGAGTTTCATGTTGGGTGGGAAACAAACAAGAAAGAAGACATTATCTGTATTTTTTTAATCAAGCCATTATCTGCACTCGCTATTATTGGTTTTGGGTCTATCCACGAGTTGCTACCATCACTCTGGATTTCTGCATGCACTCCTTACATAATCTCACTATGTTTTATTCCTATGCATGACAGTTATTGTAAACAATGGAACTGAACATGTAGAGCAAAAGAGACGAGCCTTGCGTGGCAATAAAATTTCATGCAGACGTCGCTCCATGGTAGGCGCAAAGGCAGCCCCCCCCCCCTCCACGCATTTCGGATTGTAATCGAGAGGAAGATATCTGTTCTGAGGGGGATTCAGAAGGAGAAGACAACTCCTATTTACCCCACAGGGTCTTCTCTCTAACTTGGCATGCTGATGTTGGTTATATCATGCATATGGTGTCTTGCATTGCTTACTTTATACATCAAATATGTCATCTGCTTAGTTTAGACATCCTTTGTGCGAATGCCATCTGTTTAGTTTATTCATCGTTTATGTGAATTATGCAACGCCATCTTGTTTAGCCAGGCATCATATATGTGAATTTTGCAATGCCATCCTACTTAGCCAGTCATCTTATATGTAAATTATATCGGGCCATCCTTTTTTTCGTTACATATTACATTTGTCAACAATGTTAGTACATTCAACTGCTCTTCGTGTGCATCAGCCATTTAACACGGTGATGGCAAATTCTGGAGTGAAAACAAGGTCTTGAGAGCAGACTATGCTATCTGACGAAGCGCATATCTCGCTGGTTACGGATAGCTCCTCGGAGGAGGATTCGAGAGATGATGACCAGTCCTATTCCCCGAGGTGTATGCTCTAACTTGGCAGGGTTATGTTGCTCATATCGTGCGTATGGTGTCTCGCATTGCTATGTCATTTGATTAGTTTAGACATGTGTCTCGCATTGATATGTCATTTGATTAGTTTAGACATGCTTTGTGTGAATGCCACCTGTTCAGTGTCTAATTACCATATATGTGAATTATGCATTGCCATCTTGTTGCAAGACATTATATATGTGAATACAATGCTATCTTGTTGCAAAGGCATTATACATGTGAATTATGAAATGCCATGATGTTTAGCCAATCATCATGTATGTGAATTATATCATGCTATCATTTTTTTGTATTACGTGTTCCATTTGTCGACAACGTTTGTATATTCATGTGCATCAGCCATTTGAAGCGGTGATGGAAGTATCTGGAGTGAAAACAAGGTATTCAGAACAGACAATGCTACCTGCTGAAGCAGACATCTTGCTGGTTACAGAGAGCTCCTCAACGGAGGATTCAGAGACTGATGACCAGTGCTATTTCCTCCCTGAGGTCTATGCTCAAACTTGGCAGGGTTATATTACCCATGTCATGCATGTTGTCTTGCATTGCTTAGTTTTTACATCATATATGGATTGCCATCTGCTTACTTGCTTACTATATAAATCATATATTTGAATTATATCATGCCATCATGTTTACATAGTACATACACATCATCTATCTGAATTATGGCATGGCAACCCATTTAATAAAGACATCATATAGTTATATCATCTCATCCTGTTTAGTGTTTACAGTCATCATATTTTGAATTATGGCATTCTATCCGTGAATGTATGTGAATTATGGCATGCCAACCTATTTAATAAACACATTATATAGTTATGTCATGTCATCCTATTTACATAGTCTCACATTTTGAACTATGTCTTTCCATCTCTTTTAGTTAGCCATCATAATGCGAAATTGTGTCATGCTATCCTGTTTAGTTAGCCATCATATATCTGAAATTGTGTCATGCTATCCTGTTTGGTTAGACAACATAAATATGAATTATTTCATGCCCTCTTTTATTCCCCACTATCCATTGAACCTGTCTATCATACAATGTCTATACTTTCAATTACTTTTCTTGTTTATCAGCCATTTGAATTGGAGAGCGTGATGGCAGTATCTAAGGTAGTAACAACACGGTCTTCAAAAAGATAGTGCTACCAGTTGATGCAGATAGAACCACGGTTGTACTTGCTCAAGGACCAGATCCACCACACATAACCCATACTCTCGCAGATTGTACCCCTACCCAGTTGGACAGAGAACCAGCTACACCCCTTCTAACCCCAACCCCGGCAGATAGTAACCCAGTTCCAGTTGACACAGCACCATCTCCACCACAGAGCACCCAAACACGAGCAGTTAGTAAGGGAACTGCAGTGCCCAAAGCACGAGGACCACCACTCTGAATCCCAACTCAATGCTTAAAGGAGAATAAGATTCTTTCTCAGGTCAGGTTCTGTAGCTATGGTTCATACTCCTTTTCTCTTGCATTACTGTATTTACTCATACCAACTATTTTCAAATTTGAAGGATGGAATTGAAACTCCAATGGCGCAACAGGTATGTTTTAAACCTGTTTCTTTAACTGGTTTGCTGTTGTAACCTGCTCTATGTTGATTTCTTTTTCAATTGAATAAACAGTTATGTTCTCATGTCATGCACATTACAAGTGTTGTTATTGCTCTATAGTTACCCACACTTATATTCAGTCTATTCTGCTTTGTCTTGAACAAATATTATTTGAACTGTGTCTCTATCTTGATTTGGCAACAAAAACTAGAATGATATAGACCATAAAGTGACCATGGTACATAGCTATATGTTTATTTCATGTTGTTATCCTGTCCACTTTACTATTGAACTCATTTACCAAAATGAGTTTCATATACAACATGGTAAACATGTGATGTGTCTGCTTGTTTCTCTTTTAGAATGCGGACAAAATATTGGATAACAGTACCGCGTTATCCAATGGTAAAGGAAGTAATGCAGATAAGGTTCAATATAGTGCAACATCCCTGTTGGTCTCCAAGAAAGCTGATAAAAACTATCTTGACGACAGTGAGGGAACCCAAAAGTCATGTCTTGATGTAGTGTTCGAGTTCTTCGCCACTACTCTCGGCACAAGCTCTTGAACTCGCTGCTGAATCAGTTCGTCTTCTTGAGTCTCAACTTCAAGTTGAAAGACATCGATCGAGATGTCTTTGCGACGAAGTCAAGGACCGAGGAAGTCCTGCAGAATTCAGATGCATATTTTACGGTGCAACAAAGCTACTGGAGGATTTAAGCGCCAAACAAGAGAAAGTTAATAAGCTTGCTAAGCATCTTGCCAGCATTATGGGTACCCAGGATATTGTTTCTTGAGATCTTCTGAAGTGGTTTCAGTTCTGGATTTGTTTTGTTGTGGTTTTTATTTGCGATGGTCGCCAACTTTGACAACCAGTGTATATGATATGCTGCTTTGTTCCCTATATTTGCACTGGTGGCGAACTTTCATGCCCAGTGGATGTAATATGTGCAATAGCCGTGATAGCCTAGCGTTAGTTGCTTGCTTATTTATTTCCTTGTTGTCTTGTTTATTTGTTTGCTTATAGTCATTGCAGTTCTTTTTCCGCGGTTAGCTAGTGGCTGCAATAACCTATTTTTTAAAACTAGGCCACAATAACCATGGGCTAATATTTACTGTAGTGACACTGGGCCTCCTACTAGCCGTAGAAATAGTGGGCCTTCTACGGGCCGTAGAAACAATGGGCCTTCTACAGGCCGTAGAAACAATGGGCCTTCTAGGGCCGTATCATCAATGGGCCTTATACGGGTTGTATGATCGATTGGCCAAACATGGGCCAAACAGACCGCATTATGGTTGTAAACAGGCTAGAGTTGGAATCGTCCGTTCATGGGCCGACCATAACGGGCCATCGTTAATAGGCCGTATTTGATGACGCTATGAAAACGGCCCAACGTATTAACAGACCACAAACGGGCCGACTGTAACCACGGGCTGAATTTGGCCCACAAGCAGAAAATGACAGTAACGGGTCATTAGTAAATTAATGCCGGAAATGAGCCCAAGAATAAATGGGCTCTGAGAAGGCCGAAAGATAACATGGGCTGGAAACGGCCCAACGGAATAACAGGCTGTTAATGGGTATAAAGTGATACACTGTTCATTACGTTCTAGTTTTACCATGGGTCGTTAATGGGTGTAAAGCGATACACTGTTCATTACGGGTCAGTTTCACCACGGGCCGTTAATAGGCCAAGAGTTACATAGGGCCTCAAATGGGCCAAAAGACGTCATGGGCCATACATGTGCCAGAAGTGAAAATGGGCTGGAATCATATTGGATGGCCCAGATGACGCTACTGGGCCTAATTCGGATAGGGCATAACGGGCCTTGGGTTAGCAGTCAGAATCGGGCTATATGCAAGCAGTCGTTAACAAGTTTCCATGGGCCGGCCCGCCACCTTTTGACCAAGTCAAACGGGCTGGCCTTTTCACAGGAATGGGCCTCTGTTGGGCCGTGCCACGTGTCGACGTAGCATAGGCACCTTCCATCCAATGAGTGGATGACATCTGTCCCAACGATGAGCCGACACGTGTTTCCTCCAGCTAATGATGATTTCACACGTGGAAAATCCCCATTGGTCGGGGCTGTTAACGGGTTATCGGATCCAAAACCCGACCCGATAGCTTAACGGCGTTCCGTTACGGTGGATGCCACGTGTTGGTCACCCTTGACGAAAGCACTTCTGTGACGCGCGATTTATTGTCATGGAAGTGCACACTTCCGTGATGATAATTTTGGTAATGTCATGGAACACTTCTACGATAGCACAGGTATGACTATCTTGATTCTGTCATAAATTTTTCATGGATGTGCATGCATGACAAAAAACGCGACCTACTGTGACAAACACGTATCATCACGGAAGAGTATTTTTTTTTGTAGTGAAGTGAGTGGGAGGAAAGTAGAACTTGATAAGGTAACTGTACCTGCTCCCTTATTGGAAAGTAGTTCATCACAGAAATATGTTCCTCTTACTCCTACACCAATTAGTGACGAAGCTAATGATGATCATGTAACTTCGGACTAAGTTACTACCGAACCTCGTAGGTCAACCAGAGTACGTTCCGCACCAGATTGGTACGGTAATCCTATTCTGGAGTTCATGTTACTTGACCATGACGAACCTACGAACTATGAGGAAGCGATGATGAGCCCAGATTCCGCGAAATGGCTTGAGGCCATGAAATCTGAGATGGGATCCATGTATGAGAACAAAGTGTGGACTTTGGTTGACTTGCCCGATGATCGGCGAGCCATAGAAAATAAATGGATCTTCAAGAGGAAGAAGGACGCTGATAGTAGTGTTACTATCTACAAAGCTAGACTTGTCGAAAAAGGTTTTTGACAAAGTTCAAGGTGTTGACTACGATGAGATTTTCTCACTTGTAGTGATGCTTAAGTCTGTCTGAATCATGTTAGCAATTGCCACATTTTATGAAAGCTGGCAAATGGATGTCAAAACTACATTCCTTAATGGATCTCTTAAAGAAGAGTTGTATATGATGCAACCAGTAGATTTTGTTGATCCTAAAGATGCTAACAAAGTATGCAAAGCTCCAGCGATCCATTTTTGGACTGGTGCAAGCATCTCGGAGTTGGAATATACGCTTTGATGAGTTGATCAAAGCATATAGTTTTATACAGACTTGCGGTGAAGCCTGTATTTACAAGAAAGCGAGTGGGAGCACTCTAGCATTTCTGATAAATATATGTGAATGACATATTGTTGATCAGAAATAATTTAGAATTTTCTGGAAAGCATAAAGGAGTATTTGAAAGGAGTTTTTCAAAGAAAGACCTCGGTGAAGCTGCTTACATATTGAGCATCAAGATCTATAGAGATAGATCAAGACGCTTGATAAGTTTTTTCAATGAGTACATACCTTGACAAGATTTTGAAGTAGTTCAAAATGGAACTGTCAAAGAAAGAGTTCTTGCCTGTGTTACAAGGTGTGAAATTGAGTAAGACTCAAAGCCCGACTACGGCAGAAGATAGAAAGAGAATGAAAGTCATTCCCTATGCCTCAGCCATAGGTTCTATAAAGTATGCCATGCTGTGTACCAGATCTATTGTATACCCTACACTGAGTTTAGCAAGGGAGTACAATAGTGATCTAGGAGTAGATCACTAGACAACGGTCAAAATTATCCTTAGTGGAATTAGGATATGTTTCTCGAGTATGGAGGTAACAAAAGGTTCGTCGTAAAGGGTTATGTCGATGCAAATTTTGGCACTGATCCAGATGACTCTAAGTCTCAATCTGGATGGATATTAAAAGTGGGAGCAATTATCTAGAGTAGCTCTGTGCAGAGCATTGTTGACATAGAAATTTGCAAAATACATACGGGTCTGAATGTGGCAGGCCCGTTGACTAAACTTCTCTCATAAGGAAAACATGATCACACCTTAGTACTCTTTGGGTGTTAATCACATAGCGATGTGAACTAGATTATTGACTCTAGTAAACCCTTTGGGTGTTGGTCACATGACGATGTGAACTATGGGTGTTAATCACATGGTGATGTGAACTATTGGTGTTAAATCACATGGCGATGTGAACTAGATTATTGACTCTAGTGCAAGTGGGAGACTGGAAGAAATATGCCCTAGAGGCAATAATAAAGTTATTATTTATTTCCTTATTACATGATAAATGTTTATTATTCATGCTAGAATTGTATTAACCGGAAACTTGATACATGTGTGAATACATAGACAAACAGAATGTCACTAGTATGCCTCTACTTGACTAGCTCGTTGAATCAAAGATGGTTAAGTTTCCTAGCCATAGACATGAGTTGTCATTTGATTAACGGGACCACATCATTAGAGAATGATGTGATTGACTTGACCCATTCCGTTAGCTTAGCATTTGATCGTTTAGTATGTTGCTATTGCTTTCTTTCATGACTTATACATGTTCCTATGACTATGAGATTATACAACTCCCGTTTACCGGAGGAATACTTTGTGTGTTACCAAACGTCACAACGTAACTGGGTGATTATAAAGGTGCTCTACAGGTGTCTCCGAAGGTACTTGTTGAGTTGGCGTATTTCGAGATTAGGATTTGTCACTCCGATTGTCGGCGAGGTTTCTCTGGGCCCACTCAGTAATACACATCACTATAAGCCTTGCAAGCATTGTAACTAATGAGTTAGTTGCGGGATGATGTATTACGGAACGAGTAAAGAGACTTGCCGGTAACGAGATTGAACTAGGTATTGAGATACCGACGATCGAACCTCGGGCAAGTAACATACCGATGACAAAGGGAACAATGTATGTTGTTATGCGGTTTGACCGATAAAGATCTTCGTAGAATATGTGGGAGCCAATATGAGCATCCAGGTTCCACTATTGGTTATTGACTGGAGACGTGTCTCGGTCATGTCTACATAGTTCTCGAACCCGTAGGGTTCGCACGCTTAAAGTTCTGTGGCGATCGGTGTTATGAGTTTATGTGATTTGATGTACCGAAGGTAGTTCGGAGTCCCGGATGAGATCAGGGACATGACAAGGAGTCTCGAAATGGTCGAGACGTAAAGATTGATATATTGGACGACTATATTCGGACATCGGAAAGGTTCTGAGTGATTCGGGTATTTTCGGGGGTACCGGGGGGTTACGGGAATACGAGAAAGAAGTAATGGGCCTCATGGGCCAAGTGGTGGAAGAGAGGAGGCAGGGCGCGCGGCCCCACTAGCCCAAACCGAATTGGACTAGGGGGCCAGCCCCCCTTTCCTCCTTTTCCTCCCTCTCCTTCCTTCTCCTTCTCCTCCTTCCTTTCCTCCTCCTAGTAGGAGTAGGATAGGGGAGTCCTACTCCTACTAGGAGGAGGACTCCTCCTCCTGGCGCGCCCTACAGGGGCCGGCCGGCCTCCCCCCTTGCTCCTTTATATACAGGGGTAGGGGGCACCCTAGAACACACAAGTTCATCTGTTAATCTATTCCAGCCGTGTGCGGTGCCCCCCTCCACCATATTCCACCTCGGTCATATCGTAGCAGTGCTTAGGCGAAGCCCTGCGTCGGTAGCAACATCATCACCGTCATCACGCCGTCGTGCTGACGGAACTCTCCCGTGAAGCTCTGCTGGATCAGAGTTCACGGGATGTCATCGAGCTGAACGTGTGCTGAACTCGGAGGTGCCGTACGTTCGGTACTTGGATTGGTCGGATCGTGAAGACGTACGACTACATCAACCACGTTGTGCTAACGCTTCTGCTTTCGGTCTACGAGGGTACGTGGACACACTCTCCCCTCTCGTTGCTATGCTTCACCATGATCCTGTGTGTGCATAGGAATTTTTTTGAAATTACTACGTTCCCCAACAAGCGGGCCTCTACGCCTTGTATGACTCCTTTAAAGGAAGTCCTTGTGGGCTTAATTCTGGAGGGATTAATACCCATTTTGCACGATGTGCCCTGATAGAGCAGGTTCAAGCTGCTACCACCGTCCATTAGGACACTCGTGAGGCGGAATCCATCGATGACTGGATCGAGGACCAGTACGGCTGACCCTCCATGACAGATACTGGTCGGATGGTCTCTGCGATCAAAGGTGATCGGACAGGAAGACTGAAAGAGCAATCATGCCCTTACATCATGTTTTGATGTTGATGACAATATAAATGTAGGGGACTAACAATGATTGTCAAGTAAATCTCAGGTAATAGTCCCCGGTTCATCGATGTGTGTAGATCAAGAGCTTACAAGTGATTTTACTCAAGGATGAAGCATAAAAATTGATTTCACATTTGTTTTCTTGAGTATAGGATCCCGCACAATTAAGAGGGGATCGATAGGGTTAGTAAAAGACTTGCTCTTGCCATGATATCTCTTCTACATGACTCAATTGATCTATCACCACTCTTTGGTTTATTCTGCCCCTGGGAGTGCCGGATGTCCGGGCTGCTCCCCGGATATCCGGCTCTTGCCCCGGATGTCCGGGCTTACCCTCCTTCATATCCATAAGGTTTTTGGTTCACGCCGGATGTCCGGGTTTTCCTCGGATGTCCGGGCCTTCCTGATACACCGGATGTCCGGGCCCTCTCCTGGATGTCCGGACTCTGCTAACCGTGGAATAGTTGAGGTTCTGTTACTTGTTCGTGATCGCGCCGGATGTCCGGCTGTCTGCCGGATGTCCGGGCCTTCCTGTTGCGCCGGATGTCCGGGCTTGGCCCCCGGATGTCCGCCCCCCTCTGTTTTCTGTTCTGCTTCCATTTTGTTCCTCGTAGCTTGCCAGGCCGGATGTCCGGCCCCTAGCCCGGATGTCCGGCCTGCTCATTCACTTACACTACAACGGCCATATTTGTTCTCACACTATATATAGCCCTTCTTCCCCATGGGAGAGGCTTGACCACTCACTTTGAACAAACCCTAGAACACATTTCACTCTCTCTCTCACTCCTCCACACCAAATCTTAGATCCCCTAAGGGATTTGAGAGCATTTGAGAGAAGTTCTCCAATCAAGTGATAGATCCACTCCTTCTCCTTCTTTGCACCAAAGGAAATCGTGATTTGAGCAAGTCTTGATCTTTTCCCCATCGTTCTTGTTACTCTTGGAGGTTGGAGACTCCTAGGCGGTAGGAGTCTTTCGGAGAGGAATCGACCTTTGTGATTACCCCGGGAAAAGTTTGTGAGGGTTTGGGGACCACCCCAACATCTACCACTAGTGGTTGAGAAACGCCTCTGTGGTGTTGTCTCAAAGGGAGAATAGGGTGAGCCTTCGTGGCGTTGGTGTGCCTTCGTGGAAACATCCACCTCTCTAACGGTGACGTAGCTTCCCTCCAAGGAAGTGAACATCGGCATACATCCTCGTCTCCCGGAGTTGCGGTTATCCCTAACCCTAACTCTCTACTTGTGGTTACTTGTCTCTTAGCACTTACTTATATCACTTTGTGTTTGCTTACTTACTTGTGTTACTTGCTTAGCAGTTAGTACTTCACTTGCAATTGTTAGGATCACTTTCATATTCCGCATTATTGCCTAAAATTGCTAAGTAATAATTAAAATTTGTAGTTGTACCTATTCACCCCCCTAGGTCCATCTCGATCCTTTCAATTGGTATCAGAGCCTCGTGCTCTATTCTTGTGGCTTAACCACCCTAGAGCGAGATGAACCCCGATGGGACTCCCCGTGTTGCAGATCCGAAGGATAAAGGCGGGGCTTCTTCAGAAGTCAAGTCCTTTAGTTCTGAGGATCTGGAATGGGCCCTTGCTAAGCAAAAAAGAGGAGCAGGAAGCTTCTCTTGAGGCCTTGGTCAAAATGAGAATAGCCACGTTGTCCACGGTGCTTGCACCACTTTCGGGTGGTGCGGCTTCGAGGCCAACTGTGGCTACTCCGTCACTTGGTCAACAACCGCCTAGCAATGAACACTCCAGTGTTCCTTGGCTTTATGCAAGACCCCAAGTTGAGAAACCGAAATATAACCCTCAAGTCAAACCTCCTTTACTTGATGCCACTTCCGATTTTTCCTTTGTGGAGAGTTGCTATGCAGGATCATCTTCGATATGGAAATGATGAGATGCTGGAGATCTTGGAGTATGGTTACCATGTGGTTGATACAAAGAATCCTACACCAAGAGAAATTTATGACAATAATCTCAATGACATTGCAATCATGTGTATAAGGAGAGGTATGGTTGAAAAGCAAAGGAGACCTTTCATACACATCACAAGTGCCAAGGAACTATGGGTAAGTATTATAAGATCCAAGACCGGTACCTCCACCCTCCCGAGTGCTCAATATGAAATTGCCAAGGGGCAATTGCAAAACTTTTGTATGGAGAAAGGTGAAACTCCAAATCAATTCCTTGAGCGTATCATGACTCTCACCGCTGACATTGAGTCGTGTGAGTGTGACAAGACACAAGATGGATTCAACATGACTAAGCGATTCCTTGTGGACAAGTTGCTTCATGCTCTTGCCCCATATCACCGTCAAATGGTGTGGGACATAAGACAACACCATGCCTTCAAGGAAATGACTATAGATGACATCATATCCACTTTCCAACTATTTGAAGAGTCGAAGGAAAATGCTACAAAACATCTTGCCATGCGTGGTACTCCAACATCAAGGATCAATCTTGCATTGAAGGCCAAGCATGTATGTGAAGATGAGAAAAGTGAAGAAGAAGAAGAAGATGATGATGATGAAGATGGTGATGAGGTTGAATCTGATGAGGGCCCTTCATATGAATACATGGCTCTATTTTTCAAGAAGTTTAGCGCGGGAAAATTCAAGGGAAGATTTCAAAAGAAGAAAGTAAGAAAATGCTATAATTGTGAAGAAACCAACCACTTCTCCAACGAGTGCCCTTATGAGAAGAGAGAGGATAAACCAAGGTTTCCCAAGACCTTTCCCAAGAAGAAGTTTCCAAATCCTTTGAACTCCAAGCTCAAGAAGAGAGATGGGAAAGCAATGGTTGCTCAAGAAGAATCCGATCCGGATGATGTTAGTGGTGTTGCCGGAGTTTCTCAAGATTCTCAAAAACACATTGAGGCTAGTCAACAAGAGTGGTGATGTTGTCACCTACAACTACATGAAGGACTACAAGGGCAACACTCACAAGTGCCTCATGGAAAAGGCTGTGGTAGAAGATGGAGAGGACCAACACTCTCCTGACAAGGTCAAGGTAATCCCACGATCAAACCCTCCTCTTTTAACTCCTCCTACTCGTAGTGATGAGTATCTTGATGCGGAGGATAGTTATGAGGATGATGATATAAATGATCCTATGCTTGCTAAACTAAATAAGTTCATGCGCTCGCTTAAAGGAAAGAAGCTCACTATGTTCGTATGCTTATGGAGATGGTGAGTAAGCACACCATTTCCATTAAGGAACTCGAAACCCTCGTCACCAAGGAAAAGGTAAAATATGAAATCCTTGAGCGGAAAGTCCAATATGAGGAAGCACGAAATGATGAACTATGCTTAAAAATTGGTGCAAACATTGATGTTCATACTAAAGATCTTGCCTCCTTGAAAAAGGCTATTGACTCTTGCGAAGAGTTCACGAATGATAAAAGTAAGCTTGTGAATTCTAATTCTTATCTCTCTAAGGATTGCGAGCTCCTATCCATGTCCCAAAAGACTAAGGAAGAAGAGCTCACCCTTCTTACAAAGAGTTTCGAGACACTCAAGCTTACTTATCTTGAAACTCTAGCCAAGGCTTACTCTTCTCCTATTATCAATGTTGATGGTTGTACTACTAACTCTAGTAGTGATCTAGCATCTATTATTGAGGAGAATCATTTTCTCAAGGCTCAAATCGAGAAAGGGCTCATGACATGTGCTCAAGGGCAAAAGAACCTTAATGAGGTGTTGAGCCAACACAATGAAGTGTTTGCCAAAGAGGGACTCGGGTTTTAACCAAGCACAAGCAAGAAGAAGACGTCCTCTCAGAAGTGCACCACCCCTCTAAAATAAACTTTTGTACGAGAAGGGCACAAGGAGAAAGGTAACGTTGTTAGTGGGAAGGCCACAAGGGGCATGCCCACTCTCAAAAAGCCAAAAGAGTTCATGCCTCCATCCTATGTACTTCGTAAGACTAAGGATGGAGAAGTTTATGCAAAGTTTGTTGGTCCTCGAAATGCATTTTGGTTTTATGCTATTTGGGTCCCTAAGACCTTTGTGACTAACTTGAGAGGCCCCATTACAAAATGGGTGCCTCTAACCAAGTAATAATTGTGTGTAGGTTGCCTTCTCCGGTGGAGTAAAATGGGTGATTGATAGTGGATGTACCAATCATATGACCGGAGATAGCAAATTGCTCTACGATTTCATGGAAGCTATTCAACCATTTATGAGCATTATGTTTGGTGGAGGATCAAAAGGACAGGTACTCGGCTTGGGTAAGGTGGCTATCAGAAATGACATGTCTCTTGCAAATGTCATGCTTGTCCAATCCCTTAAATATCATTTGCTTTCTGTTCGCCAATTGGCTTCTGTTGGTTATGATACACTATTTGGACTAATGGATGTGAAAGTCTTTAAGAGATACTCTCGAAGTGGCCTTTGTTGGAGAGTTGGATGGCAACCTTTACACGGTTGATTTCTCGAAAGAGAGCACATTCCATGCAACTTGTATAATGGCCAAGGCCGACAAGGGGTGGCTATGGCATCGCCGGCTAGCCCATGTCGGCATGATAAATCTTCAAGATCTCTTAAAGGGTAATCACATCCTTGGACTAACAAATGTCTCTTTTGATAAAGATCGTGTGTGTAGTGCATGCATAGCCGGGAAGCAACATCAATCAAAGCACCCACCCAAGAATATTGTGTCTACTTCAAGACCATTGGAGCTCCTTCATGTGGATCTTTTTGGGCCTCCTTCATGGGATAGTCTTGGTGGGAAAAAGTATGGGCTTGTCATTGTTGATGATTACTCAAGATATACATGGGTCTTCTTCCTCAAGTCCAAGGACGAGACGAAGATCACCTTCATTGATTTTGCCAAGCAAGCCCAACGCAAGTTTGACAAAGAAATCTTAGCAATAAGAAGTGATAATGGCTCTGAGTTCAAGAACTACACCTTGGAAGAATTTCTTAGTGATGAAGGGATTGAGCATCAATATTCAGCTCCATACACTCCCCAACAAAATGGTGTGGCATAAAGGAAGAACCGCACACTTGTGGAGATGGCAAGGTCCATGTTGGATGAATACAAGTCGCCACATAGTTTTTGGGCTGAAGCTGTCAACACCGCATGCCATGCATCAAACCGGCTCTTCCTCCGCACTATATTGGAAAAGACTCCATATGAGCTCCTAACCGGGAACAAGCCAAATGTCAAGTACTTTCGTGTATTTGGGTGCAAATGTTTCATCCTCAACAAAAGAGAGCGGTTAGGAAAATTTCAATCTAAAACCATTGAGGGCATATTTGTTGGATATGGATCAAACTCTCACGCCTCTAGAGTCTACAACAAATCCAATGAATGTGTTGTAGAAACTTGTGACGTGGTGTTTGATGAATTTAATGGCTCCCATGGGGAGCAAGTTGATCTAAGTGATGTAGGTGAAGAAGATTCTTCTCAAGATATCTTGACCATGGGCGTTGGTGCACTTCTTCCAATGGAACAAGAACCTCATGATGATGAAGAAGAAGGTGGAAGCTTCACACATCATCAAACTACTTTAACACCCATACCACAACAAACTCCTATTACTCAACCAGTCCCCGTAGTCCAAGTACAAGATGATGATCAAGTTCCTCTCCAAGATAATCATCGAGAACAAGATCATCCTCAAGGGCAAGAACAAGAAAGTGCAATCATGGACAATGAACCTCAACAAATGCAAGATGAAGAAGAAGATTTTCCACCACACATTAATGATCCATATGTTGAGGACGTGGATGACGGACATGAAGTTGAACCTCGTGAAACCTTAACCTCCATCATGCCTCGAGTGGCCGGTCATGTTGATGTTGACAAAATTCTCACCGGCATATCGGAAGGTAGAGTCACTCGTAAACAATTGACAAACTTTTGTGCTCACTTCTCATTTGTGTCTAGTGTTGAGCCTCTCAAGGTACAAGAGGCATTAATGGACAATGATTGGCTCGTTGCTATGCAAGAAGATTTGAACAACTTTGAGCGCAACCAAGTGTGGTCATTAGTCAAGAGGCCAACTACGGAACACAACGTCATTGGAACAAAGTGGATTTTCAAGAACAAGCAAGATGAGAATGGTGTAATCATCCGCAACAAGGCAAGGTTAGTGGCACAAGGGTACTCACAAGTTGAAGGTTTGGACTTTGATGAGACCTTTGCCCCCGTTGCTCGTCTTGAATCCATTCGCATCTTACTTGCTTATGCTGCTTTCAATGGTTTTACATTACATCAAACGGATGTGAAGAGTGCTTTCCTTAACGGTCCTCTACAAGAAGAAGTATATGTATCACAACCACCTGGGTTCGTTGATCCCGATCACAAAGACTATGTGTATAAACTTCATAAGGCTTTGTATGGCCTCAAACAAGCACCTCGTGCTTGGTATGATCATATTAAGAAGTTTTTAC
The DNA here is from genome assembly GCA_021605205.1 of Aegilops longissima. Lineage (NCBI taxonomy): Eukaryota > Viridiplantae > Streptophyta > Magnoliopsida > Poales > Poaceae > Aegilops > Aegilops longissima. The sequence continues at coordinate 479,531,426 of CM038677.1, read as the reverse complement.
TCGATGATGGTTTTGTGAGAGGGGTGACGATCCCACTCTTTTGACTAAGAGGGACAAGGGTGATTTGATCTTATGCCAAATCTATGTAGATGATATCATTTTTGGTTCTCCTAACATTCACTTGTGCAAGAAGTTTGCGGCGTCCATGACCAAGAATTTTGAAATGTCACTCAATGCAGATTTGAAGTTCTTCCTCGGATTTCAAAATCAACAATTTCAAGAAGGAATTTTCTTGTCCCAAGCAAAATACCTCAAGGATATCCTAGAAAAGTTTTGCATGCCTGATGCTAGTCCATGTAAGACACCTATGCCAACCAAAATTGCACTCACTGAAGACACAAATGGTATTCCGTTCGACCCATCTGTTTACCACTCTATGATTGGTTCATTGCTTTATCTTTGTGCATCTAGACCAGACATCATGTTTAGTGTATGCATGTGTGCTAGATTTCAAGCTTCCCCTAGGGAAAGCCATCATAAGGCGGTTAAGCATATTCTTAGATACCTTGTTCACACCCCCAAAGTTGGGTCTATGGTACCCCAAGGATGCTAAGTTTGATCTCATTGGGTACATGGATGCGGATTGGGCCAGAGACAAAGTGGATCGTAAGTCCACCTCTGGTGCATGTCAGTTTCTTGGACGCTCCTTTGTAAGTTGGTCCTCAAAGAAACAAAATTGTATTGCCCTCTCTACCGCAGAAGCTGAATACATTGCAACCGCCAGTTGTGCAACTCAATTACTATGGATGAGGCAAACTTTGAAGGATTACGGTATCACCTATAAACATGTGCCTCTTCTATGTGATAATGAAAGTGCCATCAATATTGTCGAGAACCCCAAAGATCATACCCGCACCAAGCATATTGATATTAGGTATCACTTCTTGAGAGATCATGTGGAGAAGGGTGATATTGACATTGCTCATGTTGGCATAGATAAGAAACTTGCAGATATTTTCACCAAGCCATTGGACGAAGCAAGGTTTTGTCAACTTAGGCGTGAACTTGGTATCTTGGAGCTTGACAATATTATGTGAAATCTAGTACCCATTCATGCATAAACTTAATGTCTTGTCTTGATGTAGGCATATAATTAGGGGGAGACATTCAATTCATGAGTATTCTCACCCTATATAATGCATAAATAGAACAAACACTCTCAAAGTTATCATAGTTCTTGAACCATGGTACTTTAACATGATGGAGTCGTGACCATGTGTCCAAAGTCTACATCTTTGCGGTACTATGTTCCATATGCTCAAACAAGGTGACCTCGGTCACCGCTAGTAGAATGCTTGTATGGACCTTTCTTTACTTAATAAATCTTGGTTGTTAGTACATCTTAGTATGGCCTTAGATTCCTCAGGTTTTCACCCCTATAAATCTCTAAAAACTCCTCGGCGGAGTCTATATCAAATTATACTTGTTGGTCCCCCTTTCAAATCGTTTCCCTATCCTGCTCTCTGTCCAGTGGCCGGACATCCGGCTTCCCGGCCGGACATCCGGGCCCTGGGGAAAATTCCTCTGCTACTCAAACGGTCATCATACACTTCCAGTGGCCGGACATCCAGGCCCTAGCCGGACATCCGGGCCCTGAACCTTTGCTCCCTGACCTCCTTACGCCGGATATCCGGGCTTATTCCCAAATGTCCGGCCCATTTGAGCATTCTTCTGCTCTCTGACCTCCGCTCGCCGGATATCCGGGCCAAGCCCCGGATGTCCGGCCCATCGCCCGCTGCCACATATAACTGGGGAGGGGCATAGGATTTGGGGCAGTTTCTCCTCTTGTTCGTATCCCCATCTCACAGCCACCGCCGGGCCGTTGCTCCGGCGCTGCCCCGGCCCTCTCCTCCGACCTCCGGCCCCGATCTCCTGCTCACGGATTCTCCTCCTCCCGATCTACGATTCTATCCAATCCACTTCTTGGATTGTGGTGTGAATCCCTCGAGAGGGACCGGGATAGTGTGGGATTCACCGCCAGAGCTCCACATGGCGCGCACCAAGAACTGCGGCCCCAATTGCCCCGAGCCTTCTTCACGGGGTATGGATGCTATTTCTCCTCCATTCTACTTCTATGGTTACCAAAAAATCTTAGGGCTTCATTCTCTCATGCATATCTTGGCGTCTATATCTCTCTAGAGGTTTGGTGTCTCTTGCCTAAGCCTAACGATATTTCTTTGTCCTCGGCTAATCAATTTAAATCATGGACATGTCGCAATTTTTGATCTACCACTGGACTTGTTCTATGGTCATGACCAAAAATGTTCATTCCATTGTTTAATTTGTTTTATCCGTGTTCATACTTGTTGGCTCCTTCTCATTGGGACCTCTCATTATCCATTCCAGTTGTTCGCCAGCAAGGCTCAACCAACTCCGATGAGCATGCTCGGCCTAAGAAGAAGAAGACCACCACCAAGAAGAAGAAGCGAGCACCATCCACTAGTCCGTTGGCCTCGGATCCAGATGATGCAAACTATGTTGGGGAGGAAGAGGATGACAGTGCACCAAGACATTCCATTGGATAGTCCAAGCCTGGTACTAGGAAGGCGTCCGTGCCTCAAGTTCGTGGTTCTGCAGTGCCCGTTGTCCATGGTCGTCGCATCTCCATGGAGCTTCCTAACAGCGGGGATCGCCCCACTCACGACTTCACCACTGTGGGGGCGGGTCAATATCTTGTTTTTCGTCGGGATGTCAATCAATATGAGATGGTGGCTGATGCCGAGGATCCTCGGTTCCGGACTCGTATGCAGCAGGATCTCTATTCCAGTTTCGTTCATGGATGAGGTCTTGCTCCTCACAAATATGTGGATCTCAAATTCCTACGCGACCATCCGACCATGTTTCCTAACAATCTGGTCAAGATCATTGATGATATGACCCTAGGTCCTGCAATGACCTTCAGGTGTGATTGGAATGAAGCCACCATTCTTCAGTTCTATGCCACATGTTTCTTTGGTCCGGACAACACTCTCACATGGATGACCGATGACACTACACTAAGTATCACCTATGATCAGTTTGTTCAGATTTTGGCCCTCTCTGGAGTTGGACATTGCATTCACAACATGGATCCAGAGTATAAGCCCAAAGGGATTGATGCTTGCTTGCCTTTGGTGAAGCCTACCTCTCAGCTCACTGAAGATGAACGTGGATATCCTCTCAATGAGGTATCCATCTTCCATGCTCCTTACTTCATCCTTTATCAATGTGTGCTTCGCACCCTCTATCCTAAGAAGGGAGATCGCTCAAGGGCTCGCAACTACTGTATCGACTTGATGGTTCGAATGATTGACGAACCCACTCTGCCTCTGGACACAGCCCATTTCATTTGGCATGAGATTCGTCTTTGCAGCTTCATTCAGTCACGCCAGTTTCCTCATGCTCCATTTATTCAGGCTCTGATTGATCATGCTGCTCCCTTTGAGGTGGTTAAGACTGTTGTGCACTCCATTTGGACGCCTCCTCCTCATATGCGCGTGGTGGTTAGTGCTCAGACTGCTGCTCCTACTCAGCCTAGGAGGTCTGCTAGTGGGAATCCGCCAACTGGTTCCTCTGCTCCATCTTCCTCGACCGCTCCTCGTGGCCGTCTTGCATCGTTCTTGGGCAAGGCTCAGTCTACTATCATGAAGGAAATCACTTTCAGCTGTCAGCAGAATCATGATGTTTAGAAGCGCCTTGTCATCTCCAAGAATCAGCTCAAACAGCGCCTCCGTGACCGTGGGAGTCCCGTGAGCGATGATGATCCTCTTCCCGCGGCTCCGTCCTCGTCCACCTTCGGCTTTCCATCTCGTGTCGAGTACCCTGAGTTCTTTGATGATGATGATGACATCCGCCAGGAGTGATTGAGTCCGTTTAGTTCTTCGCCCCTTTTTACTTGTTGTCGTCAAAGGGGAGAAGTAGTATCCCAGCAGTAATCTTAGGTCATGCTATGTTATGTTGACTAGTGTTAACTACTATTAGAACTTGTTATGTTGCTACCTATGGTACTTGATCGTGTGAGACTATGATATTATCTTGGATTATCTTGTGGTTATGAGATGTTTTTAAGTCTATGAGTTATTGTTTATTGTGGTTTCATATGTGCATGTCTCTCACATTTATATCTAGCTACATATGCTACCTTATGGAGATTGTGTTGTACCTCTTAACATAGTCATTCCATGCACACATTGAGGGGGAGCTAAAAGTAAATAGAAACATAAACTTATTCTGTACTTTTGCTCTCATGATTGTCAATGCTAAGATTATTTATTGCATCTCTGATACTACATGTATGGTTGTCATCAACAAACAAAAAGGGGGAGATTGAAAGAGAAATCATGCCCTTACATCATGTTTTAATGTTGATGGCAATATACATGTACGGGACTAATAATGGTTGTCAAGTAAATCTCAGGTATTAGTCCCCAGTTCATCGATGTGTGTGGATCAAGAGCTTACAAGTGATTTTACTCAAGGATGAAGCATAGAAATCAATTTCACATTTGTTTTCTTGAGTACAGGATCCCGCACTATTAAGAGGGGGTCGATAGGGTTAGTAAAAGACTTGCTCTTGCCATGATATCTCTTATACATGACTCATTTGATCTATCACCACTCTTTGGTTTATTCTGCCCCCGGGAGTGTCGGATGTCCGGGCCTCATGCCGGATGTCTGGGCTGCTCCCCGTATATCCGGCTCTTGCCCTGGATGTCCGAGCTTACCCTCCTTCATATCCAGAAGGTTTCTGGTTCCACGCCAGATGTCCGGGTTTTCCCCGGATGTCCGGGCCTTCCTGATACACCGGATGTCCGGGCCCTCTCCCAGATGTCGGGCCTCTGCTAACCGTGGAATAGTCGAGGTTCTGTTACTTGTTCGTGATCGCGCCGGATGTCCGGGCCTTCCTGTTGCGCCGGATGTCCGGGCTTGGCTCCCGGATGTCCGGCCCCCTCTGTTTTCTGTTCTGCATCCATTTTGTTCCTCGTAGCTTGCCAGGCCGGATGTCCGGCCCCTAGCTCGGATGTCTGGCCTGCTCATTCACTTACACTACAACGGCCATATTTGTTCTCACACTATATATAGCCCTTCTTCCCCACGGGAGAGGCTTGGCCACTCACTTTGAACAAACCCTAGAACACATTTCACTCTCTCTCTCTCTCACTCCTCCACACCAAATCTTAGATCCCCAAGGGATTTGAGAGCATTTGAGAGAAGTTCTCCGATCAAGTGATAGATTCACTCCTTCTCCTTCTTTGCGCCAAAGGAATTCGTGATTTGAGCAAGTCTTGAGCTTTTCCCCATCGTTCTTGTTACTCTTGGAGGTTGGAGACTTCTAGGCGGTAGGTGTCTTTCGAAGAGTGTAGGATCGAAAGTATGTCTAGAGGGGGTTGATTAGACTACTTGACCAAATAAAAATCTAGCCTTTTCCCAAGTTTAGTTCTTGGCAGATTTTAGCAACTTAGAACAAGTCAAGCAATCTTAACACAATTCAAGCAAGCATGCAAAGAGTATATGAGCAGCGGAAAGTAAAGCATGCAACTTGCAAGAATGTAAAGGGAAGGGTTTGGAGGATTCAAACGCAATTGGAGACACGGATGTTTTTGTCGTGGTTCCGATAGGTGGTGCTATCGCACATCCACGTTGATGGAGACTTCAACCCACGAAGGGTAACAGTTCTGCGAGTCCACGGAGGGCTCCACCCACGAAGGGTCCACGAAGAAGCAACCTTGTCTATCCCACCATGGCCGTCGCCCACGAAGGACTTGCCTCACTAGCGGTAGATCTTCACAAGTAGGCGATCTCCTAGCCCTTACAAACTCCTTGGTTCAACTCCACAATCTAGTCGGAGGCTCCCAAGTGACACCTAGCCAATCTAGGAGACACCACTCCAAGAAGTAACAAATGGTGTGTTGATGATGAACTCCTTGCTCTTGTGCTTCAAATGATAGTCTCCCCAACACTCAACTCTCTCTCATAGGATTTGGATTTGGTGGAAAGAAGATTTGAGTGGAAAGCAACTTGGGAAGGCTAGAGATCAAGATTCATATGGTAGGAATGGAATATCTTGGTCTCAACACAAGTGTAGGTGGTTCTATCTCAGAAAATGTAGGTTGGAAGTGTAGGTTCGTTCTGATGGCTCTCTCCATGAATGAAGAGAAGGTGGAGGGGTATTTATAGCCTCTACACAAAATCTAACCGTTACACACAACTTGCCAAACTCGGTGGGACCGAATTGGTAAACTCGGTCGGACCAATTCAGAAAATCTAGTGACCGTTAGGATTTTCGGTGGGACCGACATGCAACTCGGTAGGACCGGTATGGTTAGGGTAAGGGCATAATGTAATCTCGGTGAGACCGATTACACAAACTCGGTGAGACCAATTTTGGTAATAAGCTAACCAGAGAGTTGGTCAGGTAAACTCGGTGGGACCGATTCGCTCATTTCGGTGAGACCGAAATGTTACAAAAGGGAAACAGAGAGTTTACAATGCAATCTCGATGGGACCGATCGCTCATCTCGGTAGGACCGAAACGTTACGAAGGGAAACAGAGAGATTACAACCCCATCTCAGTGAGACCGAGATCCCTATCGGTGAGACCGATTTGCCTAGGGTTTGTGGCAGTGGCTATGACATCTGAACTCGGTGGCGCCGGATAGAAAGAATTGGTGGGGCCGAGTTTGACTTTTGGTTTAGGTCATATGTGGATGTGAGAATGTAGTTGAGGCCTTTGGAGCATATCACTAAGCACTTTGAGCAAGAGCCTCATTAAGCAACACCTCATCCCTCCTTGATAGTATTGGCTTTTCCTATAGACTCAATGTGATCTTGGATCACTAAAATAGAAAATGTAGAGTCTTGAACTTTTGAACTTGAGCCAATCCTTTTGTCCTTAGTATTTTGAGGGTGTAACATCCCAAATTTCCTATTTGGAATGTTTTACAATTATAGCTAAGCATCTATGCATATTGTTTGAAATTGAGGGGCATTTGAAGTTTCAGAAGATTTTGAGTTGTTGGAATTTGAATTTGAATTGGCAGTTGAAATTTATTTCAAATCAACGCCTGACAAATACTTGAGAAAAAGTATGAGAGGAGTAAACATGACACTCCAAATATGTCAGATGAAAAACCCTGCCAAAAAGTTTGAATTCAAATTTTGATTTTATTTGGGATTTTAGAAAATGTTTTTTAAGTTTGAGTTTTGCCTGGAAAATGTTCAAATTATAGGGAATATTCCCCTGATCATTTTGATATATATATGTCCTATATAAATATATATATATTTAAATATATTTTTCTCTCTCACTAATTCAAAAAATAGAAAGAGACCCAGCGCCAGCCAGCCGATCTGCCCAGCCAATACCGAGGCGGCCCAATGAAGCGCAACAGCAGGAGCCAACCAGCGCAGCCCACCATACCGAGCCGCCCACGCCGAGTCGCCACCAAAACCCCTTCGCCTGGCCGCCCGACCCAAACGCCGCCTCCCTCTCCACGACACCCGACCCCACCCCTTCTTCCTCCCCACGCCAACTCGCCGCTCTCGGAATCCCGAAGGATCCGGGATCGCCTCCCGATCCTCCCCGATCTTTCCCCTCGCCCAAGTCGACCCCCTATATAAACCCCACCTCCCCCTCGACCCGTTTCCCACACTTCCCCCTCGCCCGACCCTCTCCCCTCGCCGCAATCGCTCGTCGGACGCCCGACGCCGCCGCCGCGCCATTTTCCCTGCCCCGGTCGCCCCGAACCCCCTCGAGCTTCCCCGACTCCACCACCGAACCCCTTGCTCACCAAGACTCACGGAGGCCTCCGCCGCCTTCCCGACCACCGAGCCGCCAAGCGCATCGCTCGAAGTCGCCGTCGGCCGCCGTCATCGTCGGCACCGCGGTGAGTCACCGGAGAACCCCGCCACCGTCCGATCTAGGATCAACGCGTTAGATTAGATCCCCCGAAGGGGTACGGTTATTTTAAATAGATCCGGTTTAATTTATGGTTTATTCTGGTTTAGTTAGGTTTAGTTAGACCGGCCCGAAGCGATTTATTTTCTGTTAACCGCGGGCGCGTTTTAGTTATTTAACGCCCGATGCGCTAGATAGGCCCATTAGCGCCGGTTTTCGTTTTAGTTAATTTTTTCGTTTCTGTTTTTAACAGAATAGTTTCAGTTTTGCAAAATCCATATCTTTTAATCTACTTAATATTTTTAATTGATTCTTTTTTTGTTGGTTTGAAAATTTATTGTAGTTTCTGTAGAAAATATGTTTAGTCATGTTAAAATTATTATAAATTGTTTTATTTTAGATTTAGACAGATTAGTAATTCTGCTATAAAGTGAGTTAGAATTATTTTATTTTAGTGATTCTTTTGTCACTACATTGTTTTGACCTTACCTAACCGTAGGAATTTATTTAGGTATTTTAGATTTAATAAAAAAATAGTTTTAATCAAAATCATGAGGTTCTTATTTATTTAACTAGCTACTGTTTTCCTATTGTTTTATTTAGCAAATAATTTTATTTTTCCTATGTGATAGTTTATGTTAGGTTAGTTTCTGTAACTTTAGAACATGAACTTTTATTTACAATAAATAAAACTTTTATTTTTTTTTTCTTGCTAGGATTGTTTTAGGCATAATAAGAGTTCTATAATAGCTTTTAATGTGATTCTTTTTGCTCCTAGTTGCATGATGTTTTCTTTTCTGTTAGTTAGCAAAAACGCATGCTTAGGTTCTGTTAAGAAAAATTTTGTTGTGCAAAACTATTTCTTGGTTGTTGTTTGATGTGGTGAAAGCATTGATTTGGATTTCTTCGAGTTTTCTTTGGGTTTTGGTTCAATTGTTTCATGTGTTATATTAGTATGCTGTTATGTTAAGTGATCATATGTTTGTATGCTTATATGATTGTTGTTTGCCTCGATAGAATTTCCGGAGTGCGAAGCTTGCTACCACGAGTCCCTAGCTTTCGAAGATCGTCAGCAAGGCAAGTCATTGATCATATTTTCTTTTACTATGCCTATGATTTTATTGCATTAGAATTATACCTCCCCACCATGCATGTAGTAGGAGAATTTTAAGTTATGTTCTTGAGTAGTAACATGAGGTAGGATGAACCCAATTCCCCTTGTTACCATTTCCCGGGACGAAGTAGTTTATTTTGCTATGCTCGTAGACGGGGTTGGTTGAGTGAATCATAAGGGAGATGTGAGAGTCAAGATGATGACAACCCCGTGATACCAAGCTCAAGATGGACTTCAAAATTCACTACTGGGTGGAGGATTTGTGGACGGCACCTGGAGAAAACCAGCGGTTGGCCAGATGCATGGAGAAGCGCCATGACATCTTGGAAAGCTTCACCCAGCCACGAAGAGACGGGCGGATACCCCATTGACCGGAAGCTTACCTGCAGCCGCAAGCCATTATGGGCTCGCTTGGTCAACCCTAGGTGTGACTCTGGCCGGACGGTGCTACGAGATGTAGAAGAACGGTAGGATTGGATGGGTACGGCAGTGGCGGAGGAACTCTTCGAAAGACCCTGTTTCGTTCGTCCCGTCTTCAAACACCATGAAGTGCGAAGACTTCAAAGGAGGGAACAATTCTTGCGGGTAAAGTGCGCAAACCTCTGCAGAGTGAAGATCTAATCGGTTAGTCGTGTCCCCGGTTACGGACAATTTGAGCCTCTGGAACTTGGAGTATTTCGGATATCTCAACACCAAAATTAATAAATTAATTGAGGGGATTATTTAATAATTGGGAATGATACATTGGTTGGCGGAACCATCTCAATAACTACCAACATTTTGTAGTATTTGCAAACAAGTCCATTGTTGTAGGGAAAAACTGGCTTTTTTGCAAAATAATGAAACTTAGAGCCCCACAGCCAAATTGCATATAGTGTTAGTTATTTTTATTGTTATTCTCTCTTCATGACTTGCCGGCATATTCAAAATGCTGACCTACACGGCTGCAACGTCTTATGTTGCAGAGGAGTATTCCGATCAGGAGTGAGGCTACGATCCACGCTTGGCGATTGCCCTTTGGAGTCGGATGGACTCGCTATTCTTCTACGCTCCGCAGCTTTATTTAGTTTATTTCTCATGAGTTGGCCTTCGGCCGAATTTATTCTATTGTAATAAAGACTCGATATTAGAATCGTGTAATAAATTCAGGTGTGATTGAACTTTGATTATTTCATCAATGTACTGTGTGTGCCAGCATGATCTTGGGATGGTACAGCTACACAGAGACTTGACCGATTTTGGGTCGGGTCGCTATAGAGGGCTCCACTTTTCTCATCCATGTCATGCCAATCATTGAGCTTTCCTGAAATATTAGTCTTGAAATAGCATTACCTCAGTGAACTATATGTTGTTAGTAATTACCAAAACCACCTAGGGACAGTTGCAGTTTCAGAGAGGAATTGACCTTTGTGATTACCCCGGAAAAGTTTGTGAGGGTTTGGAGACCACCCCAGGGTCTACCACTAGTGGTTGAGAAACGCCTCTGTGGTGTTGCCTCAAAGGGAGAATAGGGTGAGCCTTCGTGGCATTGGTGTGCCTTCGTGATAACATCCACCTCTCTAACGGTGACGTAGCTTCCCTCCAAGGAAGTGAACATCGGCATACATCCTCGTCTCCCGGAGTTGCGGTTATCCCTAACCCTAACTCTCTACTTGTGGTTACTTGTCCCTTAGCACTTACTTATATCACTTTGTGTTTGCTTGCTTACTACTTGTGTTACTTGCTTAGCACTTAGTACTTCACTTGCAATTGTTAGGCTCACTTTCATATTCCACATTATTGCCTAAAATTGCTAAGTAATAATTAAAATTTGTAGTTGTACCTATTCACCCCCCTCTAGGTCCATCTCAATCCTTTCAAATACCATGGGTTGAATTTTTGGGTGACTGGCTCCGTCACATAGACGTCCCTGAGTGCGCGCTTGCGTTCCCTCTTGGGGATGTGGGTAGCGTATATCATATTCACCGTTTTGACCTGAGGGGGAAACTTCTTCTGTCACCCTGTGTTTGGTGGCCGAGGCTCCTCGTCATCGTCCTTGCTTTGCGCCCCCTTCTCCCTGTTCTCGGCATTTAACTTGCCGGCCTGTTTAAAAACCCAACAATCTTTGTTGGTATGATTGGCCGGTTTGTCTGGGGTGCCATGGATCTGGCATGGATGATCGAGTATGCGGTCCAAGCTGGATGGTCCCAGGTTGTTTATTTTATATGGCTTCTTCCACTGACCGAACTTGGAGCCACTGAATCCGGTGTTGACTGTCGTGTCATCGGTATTGTCACCATTGCTTCGACGTTTGTGCCTATTGCGGCGGAGCTTGCCGTTGCTGTTTTTGACATCGGAGGTGCCCGCTTTGCTTGCCGTGTTTTTTCTACGAGCCAGCCAACTATCCTCACCCACACAAAAGCGGGTCATGAGTGCCGTGAGGGCTGCCATGGATTTCCGCTTTTCCTGGCCGAGGTGGCGGGCGAGCCATTCGTCGCGGATGCTATGTTTAAAGACCGCTAGGGCTTCGACATCCGGACAGTCGACGATCTGGTTCTTTTTAGTTAGGAACCTAGTCCAGAATTTCCTTGCTGACTCTCCGGGTTGTTGAACTATGTGACTTAAGTCATCAGCATCCGGTGGTCGTACATATGTGCCTTGGAAGTTCTCGCGAAAGGCGTCTTCCAAGTCCTCCCAGCTGCCAATAGAGTTTTCAGGCAGACTGTTTAACCAGTGTCGAGCTGGCCCTTTGAGTTTTAACGGGAGGTATTTGATGGCGTGAAGGTCATCTCCGCGAGCCATGTGGATATGGAGAAGAAAATCCTCAATCCATACCACGGGGTCAGTTGTTCCATCATATGATTCGATATTCACGGGTTTAAACCCTTCTAGGAATTCATGATCCATTACTTCGTCAGTGAAGCAAAGAGGGTGTGTGGCGCCTCTATATCGGGCCACATCGCGACGTAGCTCAGATGAAGTCCGTCTGTGGTTTTCGGCCCGGGCGTGACTAGGCTTGTCACGTCCGAATAGATGGTCGTCGTCGCGTGTCGGGGTACGTCCTCATGATCCGCCGATTGATCTGGTATGTTCTGCTCTACTGTCCATGTCCTGCCGAAGGTCATATGTATAACCACGAGCTGTTTTATCTCTGCCTTTACGATGAGGCGGGGCGAGCTGGTGTTCGTCTTGAGTTGCCGCTTTATCCCGACCACGTGGTGGTCGATCAGCCGCATTGCATGATGATGGTACGGGCTCCGGTGCCTCATCATCGAACTGAGGTAGCAATTTGTGCTTCGGGTAGCTTTTGGTTGGGCGCTTGAGGCCGTATTCTTCGGCTGCTAGGACATCAGTCAATCTATCGTTGAGCAGATCTTGGTCAGCTTGAAGCTGTTGCTGCTTCTTTTTCAGGCTCCTTGCAGTGGCTATTAGCCGGTGCTTAAAGCGCTCCTGCTCGAGAGGTTCTTCAGGCATGATAAAATCCTCATTGCCGAGGCTCACCTCATCCTCGGAGAGTGGAAGATAATTACTGTCCTCCGAGTCATTGTTTATGGCCTGTACGTCAGGGCTAACTTGCCCGTTTTCCCGTTCCTCCTGTTCGGAAGTTATCTCAACGGGATCTTCATTATCTTCGGCATCGTCCGGAGTATTGTTTTCTCCCGTGCCAGTATTGCTGTCTTCCATGACGTGACTTAGAGCGGTGTCGCTGGTGCCGGCGTTTTGGCTGTATCACAGGAGGTTCATCCTCAACTGGATCTTCTTTGTCATCGTCGTTAGTTCTTTTAGGTGTATCCACCATGTACACGTCATACGAAGAGGTGACCGTCCAGCATCCGGTAAACGGCGGGTTTTGCCCTGCTCCTCATCGGCATCGTCGTCCATACCATCGATGTCTTCGGAGCCGTAATCGAGCGTGTTGGTTAAGTCTTCGAAAGTGGCGTCAGCCTCCAGTTCAAACCGGATATAATTCGGCTATGAGCCCCCCCCCCCCCCGCTAAGATAGTGCTTTTAACGAGTTTAACACGCCGCCCAAAGGCAAGTGCCGAAAAATGTCCGCGGAGCTGCATTCAACGCTTGTGGACGCACATGGCTCGGAACCTGTAGCCGGAAATGAGTCTGAGGCTCCGGTGACACAGATTCCACTCGAGGTTGGGTCTGTGTGCGGCTCTAACGCCGCTGGGACTGCGGCATCCATGGCGGGGTTGAGCTTCCCGTCTTCGGATGGCGCGATCTGCTCTGGATCTAAGGCCAGAGCAGTTACAGGTGCTATCTCCTGGGTATGGTCCAATGACAGATTTAAGTCATGTTCATCGTGGTGACGGGGAGCGGCTTCCGTGGTCTCGAATCCGTTGAAGATCAAGTCTCCCCGAATATCCGTGACGTAGTTCAAGCTCCTGAATCTGACCTGACGGCCAGGGGCGTAGCTATCGATCTGCTCCAGATGGCCAAGCGAGTTGGCCCGCAGTGCGAAGCCGCCGAATACAAAGATATGTCCGGGGAGGAATACTTCTCCTTGCACAGCATTGTTGTACATGATTGAAGGGGCCATCAAACCTTTTGAGGGCGGCACAGTGGAACTCTCAATGAAAGCATGAATGTCGGTGTCAAAACTGGCGGATCTCAGGTAGGGGGTCCCGAACTGTGCGTCTAGGGTTGATGGTAACAGGAGACTGGGGGCACAATGTTTACCCAGGTTCGGGCCCTCTCTATGGAGGTAATACCCTACTTCCTGCTTGATTGATCTTGATGAATATGAGTATTCAAGAGTTGATCTACCACGAGATCGTAATGGCTAAAACCCTAGAAGTCTACCTGTATGACTATGATTATCTATCCTCTATGGACTAAACCCCTCCGGTTTATATAGACACCGGAGGGGACTAGGGTTGTACAAAGTCGGTTACAGATAAAGGAATCTTCATATTTGGATGCCAAGTTTGCCTTCCATGCCAAGGAGAGTCCCATCCGAACACGGGAGAGAGTCTTCGGTCTTCATATCTTCACAGCCCATCAGTCCGGCCCATTTCTAACAGGTCGGACGCCCGAGGACCCCTTAGTCCAGGTCTGCCTCACCCCCTGCCTCCGTATATAAAGGAGCAAGGGGGGATGCCGGCCCTAGGGCGCGCCAAGGAAGGGAGGAGTCCTCCTCATAGTAGGAGTAGGACTCCCCCTTTCCTAGTCCTACTAGGAGAGGGGAAGGAAGGAGGAGAGGGAGAAGGAAAGAGGGGCGCTAATGAAGTCATATACCTAGGGTAGGGTCATGGACCTGTCCAAGATACCCTCCCCAAGGACATCTCTAGAAGAAACTACCTTTCAGTCGACCTGGAAGGGTTCCACTCGACCAACTGGAAGACACTCGACCATGAAGCCAACCACTGACCGCCAGAGATCTAAAGCCGATCTGCACACAAACGGTCGGTCATTAAGTAGCTTTTATGGTCATCATAGCACTTTATGTAGGCGTTACAAGAACCCCTATCTTAATGTACCTTAATCCTCAGATAATCGAGGGCCGAGGGGTGGCGAACTCTATATAAGCCACCCCCCTCCTCGGTGTAAAGGGTTCGCACCCCTGTAACTCATACCCACATAATACAGTCGACCGCCTCCGGGCTCCGAGACGTAGGGCTGTTACTTCCTCCGAGAAGGGCATGAACTCGTAAACATCTTGTGTATACAACTACTCCATAGCTAGGATCTTGCCTCTCCATACCTACCCCCCATTCTACTGTCAGACTTAGAACCACGACAGTTGGCGCCCATCTTGGGGCAGGTGTCTTAGCGACTTGTTGGAGAAGTTGCAGTTTTTTCGATCCCATTCATCATGGTTTCAGGTGGAGTTTTGGTTGAGGGCCGCGAGATCCGTCTCGGTGCGCTCACGTTCATCGCCGATGACTCCGCTTGGTTGCAGGAGGCTCCACTCGACGTCGACGCACTCCCCGTCCGCGGGGCAACACACTTTCGCGCGTGCGTCTGCGACGTCCTCCTGCGGCAGCCGTAGACCCAGTATCGGTCGGCTCTTGTGTCGTCCTCCCTCCCAGTCTCTCGCCAGCGCAAGCGCTCCGGTCGGTCGAGGCTTCAGCGGTGGGTGAGGCATGCTGTGGCCCGCCAGTCGGCCACCCCTCAAGTCGCGGCAATCGAGCCCGATTTAATCTCTCTGACATGTTCGATCTATCGGCGGCTCGCAGAGACTGCATCCGAAAGCGATAGCGATGATCCAAAAGCGGAGGTTACGATGGTCGATGGACCACGCAGTCCTCCTGGTTTCCCCCACGCCGGCGGAGGCGTTGGCGGAGGCAAACCGGCGCAGGCTCATGAAGAGTACCAACCCGAGCCCCTCACTTCGCTGCAGAGGGAGGAGCTTCGCCGCCGGAACATGGATGCGCTTCACACTCCTATTGTTGGAGAAACCCCCGAGGCCCGTGCCTTAGAAGATGCGCGTTTGGCCAACTTATTGAGCGCTTTCGACCGGAAAATCTCCAGCGAGTGCTCGATTTAACAGCGCAACAGCGGGTCCCGTCGTCCCATCGACGCCAACTCTTTCCACAACCGACTCGGTATACCGAACTCCCATTCAGAATCTAGCAGCTGCAGCCCGTATAGCGAGTCCATTCAGCCTTCCCAATGGAGGTCGGCGAGGCTTACTCGGATCGTAGATTTGCTCCGGGCAGCAGGAGATCAAAATTCAGTTGTATCGCAGTCGCGGAACATGATTCACAGCAGATCCATCACTGCGAATACAGTCCAGTCGGCACATAGCCCAAGATCGCCCCCGAGGCGTGTGGGACATGGAGGTCGGCGTGAACAGTATGAGGACCGATTCAATCGTGATGATCGACGTCGAGTGCCCACTCCTCCCCCAAGGGGTGGGTCATATGCGCCTCAATAGCAAGATGATGACGCCAAAGACAAGTTGTTGGGCGAAGTATTCCAATCGACCCTGTGGAACCGTGCTTTGATGTGAGATCCGTCATCGTTCAAGGTCTGGTCGACAGGAACAGATCTAACCGAGAAGGCCATCACAGAAATGCGCCCATCAGCAGCAGAGTACACGTCTCAGGACCAGAGTGTTTTAGCAGAGCCATCAGAGCCGCGGTGATTCCTCCCAACTTCAGGTTGGCGACTGGAGTCAGTAAGTTCACTGGTGAGTCTAAGCCGGATACTTGGCTTGAGGACTACCGAGTGGCCGTTAAGATCGGCGGCGGCAACGATGAAGTGGCCATGAAACACCTGCCTCTTATGTTGGAGGGCTCGGCCAGAGCACGGTTGAATCAGTTAGCACCCAGCACCATTTACACTTGGGAAGATCTTGCCCGAGTGTTCGTCAGGACATTTGAAGGAACTTGCAAGCGGCCAGCAGGATTGACAGAGTTGTAGTCGTGTGTGCAGAAGTCGAATGAAACTCTGAGGGATTACATCCAGAGATGGATCACTTTGCACCACACAGTAGAGAATGTATCTGATCATCAGGAAGTCTGTGCCTTCAAGGAAGGTGTTAAGAACAGAGAGTTGAGTCTGAAATTCGGTCGGACAGGAGACATGACCCTGAGTCAAATGATGGAGATTGCCACCAAGTACGCCAATGGTGAATAAGAGTATCGGCTCCGGAGTGGCAAGTACAAGTCAGCCGCTAATGAAACCGGGGAGGAACTCGATCGGAAATGCGAAGCGGAAAGCCGAGCTAGCTGCTCCTGGAGAAGCCTTGGCCATGACTCCAGGAAAGTTCAAGGGGAAACCCAAGGGGCCTTGGAACCCCAAGAAAGTGAAAGACCAAGATGGAAATGATGTGTTGGACTTGCCATGTCACATTCACACGAAGAAAGATGAAGAGGGTAAACTCATTTACCCAAAGCATACCACTCGACAGTGTCGGCTCTTGATTCAGCAGTTCCAGGGGAAGCAGCCCAAGGACAAGGAGAAGGAGAAGGACAAAGTTGAGGACAAGGAGGATAGTGATGGTGGATACCCTCAGGTCAATTCCACTCTGATGATTTTTGCTGACGTTGAAAGCAAAAGTCGATTGAAAGTTATCAACCGAGAAGTGAATATGGTCGCTCCGGCGACACCCAGTTATCTGAAATGGTCACAGACCGCCATCACGTTCGACCAGTCTGATCACCCGACACACATAGCCACCCTTGGGAGGCAAGCGTTGGTGGTCAACCCAGTCGTCGAAGGCACTTGACTAACTAAGGTTTTGATGGATGGTGGCGTGGGCTTCAACATATTGTATGCGAGAGGCGTTGAAAGGGATGGGCATTCGATGTCGGACTCAGCACCAACAACATGAGCTTCCATGGAGTCATTCACGGAAAGAAGGCTGAGTCACTCGGCCAAATTGCTCTCGATGTGGTTTTTGGTGACTACAAGAATTTTCGAAGGAAAAGTTGACCTTTGAGGTCGTGGATTTCAGGCGCTTATCACGCTATCCCGGGAGGCGGCATATGCGCGCTTCATGGCTCGACCATGTTATGTGTACCTCAAACTGAAGATGCCAGGTCCCAAAGGTGTGATCACTATCACTGGCAATCAGAAGAAAGCAAAAGAGTGTTTTCAGAAAGGCTCTAAGATCGCTAATGCTCAGATGGCAGTGGTAGAGCTGCAAGAGTACCAGAAAACTGCAGACCCGAGTGATTTGTTGCGAGCCAAGAAGCCCGCCACGGAGTCAGCATTTCAGTCGTCCAGGGAGACAAAACCGATTCATATTCACCCGACTGATCCCAATGCTGCTCTGACTCACATCTCAACAACACTCGACTCCAAATAGGAAGAAGCACTCATCCAGTTCCTCCGTGAGAACTGGGACATCTTCGCATGGAAGCCTCACGACATGCCGGGTGTTCCTGGGGATCGGTGAGCATCGCTCTGAGTCGACTCAAAAGTTAAACCTGTCAAAGAACATCTTCGACGGTCCACCGTCCAGAAGAGAAAGGCCATTGGCGAGGAAGTGGCTCGGTTCTTAGCAGCAGAGTTTATCCGAGAGATTTATCACTCTGAGTGGCTCGCCAATGTTTTCATGGTCCCTAAGAAGGACAATTCATTGCGCATGTGCATCGACTTCAAACATATCAATCGGGCCTGCCCGAAAGATCATTTTCCTCTTCCCCGCATCGACCAAATAGTCGACTCAACTGCGGGATGTGAGTGGTTGTCTTTCTTAGACGCCTATTCCGGGTACCATCAGATCCGTCTGTATGGACCCGACGAGATCAAAATAGCTTTCATCACTCCATTCGGATGCTTCTGTTATGTCACCATGCCATTCGGCCTCAAGAATGCTGGAGCCACGTTCATGAGGATGATTCAGAAGTGTTTGCTCACTCAAATCAGTCGGAATGTGGAAGCATACATGGATGACATTGTGGTCAAGTCACGGAAAGGTTCCGACCTGTTGACTGACCTTGCTGAAACGTTTGCCAATCTCAGGAGGTATGATATCAAGCTTAATCCATCAAAGTGCACATTCGGAGTTCCCGGCGGAAAGTTACTCGGTTTTCTCGTTTCCGAACGAGGAATCGATGCCAACCCAGAAAAAGTTGGCACTATACTCCGAATGAAACGCCTACAATGCGTGTGCACGATGTCCGAAGCTTACTGGATGCTTGGACGCTTTAAGTTGATTCATCTCTCGCCTCGGTGAAAAGGCATTGCCTATTTACCGATGATGAAGAAGTCGACAAGTTCGAGTGGACTCACGAAGCTGATGCAGCGTTTGCGAGCTCAAAGCTCGCTCTCCACCCAGCCGGTGCTTGCTGCCCCAATCAGCAAGGAGCTGTTGCTGCTTACATTGCAGCCACAGGACAAGTTGTCGATCAAGATTTACGGTCGAAAGGGAAGAAGAAGGAAAAGCCTTCAAAGTTCAGCGCCAAAGATATTATCTTTCTCAAGTATTGACCCCATCAAAGCAAAGATACCCTCATTATCGAAGCTTGTTTATGGATTTACATGACCGCTTGAAGAAGGTTGCTCATTACTTCTCGATCATTCCATTACGATCGTCGTGACGCCCCATTATCGAGATTCTCACTGTGAGATGCAAGCGGTCGAGTGGCAACATGGGCGATTGAACTCCTTCCCTTGATATCAAGTTTGAGGCAAAGAAAGCCATCAAGTCCCAAGCAATAGCAGATTTCATCGCCGATTGGATTGAACAACAGCTGCCGACTCAAGTTCACTCGGAGCACTGGACCATGTTCTTTGATGGTTCCAAGATGCTGAACGGTTCCGGTGCTGGGGTAGTATTGGTTTCCCCCTGAGGAGATAAGCTCGGATATGTGCTCCAGATTCACTTTGATTCTTCCAACAATGAAGCAGAATACAAAGCACTGTTGTATGGGTTGCGTATGGCCATTTCACTCGGCGTCCGTCGCCTCCTGGTCTACGGTGACTCAGATTTAGTGGTTAACCAAGTGATGAAGGAGTGGGACGTCAAAAGTCCAGCCATGACTGGTTATTGCAATGCAGTGAGGAAGCTAGAGAAGAAGTTTGAGGGGTTAGAGCTTCATCATGTACCCCGACTGAAAAATCAAGCTCTTGACGATTTGGCGAAAATAGGGTCCAAGAGGAAGCCATTCCTGATGTGTTTTGGAGCACATCCACACACCGTCGATTCAAGAGGATCCTTTCACCAAGAAGCGCCACATCCAAAAAGTGCCACCGATCCGACCGAAGTTGAAGTCCCAGTGTGGTCGACCTGGTCATGGAAGTCGTGGTCATCACTCCCGATCGGGCGGTGCCATACATCGCGATATCCTAAGGAAAGAGCTCCGGAGAACGAAGAAGAGGCTCGACGGATCGTCCGCCGATCCAAGGCCTTTACTGTGATCAAGGGACGCTTATTCGAGAAAGCGTGGTCGAGTCGCCCGTAAATGCATAACACCGTAAGAAGGTCGATAATTCTTGATGATATCCACTGGGACCTGTGGTCACCATGCATCCTCTCGGACCATCCTGGCTAAAGCATACCGGCGGATTTTACCGCCAAAAGCAAATGAAATGGCAAAGGAAATAGTCGACAAGTGCGAAGGATGTCGGTTCTACTCAATATGTCACACAAACCCGCCTCGGATTGAAGACCATTCCACTCGTCTGGCCTTTCGCTGTTTGGGGGTTGGATATGATTGGACCACTGAGAACTGGCAGAAGCGGTTTCACTCATTTGCTTGTGGTAGTCGACAAGTTTACGAAGTGGATCGAAGCTAAACCTATCAAGAACCTTGATGCGTGCACTGCTATCAGTTTCATCAGAGAGTTGATATTCAGATATGGAGTTCCGCATGAAGATCATCATCGACAATGGGTCAAACTTGATTCCAACAAGTTCAAAGCCTTTTAGCCTCTCGGCACGCAAGTCGACTATGCTTCAGTTGCTCACCCCCAGTCGAATGGACAAGCAGAACGAGCAAATGGTCTAATTCTCAAAGGACTGAAACCTCGGCTAATGCGTGATCTCAAGCATGCAGCAGGAGCGTGGGTCGACGAACTTCCGTAGGTTCTTTGGGGATTGAGTACCACTCCTAATCGGTCGACTGGGAGAACTCCATTCTTCATGGTCTATGGAGTTGAAGCAGTTCTGCCGAGTGACTTGCTTCACAATGCACCCCGAGTCGAACTCTACTCTGAAGATGAAGTGGAGCAAGCCCGGCAAGATGCAGTCGTCCTCCTTGAAGATGAGAGAGAGATGGCCCTGATCCGCTCAACCATCTATCAGCAGGACTTGCGTCGATTCCATGCTATAAATGTGAAGAGCCGAACCTTTCAAGAAGGAGACTTGGTCCTCCGAGTGGATCAACAGAAACCACACAAGCTTGCTCCCACTTGGGAAGGTCCCTTCATCGTCACCAGAGTTCTCCACAATGGAGCATACCATCTATACAACGTCAATCGCCAGATTGATGAGCCTCGAGCTTAGAATGCGGAGCTGCTCCGCCCCTTTTACACTTAAGTACTCACTCGGGTGAAATGTAATAAAAGTACCTCTATAGATTGTTTATCAAAGACAAGAATGTTATAATTTTCCCAGTGATTGTTATTACTTTTCGTTTACATAAGAAATTTCCCCCAGTGGGTGGCTTAGCCGCGAACCCGTTTCGCCTAAGTTTGTAAAAAAAATCCCTGCTGAGTGGAGAGCCAGCCTCCCACTCGGGGGCTTAGCCGCGAATCCATTTCGCCTAAGTATCTAAAAATCCTACCGAGTGGTGAGCCAGCCTCTCACTCGGGGGCTTAGCTACAGTCCAAGTACTCGCCTAAGTGTCTAAAATCCTACCGAGTGGTGAGCCAGTCTCTCACTCGGGGGCTTAGCTGCAGTCCAAGTACTTGCCTAAGTGTCTAAAATCCTACCGAATGGTGGGCCAGCCTCTCACTCGGGGGCTTAGCTGCAGTCCAAGTACTCACCTAAGTGTTTAAAATCCTACCGAGTGGTGAGCCAGCCTCCCACTCGGGGGGCTTAGCTGCAGTCCAAGTACTCGCCTAAGTTTGAAAACCCTACCGAGTGAGGAGCCAGCCTCCCACTCGGGGGCTTAGCTGCAGTCCAAGTACTCGCCTAAGTATTTAATACAATGTGCGCTTTGCAAGGACGATGAGGTATAGTTCGACTGTTGCCTTCCCCTTCAGAGCTATGACACAAAAATCCTCCTCGGAGGCTTAGCTGCAGTCTAGTACTTGCCTAAGTTTGAAAAATCCTACCGAGTGGAGAGCAAACCTCCCACTCGGGGGCTTAGCAGCAGTCCAGTACTCGCCTAAGTTTGAAAAATCCTACCGAGTGGAGAGAAAACCTCCCACTCGGGGGCTTAGCAGCAGTCCAGTACTCGCCTAAGTTTGAAAAATCCTACCGAGTGGAGAGCAAACCTCCCACTCGGGGGCTTAGTAGCGGTCCAGTACTCGCCTAAGTTTGAAAAATCCTACCGAGTGGAGAGCGAACCTCTCACTCGGAGGCTTAGCTGCAGTCCAAGTACTCGCCTAAGTGTCCGAAAATCCTACCGAGTGGAGAGCAACTCTCCCACTAGGAGGCTTAGTTGCAGTCCAGTACTCGCCTAAGTACGAAATCCATTCCAATCCGCAAGGACGACAAGGTGCAGTTCGACTGTTACCTTCTCCTTCGGAGCTGCGCCACAAGTACAACGTGCGCTCCATCCCGATCCGCAAGGACGACGAGGTGCAGGTCGACTGTTACCTTCTCCTGCGGAGCTGCGCCATAAGTACAATCCGAACTCCATCCTTACCTGCAAGAACAATGAAGTGTAGGTCGACGAGGTGCAAGTCGACTGTTACCTTCTCCTCAGAGCTGCATCTAAAACACTGAAGCATAATCCGAGTGAAGAACAAAGTTCACTCGAAGGCAAACAAAAGCATATTTTGAAGATAAGTAAAGTTCGGATAACATCCTATGGATGCAGAAGTACCCAGGCCTCAAGCCTGTTAAAGTTTATCGGTTACAAGATCACTCGGCATTCCGAGGCAAATTTAAGACGAACCATAGAAGTTTTTACTCCTCGTGGAGGATGGAAGGCGCTGATTTAACTGGTCCAGGTCGATCCCATCAGCGATCCGAGTGGCAGCACCAATGAAAGTCTCCATAAAATATCGGAAGTCGTGCTTCTTGGTATTGGCAACTTTGATGGACGCCAGCCTTTCCTCTCGCGCCTCCTTGCAGTGAACGCGGACCAGAGACAGAGCAACATCCGCACCGCATCTGGCAGAAGACTTTTTCCATTCCTGCACTCGACTTGGAACGTCATTCAGTCGAGTCATCAAACACTCGAAGTCATTTTGAAGTGTTTCGCCTGGCCAGAGTGTCGAGTCAATCTGCGACACCGCAACCTTCAGTCGAGCGAGGTAGTCCACCACAGCAGCGATGCGAGACTCCAGTCGGAGCACATTCATGGCGGCTCCATCCTTCACGGGGGAGTTAATGGGGTCCAGGCTTGTCTCCACTCGACCAGTCTCTTCCTCGAAGTTCTGACAGAATTCTGCAAACACAACTCGAGTTCAAGCTAATGGTTCTATGATGAGTTAGTGATAACAAGTCAGTCGGATAAGAGGAATTACCTTCAGGCATGAGGAATAACTTCTTGGCAAGCCCTCCCAGATATGCCTCTAGATCATTCCTCTTCCCGCCATTCACAACCTTTGTCGCTCGAGCTATCTTATCATTCTTCACCGGCTAACCTCCTTGTTGGCCGCGTCGAGAGCAGCTTTCAGATTGGCGTTCTCTTCTTCAAGTTTTCTGACTGAAGACAACTTTTCTTCCGCAAGCTTGGTTTTGTTCAAAGCCGTTTTCTGCTTCTCGGCAAGGTCATGATCCTTCTTCTTGAGCCTCCTCCATTTTGTCTCGCAAAATGACAAAGAGATCGAATTAGGAAGGACAGAAAGACAAAGACAGTCATCAAGTTCTCACCAGCCATACCTTTTGCTTCGTCTCTCGCCTTTTGCAAGTTCTCCTGAGCAAGCTTCAAGTCAAGGTTGAGCTGGATCTGTTTGTTTTCCAATTCAGTATAGCGAGCCACAAGCTCACTGTGATTTCTACTGAAGAATCAATCGACGGACATCAAGGATAGGTTACTTCCGAGTGACTAAGAAAAACATTATGTTTCTAAGACTACAACCGAATCCAAATATTCGACAAGAGTCTCGGGATTACACCTGGGTGCACTTAGCGTGCCCCACCGGTCTTACCGACTTCGGTTCGATCAATCGACGAAAGAGACAAAAAGGTTATGATCCTAAACCATAGCTAACTGTCAGCAGTCAGCCTTGGTATCAAAAAAAAAGAGGACAATTCTTCATACTATAGTCGACTACCAGCAGTCGACCATAGTCTCGGGGACTACACCCAGTGGGTGCACTTAGCGTGCCCCCACCGGTTCCAAGATTCCATTCGACATGGTCCGACCAGACCGAGTGAAGAAGTTAGCAAAGAAATTCAAAGTGTAAAGATTATAGTCGATCGCCAGCCGATCCACCATAGTCTCGGGGACTACACCGGTGGGTGCACTCAGCGGCCCCCACCAGTTCAAGAATTCAATCGACACACCCAGTGGGTGTACAGATGCAAAGATCTTCGGAAAGAAGAGTTTTCAGGTAGCATATCCTAACAGAACAAGCAGCCACCAACTGACCTGGACGTTGCTCTGAAGAGCCGAGCTAGCATCATAGGCCGCCTGGCTGGCTTCCCGGACCACCTTTACTTGCTCCATCATGATCCCCGCCTGGCGTATAGCCTCCTTAGCAGCACCCACTTGGTCCTCCGGGACGTGGTGTGTGGCGAAAAGAGAAGGCGGATCAGCAGTCGACGATGAAGGTCGGATACTGCGTCGTGCACACAGAAAAAGACACGGAAGTCCGAGTGATGTTGCCACCCTCATGAACCAACGCCTCGTAATCGATACAACCTGAATAGCCTTGCCAAGAAGCGCCTTTTTGTTCTTCCTCTTCCTCGGCGGTGCCTCATCGTCCTCATCAGGGAGATCAATGACATGGGGGAACTACAGGAAAGATTCAAAGATAAAAACAGAAATCCAATCGACCAAAAGCGAAATTACAACGATCATACCAAGGTTAGAGGTAACAGCATCTTCCATCTCCTGGTCTTCGTTCCTGACAGAGGTCTCGGAGGTGGCAGCACTGCAGATTTCAGAAATCAGTTGATCAGTAAACAAGTCGACCAAAAGTATGTTCGCCCTGAACAAGAAAGCTCAAGTTCTGCTGTACCCGGAAATAGTGGGGATAGCCATCTTCATCTTGGGAAAAACCTTTGTCGGCTTTGACGGCGTCGCTCGGGGTTGCTTCGGCGCTTTTTCAGTCGGCGCCGGAGAGGTCGTCCGAGGACGTTTCGTCGACTGCCCGACGGGCACGATAGCCTTGCTGCGCTCGACCGCAGGGTCATGGGTGAGCTTGGACCGCCTTTCCATGCGAGGAGGGTCGACTTCTTCCTCTTCTTCCTCCTCCTCCTCTTCATCGGATCTGTCGTCATCTTCGCCCCCCAGGTCCGATTGCCATTCCTCCTGGCTTTCACCTCCGCTCCCTTCCTCCTCCTCAACTGGTTCTTGCGCCTGCTGGGCATCGAGTACATCTCAGTGGTGACCTGGAAGAAGACAAACAAGACGAAAATCAGTCGACCGATTTAAGCAAACAAGATGGAGTAAGCAGAGTCAGAGTCAAAGATACGGGATTGAACCTTGTCTGGCTCGTACGATTGGTCGAGTGGAGGATCCTCCTGGCCCTCGGGGTTATCTTTGTTCCTGTTATGGCGGTCATCCATCTCTCCAGTGTGGCATCCTCGACCTCCTCCGGGTGGACCCGAGTGGTGTCATCAGTGCCAGAATACATCCACATCGGATGGTCTCGATATTGAAGTGGCTGGATGCACCATCGAAGAAAAACCTCCAGAAGATCCATACCAGTCACCCCTTCACGGATGAGCTGGACTACACGCTCGACCAAATACATGACCTGAGCCTTCTCCTCCGGGACCACCTTCAGAGAGGACGGCTTGCTCACTCAATCCATGGAGAAAGGAGGAGTCCAATGATCGCCTCGGTGTCGGCTGGTCTTGGCAGTAGAACCAGGTCGACTGCCACCCTCGGACCGACTCAGGAAGGACCATGGCTGGAAAAGCACTCTTACCCCTCATTTGAACCCCAAGACCCCCAAACATCTGAATCACTTGGGTTCTCTCGTCACTCGGATTGGCCTTTTTCACCGTCTGGGAGCGACAGGTGAAAATGTGTTTGAAGAGGCCCCAATGCGGCCGACAACCCAAAAAATTCTCACACAAGGACACGAAAGCGTGAGGTACACAATGGAGTTGGGTGTGAAGTGGTGGAGTTGTGCCCCAAAGAAGTTCAGAAATCCTCGAAAGAAAGGGTGGGCGGCAAAGAAAACCCGCGGTCAACGTGAGTGGCTAAGAGGACGCACTCACCCTCCTGAGGTTGCGGCTGCCACTCCATCCCCGGAAGCCTCGCTGATCCGTGAGGGATCAGTCCTTCATTGGCCAGGTCGTCAAGATCTTTCTGGCGGATGGTCGAGTGAATCCAGTCGCCCTGGATCCAGCCCTGCGGCAAACCGGCCCGCGATGAGGATCCGCCCCGACTGGTCGCCCTCCCCTTCGCCTTCGCCGTCGTCTTCTTCGCCCGTTCCAAAGCCGTCGTCTTTTCTTTCACCATTGCCGCCGGCGAAACGCGCGCGGAGCAATAGTTCGGAGGTGGAGGCAGGCGCGGTGGATGAATCTGGGGAAAGGAGGAGAAAATGGGAACGCACTATTAAAAAAACCTCCCGTCCGGGACCTTATATGAGGTTGCTTCCGAGTGGCTGACTGGTAGGCCCAGGCAATCCTGTCAAATCCCGCAACAGTCGCCCACGCGATACGTGGCGAAAAATATGGCATGGATATCGAGGCATCCCTGCCTTATCCCGTCCGATCACTGCAGCTACCTCCGCTCTGCTCGCTTCCCGAAATTCAAATCCCGCTAAATCCGCACGCCGCAGAGCAAATCGTCAGACAAAAGATTTCCTCCGTCCTGTCATTCAGAAATCGCCAAGTACGGAAAACGCACTCGACGGATACAAAGAATGGATCAAGGCGACTGAAAAAGAAGTTGATGCCGTCACTTAAGTCCATCGATCCAAAACAAGACACAATTGCAGCACAAGAATGAGTCGGGAGTATGTTCAACTCCTTCCCCACTCAAACCTCGATCCATTCGGGGGCTAATGATGAAGTCATATACCTAGGGTAGGGTCATGGACTTGTCCAAGATACCCTCCCCAAGGACATCTCTAGAAGAAACTACCTTTCAGTCGACCTGGAAGGGTTCCACTCGACCAACTGGAAGACACTCGACCATGAAGCCAACCACTCGACCGCCAGGAGATCTAAAGCCAGTCTGCACACAAACGGTCGGTCATTAAGTAGCTTTATGGTCATCATAGCACTTTATGTGGGCGCTACTAAGAACCCCTATCTTAATGTACCTTAATCCCTGCATAATCGAGGGCTGGAGGGGTCAAGAACTCTATATAGCCACCCCTCCTCGGTGTAAAGGGTTCGCACCCCTGTAACTCATACGCACAAAATACAGTCGACCACCTCCGGGCTCCGAGACGTAGGGCTGTTACTTCCTCCGAGAAGGGCCTGTACTCGTAAACATCTTGCGTATACAACTACTCCATAGCTAGGATCTTGCCTCTCCATACCTACCCCCCATTCTACTGTCAGACTTAGAACCACGACAGGCGCTGCCCCCCTTCCCTAGTCCAATTCGGACCCAAGGGGGAGGGGGCGCGCGGCCTGCCCTTGCTGGCCCTCTCTCTATCTCTCCAGTAAGGCCCATGTGGCCCATTAGTTCCCCAGGGGGTGGGTTCCGGTAACCCTTCGGCACTCCTGCTTTCTCCGAAATCACCCGGAACACTTCTGGTGTCCGAATATAGCCGTGCAATATATCAATCTTTATGTCTCAACCATTTCGAGAATCCTCGTCATGTACGTGATCATATCCGGGACTCCGAACTACCTTTGGTACATCAAAACACATAAACTCGTAATACCGATCGTCACCGAATGTTAAGCATGCGGACCCTACGGGTTCGAGAACTATGTAGACATGACCTAGACACGTCTTCGGTCAATAACCAATAGCGGAACTTGGATGTTCATATTGGCTCCCACATATTCTACGAAGATCTTTATCGGTCAAACCGCATAACAACATAGTTGTTCCCTTTGTCATCGGTATGTTACTTGCCCGAGATTCGATCGTCGGTATCTCAATACCTAGTTAAATCTCGTTACCTGCAAGTCTCTTTACTCGTTCCATAATGCATCATCCCGCAACTAACTCATTATTTACATTGCTTGCAAGGCTTATAGTGATGTGCATTACCGAGAGGGCCTAGAGATACCTCTCCGACAATCAGAGTGACAAATCTTAATCTCGATCTATGCAAACTCAACAAACACCATCGGAGACACCTATAGAGCACCTTTATAATCACCCAGTTACGTTGTGATGTTTGGTAGCACACAAAGTGTTCCTCCAGTATTCGGGAGTTGCATAATCTCATAGTCATAGGAACATGTATAAGTCATGAAGAAAGCAATAGCAACATACTAAACGATCAAGTGCTAAGCTAACAGAATGGGTCAAGTCAATCACATCATTCTCCAATGATGTGATCCCGTTAATCGAATGACAACTCATGTCTATGGGTAGGAAACTTAACCATCTTTGATTCAACGAGCTAGTCAAGTATAGGCATACTAGTGACACTCTGTTTGTCTATGTATTCACACATGTACTAAGTTTCCGGTTAATGCAATTCTAGCATGAATAATAAACATTTATCATGATATAAGGAAATATAAATAACAGCTTTATTATTGCCTCTAGGGCATATTTCCTTCAGTCTATCACTTGCACTAGAGTCAATAATCTAGATTGCACAGTAATGTTTTAACACCCATGTAGTCTTGGTGCTGATCATGTTTTGCTCATGAGAGAGGCTTAGTCAACGGGTCTGCAACATTTAGATCTGTATGTATCTTGAAAATCTCGATGTCTCCCTCCCTGACTTGATCGCGGATGGAATTGAAGCGTCTCTTGATGTGCTTGGTTCTCTTGTGAAATCTGGATTTCTTTGCCAAGGCAATTGCACCAGTATTGTCACAAAAGATTTTCATTGGACCCGATGCACTAGGTATGACACCTAGATCGGATATGAAATCCTTCATCCAGACTCCTTCATTTGCTGCTTCTGAAGCAGCT
This sequence comes from Aegilops longissima, assembly GCA_021605205.1. NCBI lineage: Eukaryota > Viridiplantae > Streptophyta > Magnoliopsida > Poales > Poaceae > Aegilops > Aegilops longissima. The sequence continues at coordinate 479,502,697 of CM038677.1, read as the reverse complement.
ATGTACTCTGCTACCTCTTGAGCACTGCGTTGGTTTTCCCTTGAAGAGGAAAGGGTGATGCGGTAAAGTAGCGTAAGTATTTCCCTCAGTTTTTGAGAACCAAGGTATCAATCCAGTAGGAGGCCATGCTCAAGTCCCTCGCACCTACACAAACAAGTAAAAACCTCGCAACCAACGCAATAAAGGGGTTATCAACACTACAAAAAAAGACACATCCATGACATTTTGGGACGAACAATTTTTTTTCTGTCATACATATGACACTTCTATGACGATAATTGTGACAAAACCCGGTATCATCATAGATGTGGTGGGCTCCTACTTCTATGACAAAAAATCATGACAGAAAATGGGTTTTTCGTCCTGGGCGGTCCGGAGACGCAGCTGCATGACATTCTTTGGGCCGTCCATGACGGAAAAAAAACCGTGGTAGAAGCGAGGGGGAGGAAAATTTCGGGGAGTTCCCGTTACGATGGGGAGGTCGGGGCGAAGCGATGCGTGTTTCTCTCGTACGCGTCGTAGGCGTTGGCTCTAATCAACCCGAAGCGATGCGTTGGGCTCTAATCGAACCCGAGTGATTACACTGCAGAGCTACGCGTTCTTCGAACCGGAGCGATCGATCGATGGCTGTTAATCGAACCCGATCGAGCGATTCTTCGCCATCGCTGCTAATCAAGCCGATCGATTGATGAACAAAGGCGCGCTGGGGGGGTTGGATGAAGTGAGTGATGGCTGCTACGCCTTGAGCTTGCGTTGGTTTTCCTCAAGAGGAGAGGATGATGCAGCACAAGATCATAAGTATTTCCCTCAGCTTTTGAGAACCAAGGTATCAATCCAAGAGGAGGCCACGACAAGTCCCTCGTACATGCACAAAGCGATAGCTACTGCAACCAACGCTATTAGGGGTTGTCAATCCTTCACGGTCACTTACGAGAGTGAGATCTGATAGAGATAATATTTTTGGTATTTTTGGTATATAGATGCAAAGTGAAAAGTAAAAACAAAGCAAGTATAAAAGTGATGGAGATTGATATGATGAGAATAGACCCGGGGGCCATAGGTTTCACTAGTGGCTTCTCTCAAGAGCATAAGTATTCTACGATGGATGAACAAATTACTGTTGAGCAATTGACAGAATTGAGCATAGTTATGAGTATATCTAGGTATGATCATGTATATAGGCATCACGTCCGAGACAAGTAGACCGAAATGATTCTGCATCTACTACTATTACTCCACTCATCGACCGCTATCCAAAGATGCATCTAGAGTATTAAGTTAAAACAGAGTAACACCTTAAGCAAGATGACATGATGTAGAGGAATAAATTCATGCAATATGATAAATACCCCATCTTGTTATCCTCGATGGCAACAATACAATACGTGCCTTGCAACCCTTTCTGTCACTGGGTAAGGACACCGCAAGATTGAACCCAAAGCCATGCACTTATCCCATTGCAAGAACTACCAATCTAGTTGGCCAAACCAAACGGATAATTCGAAGAGACTTGCAAAGATAACTCAATCATACATAAAAGAATTCAGATAAGATTCAAATATTATTCATAGATAAGCTGGATCATAAACCCACAATTCATCGGTCTCAACAAACACACCGCAAAAATAAGATTACATCGAATAGATCTCCACGAGAGAGGGGGAGAACATTGTATTGAGATCCAAAAAGAGAGAAGAAGCCATCTAGCTACTAGCTATGGACCCGAAAGATGAAGTAACCTACTCACACTTCATCGGAGAGGCTATAGTGTTTATGTAGAAGCCCTCCGTGGTGGATGCCCCCTTCGGCGGAGCTCCGGAACAGGCCCCAAGATGGGATCTCGTGGATACAGGAAGTTGCGGCGGTGGAATTAGGTTTTGGCCCTGTTTTGATCGCTTGGGGTGCGTGAGGTATATATAGGAGGAAGGAGTACGTCGGTGGAGCAACAGGGGCCCACGAGGCGGGGCGCGCCAGGGGGGGGGGCGCCCCACCCTCGTGACCGCCTCCGTTGTTCCTTGCGTAGGGTCCAAGTCTCCGGATCACGCTCGTGAGAAAATCACGCTCAAGGATTCATTCCGCTTGGACTCCGTTTGATATTATGTTTCTTCAAACACCAAAAAGGCAAAAAAAGCAATTACAGGCTGGGCCTCCGGTTAATAGGTTAGTCCCAAAATAATATAAAAGTGGAAAATAAAGCCCAATATAGTCCAAAACAGTAGATAAAGTAGCATGGAGCAATCAAAATTATAGATACGTTGGAGACGATCGCATCATCCCAAGCTTAATTCCTCGCTCGTCCTCGAGTAGGTAAATGATAAAAGAGAATTTTGATGCGGAGTGATACTTTGGCATAATTTCAATGTAAATCTTCTTAATCATGGTATGAATATTCAGATCCGAAAGATTCAAGACAAAAGTTCATATTGACATAAAATAATAATACTTCAAGCATACTAACTAAGCAATTATGTCTTCTCAAAATAACATGGCCAAAGAAAGTTATCCCTACAAAATCATATAGTCCTGCTATGCTCCATCTTCCCCACACAAAATATTTAAATCATGCACAACCCGATGACAAGCCAAGCAATTGTTTCATACTTTAACATTTTCAAAACTTTTTAAATCTTCACGCAATACATGAGCGTGAGCCATGGATATAGCACTATATGTGGAATAGAATGGTGGTTGTGGAGAAGACAAAAAGAGGGAAGATAGTCTCACATCAACTAGGCGTATCAATGGGCTATGGAGATGCCCATCAATAGATATCAATGTGAGTGAGTAGGGATTGCCAAGAAACGGATGCACTAGAGCTATAAGTATTTGAAAGCTCAACAAAAGAAACTAAGTGGGTGTGCATCCAACTTGCTTGCTCACAAAGACCTAGGGCATTTGAGGAAGCCCATCATTGGAATATACAAGCCAAGTTCTATAATGAAAAATTCCCACTAGTATATGAAAGTTACAAAACGAGAGACTCGCTATCATGAAGATCAAGGTGCTACTTTGAAGCACAAGTGTGGTAAAAGGATAGTAACATTGTCCCTTCTCTCTTTTTCTCTCATTTTTTTATTTTTTTGGCCTTTTCTCTTCTTTTTTCATGGCCTCTTTTTTTTCGTCCGGAGTCTCATCCCGACTTGTGGGGGAATCATGGTCTCCATCATCCTTTCCTCACTTGGGACAATGCTCTAATAATGATGATCATCACACTTTTATTTTTCTTACAACTCAACAATTACAACTCGATACTTAGAACAATATATGACTCTACATGAATGCCTCCGGCGGTGTACCGGGATATGCAATGATTCATGAGTGACATGTATGAAAGAATTATGAATGGTGGCTTTGCCACAAATACAATGTCAACTACATGATCATGCTAGCAATATGACAATGATGGATTGTGTAGTAATAAACAGAACGGTGGAAAGTTGCATGGCAATATATCTCGGAATGGCTATGGAAATGCCATGATAGGTAGGTATGGTGGCTGTTTTGAGGAAGGTATATGGTGGGTGTATGATACCGGCGAAAAGTGCGCAGTATTAGAGAGGCTAGCAATGGTGGAAGGATGGGAAAAAGTGCGTATGATCCATGGACTCAACATTAGTCATAAAGAACTCATATACTTATTGCAAAAATCTATAAGTTATCAAAGCAAAGTATTACGCGCATGCTCCTAGGGGGATAGATTGGTAGGAAAAGACCATCGCTCGTCCCCGACCGCCACTCATAAGGAATACAATCAATAAATAAATCATGCTCCGAGTTCATCACATAACGGTTCACCATACGTGCACGCTACGGGAATCACAAACTTCAACACAAGTATTGTTTAAATTCACAACTACTCAACTAGCATGACTCTAATATCACCATCTTCATATCTCAAAACAATTATCAAGCATCAAACTTATCTTAGTATTCAACACACTCAAAAGAAAGTTTCACATATCTTGAATACCAAGTATATTAACATTAAGCAAATTATCATGCTATTAACGACTCTCAAAATAATCTAAGTGAAGCATGAGAGATCAAGTTTATTTAAAAAAAAATCCACCACCGTGCTCTAAAAGATCTAAGTGAAGCACTAGAGCAAAAATTATCACGCTCAAAAGATATAAGTGAAGCACTATGAGCAAAAACTATCAAGCTCAAAAGATATAAGTGAAGCACATAGAGTATTCTATCAAATTCCAATTCATGTATGGCTCTCTCAAAAGGTGTATACAGCAAGGATGATTGTGGTAAACTAACAAGCAAAGACGCAAATAATACAAGACGCTCCAAGCAAAACACTTATCATGTGGTGAATAAAAATATAGCTCCAAGTAAATTACCGATGGAAGTGGATGAAAGAGGGGATGCCTTCCGGGGCATCCCCAAGCTTTGAGTTTTTGGTGTCCTTGGATTATCTTGGGGGTGCCATGGGCATCCCCAAGCTTAGGCTCTTGCCACTCCTTGTTTCATAATCCATCAAAAGAATTCACCCAAAACTTGAAAACTTCACAACACAAAGCTCAATAGAAATCTCGTGAGCTCCGTTAGAGAAAGAAAACAAAAGACTACTTTAAGGTACTGTAATGAACTCATTCTTTATTTATATTGGTGTTAAACCTACTGTATTCCAACTTCTCTATGGATCATAAACTATTTTACTAGCCATAGATTCATCAAAATAAGCAAACAGCACGCGCAAAACAGAATCTGTCAAAAACAGAACAGTCTGTAGTAATCTGTAACTAACGCAAACTTCTGGAACGCAAAAAATTCTACCAAAACTATACGACCTGGAAAATTTGTTTATTGATAAGCATCAATTGGAATCAGTATTTTATCACGTTCTGGTGATTTTTAACAATTCGAGCACTGAGCGCAAAGTTTCTGGAAATTACAGCAAGATCAAATAACTATCATCCAAGAAGATCCAATAGGTCTAGTTTGGCACAAACACTAACTAAAACATAAAACAACATCTAAACAGAGGCTATATGGATTATTTGTTCCTAAACAGGAGCAAAAACAAAAAATATAAAATAAAATTGGGTTGCCTGCCAACAAGCGCTATCGTTTAACGCCCCTAGCTAGGCATAAAAGCGAGGATAGATCTAGGTATTGCCATCTTTGGTAGGCAATTCTTCAATGAGGCATCTATCTTTTTTTATAGAGGTCTTTCTCTCTAGTAATTATCAAACTTTTAGGCATAAGATCGAAAAATTCATTTGTAGCAAATGGTTCCTTAATGCTAGTAAAAAGACCGGGATGAATACTTATAGATTCAAGATCCGCAGTTTCCTTACTAGATGATTCACCCTTATTTTTAGGAACATACATAAGCTTGGAAATTTTAGTGGGAGGACTAGGAGTATTCTTTATGGAAGAAAAAGTGGTTCCCAAGTTGGTAATGATACCCTCAAGTTTATTGATTCGAGTGGAATCTAGATTTATTTTCTCATTAACCATAGGTTCCTTCTCCTTAATATTTTTCAAAGTCATTCCTACCTTAGATCCATATTGAGTAATTTGATTATGGATCTTTTTATCTAGATTTTCAATTGATTCAATGGTAGCAACTTTGTTTTCAATAATTTCGAGCCTTTGCATAACATGCTCCAAAGTTAACATAGTTCCATTAACCAAAAGAGGTGGTGACCCAAATAAATCTATTAAAGCATTATAAGAATCAAAAGTATGGCTACCCAAGAAATCCCCTCCGGTAATGGTATCAAGGATATATCTATACCAAGGATTAGCACCTACGTAAAAACTACAAAGAAGAACTGAAGTAGATTGCTTCCTGGTAGATCTATTTTGAGCATTGCAAATTCTATACCAAGCGTCTTTTAGATTTTCTTCCTCCCTTTGCTTAAAATTTAGAACTTCATTCTCGGGAGATAACGGAGAAGATATGAGACTAGTCATGATGGCAAGCAAGCAAACTAACACACGAGCAAACAAACGGACGAGGAAAAGGCAAAGGGAAAAAGAGGAGGAGATTGGGAAAGAGAGGGCGAATAAAACGGCAAGGGTGAAGTGGGGGAGAGGAAAACGAGAGGCAAATGGCAAATAATGTAATGCGAGAGATAGGGATTGTGATGGGTACTTGGTATGGTTGACTTTTATGAGACTCCATGGCAACAGCGCCGAAATCCTTCTTGCTACGCCTTGAGCTTGCGTTGGTTTTCCCGAAGAGGAGAGGATGATGCAGCAAGAGCGTAAGTATTTCCCTCAGTTTTGAGAACCAAGGTATCAATCCAAGAGGAGGCCACGCACAAGTCCCTCGTACCTGCACAAAACGATAGCTACTCGCAATCAACGCGATTAGGGGTTGTCAATCCCTTCACGGTCACTTACGAGAGTGAGATCTGATAGAGATAATATTTTTGGTATTTTTGGTATATAGATGCAAAGTGAAAAGTAAAAAAGCAAAGTAAAAACAAAGCAAGTATAAAAGTGATGGAGATTGATATGATGAGAATAGACCTGGGGGCCATAGGTTTCACTAGTGGCTTCTCTCAAGAGCATAAGTATTCCACGGTGGATGAACAAATTACTGTTGAGCAATTGACAGGATTGAGCATAGTTATGAGTATATCTAGGTATGATCATGTATATAGGCATCACGTCCAAGACAAGTAGACCAAAACGATTCAGCATCTACTACTATTACTCCACTCATCGACCGCTATCCAGCATGCATCTAGAGTATTAAGTTAAAAACAGAGTAACGCCTTAAGCAAGATGACATGATGTAGAGGAATAAATTCATGCAATATGATAAATACCCCATCTTGTTATCCTCGATGGCAACAATACAATACGTGCCTTGCAACCCTTTCTGTCACTAGGTAAGGACACCGCAAGATTGAACCCAAAGCCATGCACTTCTCCCATTGCAAGAACTACCAATCTAGTTGGCCAAACCAAACGGATAATTCAAAGAGACTTGCAAAGATAACTCAATCATACATAAAAGAATTCAGAGAAGATTCAAATATTATTCATAGATAAGCTGGATCATAAACCCACAATTCATCGGTCTCAACAAACACACCGCAAAAAGAAGATTACATCGAATAGATCTCCACAAGAGAGGGGGAGAACATTGTATTGAGATCCAAAAAGAGAGAAGAAGCCATCTAGCTACTAGCTATGGACCCAAGGTATGAAGTAAACTACTCACACTTCATCGGAGAGGCTATGGTGTTGATGTAGAAGCCCTCCGTGGTGGATGCCCCCTCCGTGAGCTCCTAACAGGCCCCAAGATAGGATCTCGTGGATACAGGAAGTTGCGGCGGTGGAATTAGGTTTTTGGCTCCTGTTCTGATCGTTTGGGGGTACGTAGGTATATATAGGAGGAAGTAGTACGTCGGTGGAGCAACAGGGGCCCCACGAGGCAGGGGCGCGCCCTAGGGAGGGGCCCCACCCTCGTGACCACCTCCATTGTTCCTTGGCATAGGGTCCAAGTCTCCTGGATCACGTTCGGTGAGAAAATCACGTTTCCGAAGGTTTCATTCCGTTTGGACTCCGTTTGATATTCTGCTTTCTTGAAACATTGAAAAAGGCAAAAACAAGAATTACAGGCTGGGCCTCCGGTTAATAGGTTAGTCCCAAAAATAATATAAAAGTGGAAAATAAAGCCCAATATAGTCCAAAACAGTAGATAAAGTAGCATGGAGCAATAAAAAATTATAGATACGTTGGAGACGTATCAGTGGCGTTGCCTCTGGATGAACAGGACCCCGTGGTGTGGAGGGCTAGATGAAGAGTAGACGGTGGGGTGGCCGTGGAGGGGTGGATGAACAGGACCCCGTGGTGTGGAGGGCTGGATGAACAGTAGACGGTGGGGTGGTCGTGGAGGGGTGGTTGAACAGGACTGAGGGAGTCCTGGATTAGGGGGTATCCGGACAGCCGGACTATATACATCGTCCGGACTATTGAAGCGTGAAGATACAAGACTCAAGACTTCGACCCGTGTCCGGATGGGACTTTCCTTGGCGTGGAAGGCAAGCTTGGCGATCCGGATATTATATTTCCTTCCTTGTAACCGACTCCATGTAAACCCTAACCCTCTCCGGTGTCTATATAAACCGGAGAGGTTGGTCCTTAGAAGGCCGATCACAATTACAATCATACCATCATAGGCTAGCTTCTAGGGTTTAGCCTCTACGATCTCGTGGTAGATCTACTCTTGTACTACCCATATCTTCAATATTAATCAAGCGAAGCAGGGTTTCACCTCCATCGAGAGGGCCCAACACAGGTAAACATATGTGTCCCTTGCTTCCTGTTACCATCAACCTAGACGCATGATCGGGACCCCTACCCGAGATCTGCCGGTTTTGACACCGACATTCATGCTTTCAATTGAGAGTTCCTCGGTGTCGTCGCTACGGGGCTCGATGGCTCCTTCAACCATCGTCAATAACACGGTCCCGGGTGAGACCTTTCTCCCCGGACAGATCTTCGTGTTCGGCGGCTTTGTCCTGCAGCCAATTCGATTGGCCATCTCGAGCAGATCGATAGCTACACCCCTGTCCACCAGATCAGGATCGGAAACCTGAATTACATGACGGATATCCGCGGAGACTGGATCACCGACGAATTTGTGCCCATGCCAGGAGCACCGGACAGTCACGACGAGCACGGCTTAGACCTGTTGTCGGACAAAGCTCGGGGTATCACCCCCGCAGTAGCCTCGGACCTAAATCCGGAACAGGCCGCGTTACCTAAGGACGGAGGGCTGGACCCCGCCCCACAGGTCGCACACTCATCGGCGGTGGAGCCGAACACGGGCCTTACCTCTATGGTGGCCTGTGACTCCGGACCCCCGGATTCGTATCAGATGTTGGTTCCGGCCCGCGTACTCCCGAGCCAGTCGAGCCAGGTTGGGCTCCGGTAATGGAGTTCACCGCTACGGACATCTTTCAGCACTTGCCCTTCGGCGACATGCTGAATTCGTTGAAAACTCTCTCTTTGACAGAAAATTCTGGGCCAAACTATGTCCGGCTCGAGTGGGAAGCAGGCGACGAAGAAATTCGTTGCCCACCCACCACCCACTTCACAGCCATGGTCGATGATTTAACCGACGTGCTTGATTTTGACTCCGAAGGCATCGACGGTATGGACGACGATGCAGGAGAAGATTCGGAAACTATGGGGCACTGGACTTCTCCCTCGTCATACGACATATACATGGTGGATACGCCCAAAGAGGAAAAAGGCGACAATCCGGACGACAAAACCCCCGGGCAAAAGCCACAGCGACGGCGCAGACGCCGTTTTAAGTCCAGCAGCAGTAAAAATAGCGACAAGAGCGCCAGAGGGATCGATACTACAGTCAAATCCATAGGCAACAACGACCATACGGACCCAGCGATGGAGCAGGGCGAACCAGGCCACCCCGAGCACAGTTCGGAGCAGACGCCCGAGAACAATGATCCCAACGGACGAGGTCATCAAACCGAACAAGCACAAGAAAACAGTCCGGATGACGATGCATTCATCATCCCGGAAGAACACGTGGAACAAGATAACCTCCACAGAAAGCTTATGGCCACCACAAGAAGCCTAAAGAAGCAGAAGCAATGGCTCAAAGCCGCACAGGAAACGCTCAACCATAGATGGAATAAAGTGCTAGACTCTAAAGAAAGATACGGTGATGATCTCCATACAAAGAGATATCCAAAATGCAAGCTACTGCCAGAATTCGACGACGAAGCCGTGCCACTTCATAACCGCAATAAAACGGCTACCGCCGCCGCGCACGATCTACGTGAGCACCTGGATAAGAAAGCTGGCGCGGCCAGGTCCATTTATGGATCTAAAGGACACACCCCGGCGAGGGACTATGGTCACCAAAATGATTATGCCAATCGAATAACAGTTCGGAATAAACACCGGACACAACAACAGCCGACGGCATGCAACAGCAAGTCCAGATACAGAGGGGCTGCTCACCCCCTGTGCATTACCGAAGAAGTACTGGACCATGAATTTCCACAGGGATTTAAACCTGTGAATATAGAGGCATACGATGGAACAACAGACCCAGGTGTCTGGATTAAGGATTTTATCCTGCATATACATATGGCTCGTGGGGATGACCTCCACGCCATCAAATACCTTCCCCTCCAACTGAAGGGACCAGCCCGACACTGGTTGAAAAGCCTCCCCAAAAATTCAATTGGGAGTTAGGAGGAACTCGAGGACGCTTTCAGGGCCAATTTTCAAGGGACCTATGTCCGGCCTTCGGATCTTGACGATTTAAGTCACATAATCCAACAACCCGAGAGTCCGCCTCAAGCTTTGGAACAGATTCCTCACTAAGAAGAACCAAATTGTCGATTGTCCGGACGCCGAAGCTTTAGCGGCATTCAAACACAGCATCCGTGACGAGTGGCTCGCCAGACACCTCGGCCAAGAAAAGCCGAGGACAATGGCAGCCTTAACAAGCCTCATGACCCGCTTTTGCGTGGGTGAAGATAGCTAGCTAGCCCGTAAAGGCACCAGCGACCCCAGCACATCCGAAATAAGGGATGGCAACGGGAAGCCACGGCGTAATAAAAACAAACGCCCAAATAAGGAAGAGAGCCCGGATAACACAACGGTTAATGCCGGATTCAGGGGCTCTCAACCTGATCAGCAAAAGAAGCCATGTAAAGGCAGTAAAGAGGGACCGTCCGGTCTGAATAGAGTCCTAGACAGACTATGCCAAATTCACGGCACCCCTGACAAACCTGCGAACCACATGCACAGAGAGTACTGGGTCTTCAAGCAGGCCGGCAAATTAAATGCCAAACACAAGGGAAGGGAAACACCAAGTGAAGACGAGGATGAACCTCGCCAGCCGAACGCTGAGGGATAGAAAAAATTCCTGCCAGAGGTTAAAACAGTGAACATGATCCATGCGACTCACACATCCATGAGAAGGCACGAACGCGCGCATAGAGACGTGCTCGATATAGAGCCCATCGTACTCACACCTAACCACTGGACATCTCATCCGATCACCTTCAATCACTCGGACGACCGAACCAGTATTCGGCGCGGAGGATCAAAGGCCTTGGTGCTTGACCCAATAATCGATGGATACCATCTCACCCACGTCCTTATGGACGGCGGTAGCAGTCTCAATTTAATATATGAGGATACCGTCCGCAGGATGGGGATAGACCCATCCAGAATTAACCAAAGCAACACCACCTTTGAAGGGGTGATACCAGGCGTTGAAGCCCACAGCAGGGGCTCCGTCGTACTGGAGGTAACATTCGGCTCTCCAGGCAACTCCAGAAGCGAAGAGCTACTCTTCATCATCGCACCCTTCCAAAGCAACTATCATGCATTGCTTGGAAGAACGGCCTTCGCCCGCTTCAACGCATTGCCGCACTATGGCTACCTTACACTCAAGATGCCCGATCCACGTGGCATCATCACCGTTAGAGGAATCACAGAGCGCTCTTCACGCATAGAGGAACTCGCGACGGCCTTAGCGGCCGGACTATAAGCGGCCTCAAAAATCAGAAAACATGACTGGTCATTAAAGACCACAGACTCGGTTAGACGAGTCTGGTCGCCCGGATAAAATGGAATCAGGGCACCGTATATGTAATCCCATAGTGGACACCAGGGGCTATACATATTTAATACATCCCCACACTTGGCTCAACCTTATTGGCAGGCCAACATCTTACATTTTTACTATCCATCGCATACTTACGTTGTACTCTCCTACGAGTTGTCTTTCTTCACAGACAACGTTCGTGCGATACCCTTCCAGGATATGGCACAACGGAGACAAAGGCGCAGACGTGCAGCAGGGCCCCGTTCAACAGGTTTCTTTTTAGATTAAGCCCCTATGTAAACCTTTTCTATTGCCTCTTGTTGTTTAACCATCCCATGGGTTTCATACCCGTAGAGGATACTGCCGTTTTTGGCATTTCGCCACGACAGATTAACGCACGTACCTGGAAACACGGGGTTTATAATGAATGGGCATTCTTGAGCCCATCGTCTGTTATTAAGTCTGAATACCTTCGGGAGTGTTCGGCGTCACGAGTTTGGCCTTATATGCAGCAGCTCCGAATCATGTCTTTGGTCAAATGTTGGGTTTGCCCGGCTCCTGGGTTTGCCGCCTTACGTTCCGTTATTATCGGCTAAGGTGGCCAAAGGAGAACTACTGCGATTGTGCCTGGTTATTCGGATGAGCACCTCAAGAGAGAAAGCCGAAAACCGATCGCCATGATACAATGGAGACTTTCAACCACTCGAAGACTTATCGGAATCTTTAGGATCCCTCCGCATTAATGAAGGACCGTTTCCCGTTCATGTACACACGCGCCCGTATTCGGATGCACGCGAAGGTTCCAGGGGCTACACAGTAGCCCCAACATTAGACTCCCATGGCTAAGCGAAAGTGTTACAGCTATATAGTCCGGTTGCCTAGTTCGACGTGCGATCACCTCCTTAATGGACCAAGACGTTGGATCAAGTGTGATTAAGCATATTTTTTGCGAACACCCGCGCATTGTCTGCGTGGGGGCTGAAGCCAACGACTGCTATCTTTCGGATTACACATTCTGCACACCACTTACGAACTGCACGCTGAACGCAAGTGCACGTCATTCTTTGAACCAAGTGTGCTGCAGTACTCACACGAGTGAACTTCTCGTCGGAAAAAATTGCACGCGTTATTTTTTTGGTACTGTTTTTGCTCTAATCTTTTAACCGTTTATCGGAATGAGACGTGTAATATACCGTTGAAAAGCTATGGATTAGGCGCAACTTCAGCATGTTGAACACTTTTCGAGATTCCACACGGTTTAAGAGCAGTTTTGAAAATGGTGCGGCCCATGACGAGTGGCAGCGAGCGTTTTTTCGCGATTTCTTCTAAACTGCTCGTCAGAATGAAGCACACGATACGCCGTTGGATAGATATCGTCGAGGCGCATATTTTTTCATATATAAATTTTTCTCTAATTCCTTACGTTTTAAGAGCAGTTTCAAATTTACTAAATCGCGAAATTCTGTTTTTCAAAAAATTTCAAATTTTTGGTACTGTTTTCGCTCCAGTTTTTGAACCATTTGTCGAAACGAGGCGTGTGATACGCCGTTGGAAAGCTACTTAACGAGGCGAACTTTCATATGTTGAAATATTTTTGAAATTCCTTACGGTTTTAAGTTAATTTTAAAAATGGTGCGGCGAACGACGAGTTGCAGCGGTCGTTTTTTGTAAAAAAATTACAAACCGCTTGTCAAAATGATTCAAATGATACGGCCTTTGAAAGATATCAACGAGCCACAACTTTTCATTTAGAACACTCTTTCTAATTTCTTATGGTTTAAGAGCAGTTTTAAAATTAGCGAAATGCGGACACTCTGTTTTTGCAACACTAAAATTGACGAAGTGAACTCCATCGACGGAAAAGAGCATCGCTTCGGATGTAAAGGCGCATCAGATCCGACGGGCAAGCGAAATGCATGATTTCTTTTGTCTTGATTTTCGTTATTCTTTTTTCAGTCGGACACCACATGAGCTGCATCCGACGACTAAGCGCACCGCAGTTTCTAATCAAGTTGACTGATTCCGCACTGCATCAGACAGTCAAGTGAACTTCATGATTTCTTTTGTCGAACGTATATTTTTTTAGACAAGTTTTTGTTGTCTTTTCTTTTCAATTTTTTTAAACGAGAGTGGACCGCAGTGAGGAGGCAAGTGAACCGCGACATATATCGAAGTGAACCTCATTACTATCTTTTGTTGTCGCGCTAAATTTTTATCACTTCCATTTTTTGGGCACAAATGTACAACATCACCCTCAAAAGTGAACCACATCTGAGGACCAAAAGCACTGCATGCGTTGATGTAGTCGGCTGATTTTTAAAGCACACGAAACAAATTGCACTTCATACATAGGGATAATAAAACATATTCTTTTTACACAAACTAAGTGCACTTCAAAACAATTCTCCAAAATGTAAGCAGACTACATAGCGAGGCGATATATCTTGCATCGTTGAACTTTTTGAGCTGCATAGTTTTTGTTCACAAGAGGTGTACAACAAGCAAACCACTAGCGTATCATAAGCTCCCCGCATCCACACTACAGGTTTTGTTTATAATGAACATAATATATTCAACACTCTTTTCCAATCGACACGAACCAAAATCCTCGGCAACACCAAACTGGGGGTTCGCCTGACTCCACCACCGTGCTGGAAGAACCTCACTCAAGAAAAAAGAGAGCCGCAAGTCATGCACCACCGGACTGCATAATCGAAACCACATGATGCGAAGTGCACAATCCAAAATCTGCAAAAAAAAAAGAGAGCAAATAAAGCTTTCGAATCAGTACATGGGCAACTAGTGCTTTTCAAAGATTGCATTGTCAACGCTGCATGCTGCCCACACACAAACATTGAACTCCTAGCACATCAGTAGTTAACACTTTGCCTAAATAAATAAAGCAAATTGCACAAAATCATTTTCTTGGGGCAGTATGAACCGCACAACCCCGACGACGAGCTGTAGGGACACGATTTTGCAAACTCGAGATGAATTTGATGAACATCTGCAGTGCACTAGGGAAGAAATGGGTCGCAGCAGCCTTAGGAATTTCCTATCCACGCAAGGAAACTGCACGCCGCGCCCAACGAAACTGCTTGACACCGCGCCAGGAAATTTGGTCCATTTTTCATTTTGACAGCGAACTACAAAACAAGATTCAGTGAGCTTCAACACGAAAATAAAATTAACTGCAACAGTTGGAGGAGAGGCGGATAGAGCTCGCCTTGTTCCACGAAAGCAGCGACCTTCAAAGCGGAGCAAAGAGCACCCATGCAGCGGGTAAGCGGATCCGCCGCCCGAGACGTGGATCCCGGCAGCGCAAGGACTGATCGCAGGAGCCGAGGAGGTTACTCGTTGCCACAACCTCACTGGTGGAAGGAGATGCGAGGATCCGGTGATGATGAGGAGGGGCGCGGTGGAGAAGATCCGCCAGCCTCCACGGGAACCGGCGTGGGGCTCAACCACGATGGGCCGATGTGGCCATGGCGGGTGAGGAGCCTGGTTGGGAAAGCCACGGCGGGCGGCATGTCCGATCCACGCCCGGCAGCAGCCTGGGCACTGGGCGGCGCACCTGGATCCAGGCCAGTCAGGAGGGAGGGGGTGGAGGGCGACGGCACCGGAGGAGGAAGGAGGCTGGGGAGAGCGGAGGCGGATCCGGTGCCTCAGGATCCCGGCAGATGCTGCCGGTGGAGGTAGAGGGAGCGCATGGTGTAGAGGAAGTGGTGGTGGCCGTGACGGGGCAGCGTGGTGGCAGTGACGGGGTGGCGCGGGTGGTGGCTGTGGCGGGCGCGGCGTGGTGGTGGCCGGGAGGGCGGCGTGTGGTGGTGGCGGGGCGGGCGGCGTGGTGGTGGGCGGGCGGGGCAGCAAGGAGGTGGTGGTTGGGCGGGCGGCACGGTGCTCGCCGGGAGGTGGAGAAGGAGGGGCATCGATGGGGAAGAGGTCAGCAGGGGCAGGGGGTAACGAGAGGTGGGAAGGTGGTCTTTTTCTTTATGCAGTTCGGCTGTTTTTATGTCTCAAGGGCGGTAGCTCTGATGTTCCTTCCGTGTGAAGAATAAGAAAGTGATGTGCGAGAATAAGACTCTTAAGGGTGTTATCATAATAGACCCACCTATATATATATATATATATATATATATATATATATATATATATATATATATATATATATATATATATATATATATATATATATATATATATATATATATATATGTAAACGTACATTGTGGGACACAATCATATTTTCAGGCAAACAGTATAAATATTGTCTAATAATCAAAATAAACATTGTTTTTACAATGATTTGGTTCATCACTCGAACATGACATTCTTCGAGCACTGCGCCTCTATTAGGCGGGAACCTTCAGTGACCTGCGCCAAGTAGTGCTCGGACGGATATTGGCCCCCCGCTGGATCTTGGGTCGCTATAATGGTGGCCTCCATATCCGTCCAATAGGCTTTAACGCGGGCAAGAGCCATTTGTGCACCCTCTATGCACGCCGACCTCCTCATGGCGTCGATCCGAGGCACGGCCCCAAGGAATTGCTGCACCAAGCCAAAGTAATCGTCGGCTTAGGCCCCTTCGCCAAAGATGGTCTATCACAGCCCGCATTGCAAGCCCGGACAGCTGTGAAGCTCCGCCACTGAGCAGCCATCTTGTCACTTAATGGCAGCGGGCGAGTGGGAGCATTGAATTGCGACGTAAAAGCTTCTCCACTTCCTTATCACCCCGATCCCGAAGAACTTGGCAGCGCCACCGTACTTTCGCCAAATCAGATATCTGGCGTCGCAGGACTCCGGCGTCCATCCAGGGGAGCGTACTTCAGATCGAAAAACTTCGTCCGCAGCAAGTAGGAGCCCCCAGCCGCAATTTTACCGACCTGTTGAAGTTCCTCCCACACACCCCTGAGCGCGGTCCGTATTTCCTTGGTGGCATTAAGCGCCTTGTCCAGCTCGGCTGAACTATCCTTATGCTCCTTTTAAGGAGCTCATACCGTCGCGCATTTTTAACTCAACGCCATTTCGGCTATCTTTTCTTCGCTTCGGCGATGAGCGACTGCTCGCTCTCAATTCTTGGCCGCCTTGTGGCAGCCGCATTGCTAACCCGAGCTTGTTCCTTGGCTCGACAAGTTTTGCCTCGTGGCCTCCACGGCAGCAGCACCATCTCGCAGTCCAACATGTTACATTAATATCATGCCGCCCCATATTTTCCTATACAAAGGAAGGCGAGCACATACCACGTGATTTGTCCAGCCGCTCGTTCACCAGCGTGATATCGCATCAATCGATTCAATCTGCTCGTTAGTTCGCCACTTCAATGGATCGGCGGGGCGGCGGACCCACAAGTACCTGCACGTATTTACAGCGTAGTCATTGATTTATGATCCCCCGTTTGCCGCCTAGGGCGGGCAACCAGAGTCTCAGGGGCTACTATCTATGGAGTACACCTAATGCGTGCCTCACAATCAAAAATAGTGTATTCTTTACTACATACCTCAAAGCCTCTGAGCAGACTTGTAAATGCTTCATTCAAACCGCTTGTAGCGGATGAAATCTTCTTGAGCACCGCGCTCATTAATGAGCGGTGCTCCTCCGAGCGCAGCTCGCCCAAGAGGGTCGAAGACGTCCGCCGGACATCAAACTGCGTCGACCCTTCCCATCGCCCTCGTGGGAGCCAAACGCCCGGGCTCGTGGCGGCCGACGATTGGCTTCCGGCTTGCAGATCCGGACTCCTCCGTGATTTACACCTCGGTGTCGCCCGCTTCATGAGCCGGAGAGGTGGGTGGGGTCTCACTCTCCATCATCTCCGGAGGAAGATCCACCGAAGACGAACTCTGTTGAGAAGGGCTGCTAGTCGGACTGCGAAAGATGAATCCTGGTTATTGATCTAGGAGGAACGCAGTACCTTCGAATTAAAAATTAACTTACAGCTCGGTGGAGGGCTGGCCCGTTGGTGGGCACGACGCGTGAGGGTGCCGTCGGGCAGAGCCCCTGGTGTTATCTTTTTCCCTGGTTTGGGCATCTCCGCCTCCGAGTCTTGGAGGCAGCCCTCTTCTTCCAGCTGGGAGGAGGCCTTAGCCTCCCTTCCCGACTATCCTCCTTAGGGAGGCAACAATTCCCTCGGTTCGATGCGAGGCGTGTGAAGTTCAGTTTCTTCGTTCTTCCCTTGCCTTTCCCTGAGGGCATTCTGCTGAGTACCCGGTCAAGCATCTCGGCCATGGTGGGACCAGGCGAGCCTTCAGGAAGTGGCGCCGAACACCTGATTCTCTCTGCCTTGCTGAGCCATTCTTGGCCACGGATGATTTTCAAAATAAACAATTATGACAAATACAAAAATAAGGTGTCCGGTATCAAGTTTACTTACTTGGGTATCTAGGCGATTGCAGCTTAGGCCCGCATCCTCAGTGGTGTCTGGACACTTTACTTTAGGTCCGAAGAATAATTTGCACATCCCTTCGAGCTTCAGGCCGAAGAAGTGCTTGACAGTCCGCGGACCCTCTGGATTGAATTCCCACATCCGGAGAGGCCGGCGTTGGCACGGCAACATCCGTCGGATTAACATCACTTGCATTATGCTGACAAGGCTAATGTCCCTCTCAAGAAGCTCTCGGATGCGGTTCTGCAGTACTGGAACATCACCAGCGGGCCCCCTATTCCGTCCTATCTCGGTCTAAGACGCTAGTTGTGACGGAGGGCCCGAGCGGAACACGGGGGTGGCCACCCACTTTGTGCCTCTGGGAGCCGTGACATAAAACCACCTCCACTGCCATACACTGGATACTTCTAGGAAAGAACCCTCTGGCCATGGGGCATCAGCGTTCCTGCTTATTACGGCACCTCCGCACTCCGTGTGTCGCCCCTCGATCATCTTCGGCTTCACATTGAAGGTCTTGAGCCATAAGCCGAGGCCTCGCACACTATAATGAACGACGAGATATGGAGGATAGCGTCCAGAGCTAGATCATGAAAATCCAACCCATAATAGAACATGAGCCCCCTCACAAAAGGATCGAGGGTAAGGCCCAAGCCACAGAGGAAGTGAGGAACGAACACGACGCACTCATTGGGCTCCGGCGTAGGGATGACCTGCCCTGGAGTAGGAAGCCTGTGCTGGATGTCGGCGGTCAGATATCCGACCTCTCTAAGCTTTGCAATGTCCTCCGCTTGAATCGAGGAGGACACCCACCGGCCTTGAGGGTCGGATCCGGACATATTGAAGGATCTGGGGTGTTGGAGCTTAGACCTCGGGTGTTAGAACTCGAGGTGCGGAAAGGCGCGAGGGAGATTGAAAAGAGGCATAGGCCTTGGCCGCTTTTATAAAGGGGTTGAATATCAAGAGTCCTTAGGGTGACCGCTTGAGGTTTACCGTACGGCACACGGAGTCATACCAACGGCCGTCGTAGGGCTACGCACGCCCTCATTAATGGAAGATCCCTTAATAAGAGGAACACGTTCTCTGCTTCGACAGGACGTTCCAATAAAACCGTCTCGCAGCGCGAGTCGAGGTGGGGCGAGAAGCACCGGTTCGTGTTGAACTAGGCCACGATGCGAAGGCACGGCGTACAAAGATTGCCACTGGATCAGATCTATGCTATGTTCCCTACAACGGTATGTAAGAATCCCCTCGTGGATCCGGACACGATCTAAATGTTCAATAATTACTTTGGAGTATTCGGAGGAGGAACCCGCCCTGCAATGCCGAAGACAAGACTGCGCGCCAGGCTCATCATCATTGAATCCTGGTTCAGGGGCTACTGAGGGAGTCCTGGATTAGGGGGTATCCAGACAACCGGACTATATACATCGTCCGGACTATTGAAGCGTGAAGATACAAGACTCAAGACTTCGACCCGTGTCCGGATGGGACTTTCCTTGGCGTGGAAGGCAAGCTTGGCGATCCGGATATTATATCCTTCCTTGTAACCGACTCCATGTAAACCCTAACCCTCTCCGGTGTCTATATAAACCGGAGAGGTTGGTCCTTAGAAGGCCGATCACAATTACAATCATACCATCATAGGCTAGCTTCTAGGGTTTAGCCTCTATGATCTCGTGGTAGATCTACTCTTGTACTACCCATATCTTCAATATTAATCAAGCAGGAAGTAGGATTTTACCTCCATCGAGAGGACCCGAACCTGGGTAAACATCTGTGTCCCTTGCTTCCTGTTACCATCAGCCTAGACGCACAGATCGGGACCCCCTAACCGAGATCTGCCAGTTTTGACACCGACAAGGACCCCGTGGTGTGGAGGGCTGGATGAACAGTAGACGGTGGAGGGGTGCCCGTGGAGGGGTGGTTGAACAGTAGCCGGTGGAGTAGCGCGCGGTGGAGGCTGGATGAACAGGAGCCCGTGGAGGATGGAGGAGGTCGACGGTAGCCCGTGGAGGCTGGAGGAGGTCGACGGTGGAGACGAACAATATCCCGTGGAGTCCCGTTTTGTGGTACGCCACACCTCCCGGCGAACAGGACCCCGCTTTCGACCGTGAAGCCCAACACAAGTCCTTTCGCCCATTTTATGCGACGCCACACCCTCCACCCTGTTTTTCACCATAGGAGGTCTGCTTCTCCGCTTTTGCGGTACGCCACACCCCTCCCGATCAACAGGACCCCCGTTTCGACCGTAGGAGGTCCGTTTCCTCCATTTTGCGGTACGCCACACCCCTCCCGATCAATAGGACCCCGTTCCGAACGTAGGAGGTCTGTTTCCTCCATTGTGCGGTACGCCAGGCCTCGTTTCCATCACCTGTTCCGTCCAAGCCGGTTGGCTCCCATGTGTTCCGTTGCCTCCTGATGAACACAACGCATTTCGTTGCCTCCCGATCAACACGACGCATTCCGTTGCCTCCCCATGAACACGACGCATTCCATTGCCTCCCGATCAACACGACGCATTATGTTGCCTTCCCATGAACACGACGACGACGTTGTTTCTCCATTCCAACCGAGCCATGTACACGAGCCCTGGCCATATGTATGCGCGAGTAGGCATTCGAGACCCTACCCGTATGTACGTACGTGACTGTCAGGCACTTCCTTGCGTGCGAAGATGTAGCTGGTGGGTCCCAGCAGTTAGGGGGAAACGTTTTTTTCGTGAAATACAGTAGCCCGTCCGGTGGGTCCCAGCTGTCAGGTGGAGGAATCATTATTTTCCGCGTATTAAGGAGGCACTTCCTTCCTGCGGCCGTGGACCCAGCTGTCAGCCTCTCCACGTACAGTCCACGTCCAATGGAAGTCGTTCTTTGATCACGTTGACCACGCCACCCGAGAGCACCAGGCGGTGGATGACGGCGAGGCCTAGGAAGGGACGACGGGAGCCGGGAAGACGCGGCAAGGGAAGCCAGCAGAGCGGAGTACGAGGGTTCACCGTTCGGCGGTGTGAGGCTGCTGCCGCCACAGGGCCTGCCAGCGGTGGGAATATTAGGGGCGGTGAGGCCTCTGGGCAAGACAGCCGGCCATGGAGGCAGGAGCATGCGCACGACCGCGCTGCTTTGGGCGGCCGGAGCAAGAAGTCCAAAGGTTGAAGTAGCACTACGGCCGTTGGATGGACATCGATGGTCACCGGAGCTAGAATCATTCATATTGACTAAAGTTGACAAAGGCCCCGCCCCACCAACTTAGTAGGCCCACAAGTCAGCCTCCCACCATGGTGGGTCCCAGCTAGCAGGGGGGGTATTCATTTTTTTGTGCGTAATAAGGAGGCACTTTCGATGGGTCCGAGCTGACAATGGGGGGAACGTTTTTTTCACGAAATACGCTGGCCCGTCCGGTGGGTCCCAGCAGTCAGGGGGGAAACGTTTTTTTCGTGAAATAAGGTGGCCCGTCCGGTGGGTCCCCGCTGTCAGGTGGAGGAATAATTATTTTGCACGAAATAAGGAGGCACTTCCTTCCGGCCGCCTGGACCCAGTTGTCAGCCTCTCCATGTACAGTACTCTTCCGATGGAAGTCGTTCGTTGACCACGTTGACCACGCCGCGCTGAGAGCACCAGGGCGGTGGTCTGGACAACGGCGAGGCCTAGGAAGGGGACGAGGCGGAGCCGGGGAAGACGCAGCAGTGGAAGCCCGCGCGGAGAGGAGTACGAGGGTTCACTGGTTCGGCTGTGGTGTGAGGCTGTCGTCGCCGAAGAATAACATGGGGTGTGGGTGAGTAGAGGGATGGCCTGGCCAGCGATGGGAGTAGTATGGGGCGGTGAGGCCTCCGCGGCATCACAGCCGGCCACGGGATGCAGGAGCACGTGACACAACCGGCGCTGCTTTGGGCGGCTGGAGCAAGAAGACCAGAGGTTGAAGAAGCACTACGGCCGTTGGATGGACATCGTACGATCACTGCAGCTAGAATCGTTTATATTGACTAAGTTGACAAAGCCCTTGATACGCGTCAACTTAGTAGGCCCACAACTCGGATTTGGCAGAGAACATATAGCCCATTTGCGATTTGTAAGAATGTACAGCCCATTTTTTAATTCTAATGGAATTTACTACAGCTCATTTACAGTTTGTTAAAAGTACAACCCAACTTCTAGCTAGGACAACGATAAATAATTTCAAACAACCGCTCAAAACAGAATTCAAAAAAAATTCCCACATTTTGATGGGATCCGAAATATTTTTATCCGAAATTTCTAGTCAGGTTAAATATAATTTCAAAATAAAGTTGTATTACGTTAAAATCCAACAAAATATTGCGCAAGAACAAGTAATGAAATTAAAATTTCCAATTTCCAAAAATAATATATTTTCAAACTAATTACGTGTTTGGTGCATAGTAATTGCCCAGTTATTATAATTACATCCCATTTATTATTTCTTAAAGTCCATTTTCTTGTTAAGCCTAATGCATACCTCCTAGGAAACTTTGCAGCCAATGAAGCGGATAACAAGTTGACCGGATATTGTGTACAACTGTCGCCCCGATTGCATTGCTGATGTTGAAAAAAAGGCATGTGTAGTACAAGACAACCTAACATGGTTACTCAGCCCACATTCAGCGACGCCGAAAGGCCCAAACAAGGCTTCAGACAATTTTTGAAGTCACTGAGCTCAATTAATAACTTCAGAAAAAGTTAGATTACAGTGGAACCTAATTAAAAGCTGTCACGAGCAAATAAATAATTCAACGGGTCCCACTTGTGCGTAGCGCGTGTGTGTGTGTGTGTGTGTGAGAGAGAGAGAGAGAGAGAGACCCATCGGTCGATGCTCAGAATACATCTTTCAGCCATATGCATTGCTGATGCTCAGTAAAAACTTATATAGTTCACACAATCATATAGAACATCATAGCACACTGAACTTGCATACAAAAATTTCACGCAGGCAGCACAATCAGGATGGAAGCATTGGATCGCTACGGGAAGGGCTATGTTGAAACCAACGAAGTCGTACATAATGGTTCATCATATTTATAAATGACGGGGAAATATCTTGAATGTTGTGCAAAGAAAACAGACAGACAACACAATAAGTTCTGCTAGCACATTAAGTTGACGTACAGCCCTTTCTAAAAAAGTTCAGGTACAAAATTAGAACAGGTCACAATCAAATGTAATGGCATATCAGTGCTTCAGACCCATAGCTCGGATTTAACTAGTACTATCTGACAAGATTCAGTTGTTACCTCAAATTAGAGCACATCCAGGCAGCCAGCCCTGCCTCTTCTCCCAAAGAAGCAGTGGCCTCCGCCGCGTGATGGAGTAGGCCCTGTGCCATCCATCGTTCCGAGCAACACGGGGAAAGTCTGACGTTGACTCTTGTAATGGACGTCGTCGTCGGACCCTGGCACCAGCGGCGGTGGCAGGACTTCGATTGATGGATTGACCACTTCTTCGACATGCACGAATACTCGATATAGGTACATCCCTAACATGGTCCACGGCGGCCTTGGTGGCGACGAATAGTACAACCCCGGTTCCTGCACCGGTATCTCAACACCAATCACCTTCAGTATGGTGGACGGCTTCTTCATCAATGCCATAACCGTCAGAGCCCAACTGTCTGGAGGAACAAACATACTTACGAGCTCACCTCCAAGGTCGTTGATAAGCTCGTTCATGGACTCGCTGTTCCAAGCACGTCGAGGCATGCGGTGGAAGGTAAGCTTTGTTAAAAACTCAAGCTCAGAGGGCACCGAGCCCATCCTGGGTGCCATCGATCAAAGCTCACCACCGCGCCATCGCAGAACAAACGCCGGGAAGATTCGAACACACGACTGCAGTCGAAAGTTGTCTGGAACCTGACGAAGAAATCAGCCGGTGGCGGACAGACTTCGACGAGCAAGTCACATATTTGGATGTCGTGCGCAATGCCAAGAGCTTTGACAAGGTCGTCCGGCGAGACGGGAGGCCGGTCACCGTTGATGGTTACCATCAGCACTTTGGCAGCAAACTGGTCATCAAGCGCCAC
Organism: Aegilops longissima; assembly: GCA_021605205.1. NCBI lineage: Eukaryota > Viridiplantae > Streptophyta > Magnoliopsida > Poales > Poaceae > Aegilops > Aegilops longissima. The sequence continues at coordinate 479,478,722 of CM038677.1, read as the reverse complement.
CATGCCACTGTTGAGCGACAAAGACGCAGCGATCAAGGCGGGGCGGACCTCGGGATCTCCGCTCGGAGATCCGCGTTGACCGGCGACATGATAGTGCGCTTGAGTACAGGGAGTACAGGAGGGGGATTTGGGGGAACTGGAGTAGGAATCGAGATTCCAGAGGTGGGGAAGGGGTGGGAGACTGGGGATGAAAAGGTAGCATGAATTTCGAGCACGCGCCAATATGCTCTCGGCGCGCAAGCGCACGAAAACACCGGTGGCGCCCACATGTCGGCCTAAGAGTCCTTATTCTTTCTTTTTTGGAGAGCCCGGCCTTTTTTCAGGATCTTTTGAGAGCCCGCCCGAGAGTCATAATTGACATGTTTGGCATTGCGTTACTACTCGCCCATATTCAACGACACCTCACCGCCCAAACAAGTGTACATCATCGAAAAGACAAGTGAGCTCAAATTATATAACTTGAAAAAGAGGAGATATACTCGAACACCGGAGAATGGTGATGCCCTCATTTAGCCCACCAAGAGTTCGAGACAATAAACAGTTCAAACAACGATATATACAACATTCAAACACCGACTAGTGACTACTATCGACATAAACAAAGAGACATGATAGTTCATAAGAAGACTTGCTACACCACCAAAACGCACCCATCTGCAGCGCTTCGGACTCTCGTGATCCGCACGAGAATGACATTCTAAATGTAGCAACTATTACATAGAAAGAGTGACATAGACGAGGACGACCAAATGACAAGGAATATGCATAACAAAAGAAAGAACTACCCATCCAGAACCAGCAGCAAAGACAACAAAGTCAATCGAAGAGATGATCCAACACCATCATAATTTGCAGCCCCGCTTCAGCGACCAGTGATCTGGAGACACTAGTACTCCACCCTTTCGATGCAACAGCCCAATTACCTATCAACCTGAAGGCTTGAACCACATCACTGTCTGTCGTAATTGAGACATCCAAGGATCAAAGTTAATCCGGATGTCTTTGTCATTCTCACCTTCTTTTGGCTGCAGGCTGTATCGTTGACAATCAGGGGAGTTTTCTCCCAAACTCCTAGAGCTCGCCGTGTAGACATAGTTTTCCATAGCAAACAGAGCCTCTCTGCCATCAAGGTCCTTGCCAACGGTGATCTCCTGGTTAATCGCATAATTGAGTCCGAGAAACAGAGAGTGTGAACCAAGGCTGTTTACCCGCCTCCAACTAAAAAATCCTAAAGGCCCCAACAAGCTGGTATCCTGCTCATAGACGTAACAGCCACTGTCCCGATACTCACGTATTACACGGTGCTTGTATGCAGTGGGGTTTTTGCAATATAACTTTTCCGGCTCATGTGTCCGAATGATCATCAGTCTTTTGTCATCGTCTGATAGAGCGAGGAACCAGTTGTGCTTCCCTGTTTTTGGCAAAGGTGGTGTGATTACAAAGGGCAGAATCGTAGGGACACTGCATCATATCAAAAAGGACAGCATTGTTAATGTAAGATCAGCATTGTTCGTAGTATGAGTAGGATAATGCAAGAAACAACATTGATATGTCCTGTTGGAACCGGGAGGAAAATACAGGAAATGTATACTGGGTTCGAAAATATAGAAGTGCCATGCATGGTTATACTCATGTTATCTCGCAATCAATTCTTCACAGAAACTACCATGTCATGCATGTTATGTAATCATGTTCTGTCCTCACAAACAAATTCTTCAAGGTAACTAATGACCATGCATTGTTATATACTGTGTTCGTGGGCAAATTTTTGTGAGGATATTATTCTAGCCATTGATTGTCAAGGGCTTAATATAGGTATGTACACATGGTAAGCATTGCAGATTTCACTACTTCCAAATATAGAGTTCTCCATATGCACATTTTCTTCCCTAATGTATGGTTAGATGAAACCAACGAGGTGGTGCATGTTTCTACATCATGAAAATGAGGAAACTAACATGGCCATTGATACACACTCATATTTAGTAGTAGTATATAGATTACTATAAAATAAGGATAATATCCATATATTCCTAACCGCTTGATTATTCAGGTACAAATTGGTTGTAATGACATGGTCACAATCGCATGAATTAACTCATTCCAAATATAGCTGATTTACGACGTCTCTAATATATTGCCATAGTTCTACTCAAATTCTGCTCAAACAGGATATGACAATCATCACAAAAGTTCAAACAGTGTCATGGCGTCATCATTAACATGAGAAGGAAACAACTTACAGCGCCGTCCCAAAGAATACGTGGTGCCATCTGCTTTGTCGATCGCGATAGATGATGCCATTGTGTTCAATAGCATCACGTATGTGTATCAGCTTTGACGATGATCCACTGCGAGCCGAGTTGTCTCCAGCTAAAGAAGGCACCGGCATAAAGATAGGCGAGTCCACGGTCGAACAAGGTAATTAGCTTGAAGTCTACGTAATTCGCATGTCGTGTGGGCACTTGGCAGATTACAATCTTCTGCAAACAAGGTCTGTCCAACTGACATAGTAATCTAGATGACTTGGACCGTGATGGTAATACTCTACACAATCCAACGGAGGAAGGATAATCTCATGGGAGGTCTGGAAGTTCACGAGCACCAACTTTTTACCGTCTTCTCTGAAGGCAGCCATCCAGTGGGAGTTCATGCCGACCAGACATACCTGCCAAGAAGTTTGGGCGATGGTGATCGGATCGATGTCGAGGGAAATGATGTACGGCGACACACTATATACCTGCAAAGAAGTTTCGGCTAATGGAGATCGGATTGAAGTCGAGGGGCATCATGCACGCCTCTGTATCATGGTGAGCCAATCTCGCAAGACCAGATAGCAGCAAACAGGGTGTCTTGAAAAGCTTAGGCCTCGCTTCGACCATGGCCGTGTGCATGTCCCTCAAGCATGCAGCCAGCCGCAGGGCGGTCAACATATCCATACACGAACAACAGAGGTCGAGGATGCCACTGGGGAGATTGCTCCAATCGCGGCTCATATGGATGCTGCGTGGTTCGCGTTCGGCCATGGTGGAGTTTGGAAGGGGCTTGATTTACGGGGGAGAAGGATGTCGGTGCTGGAGCGGCTAGCGAGGGAATAGTGGTACTGGGGGAGGCGAGTGAGGCGACGGTACACGGGGGCACAGTGGGATGGAGACGGAGACGGAGACGGAGAAGGAGATGGAGATGGAGATGGAGTGGTGCTATGGGAGCGGAGAGGGAGACGAGGCGAGGCGCCAATGTGCTGTCTGAGCGGTGACAGATCGACAAAGGCATGTGGTGAGGCTGACTTTGGTAACCCGAACACGCCGCCTCGGACTAGTGTCGCGCAGGTGTGTTGTCACTTCACTGTGAGGAACAGATGAATAGTATTTTGACCATCAAGTGTACCACAGTTACTACTACTACTAGTAGTAGTAGGAACATGAGTACTCCAGTATTGTATAGCGGAAATAGGTCTCCGTGCTAGCATGCATGTTCACTTCATCGTTCGGTATCATTCATATTGCAGCGTAACCAAATTCTCGTGCATGCCCAATCAACGCCTGTCATGATGTATGCAAAGTGGTCGCCTGTGCATCAAGGACGGCATGCGATCGTTCCACACTTGAGAAGAGGAAAATGGAAAGGTAGAACGCGGCAGCAGAGGAAGAGAACGCTGGCTAACGAGGCTGGAGGGATCGAGCAGAAGTTAATGCTCCACGCCTAAAGGTTTTGGGAAAACCTGATTTTCATAAGGTGACTTATACTCACCTAAACGGAGGGAGTATTCCTTAACCGAGAATGTTGTGTCTCCCACTCACGCTCAAAAAAAAAGCTACGACACATTTTTTTATCTGTTTGCATAGGTCCCACCTATCGTGAAGGATGGGCACGACATGAACAGTACGACTCCTCGCCTACCCGCATAGCCTTTTCGCTTAGTCTACCTAGCCGCCTAATCAATCGCACACGCCACTTCTCCCATTTACTTCTCCATCGGGAACCGATTCGCCTCGGCTTCTTCACCTCCCCTTCGTCTTCATTTGCATCCAAACCCCACTGTGTTCACATTGTTTTAACCTCTTTAAATAATCATCTACTACTTCAGTTAGACTAGCCATCTAATCCTAATTCCCCAAACCATAGCCCTCCATTCCAGCGGTTCCAAATGGCGAAAGAGATCGAGATGCAGGTTTTTAGCGTCCAACATGTCCTCGTCGAAGGCTCGATGCGCATAGTTGCCACCGTCACCGTCCACCCAAGGGTTGTTCAGCAGTGGATCAACAATGTATCCAACTCCCTCAAAAAGGTAGAGACGAGGGTCATCGGTCTCGACGCAGAGTACACGGAGCGTGCCCCTGGGAAGATCCAGCGCGCCGCCGTCCTTCAGCTGTGCCTCGAAGATGATGTTTTGGTGTACCACAGAGAATGAGAAGAAGAAGAAGAAGAAGAAGAAGAAGAAGAAGAAGAAGAAGAAGAAGAAGGAGAAGAAGAAGAAGAAGAAGAAGAAGAAGGAGAAGAAGAAGAAGGAGAAGAAGAAGAAGGAGAAGAAGAAGAAGGAGAAGAAGAAGAAGGAAGAAGAAGGAGAAGAAGAAGAAGAAGAAGAAGGAGAAGAAGAAGAAGAAGAAGAAGAAGAAGAAGAAGAAGAAGAAAGGAGAAGAAGAAGGAGAAGAAGGAGAAGAAGGAAGAGAAGAAGAAGAAGAAGAAGAAGAAGAAGGAAGAAGGAGAAGAAGAGAAGGAGAAGAAGAGAAGGAGAAGAAGGAGAAGGAGAAGAAGGAGAAGGAAGAAGAAGGAGAAGAAGGAGAAGAAGGAGAAGGAGAAGAAGGAGAAGGAGAAGAAGGAGAAGGAGAAGAAGAAGAAGAAGAAGAAGAAGAAGAAGAAGAGAAGGAGAAGCAGGAGAAGGAGAAGCAGGAGAAGCAGGAGAAGCAGGAGAAGAAGAAGAAGAAGAAGAAGAAGAGAAGGAGAAGAAGGAGAAGGAGAAGAAGGAGAAGGAGAAGAAGGAGAAGGAGAAGAAGGAGAAGGAGAAGAAGGAGAAGGAGAAGAAGGAGAAGGAAGAAGAAGGAGAAGGAGAAGAAGGAGAAGAAGAAGAAGAAGAAGAAGAAGGAGAAGGAAGAAGAAGGAGAAAGGAGAAGAAGGAGAAGGAGAAGAAGGAGAAGAAGGAGAGAGAAGAAGAAGAAGAAGAAGAAGAAGAAGAAGAAGAAGAAGAAGAAGAAGGAAGAAGAAGAAGAAGAAGAAGAAGAAGAAGAAGAAGAAGAAGAAGAAGAAGAAGAAGAAGAAGAAGAAGAAGAAGAAGAAGAAGAAGAAGAAGAAGAAGAAGAAGAAGAAGAAGAAGAAGAAGAAGAAGAAGAAGAAGAAGAAGAAGAAGAAGAAGAAGAAGAAGAAGAAGAAGAAGAAGAAGAAGAAGAAGAAGAAGAAGAAGAAGAAGGAGAAGAAGAAGAAGGAGAAGAAGAAGAAGGAGAAGAAGAAGAAGAAGAAGAAGAAGAAGAAAGAAGAAGAAGAAGAGAAGAAGAAGAAGGAGAAGAAGAAGAAGGAGAAGAAGAAGAAGAAGAAGAAGAAGAAGAAGAAGAAGAAGAAGAAGAAGAAGAAGAAGAAGAAGAAGAAGAAGAAGAAGAAGAAGAAGAAGAAGAAGAAGAAGAAGAAGAAGAAGAAGAAGAAGAAGAAGAAGAAGAAGAAGAAGAAGAAGAAGAAGAAGAAGAAGAAGAAGAAGAAGAAGAAGAAGAAGAAGAAGAAGAAGAAGAAGAAGAAGAAGAAGAAGAAGAAGAAGAAGAAGAAGAAGAAGAAGAAGAAGAAGAAGAAGAAGAAGAAGAAGAAGAAGAAGAAGAAGAAGAAGAAGAAGAAGAAGAAGAAGAAGAAGAAGAAGAAGAAGAAGAAGAAGAAGAAGAAGAAGAAGAAGCAAGAAGAAGAAGCAAGAAGAAGAAGAAGAAGAAGAAGAAGAAGAAGAAGAAGAAGAAGAAGAAGAAGAAGAAGAACTGCACCAGCAGGAGGGGATTATGGATGGATGAACTATTTCCTCTCTTGTAAAAACAATTATTCCCTCTCGGTGTATTTGATATAGATGGACTATTTCGATGGTGTGCATGTCTTTGGAACAGAGTAGTAGCGTGGATCCGCTTGAATATAAGGAACTATTTATCCGCATATATAGCTTTCTCTGCTACTCCTTCCAATGATCGGTATGCAGTGCATGTGTCCGTAGAAATGACAGCTTGTCCATCGAAGTTCAACTACAGCGACCATCACGTTTCATCTCACGATTCCCATGACGCCTCTCCAACCCACGGCACCACGCCCCCCGACGTGCGCCTCACCCCTCTCGGCCGCACCGCACCTCTGCCTTTGTGTGCATGACATGTGGGCCACCTAAAATGCGGCGAGCATCAAGTTTCTACCACAGCCAACCGCGGTTCCCACGACGCCGCTTGAACCCATGAAACCACACGCCCCGGCTGCGGCTCACCCTCTTGGCCCCACCGCCTTCCGCCTTTCGGAGCATTACATGTGGGCCAGTCACCTATCAGGTCCACATGTTATTGACTCAAAGGTAGGTGTAGTAAGGTGCTGAAGTTTAGTCCCGACGGCCCTGAGAGGGAAATGTAACTCCTGCGCCAGGGCTTGTGGTGCTCCCGCAGCACGAACTTGTGCCAAACTCGAGATTTGTTTCTTTACTATACATGCACGCAACGATTTAATGGACATTGTAACCTCAACATGTGATGGGGAGCTCTAAATTTGAATTTGAAACTTATAAAACAAAAAGATTCAAAACAAATAAACTGGGAGAGAGGGAGTATATCGTAGGATGTGTCCCATACAAAATAAGTCCCTGGTTTGTCACCGCTGAAGATGCGGTTAGAAAGGAGCACAACGCCTTCCTACTCAGACGGCAACAAATCGGCCGCAGACAAAGATGGTCCGCCTTTGACCGCCATGTGCAAGGTTCGTGCTATCTTATTCAATCTCACCGTGGTTCCATCGCATCAATTCATGCGGTGGCCCGTTGCATGGCTGATCCCAATGTTGGACAAAGGTTCTACGGGAACGGTGTCACCGTTGTAAATGTTGTGCAAAATTATGTTGATACCCTCCCGTACATATGCAAGCCAATCTCCACTGCACCGAGCCTAGCCTGTGAAACAAGCAAGGGGGGGGAGAATTAGGAAATGGACACGGAAGTAGTCTTTAGAATGCATTTACTACGTGATCAAACTCATCTTACCTGCTCATCGGAGGAAATCCGAGTGCCCCTCAAAGTCGGCATCTCAGGGGCATCAACTTGCAACTACGGTCACGCCGCGCTGGAGAGACCCCCAAGGAAACATCCTCGTGCGTTCCACGGAACATCAAGATGCATTTGTATGAGTAGTTTATCTTGTGAGAGAAAAGGATGAACGAGGGAAGGCCTCTAGAGATAGAGATGGACACTACTACTACCAATGTGCTGGCCCGTGCGTTGCAATGGATCCAAACTAGTAGAATAATACTTGTTCACGTGCTTGAAATATAAACACTCTAGTTTTTATATACATGTGTCAGCAGACACGACGGCTTGTCCATGGAAGTTGAACCATGGCGACCATCACGTTTCTTGTTTCTACCATTGCCACACCCACACGCGATTCCCAGGACGCCGCTCCAACCCACGGCACGACGCCCCCGGCGTGGACATGGATCCTCCGACGTGGCTATCACCGCCTTGCCTCGCTTTTCCTTCGCCGACAGTGGGACCCACGCTTATGGGTCCCACATGTCGCTGATGTAATGGTAGGATTGTTCGTGCCCTCATCCTCCCGCCCCACCGCCTCCTCCGCTTTTGTGTGCATGACATGCGGCCACCAATCAAGGGCGACCATCAACTTTCTACCACAGACACACCCAATTGGACGTGGTTTGCTCTCCGCTGCAGTGCTCGATCCGCACTCCGCACCATCAAATTTTCATCCAGCGGCTGTGACACATTTCGTCCCGGGCATCAATCCTCAGCTGGAGTACTTATGTACTACAGGCCCCACATGACATACACACAAAAAATGCGGCAAGATTCCCTTAGGCTTGCCAACTTGTGGCTCTCATTTTGAAGAACTAATAACTTTGCCTAAGCTTGGTTGTGGCAAAGTTAGTCATGAATTAAGTTTAACCATGGAGTCTTCTAGATTATACATGTGGCAGAATCTGGTGGATGATATCCAACGGCCAGTAGTGCTCGGATTTGCCATCTTTGTACCACCGGATTGGCTTCATCCAACGGCCAACTTTCAAAGTTTTTCACACACTATATAGGGGGTATAGATATAGATGTGCCGGTCCGTTGCAATGGATCCAAAGTATATCTATTTAGTGGAGTGCACTCTAAACACATTATCTATTTATTTTTCTCTAACCTTCCGTAGCCATGCAACCAAGCCACATAAGCTTCATGGGTGCCCCCCCACATCATATTATTCATACTACGTTGATTGAAAAAAGATAAATCACCCAAAACAAGATCTTCCCGTTTTTTGTTCCTACGATGTTGTGTCGTGCACGTATCTACTAGTTGTATAGTGGTAGTACTAGTAATATAGTATTAGGAGTACAAACTTGGTACTAGTAGGAGTAGTACTAGTACGGAATGCTCCTACTCTATCAACGAGCCCCGTCTGACACAAAATTTCTTGGCTTACGTGCTACAGCTATATCTTCCCCTTGTTCTGTTTTCCAACCCGGAGGCGGGCGGGGTGTCGGTTTGCTCAACGGCGGTCCCACATGAAAGTGAAAATGCTAGGCAACACGCCTTCCCTAAGCTATGTGTCGTGTTGACGGGCGGTTGTACTCGATTCCCGGCGTGTAGGGTGCGACGCTAACGCCGCAGGCTTTTCCTTTTACTAGCAATGTGCCCGTGCGCTATGCACGGATCCAAAGTAGTAGAATAGTAGTATTTGTTCACAAACTTGAAAGAAATCACTATTGTTTTGATATACTCCTAATATATTACTCCTCCGCACTCTAAATATTTGTCTTTTTGATATTTCAAATGGACTATCACATACGGATTATATAGACATATTCTAGTGTTTCTAGCAAGATGCCCGCAGCGTAGTACGAAGTTGATGGAAAAGGTAAGAACAACTTATAAATTGACGGATGGAGTACTAGTTACAAATGATGCATATAATTGCGAAGGATCGCACATGTCGGTATTGATCGAACGAGAATGCAACAGCACAATAAGAATTAAGGCCACGATGATGCGATCGCAGTGCTGGTTACAAAAGGCAATAAGAAAGATGGATCGAGTTGTCACCCTTCTGCTGTCATTGTTGGGGGGGGGGAGAGAAAGACGTATCGAGAGTGTGCGTGGTAGGCACAGAGGCACAACTAGCGTGTGTGTGTGTGTGTGTGTGTGTGTTTGAAAGAGGAGTAGATAGATTATTATCAAGATCGATGTGCCACCCTACTCCTTCGGTGCCGGGTAGTGTGTGTGTGTATGTTTGAGAGAGAATCTAGTCGATAGATTAGTATCAAGATCGAGGTGTCACCCTACTCCTTCCGTGCCGGGTAGTGTGTGTGTGTGTGTGTGTTTGAGAGAGAAGCCAGTCGATAGATTAGTATCAAGATCGAGGTGTCACCCTACTCCTTCGGTGTTGGGAAGTGTGAGTGTTTGTGGGGGGGGGGGCAGTGACACTCACATACTCTACTCTTATAAAAAAACAGAGTTGGTGATGATGGTGTTCCTGCCATCCTGCAATATTGGCCATCCGATTTATATCCAACGGACAGGAAGGAAAATATGGCAATTTTGCAAAAAGATACCCACACCCCTCTCCGCATTTGCAAATAAGGCATTCCCTCGTTCATCCTTTTCTCCCACAAGATAAACTTCTCATACAAATGCATCTTGATGTTCCGTGCAACGCATGGGCATCTTGCTAGTAGGGAGGAGTTTGTGTGACACATATCTAGCTATATTAAGGGATAGGTAGATAGCATATGTGTGAGAGACATTATTATACTTTGAGACATTAGTGGCTGTGGGTGGGCGGAATTAAAGGGGTGGGCGTGTTAGACATAGAGAGCGTGTGTGTTTCTGTGAGAGACTTGTAGGACGGGTAGAAAGACGAATTTAACCCCGACGGAGGGAGAGAAATACACGAAGCGCGTGTGTGATTCCGATGCCCACAGGAAATGAGATATGTATGCGTGTGAGAGATTGCACAATTCATTCAGTATCACTATCTAGCGATCATGGACGTGCATCGCTTGAACATAAGTCAATATCTACTTCGTATCGTGGCCAAAGGTACAATATTGATTCAACGCTATAAAGATTGGACACTCACATATCACATTTTTTCTATTTAAATAAACCTTTTCAGTTGTGCATGCCAAAGTTACGGTGATGTTTCTTCAAACAACCAATGTAGCTATCATGTACATGCACCATTGTTACTCTTGCATTCAAATTCATTAGTCTTGGATGATTTAAGTTTCTATTTTGAAGTAATATATGTAATATTCATATATGAATTCAACGGGTACGCAACTTATGAAATGGAGGCTATGTAATCATATGAGGTAACACTTTTAAGTAGCTACCTACAATATCCATTTCTTTTTGTGCGCCCCTACACTAACACATCAATGCATTATGTTTAAAGTAAATAACCAATGGCACTAAATTATCTATTTACACGAGAAATACATAGGCTGAGCGTTTGATCCCTTTTTTGTGAACGCGCCACTACTCCCGTACGATTGGTCGCGCCCGTGTGAACGTCCAAGTTATCGGCGCATCATCCTGAGTTATTGTCTTTTTTCCGGGTGGACTTCACACCGTTATTAATCACGACGCGCCCCGTGTACACAGCCTAGCATGACCTTCCCGCTAGCACGGTCCAAAATTAGTTGAAACTGGATACGAACGATCCCGCTGGCAGCAAAATCTCCGCCTCGCTTCTAAAATTTCCGCCACCTTAGTCTTTAGCATGCGAAATCCCCTTTGTCTTTGGTGCACGGAGACCAACAGCTACAATACCGCCTCATCTACATGCTAGGTCGGGCTACTTTGGTAACTTCCGTTCCCCCTACTACACGGCACCCCATTTCTCTCCCCCCCGCAAAAACGACTAACTCCACAAAGACCAGAGCATCTTACATCACGCCGTCCATACTTCATCGCCTCTTTCTCCCTCCCTCTCAAACCCTAGACTGCTCATCCACCGCATACCATAGCCCATTCATCGCCAACAAGGCGTCCACCTCGCCGGATCTGCTTCATGCCACATCTACCCCTCCCACCTCCCTAGAAACAAGTAGACTGCTCATCCACCACTGTACCACAGCCCATTTAGTGTCGGCCCTGTCCACGGCGCCGATCTGCTTCGCCTGTACTCTCGTCAACCGCCGCGCATCTGCAGCGGCTCATTCGTACTCCCCATCACAGACGCTTCGTCCACACACCCCGGAGCCGCCCCACCGATGCCCCCGTCGACGGCCTCTGATCCACTTCGCCGAGACCTTCCTCAACCCTACCGGAGCCGCTTCACCGACACCTTCCTCAACCCTACTGGAGCCGCTTCGCACGACACCATCGCTAACCCTACCGGAGTAGCCGCTTATACCATTCTCAACCCTACCGGTGCTGCTTTGCCAACTCACAAGTCCACGGCCTCAGATCCGCTCACGCACCTCATCCAACCTACGGAGCAGCTTCGACGCCTGGCCCACGGCCGCAGATCCGCATCGTCGACACCACCCTTAACCCAACCACCGGAGCAGCTTCGACGCCCGCCCACGGCCGCAGATCCGCATCATCGACACCATCCTTAACCCAACCACTGGAGCAGCTTCTGACGCCCCGTCCACGGCCGCAGATCCGCGTCGTCGACACCATCCTTAACCCAACTACCGGAGCAGCTTCACCTATGCCCTCGTCCACGGACACAGATCCGCTTCGCCCACACCGTAGTCCACCCTACCGGAGCCGCTCCACAAACACCCTACTCGACGGTTCTAGATCTCCTTACCGGACCTCGACACCCAGCGCAGCGCCATCACCTCGACGCTTTCTAACCTGATTCCCATCAGAGTGGAGAGATGCCAAGCACCCGCCATGGCCTAGGTACTTGTCACCTTTAAACCCGCCCAAAGATCACCGCCCGATGTACTTCAAATATACTAACCGGTCATCACACTGTTATGCACCGGCAAAAACTACAAGGACGATGTTTCTTTTGGATCTAATAGCTTGGCCAACCAAGATCATGGACTGAGGCATTGCTATGATCTTGTAAGCGTCTCTCTCTCTTGTATTGTTCTCAGGCTCGCCAAAGATGCTTTGCTAGGATTTTCGACCAAGAATCCCTTTGTGCGCACAATGATTTCTACTACTGGCTGCTAAATTACTAAATTAGATATGTAGATGTCATACATGATACTACCTCGCACTGCTCCTAAATATAAGTCTTTCTAGAGATTCCACTATAGGCTACATACGGAGCAAAATGAGTGGATCTACACTCGAAAATGCATCTATATACATCTGTATGTGGTCCATACTGGAATCTCTACAAAGACATATATTTAGGAACAGGGGCAGTACATTACACAAAATCGTAGGTGGCATGTAGGAATTCCAGTGCACTACATTAGGCTCCCTTAGAGTGCCTTCTAGTCCAAAGATACTGAGTCATGGCTAGTTTATGGTACGCACACAATCGTTAATTGGTGGTTTAAATATGTGCAAGGGATATGCAATGTAGTATCATGTAGAGATGTCTGAAATTATCCGTGTCAACTTGCAGATAGGGTTACACAATGAAAAAGTACAAGATGTATGTGGCAATTTCATGGAACATCGCAAAAAAGGAGAGGCAGCGGTGAGCCTATACAGTGTGCTATGGTACGTCACTCCTCCATTGCAATCATCGTGACATGTTATTTGTATGCTAGTTCTATTAGCCAAGTTTCTTAGGGACAGTTATTACGAGTTATCCTAAGAAAATAAGCACCTGTGAATATAAGCTCCATGTAATAAGCCAACCAGTTCTTTTTGTTGCGTTTTCAACTTATCTTTGGTATGATCAGTGGAAAGTCTAGATTGCATTATATATTTTTCATTTTGCTGCCCATATGGAAATTAATTTGACTTGCAAACATCACAAATTGAACCCAGTGTAGTAATTAATATGATAGGAAAACAGACCATCACTATTTGCTCAAAATGCAAATACAAAGATACCATCTACTTGGCACAATCTACTTTGGTCAATGTTTTCCATAGAGATCCCATTGCCTAATTTAAATGAAGAACACATGACCCACATTTAAATGAAGAACAATTATTTATTGAAATTCAATGGTCCAAGTGGCTGGTTATTATCATATAGCAACACCACCTGAAAGCATCATATAGCAGCAGTAGCAGCTCATAGCAACTCATCATACAGCAGCAGCAGTCTGCAATTCATCATATACCAGCAGCAGCTCATAGCAATTCATCATATAGCAGCAGCAGGAACAGCTCATAGCAATTCATCATATAGCAGCAGCAGGAGCAGCTCATAGCAATTCATCATATAGCAGCAGCAGGAGCAGCTTGTAGCAACTCATCATATAGCAGCAGCAGCAGCTCATAGCAATTCATCATATAGCAGCAGCAGCAGCTCATAGCAACTCATCATACAGCAGCAGCTCATAGCAATTCATCATATAGCAGCAGGAGGAGCAGCTCATAGCAATGCATCATATAGCAACAGCAGAAGCAGCTCATAGCAATTCATCGTATAGTGGATCAGAATGAAAATTTGGCAAAAAATCAGCGGAGATCCTCACCTTGTTGGATGAGCTCATCCTTCAACGGCACCTCAAGGCCATGGCCTGGGAGGAGGGGAGGGGGAATAAGGTGCATTCTGCCGCAGTGTGGCATCACCGTAGTTGTGCAAATACCACACGAGTAGTGCGTTGGACGAACCACAGTGGAGCAGCTGCTGGAGACCATGAGAATGAGGGGCGGCGCTGGAGGGAGGAGCAGCCAGGGAGATTTTCCCCTACCCGCCGGCCATGTAGCCTAGCTGGACATAGCATCATCGAGGACTAGGCCAGATGGGACCAGTGGCGACGGCTCGCTGGAGGAAACCTAGTGTTGCGGGCAGGGGATTGAGGTAGAGGGAAAGGGGAGAGGAGATGCAAGCGGGCAGGGCAATGAATGCTTGTGTGTTTGTTTTTACTTGAGGGTCAGGTGTGACACACAGGCGTCGTGAGTTGCATTTTGAGTGTAATATTAGGCGCATAACAGAGTCATTTCACTATTCCCTTCCTTCAATTTTTAGTGAGGTTCTACCCGAAACACCCCCCTCCAAAGCGAAATTAGTTAAGCCCAAGCCCATAACTCAAAAATGACTTCTTTACATATTTTATGGCTTATTTTGACAATATTCCTTGAAAAGGAGGAATCGAACTGGCCCTTAACCTGCAATTCAATTGTGCATGCAATGATGAATCACTCCTGCCTGCTATCTGTACATTTAGGCATCATCATACATGGCATAACCTAATACATGTGCATTCCATTGTAGAATCTGGAATATGCAATGTTTATGTTAGTTCATCGTTGCACATGATGTTTAAATGCCCTTAAATCTGGTCACCAAGTGATGGTCTTTAAGCCTCCTTCTTTGCTTCTTTTCTTGATATGTAAGATTTGCTCACACATCTATTCAATTGCTTGTTTGCATCAGCCAGCCATACTAGGACTGTTTGCTTTGATTACTTGTTGTTCTTGACCTAACACTCTAACAGAGCTTGTCAACGATTGAAACACTAAGGGCTGCTGTAGTGGGGCCTTTTCTAACTCATAGGTGACATAAAGGTTTGGCTGTACACGTCAATAGGCTCTCCAAGAGTACCTGGAGATCCAGTTTGAAGGATCCCTAGTTTTTACATAGTGCAGTCATAGTAAATGCTCATTTCATTGTGTGCAAGTGCAAGAGATGCGGCATGTTTCATTATGTGGTGTTGTTTTGTTATAATCTCATCCTTTTGTGTTCACAGACTGGAAAGTATGCATATTTATCTTCCAAGGAGACGAGTAACTAGTTTGTGTCACCTTGCAGAGGGGGTGCAATGAAGATAAGATTGAGGATTTCCAAGTACAAGATGTTAGGAAGGAGCCTTGCAAGAGAAGTAGGAGCTGCGCTGAGCCTCTTCAACCTGCAAAGGTAAGTCACTGTATGCAACTCAACAGTTCATGTCACGCCCAATATGCGACCCTATCCAAAAGGAACTCGAAGGTCCCACCAAGGATAGACCCGCATATTGAAACGCTTTTGCAAGGTGGATATCATTACATCAACATTACATAATAGTGGGGATACATACATAAGGCACAAATGCCACAAGAATACATCAACATCATATACAAGATCAACATCCGACTACGGATGAAACATAAATGAAACTCAAACAATATCCACCTCGCTAGCCCAGTCTGCCGACACGAACCTATCTCCCGATCGAAGAAGAAGCGAAGAAGAACTCCAATACAAGCAAGCATCGCTCTCACGCCATGATCATCGCATAACCTGTACCGCAATCGGTGGTGTAGTAATCTGTGAGCCACGAGGACTCAAAGAATCCCATTACCATGGGTATCAAGACTAGCAAAGCTTAATGGGAAAGGAAGGGGTAAAGTGGTGAGACTGCAGCAGCGACTAAGCATATATGGTGGCTAACATACGCAAATGAGAGCGAGAAGAGAAACAAAGGAACGGTCGTCAACTAGTAATGATCGAGAAGTGATCCTGAACTCCTACTTACGTCAGACATAACCCGAAACCGTGTTCTCCTCTCGATCAACCCGAAAAGAGACACTCACGATTTACGCATTACGGTTGGTGTATCTTAATTAAGATCAACTTCGGGTTTTCTACAACCGGACATTAACAAATTCCCATCTGCCACATAACCGCGGGCACGGCTTTCGAAAGTTCAAACCCTGCAGGGGTGTCCCAACTTAGCCCATGATAAGCTCTCGCGATCAACAAAGGATATTCCTTCTCCCGGAAGACCCGATCGATCTCGAAATCCGCCTACAAGACATTTCGACAAAGAATAAAACAAGACCAGCAAAGCCGCCTGGATGTGCCGACAAATCCTGATAGGAGCTGCACATATCTCGGTCTCGTGGCACACCGGATGAGCCAGACGTCGGGTTGGCATAAACCCTGATTGCCTGGGGCGCCGGACATCGCTTCGGTTTGGACCAGCACTCGAAGGAGAACTGTCCCGGGGGCTAAAATAAAGATGACCCTCGGGCTCCGGAAACCCAAGGGAAAAAGGGCATAGGTGAGGCAAATGGTAAAACCAATGTTGGGCCTTGCTGGAGGAGTCTTATTCAAAGCGAACTGTCAAGGGGGGCCCATAAATCACCCGACCGCGTTAGGGACGCAAAATCCGGGAACATAACACCGATATGACGGAAACTAGGGCGGCAAGAGTGGAACAAAACACCAGGCATAAGGCCGAGCCTTCCACCCTTTACCAAGTATATAGATGCATTAATTAAATAAGATATATTGTGATATCCCAACAAGTAAACATGTTCCAACAAGGAACAACATCTCCATGTTCCAACAAGGAACAAACTTCATCTTCACCTGCAACTAGCAACGCTATAAGAGGGGCTAAGCAAAGCGGTAACATAGCCAAACAATGGTTTGCATAGGAAGGGTGCAAAAGGTTAGAGACTGACATGGCAATTTGGGAGGCTTGAGCAGCAAGTGATAGGTAACGCAGCATAGCGATAGAACGAAGCAACTAGCATAGCAATGATAGTAGTGAGATCCAGGGTAGCGGTCATCTTGCCTGAAATCCCGCAAGGAAGAAGAACGAGTCCATGAAGAATATGAATGGAAGAAGCCGATCCAAGCGTAGACGAACGAATCCTCACGATCGCAACGAAACGGGAACTAACAAGAAGAAGCACACGACATAGTAAACACACCACACATGAACAAGACATGAAGCACAAACAAGCATGATGCATGACAAGGCTACATGAAGCTACTCATGGCAAGAGATGATACAAAAAAGAACAACACATCAAAGCAAGTTTAAATGAGGCCGGGAACAACATAGAACAACTCCGGTAAGTCCTCATATGCAAATTTCGAAATTGTTCCAGATCTGAATAAACCTTATGTTCAAGTTGTTAAACATCAAGTTAAGATGCACCACGATGATCTACACGAAATTCTAGTCAAGTTACATATAAAGTTCATTAGATTCGGAGCTACGGCCTAGAAGATATGAGCAAAACAAGATAAACATGGCATGGATGCAAAATGCATACAAACATCAAGCCAACACCTCAAAACAAGGATGCAACATGATAATATGAAACTACATGCAAAATCAAGCAAGTTTCATATAGATCACACTCAAAACGGAGCAACGGTTCAAAACATACACATGAAACAAGTCATGACCACAATCTGTCCAAAAGAGCAAGTAGGCATATTGCAAGCACCAAAACAACAAGCTACAGCACCTCAATATGAAAAAAAAAAGCATGGGCAGGATGTACAGGTAAAGCATTAGAAAACATGAACACTGAGCTATCTCCAGAAACGACTAAAACATGCTCAAAATGACATGGCAAGATTGCAATTAATAACAGTTTCAGACTTTAGCAGAAATAACATCAGGTTGCAATGTTTAGAGCTATCAAACAACATGTTACAGGAACTTATCATGGCAAACAAAGGCATGGCATGAATCTACTAATTGCATAGAACAAAAGTCCCTTACTGACCATAAGCCAAAAAGGATCAGAAAATATGATGGCACCCATGTAAACATGGCAAGTTATATCACAGATTCATACATGGCAGGAACAACGACAAGTAGGCATGTTGGTGAGCTTGAACCACTCACCACAGAGCAATACATGGCATGGCAAGGCAACTCACAGCAAGAATACATGGCATAGAAGATACACATGGCAAGAACAACAATATAGCATGCAAGGATCAACTACAACAACCTCGGCAAAATTGAATAACATGTAAACAATCTGCCGGGAACATTTTATAGCAAAAGTAGAGCTCGATTGACTCAAGCTATGGCACTCCGTAATTGCAAACAAGGGCATGGATGGATAGAGCAAGACATGTTTAACAAAACATCCTTACTGAAGTATCTCAAAATATGCATGGATCTCTCTGTAGCATCAAGTTAACATGGCATAAAAATATCAGCAAAACAGGGCTGAAATCAGCAACATTAGGAAGCCTAGTTTGCATGCTTGTGCTAGTCACCACATAGATCACAAAAATACATGGCATACACCTCTGGAAAGATGGCATGGCATATTACAAAACACATGTATGACTCAAGTCCATAGGATGCACACATCAATCATGGCAAAATGACAAAAGTGCAAGTTCATTAGAAAGCAAAACTAACATCACATAGCACTCTTCCAACAGCATTTAGGGCATCAAGATGAGCTCAAATGGAAATGATGCAACGAGATGAAATGATCTACTCTTCGAGACGAACAATTTGACATATTACACGCATGAAACGGAGCTACGGATGCAGAGTTATGATGCGATGAAAATGCAACCAAATATGCAACAATTTCGGGGACTTAGTGGATTTTTACCCTCCGAAAAATTCAACGGGACGGAGTGGTGCGGGATGGCGAGATCCGGGACGGAGGCATGGCCGTTTGGTTCCGGGGTTGGTGGATCTCATCCACCTTCCCCGGATCCGGCGAGCGTGCGGCGCCGGCGAGGACCTCCGGCGAGGGGCCGGCCGGGGCAGCGAACGCCGAGGTGACGGGCACGGAAACCGCCGGGAGGAGGCGGCCGGCGCGGAGGAGGCTCGGGCGGCCGGCTCGGGCCTGCGCGGAGGCGCCATGATGGTCCGGCGAGGCGGGCGCTGGCGAAGCTCAGCGGCCGGAGGCGGGCCGAAGGTGGCGCGGCGGCGGCGACGCGCGCGCGGCGGCGCGGCGCGGCGTCGGTGGCGGGAGCCGGAGGAGAAGGCGGCGGGAGACGCCGGCGACGGGCGGCGGCTCGCCACACCGGCGGCGAAGCAGCGCGAGGGCTTCGGGCTCGGGCTCCAGCGCGCGGCGGCGGCGTCCGCCCCGCCGGGGGGCGACGGCGGGGGTGCGCGGGCTCGCCTTGAGCCCTCCGTGGGCTCCGCGGCGCAGCGCGGCGTACGTGGCGCGATACCACTGGCTGCGGGGGCAGCGGCGATTGCGTCCGGTGGCGGCGGACGTGTCCGGCGAGCGCGGGGACGATTTTTAGGGTTTCGGGGGGGTTTGGACTGCGATTTCGGAGGGGAAGATGTATTTATAGGTAGAGGGATCTAGGAGAGTCCAAATGAGGTGCGGTTTTCGGCCACGCGATCGTGATCGAACGGCGGAGAGCATGGAGGGGAGTTTGGTGGGTTTTGGGCCACTTTGGAAGGGGTGTTGGGCTGCAAACAAAAGAGGCTTTTGCGGTTACCCGGTTAACCGTTGGAGTATCAAACGACCTCCAAATGGCACGAAACTTGACAGGCGGTCTACCGGTGGTATAACAAGGCCGCTTGACAAACCTCGGTCCATTCCGAGACCGTTTAACACCCGCACACGAAAAGAGGTAAAAGGGGGCGCCGGGAGACATAGGAGTGCCGGATTGCAAAACGGACAACGGGGAAAATGCTCGGATGCATGAGACGAACACATATGCAAAATGAAATGCACATGATGGCATGATAAAAAATGCAGATGATGACATGGCAAAATGCAACACGCAAGCAAATGACATGGCAACACCGACGAATAACTGAAGGACACCTGGCGCATCGAATCCGGGGCGTTACAGTTCAATTCCTTGTTTTTTTCAGGCATAGTTAATTTTCTCTTTTCAATTGCTTTATTTGTCCTCAGTTAATGAGATGCCCAAATAATCATGCCTGATGTTCGGTACTTGTATCACTATGAGTTGACATAATTAAAGGCCTTACCATTTAATTACTCTGCCGAAGTGTGCCTGAAGCTTTGAAGTCTATTAACCAACTATTATTGCATGAGGCTCACAATCTAGTTTATACTACGCTAATGATTGCATAGTTTTGCCTGCTGTAGTATGTTTGTATGAAACCCTCTGTTGTTCATTATGCTCCCTAAGACTTTAATTGAGGTACGAATGGCCAACTGCTTGCTTACTTATACGCAATGTGCTGTCTAAATTTGTAACTTGTCATGTTTTCGATTGGGCCCCAACATCATGCTCCTCCGGTGAGCTAAGAGGATTTCTGTATGCAGGCTGCACAGACTATCTTTTTATAATTTTTAAAATATCACCGCTTATGCTTCATGACGTGTAACATTTTTTTGTGAAAGTGACGTGTAATATTATTGTTAGTCCTATTTTGCCATGTAGTACAAAATAGTGTCTTGTTCGCTTCATCGTTGTAACTATATTTTGCCCTAGTCATGTGTACTTACGAAACATTTCGTGATGAAGTGACATCAACACAAAAATCTATGAGCAGAAAGCGGCATGGCCGTTAACGAATGATTATGGATTGGAATTGGAATGTGCTGATGTTCTCGAGCATCAGCTAGAGGTGGCAACACAACGTGTACATGATTGTCAACGTATAATCAACAAGTTGAGACTAGACATGCAGGTATTAGATGCAGGAGTCAAAAAATGAAACAAGACACCAAGGTAACCATGAAGGAATTGGAGATTTTGCAGACTGAAATTTGTGCTATCTGAATCCAGCAATTCCTATTTTCTGAAGAGATTATAGTTCAAATGGAGTTAAGTTGATGCGCGTCCATGATGTATGAGTTGTATTTGCCCAGAGTATGTAATTTGCTGTTTGTGTATGCTTTATTATCACATGTGCTGAACCATAATGCCCAGTGGGTATAATCGGCTGTAATTTCTTTATTGTATAGTGTAGGATTATTCTACCTTTCTATGCCTTGATCTCTTTGTTGTATAGTGTATGCTTTTTAGAGGTGATAGTATTGAGTAGGATAATTCTTTGAATATGCTATATCGTTCAAACGGGGGCCAACTCGCCCGACCATGGCCCTTCACGGGTCGTCGGATCCATGGGCCTTCTACATCTCGTAGGATCCATGGGCCTTCTATGTCTCATAGGATCCATGGACCTTCTACGTCTCGTAGGATCCATGGGCCTTCTACGTCTCGTAGGATCCATGGGCCTTCTACATCTCGTAGGATCCATGGGCCTTCTACGTATCGTGGGATCCATGGGCCTTCTACATCTCGTAGGATCCATGGGCCGCCGACTCATTTATGGGTCTTGTACGGGCCTTTAATGGGCCGTAGACGGGCCTATAATGGAAATCGACGCGTTTATGGGCTGACCATAACGGGCCGTTAATAGGCGTGTTGGTGATGCTATGAAAATGGCCCAATGAGACTAATGGACCACAAACGGGCCGATCGTAACGACGGGCTGAATTTGGCCCAAGCGAAAATGACGATGAACGGGCGTAAATGGCGAATCTGCAAATGAGCCCAAGAATAAATGGGCCCTCGAAGGCGAAAGTTAACTTGGCTGAAGCATTAACGGAATAACGACCCGTTAATGGGTATAAAGTGTTACATTTGTTCATTACGGGCCGCCACCGCGGCCGTTAATGGGTGTAAAGTAATACACCGCTTCATTAGGGGTCGATTTCAAAGACGGGCCGCTAATGGGCCAAGAGTTACAAAGGGCCTCATATGGGCGAAAGATGTCATGGGCCATACATGGGCCGGCGTAAACGGGCTGGAATCATATTGGATGGCCCAGATGACGCTCTCGGGCCTAATTCGCATAGGGCGAACGGGCCTTGGGTTAGCGGGTTGTAAATGGGCTATATGCTAACGGCCGTTAACACGCTTTCCATGGGCCGCCCGCCACTTTGTACCAAGTCAAGCGGGCCAGCCTTTTCACGTGAATGGGCCATTTGTTGGGCGTGCCACGTCGACGTATCATAGGCGCCTACATCCGGTGGAGTGGATGACATCCGTCCCAATGATGAGTCGACACGTGTTTCCTCCACCAATGATGATTTTACATGTGGAAAATCACCATTGGTCGGGCCGTTAACGGGTTATCGGATCCAAAACCCGACCCGATAGCTTAACGGCGTTCCGTTACGGTGGATGCCACGTGTCGGTCACCCTTGACGAAAGCACTTCGTGACGCGATTTATCGTCATGGAAGTGGACACTTCGTGATGATAATTTTGGTAATGTCATGGAACACTTCTCGACAAAGACAGTATGACTATCTTGATCATCATAAATTTTTCATGGATGTACATGCATGAAAGAAAACGTGACCTACTGGGACAAACACGTATCATCACGGAAGTGTATTTTTTTTGTAGTGCAATCCCTTCACGGTCACTTACGAAAGTGAGATATGATAGATATGATAAGATAATATTTTTGGTATTTTTATAATAAAGATGCAAAGTAAAATAAAAGGCAATAAAAATAGCTAAGTGTTGGAATATTAATATGATAGAAAATAGACCCGGGGGGCATAGATTTCACTAGTGGCTTCTCTCGAGAGCATAAGTATTACGGTGGGTGAACAAATTACTGTTGAGAAATTGATAGAATTGAGCATAGTTATGAGAATATCTAGGTATGATCATGTATATAGGCATCACGTCCGTGAGAAGTAGACCGACTCCTGCCTGCATCTACTACTATTACTCCACACATCGACCACTATCCAGCATGCATCTAGAGTATTAAGTTCAAAAGAATAGAGTAATGCTTTAAGTAAGATGACATGATGTAGAGGGATAAACTCATGCAATATGATATAAACCCCATCTTGTTATCCTCGATGGCAACAATACAATCGTGCCTTGCTGCCCTAACATCACCGGGAAAGGACACATAAGATTGAACCCAAAGCTAAGTACTTCTCCCATTGCAAGAAAGATCAATCTAGTAGGCCAAACCAAACTGATAATTCGAAGAGACTTGCAAAGATAACGAATCATACATAAAATAATTCAGAGGGGATTCAAATATTGTTCATAGATAAACTTGATCATAAACCCACAATTCATCGGTCTCAACAAACACACCGTAAAAGAAGATTACATCGAATAGATCTCCACTAGAATCGTGGAGAACTTTGTATTGAGATCCAAAGAGAGAGAAGAAGCCATATAGCTAGTAACCATTGACCCGAAGTTCTGAGGTAAACTACTCACACATCATCGGAGAGGCTATGGTGTTGATGTAGAAGCCCTCCATGATCAATGCCCCCTCCGGCAGGATGCCGGAAAAGGCCCCAAGATGGGATCTCACGGGTACAGAAGGTTGCGGCAGTGGAATTAGGTTTTCGTGGATGCTTCTGTTGGTTTGGGGGTACGTAGGTATATATAGGAGGAAGAAGTACATCGGTTGAGCAACGTGGGCCCCACGAGGGTGGAGGGCACGCCCAGGGGGGTAGGCTCGCCCCCCTGCCTCGTGCTCTCCTGGTTGATGTCTTGACGTGGACTCCAAGTCCTCTGGATCACGTTTGTTCCGAAAATCACGTTCCCGAAGGTTTCATTCCGTTTGGACTCCATTTGATATTCTTTTTCTGCGAAACTCTGAAATAGGCAAAAAAAACAGCAATTTGGGCTAGGCCTCCGGTTAATAGGTTAGTCCCAAAAATAATATAGAAGTGTATAACAAATCCCATTAATCATCCAAAACAGAATATACTATAGCATGAAGCAATCAAAAATTATAGGTACCTTGGAGACGTATCAAGCATCCCCAAGCTTAATTCCTGCTCGTCCTCGAGTAGGTAAATGATAAAAACAGAATTTTTGATGTGGAATGCTACTTAGCTTTATTTTCAATGTAATTCTCTTAATTGTGGTATGAATATTCATATCCGAAAGATTCAAGACAAAGTTTAATATCGACATAAAAATAATAATACTTCAAGCATACTAACTAAGCAATTATGTCTTCTCAAAATAACATGGCCAAAGAAAGTTATCCCTACAAAATCATATAGTGTGGCTATGCTCTATCTTCACCACACAAAGTATTTAAATCATGCACAACCCCGATGACAAGCCAAGCAATTGTTTCATACTTTTGGTGTTCTCAAACTTTTTCAATCTTCACGCAATACATGAGCGTGAGCCATGGATATAGCACTATATGTGGAATAGAATGGTGGTTGTGGAGAAGACAAAAAAGGAGAAGATAGTCTCACATCAACTAGGCGTATCAATGGGCTATGGAGATGCCCATCAATAGATATCAATGTGAGTGAGTAGGGATTGCCACGCAACGGATGCACTAGGGCTAAAAGTATATGAAATCTCAACAAAAGAAACTAAGTGGGTGTGCATCCAACTCGCTTGCTCACGAAGACCTAGGGCATTTTGAGGAAGCCCATCATTGGAATATACAAGCCAACTTCTATAATGAAAAATTCCCACTAGTATATGAAACTGATATCATAAGAGACTCTCTATCATGAAGATCATGGTGCTACTTTGAAGCACAAGTGTGGTAAAAGGATAGTAGCATTGTCCCTTCTCTCTTTTTCTCTCATTTTTATATTATTTGGGCCTTTTTATGGCCTTTTTTCTCTTCTTTCTCTTCCCTTTTTTTTCTATTTTTCGTCCAGAGTCTCATCCCGACTTGTGGGGGAATCATAGTCTCCATCATCCTTTCCTCACTTGGTACAATGCTCTAATAATGATGATACTCACACTTTTATTTACTTACAACTCAACAATTACAACTCAATACTTAGAACAAAATATGACTCTATGTGAATGCCTCCGGCGGTGTACCGGGATATGCAATGAATCAAGAGTGACATGTATGAAAGAATTATGAACGGTGGCTTTGCCACAAATACGATGTCAACTACATGATCATGCAAAGCAATATGACAATGATGGAGCGTGTCATAGTAAACGGAACGGTGGTGAGTTGCATGGCAATATATCTCGGAATGGCTATGGAAATGCCATGATAGGTAGGTATGATGGCTGTTTTGAGGAAGGTATATGGTGGGTGTATGATACCGGCGAAAAGTGCGCGGTATTAGAGAGGCTAGCAATGGTGGAAGGAAGAGAGTGCGTATAATCCATGGACTCAACGTTAGTCATAAAGAACTCATATATTTATTGCAAAAATCTACAAGTTGTCAAAGCAAAGTATTACGCGCATGCTCCTAGGGGGATAGATTGGTAGGAAAAGACCATCGCTCGTCCCCGACCGCCACTCATAAGGAAGACAATCAATAAATAAATCATGATCCGACTTCATCACATAACGGTTCACCATACGTGCATGCTACGGGAATCACAAACTTTAACACAAGTATTTCTCAAATTCACAACTACTCAACTAGCATGACTCTAATATCACCATTTTCATATCTCAAAACAATTATCAAGCATCAAACTTCTCATAGTATTCAACACACTCATAAGATAATTTTTACTAATCTTGGATGCCTATCATAATTAAATAAAATTTCCATGCTATTTTGTAGGACTCTCAAAATAATATAAGTTAAGCATGAGAGAACAATAGTTTCTATAAAACAAATCCACCACCGTACTCTAAAAAATATAAGTGAAGCACTAGAGCAAAAACTATATAGCTCAAAAGATATAAGTGAAGCACATAGAGTATTCTAATAAATTCCGAATCATGTGTGTCTCTCTAAAAAGGTGTGTACAGCAAGGATGGTTGTGGTAAACTAAAAATCAAAGACTCAAATTATACAAGACACTCCAAGCAAAACACATATCATGTGGTGAATAAAATATAGCTCAAGTAAAGTTACCGATGGATTTAGGCGAAAGAGGGATGCCTTACAGGGCA
Organism: Aegilops longissima; assembly: GCA_021605205.1. Taxonomy (NCBI): domain Eukaryota; kingdom Viridiplantae; phylum Streptophyta; class Magnoliopsida; order Poales; family Poaceae; genus Aegilops; species Aegilops longissima. The sequence continues at coordinate 479,452,869 of CM038677.1, read as the reverse complement.
TCCCCAAGCTTAAACTCTTTCCACTCCTTGTTCCATAATCCATCAAATCTTTTACCCAAAACTTGAAAACTTCACAACACAAAACTTAGCGTAAAATCTAAATGAGCTCGGTTAGCGAAAAGAAACCAAAACACCACTTCAAGGTACTGTAATAAACTCATTCTTTATTTATATTGGTGTTAAACCTACTGTATTCCAACTTCTCTATGGTTTATAAACTCTTTTACTAGCCATAGATTTATCAAAATAAGCAAACAACACATGAAAAACAGAATCTGTCAAAAAGCAAGCGATGCTGTAGTAATATGTAACTAACGCAAAATAAACACGCCCAATATGCGACCCTATCCAAAAGGAACTCAAGGTCCCACCAAGGATAGACCCAAGATATTGGAACGCTTTACAAGGTGGATATCATTACATCAACATTACATAATAGTGGGGATACATACATAAGGCACAAATGCCACAAGAATACATCAACATCATACACAAGAACAACATCCGACTATGGATGAAACATAAACAGAAGCTCAAACGACATCCACCCTGCTAGCCCAGGCTGCCGACCTGGAACCTATCCCCTGATCGAAGAAGAAGCAGAAGAAGAACTCCAAGACAAGCAAACATCGCTCTCACGTCATGATCATCGCAAACCTGTACACAACTGGTGGTGTAGTAATCAGTGAGCCACGAGGACTCAACAATCCCATTACCATGGGTATCAAGACTAGCAAAGCTTAATGGGAAAGGAAGGGGTAAAGTGGTGAGGTTGCAGCAGCGACTAAGCATGATATGGTGGCTAACCAACGCAAAATAAGAGCGAGAAGAGAGCAAGCGGAACGGTCGACAACTAGTAATGATCAAGAAGTGATCTTGAACTCCTACTTACGTCAGACATAACACAGAAACCGTGTTCTCCTCTCGATCAACCCCGAAAAGAGACACTCACGATTCGCACACGGTTGGTGTATTTTAATTAAGATCAACTTCGGGTTTTCTACAACGGACATTAACAAATTCCCATCTGCCACATAACCGCGGCACGGCTTTCGAAAGTTCAAACCCTGCAGGGTGTCCCAACAAGCCCATGATAAGCTCTCGCGATCAACGAAGGATATTCCTTCTCCCGGAAGACCCGATCAGTCTCGGAATCCGGCTACAAGACATTTCGACAACAATAAAACAAGACCAGCAAAGCCGCCCGATCTACCGACAATCCCGATAGGAGCTGCACATATCTCATTCTCGAGGAAACACGGATGAGACATCCTCTGAGTAAAACCAAACCTCGGGTTGCCTCAAGGTGGCCCATGATCTACTCGGTTCGGGCCAACACTTAGACAAGCATTGGCCGGGGGCTGAATAAAGATGACCCTTGGGTTAATTACTCCCAAGGAAATATAGGTGGTGGTGAGGCAAATGGTAAAACCAAGGTTGGGCCTTCTTGGAGGAGTCTTATTCAAAGCGAACTGTCAAGGGGTCCCATAAATCACCCGACCGTTAGGGACGCAAAATCCGGGAACATAATACCGATATGACGGAAACTAGGGCGGCAAGAGTGGAACAAAACACCAGGCATAAGGCCGAGCCTTCCACCCTTTACCAAGTATATAGATGCATTAATAATATAAGATATATTGTGATATCCCAACAAGTAAACATGTTCCAACAAGGAACAACATCTCCATGTTCCAACAAGGAACAAACTTCGTCTTCACCTGCAACTAACAACGCTATAAGAGGGGCTGAGCAAAGCGGTAACATAGCCAAACAACGGTTTGCTAGGAAGGGTGCAAAAGGTTAGAGGCTGACATGGCAATTTGGGAGGCTTGAGGAACAAGTGATAGGTAGCGCAGCATAGCGAAAGAACGAAGCAACTAGCATAGCAATGATAGTAGTGAGATCCAGGGTAGCGGTCATCTTTCCTGAAATCCCGCAAGGAAGAAGAACGAGTCCATGAAGAAGACGAACGGATGAAGCCGAACCAAGCGTAGACGAACGAATCCTCACGATCGCAACGAAACAGGAACTAACAAGAAGAAGCACACAACATAGTAAACACACCACACATGAACAAGACATGATGCACAACCAAGCATGATGCATGACGAGGCTACATGAAGCTACTCATGGCAAAATATGATGCAAACAAGAACAGCACATCAAAGCAAGTTTAAATGAGGCCGGGAACAACATAGAACAATTTCGGTAAGTCCTCATGCAAATTTCGAAATTGGTCCAGATCTGAATAAACCTTAAGTTCAAGTTGTTAAACAGCAATTTAATATGCACCATGATGATCTACACGAAATTCTAGTCAAGTTACATATAAAGTTCATTAGATTCGGAGCTACGGCCTAGAAGATATGAGCAAGACAAGTTAAACATGGCATTGATGCAAAATGCATACAAACATCAAGCAAACACCTCAAAACATGGATGCAACATGATAATATGAAACTACATGCAATTCTAAGCAAGTTTCATATAGAGCACACTCAAAACGGAGCAACGGTGCAACACATACACCCTATACAAGTTATGACAACAATCTGTCCAAAACAGCAACTAGGCATATTGCAAGCATCAAAACAACAAGCTACAGGATCTTAACATGAGAACAAAAGGCATGGGCATGATGTACAGGTAAAGCATTACAAAACATGAACACTGAGCTATCTCGAGAAACAACTAGAACATGCTCAAAAACACATGGCAAGATTGCAAATAATAACAGTTTCAGGCATTGGCAGAAATTAACATTAGGTTGCAATGTTTAGAGCTATCAAACAACATGTTACAGGAACTTATCATGGCAAACAAAGGCATGGCATGAATCTACTAAATGCATAGAACAAATGTCCTTTACTGACCATAAGCCAAAAAGGATCAGAAAATATGATGGCACCAATGTAAACATGGCAAGTTATATTACAGATTTAAACATGGCAGGAACAACGATAAGTAGGCATGTTGGTGAGCTTTAACCACTCACCACAGAGCAATACATGGCATGGCAAGGCAACTCACAGTAAGAAGACATGGCATAGAAGCTATACATGGCAAGAACAACATCATAGGGTGCAAGGATCAACTACAACAACCTTGGCAAAATTGAATAACATGTAAACAATCTGCCAGGAAACATTTTATAGCAAAAGTAGCGCTCGATTGACTCAAGCTATGGCACTCCATAATTGCAAACAAGGGCATGGATGGATAGAGCAAGACATGCATAACAAAACATCCTTACTGAAGTATCTCAAAATATGCATGGATCTCTCGGTAGCATCAAGTTAACATGGCATGAAAATATCAGCAAAACAGGGCTGAAATCAGCAACATCAGGAAGCCTAGTTTGCATGCTTGTGCTAGTCACCACATTGATCACAAAAATACATGGAATACACCCCTGGAAATATGGCATGGCATATTACAAAACACATGTAGGACTCAAGTCCATAGGGTGCACACATCAATCATGGCTAAAATGACAAAAGTGCATGTTCTGTTAAGAAACAGAAACTAACATCACATAGCACTCTTCTAACAGCATTTCGGGCATCAAGATGAGCTCAAATGAAAATGACGCAATGAGATCAAATGATCTACTCTTCGAGACGAACATTTTGACATATTACACGCACGAAACGGAGCAACGATGACAGAGTTATGATGCGATGAAAATACAACAAAATATGCAACAATTTCGGGGACTTAGTGGATTTGGAAGGGGGGGAAGAAGTCAACCATGCACAGATTACGAGGTTCGCCGGGATGTCGCGGAGAGGAGGGAGATGGCGGCGGAGGAGGCGGGAAAGCGGATCCGCCGGGCCGCCGGATCCGGCGGAGGGCGGCAGTGGAGGGCGGCGCCGGCGTGGTGGGCCTTCGAGGCGGCGCGGCGCGAGGTCGCCGGGGGGCGTCTTGAGCGAGTGCTCGCGGCGTCGGGCGCTGAGGAGCAGGCGGGAGCTCGGCCGGCAGCGTCCAGGGCGCAGGCGGCGAACGAATCGCCGAAGGGCGGCGAGGGCCGATCTGCGGCGGACGGCGGCGCCGGGCGGCGCCGGAGGCGGCATGATGTGGCGGGGCGAGGCGCGGGCCCAGCGAAGCTCGGGGCTCGCCATGCCCGGGCAGCGCGCGCGTCCGGGCCGGCGGGCAGATCCGGGCCCAGTGGGCCTTGAGGAGGTGGGGGCGGCGAGGACAGGTGTCGAGCCCGATTAGGCGCGGCGGCGGCGGCGTCGTCCGGCAGGGGTGGACATGTCCGGCTGCGGCGGGGATTTTAGGGTTTCGTCTGCGAAATGATCTGCAATTTCGGGTGGGATCTAGTTTTATAGGTAGAGGAGCTAGGAGAGTCCAAATGAGGTGCGGTTTTGGCCGCGATCGTGATCGAACGACCGAGAGCATGGAGGGGGTTTGGTGGGTTTTGGGCCAGTTTGGAAGGGTGTTGGGCTGCAAACAAAGAGGCTTTTATGGTTACCGGTTAACCATTGGAGTACCAAACGACCTCCAAATGATCCGAAACTTGACAGCGGTCTACGGTGGTATACCAAGGCCGCTTGACAAACCTCGGTCCATTCGAGACCGTTTAACACCCGCACACGAAAAGAGGTAAAAGGCGGCGGGAGACATAGGAGTGCGGATTGCAAAAGCGGACAACGGGAAAATGCTCGGATGCATGAGACGAACACGTATGCAAAATGAAATGCACATGATGACATGATAAAAATGCAGATGATGACATGGCAAAGTGCAACACGCAAGCAAATGACATGGCAACGACGGCGAATAACTGGCGGACACCTGGCGCATCGAATCCGGGGCGTTACAGCAAACTTCTGGAACTCCAAAAATTACACCAAAATAGGAAGACCTAGACAATTTTTTATTGATCTACTGCAATTGGAAACAGTATTTTATCACGTTCTGGTGATTTTTAACAATTGTTTTCGTGAACAGAAAGTTTCTGGAATTTTCAGCAAGATCAAATAACTATCTTCCAAGAAGATCCTATAGGTTTAACTTGGCACAAACACTAATTAAAACATAAAAAAAATCTAACCAGAGGCTAGATCAAATATTTAATCCTAAACATAAGCAAAAAGCAAAAATTAAAATAAAATTGGGTTGCCTCCCAACAAGCGCTATCGTTTAACGCCCCTAGCTAGGCATTGATAATTTTAATGATGCTCACATCAAAGACAAGAATTAAAGCACAAAGAGAGCATCATAAAACACGTGGCAAACACATCTAAGTGTAACATACTTCCGATGCATAGGCATCTTATAGGCAAACAAATTATCAAGGCAAGTAAAAACTAGCATATGCAAGGAAGCGGAAAGAAACAATAGCAATCTCAACATAACGAGAGGTAATTTAGTAACATGAAAATTTCTACAACCATATTTTCCTCTCTCATAATAATTACATGTAGGATCATAAGCAAATTCAAAACAATATAGCTATCACAAAACATATTCTTAACACGATCCACATGTATGCAAAGTTGACACTCTTCCAAAATAGTGGGATTAACATTAACTAAAGTCATGACCTCTCCAAACCCACTTTTATCAAAAACTTCATAAGATTGAACATTCTCCAAATATGTGGGATCTAAAATTGACACTCTTCCAAACCCATTTTCAATATTATAGCAAATAATATTATCAATCTCATATTCATCATGGGCCTTAAATAAATTTTCAAGATCATAAGAAGAATCACCCCAATCATGATCATTGCAACAAGTAGTAGACATAGCAAAATTAGCTTCCCCAAGCTTAGGGCTTTGCATATTTTTAGCACAATGACATCAATAGAATTTATAGTAACATCATTGCATTCATGCTTTTTATTCAAAGATCTATCGTGAATCACTTTATAAAGCACTTCATCACAATTTTTAGATTCACGAATTTCAAGCAAAACCTCATAAAGATAATCTAGTGCACTCAACTCACTAGCAATAGGTTCATCATAATTGGATCTATTAAAGAGATTAGCAAGGGGATGAGGATCCATAAAATTTTAGCAAGCGAAGATGCAAGCAAAAAGAAGGCACATGGTAACACAAGATCGAACGGAAGGAGGGCGAATAAAACGGCAAAGGTGAAGTGGGGGAGAGGAAAACGAGAGGCAAATGAAAAATAATGTAATGCGAGGGATAAGAGTTTGTGATGGGTTATTGGTATGTCTTGACTTGACTTGACTTGGCGCGAATCTCCCCGGCAACGGCGCCAGAAATCCTTCTTGCTACCTCTTGAGCACTGCGTTGGTTTTCCCTTGAAGAGGAAAGGGTGATCCAGTAAAGTAGCGTAAGTATTTCCCTCAGTTTTTGAGAAACAAGGTATCAATCCAGTAGGAGGCCACGCTCAAGTCCCTCACACCTACACAAACAAATAAAAACCTCGCAACCAATGCAATAAAGGGGTTGTCAATCACTTCACGGTCACTTACGAAAGTGAGATCTGATAGATATGATAAGATAATATTTTTGGTATTTTTATAATAAAGATGCAAAGTAAAATAAAAGGCAATAAAAATAGCTAAGTGTTGGAAGATTAATATGATAGAAAATAGACCCGGGGGCCATAGGTTTCACTAGTGGCTTCTCTCGAGAGCATAAGTATTACGGTGGGTGAACAAATTACTGTTGAGCAATTGATAAAATTGAGCATAGTTATGAGAATATCTAGGTATGATCATGTATATAGGCATCACGTCCGTGACAAGTAGACCAACTCCTGCCTGCATCTACTACTACTACTCCACACATCGACCGCTATCCAGCATGCATCTAGAGTATTAAGTTCAAAAGAACAGAGTAATGCTTTAAGTAAGATGACATGATGTAGAGGGATAAACTCATGCAATATGATATGAACCCCATCTTGTTATCCTCAATGGAAACAATACAATACGTGCCTTGCTGCCCCTGCTGTCACTAGAAAAGGACACCGCAAGATTTAACCCAAAGCTAAGCACTTCTCCCATTGCAAGAAAGATCAATCTAGTAGGCCAAACCAAACTGATAATTCGAAGAGACTTGCAAAGGTAACGAATCATACATAAAAGAATTCAGAGGAGATTCAAATATTGTTCATAGATAAACTTGATCATAAACCCACAATTCATCGGTCTCAACAAACACACCGCAAAAGAAGATTACATCGAATAGATCTCCACGAGAATCATGGAGAACTTTGTATTGAGATCCAAAGAGAGATAAGAAGCCATCTAGCTAATAACTATGGACCCGAAGGTCTGAGGTAAACTACTCACACATCATCGGAGAGGCTATGGTGTTGATGTAGAAGCCCTCCGTGATCAATGCCCCCTCCGGCAGGACGCCGGAAAAGGCCCCAAGATGGGATCTCACGGGTACAGAAGGTTGCGGCGGTGGAATTACGTTTTCATGGATGCTTCTGTTTGTTTTGGGGTACGTAGGTATATATAGGAGGAAGAAGTACGTCGGTGGAGCAACGTGGGCCCGACGAGGGTGGAGGGCGCGCCCCCTGCCTTGTGATCTCCTGGTTGATGTCTTGACGTGGACTCCAAGTCCTCTAGATCACGTTTGTTCCGAAAATCACGTTCCCGAAGGTTTCATTCCGTTTGGACTGCGTTTGATATTCTTTTTCTGCAAAACTCTGAAATAGGCAAAAAGCAGCAATTTGGGTTGGGCCTCCGGTTAAAAGGTTAGTCCTAAAATAATATAAAAGTGTATAACAAAGAATAGAATATAATATAGCATGAAGCAATAAAAATTATAGATACGTTGGAGATGTATCATACTCCGCTTCACACGTAGATCCCACCACGACGCTTTGCTTAGAACTGCACTAACTGACAGCTCCACCATTCAATATAAATACGTATCCGGTTTGTGACTTAGAGTCATCCGGATCAGTGTCAAAGCTTGCATCGACATAACCATTTATGACGAGCTCTTTGTCACCTCCATAAATGAGAAACATATCCTCCGTCCTTTTCAGGTATTTCAGGATGTTCTTGACCGCTGTCTAGTGATCCACTCCTGGATTACTTTGGTACCTCCCTGCTAAACTAATAGCAAGGCACACATCAGGTCTGGTACACAGCATTGCATACATGATAGAACCTATGGTTGAAGCATAGGGAATGACTTTCATTTTCTCTCTATCTTCTGAAGTGGTCGGGCATTGAGTCTGACTCAATTTCACAACTTGTAACACGGGCAAGAACCCTTTCTTTGCTTGATCCATTTTGAACTTCTTCAAAACTTTATCAAGGTATGTGCTTTGTGAAATTCCAATTAAGCGTCTTGATCTATCTCTATAGATCTTGATGCCTAATATATAAGCAGCTTCACCGAGGTCTTTCATTGAAAAACTCTTATTCAAGTATCCTTTTATGCTATCCAGAAATTCTATATCATTTCCAATCAACAATATGTCATCCACATATAATATTAGAAATGCTACAGAGCTCCCACTCACTTTCTTGTAAATATAGGCTTCTCCAAAAGTCTGTATAAAACCATATGCTTTGATCACACTATCAAAACGTTTATTCCAACTCTGAGATTCTTGCACCAGTCCATAAATGGATCGCTAGAGCTTGCACACTTTGTTAGCATCCTTTGGACTGATAAAACCTTCAGGTTGCATCATATACAACTCTTCTTCCAGAAATCCATTCAGGAATGCAGTCTTTACATCCATTTGCCAAATTTTATAATCATAAAATGCAGCAATTGCTAACATGATTCGGACGGACTTAAGCATCGCTACGGGTGAGAATGTCTCATCATAGTCAACTCCTTGAACTTGTAGAAAACCTTTCGCAACAAGTCGAGCTTTGTAAACGATAACATTATGTCGTCGTCGATCTTCTTCTTGAAGATCCATTTATTCTCGATGGCTTGCCGATCAGCGGCAAGTCAACCAAAGTCCACACTTTGTTCTCATACATGGATCCCGTCTCAGATTTCATGGCCTCAAGCCATTTCGCGGAATCTGGGCTCATCATCGCTTCCTCATAGTTTGTAGGTTCGTCATGGTCAAGTAACATGACCTCCAGAATTGGATTGCCGTACCACTCTGGTGCGGATCTTACTCTGGTTGACCTACGAGGTTCGGTAGTAACTTGATCTGAAGTTACATGATCATCATCATTAGCTTCCTCACTAATTGGTGTAGGAGTCACAGGAACTGTGATGAACTACTTTTGAATAAGGTAGGAGGTACAGTTACCTCATCAAGTTCTATTTTCCTCCCACTCACTTCTTTCGAGAGAAACTCCTTCTCTAGAAAGGATCCATTCTTAGCAACGAATGTCTTGCCTTCGGATCTGTGATAGAAGGTGTACCCAACAGTCTCCTTTGGGTATCCTATGAAGACACATTTCTCCGATCTGGGTTCAAGCTTATTAGGTTGAAGCTTTTTCACATAAGCATCGCAGCCCCAAACTTTAAGAAACGACAACTTGGGTTTCTTGCCAAACCACAGTTCATAAGGTGTCATCTCAATGGATTTAGATGGTGCCCTATTTAACATGAATGCAGCCGTCTCTAAAGCATAACCCCAAAATGATAGCGGTAAATCAGTAAGAGACATCTAGATCACACCATATCTAGTAAAGTACGATTACGACGTTCGAACACACCATTACGTTGTGGTGTTCCGGGTGGTGTGAGTTGCGAAACTATTCCGCATTGTTTCAAATGAAGATCAAACTCATAACTCAAATATTCTCCTCCACAATCAGATCGTAGAAACTTTATTTTCTTGTTACGATGATTTTCCACTTCACTCTGAAATTCTTTGAACTTTTCAAATGTTTCAGACTTATGTTTCATCAAGTAGATATACCCATATCTGCTCAAATCATCTGTGAAGGTGAGAAAATAACGATACCCGCTGCGAGCCTCAACATTCATCGGACCACATACATCAGTATGTATGATGTCCAACAAATTTGTTGCTCGCTCCATTGTTTCGGAGAACGGCGTTTTAGCCATCTTGCCAATGAGGCATGGTTCGCAAGTACCAAGTGATTCATAATCAAGTGATTCCAAAAGTCCATCAGAATGGAGTTTCTTCATGCGCTTTACACCAATATGACCCAAACAGCAGTGCCACAAATAAGTTGCACTATCATTATCAACTCTGCATCTTTTGGCTTCAATATTATGAATATGTGTGTCACTACTATCGAGATTCAACAAAAATAGACCACTCTTCAAGGGTGCATGACCACAAAAGATATTACTCATATAAATAGAACAACCATTATTCTCTGATTAAATGAATAACCGTCTCGCATCAAACAAGATCCAGATATAATGTTCATGCTTAACGCTGCCACCAAATAACAATTATTCAGGTCCAAAACTAATCCCGAAGGTAGATGTAGAGGTAGCGTGCCGACGACGATCACATCGACTTTGGAACAATTTCTCACGCGCATCGTCACCTCGTCCTTAGCCAACCTTCGCTTAATCCGTAGTCCTGTTTGAGTTGCAAATATTAGCAGAAACCAACGATCAAATACCTGTGCACTCTGCGAGCATTAGTAAGGTACACATCGATAACATGTATATCACATATACCTTTGTTCACCTTGCCATCCTTCTTATCCGCCAAATACTTGGGGCAGTTCCGCTTCCAGTGACCAGTCCCTTTGCAGTAGAAGCACTCAGTCTCAGGCTTAGGTCCAGACTTGGGTTTTGTCACTTGAGCAGCAACTTGCTTGCCGTTCTTCTTGAAGTTCCCCTTCTTCCATTTACCCTTTTTCTTGAAACTGGTGGTCTTGTTGACCATCAACACTTGATGCTCTTTCTTGATTTCTACTGATACGTCTCCAACATATCTATAATTTATGAAGTATTCATGCTATTATATTATCTGTTTTGGATGTTTATGGGCTTTATTAAACACTTTTATATTATTATTGGGACTAACCTATTGACCCAGAGCCCAGTGCCAGTTTCTATTTTTTTCCTTGTTTCAGTGTTTCGCAGAAAAGGAATGTCAAACGGAGTCCAAACGGAATAAAACCTTCGGGAGAGTTACTTTTGGAACGGAAGCAATCCAGGAGACTTGGAGTAGACGTCAGGGAAGCTTCGAGGTGGCCACGAGGCAGGGGCGCGCCGCCCCATCGAACGCCCCACCCTTGTGGGCCCTCATGGCTCCCCGACCGACTTCTTTTGCCTATATATATCCATATACCCTAAAAACATCGGGAACAGAATAGATCGGGAGTTCCGCCGCAAGCCTATGTAGCCACCAAAACCAATCGTGACCTGTTACGCACCTGCGGAGGGTGGATCCTCACCGGTGGCCATCTTCATCATCCGTCGCTCTCCATGACGAGGAGGGATTAGTTCACCCTCGGGGCTGAGTGTATGTACCAGTAGCTATGTGTTTGATCTCTCTCTCTCTCTCTCGTGTTCTTGATTTGACACGATCTTGATGTATCGCGAGCTTTGCAATTATAGTTGGATCTTATGATGTTTCTCCCCCTCTACTCTCTTGTAATGGATTGAGTTTTCCCTTTGAAGTGATCTTATCGGATTGAGTCTTTAAGGATTTGAGAACACTTCATGTATGTCTTGCATGTGCTTATCTGTGGTGACAATGGGATATTCACGTGATCTACTTGATGTATGTTTTGGTGATCAACTTGCGGGTTCAGTGACCTTGTGAACTTATGCATAGGGGTTGGCACACGTTTTTGTCTTGACTCTCTGGTAGAAACTTTGGGGCACTCTTTGAAGTACTTTGTGTTGGTTGAATAGATGAATCTGAGATTGTGTGATGCATATCGTATAATCATACCCTTGGATACTTGAGGTGACATTGGAGTATGTAGGTGATATTGGAGTATGTAGGTGACATTAGGGTTTTGGTTGATATGTGTCTTAAGGTATTATTCTAGTAAGAACTCTATGATAGATCAAACAGAAAGAATAGCTTCATGTTATTTTACTACGGACTCTTGAATAGATCGTTCAGAAAGAATAACTTTGAGGTGGTTTCGTATCCTACAATAATCTCTTCGTCTGTTCTCCGCTATTAGTGACTTTGGAGTGACTCTTTGTTGCATTTGAGGGATAGTTATATGATCCAATTATGTTATTATTGTTGAGAGAACTTGCACTAGTGAAAGTATGAACCCTAGGCCTTGTTTCCTAGCATTGCAATACCGTTTACGCTCACTTTTATCGCTTGTTACCTTGTTGTTTTTATATTTTCAGATTACAAAAACCTATATCTACCATCCATATTGCACTTGTATCATCATCTCTTCACCGAAATAGTGCACCTATACAATTCACCATTGTATTGGGTGTGTTGGGGACACAAGAGACTCTTTGTTATTTGGTTGCAGGGTTGCTTGAGACCATCTTCATCCTACGCCTGCCACGTATTGATACACCTTAGGTCATCCACTTGAGGGAAATTTGCTACTGTCCTACAGACCTCTGCACTTGGAGGCCCAACAACGTCTACAAGACGAAGGTTGTGTAGTAGACATCAAGCTATTTTTGGGCGTCGTTGCCTGGGAGGTGAGTGCTTGAAGGTATATCTTTAGATCTTTCAATCGAATATTTTAGTTTATTGTTTTATCACTAGTTTAGTCTATAAAAGAAAACTACAAAAAATGGAACTAAGGGTGCCTCATATGCTTCATCTTTTTAATGTCTTTCGTGAAAATGATGGGAAGGAAAATTGTGCTCAAGTACTAGAAGAAGAATTGCATAGAATGCTTGGCATAAAAATGTGAATGATGAGCATGATTGCAATGTTGTTAGTATGAATTCTTTGAATACCCATGATGCTAATGATATGCAAAGCCACAAGCTTGGGGATGCTATGTTTGATGAAGATGATATGTTTAGTCCCCCAAGTTTTGATGAGCAAATCTATTATGATGAAAGCATGCCTCCTATTTATGATGATTATTGTGATGACACGTATGCTATAAAGAATAAAGATAACCATGAAACTTGTCATTGTTTTGCCTTCCTATGCTAGTTGATTATTATTCCCATAAGTTGTTTGCTCACAAAATCCCTATGCATAGTGTTGGGGATATTACTACTGGGCGTAAACCGGCCAGGAGAGGCCGGGTTAACCCCATAATAGTTCACTGTATCTAAAGCCCATGAAGACAAAGACGGCGACAATTTATGAAGGCCCAGGGCCCAAAGCCAGTTTAAGGCCTGTAGACATAAACCGGCATGGATATGTAAACTTGTGTTGTAAGATAGAAAGAGCAGAGACCGAGGCGGACACGTTTATGAGCCGGCCTCGGGATTCTGTAAACCGACGGGCGTCAACCCATGTATATAAGGGGATGACCCGGCGGCGGTTTAGAACAACAGACAACAACTCAAGACTCAGGCAAAGCGTATTCGCTCCCTGGTCATCAAAACCCTAGCAATTCCACAACAACTGGATTAGGCTTTTACCTTCACCACAAGGGGACGAACCAGTATAAACTCTCTGCGTCCCTTGTCTGCTTTAACCCCTTTAAGCTAACCCGTAGTGATGGCTCCATGACTAAGTCCTTTCCTTAGGACATCTGCCGTGACAAAACCATGACAGTTGGCGCCCACCGTGGGGATATCGCACGATGGTTTTGAGTTCTTAGAGGGCAGCTTCAAAGGACTCAAGGGCTACATTGTGGGCCGGATGACCAAGAGTCGTCGTGGCAAGCTCTACATCAACGATGCAGGCTGGGGCCCCGAGGCCGGCTCAATCGAGTACGGGTACCGGGTCCCCTTCGGCGGCATACACGTTTTCATTGGCAAGATCGGTGAACCGGGCCCTGAGCCGGACATCTGCACCGACCTCGTCGAAACGGCTCAGCGTGCGAGATCTGCCCAGGTTAAGCCTATCATGAAGCGTGCCTTCGTGGGAGTCATCCACGGAGTGGAATCTGAGGATAGATCAGAATCTGGTGGTGAAACCGTCGTTTATTCCGGCGACGAGTCATCGACCGGAGAAACCGAGTCGTTATATCAGTTGCAAGATGGCCGGATTGGGGGCTGTTCCGATGGCGACAGTATTCCGGACCCCTTTGATCCGCTAAATCGGGTTGCGATCTTCATGGCCGGTACACAGCCAGCGCTCCACTCTTCGATCGCAGCGGCGGTGATTTCCGGATCAGCGGCGGCGGCAATGGCCGGGCCGAGGCCTGTCGGCGATCGCTGCTCGAGTTTTATCTGATTTGTTCGACGCTTTGGCAACACTGATGGCGGAGGTTAATTCGGCGAATCCGGATGAGCATACTACGGAGATTGCAAAGGTGAAGGATCAGATAATACAGGCCAAGGCCGATTTGGCAGCAGAGGATGCCAGGATGACTGCAGAACGGGCCGCGTTAGATGCACAGGCCTATCGGCTTATGTTGGATCAGAGTGCGTCAAACGACGTTATGATAAGAAGGTACCGATCTCACTTGTCGCCGGTTTATGAGGCCAGGAACCTCTTTAATACCCCAGGAGCAGGGACCATTAATCCGCCGGCGGTAAACCGGGGAGAGGCACCTGAAACGGGAGCGCCGGTTCAGCTGCGACCAACAGATAACCGTGATCCGCCCCGTCAGAACAACATTCTGTCGCAGCATGTCCCAACACCATCGGGTCACTATTCTAACTCGATGGATAACATTGTCCCTGCCGCTTCACGACTGGCGGCCCTCCCGATCGAAGGTGAGTCCCCAGTAGCGGTCGAGACGCGACGGGCTAGGGAGCTCCTTCAGACAGCTTTAACTCAGCAGCAGGCTTATTCATATAGTCACGAAAGGATCCATTCTACTCCTCGCCCAAGATGAAGCTACAGCAGGCGTATTGATGAACCGGCCGTGTCAAGCAGTGCGCGCAACCGTGATCCGCCCCATGGCCATAACCCGATGGGTGGTGGCGGTGATGCTCAGGATGTGGTGGATCGCGCTAGAGCTCGTCGAGAGGCCGAGTTAGCAGCACAGCATGAGGCCCGCCAACTTACTCCGGTTCGTCCAACCACGTCGGTGGAACCAAGGGTTACTTCCAGCTCTTTGGGAGTGCCGTGTCTCGTCCCAACGCTGCACAACGTGCGCCTGCCCAAGGATTTCAAAGGCCCACCTAAAGTGTCGAATTACACCGCCGATTTATCCCCCGAGTCATGGGTTGAAAGCTATGAGATGGCAATGGAGATGCTGGATGTGGATGATGCGGCGTGTGCTAAATACTTTACCATGATGTTGGAAGGAACGGCTTGCACTTGGTTGAAAAACTTGCCAGCTAACTCCATTGGGTCATGGGCCGAGGTGAGGGCCCGGTTCATCCAGAATTTCAAGGATACATGCAAGCAGCCCATGTCAATTGTGGACTTAGTTGCCTGTGTCCAGGAGGAAGGAGAATCGACAACCCATTGGGTGCACCCGGTTTCGGAGATTTTACATTCATCGGACCGCATCAACGCTGATACAGCAGTTTTGACATTGGAAGGCAATTGCCGGTTTGCACCTCTGAAGTTGAAGTTGGGACAGCTCAAACATCACTGCAATGACATGGGGACTCTCATGGCCGCTCTGGTGAAGTATGCCGACTCTGATAGTACCAAGGATCTCGAGTCTGACGATGATAAGACAGGGAAGGGAAAGAAGAGAAGCAACATCAAGGGGCAGCAGCATAACCCGACGGGTCATGGAAATAGCGGTAAGCGTAAAGCAGATAACAGTTTAGACTTTGTGGTTAATACAAACGCGCAGGACAAGGGCCAGCGGCGTAAAGGTAAACTGCCCCGGCGTAGTGGAGGACCAAGCCCTAATCCGGAGCGCCTGTCTTATCTGTTAAACTAGCCTTGCCCAAAGCACGGGTCGCGGGAGAAACCAGCCACGCACCTCTGGAAGGATTGTTATATCATGCAGGAGGTCAAAAATTTCGATTATTTCGGTATGATCATGGACCGGGTGGCGGTTCAGGCCCCAGATCTCATGGCTCGGGTTACGGTGGAGGAAGTCCCGGTTCAGGTTTTCACGGTAATCAGAGTGGGCATGGCAATCAAGGCAATCAGGGCAACCAAGGTGGTTATAATCATCAGGGAAATCAGCAGCAGCAGCAGCAGCAGCAGTCGGGTTACCAGAGCAACCCGAAGCAGTTGAATAGCGGGCAGTATCATGTCTTCACCACTAGCCTGGACAAGCGTGATCAGAAGCTTCATAAAAGGGTAGTGAATTCCGTTGAACCAGCGGTGCCCCGTTATCTAAGCTGGTCTGAACAGCCTATTGTGTGGAGTCGAGAGGATCATCCACCCCGGGTTGATAATGCGGGTCATCTGGCGTTGGTGGTGGCACCTCAGGTGGGAGGTTATAAGTTCACCAAAGTACTCATGGATGGAGGGAGTAGTATCAACATCCTCTACTTGAAACTTTCCGTCGCATGGGGTTAACAGATAAAAATATTAAACCGTCCAACACAGTCTTCCATGGAGTGGTGCCTGGTAAATTGGCATATCCAGTTGGTACGATAGCTCTGGAGGTTGCTTTTGGTGATGAACATGATTCAAGATCAGAAATGTTGACCTTCGAGGTGGTGAAAATCCAGAGCCCATATCATGCCCTGTTTGGACGGCCGGCTTATGCCAAGTTTATGGCAAGACCCTATTATGTCTACCTGCAGCTCAAGATGCCGGGTCATAAGGGGACTATCATAGTGCACGGGAGCCGCAAGATCGCTTTGGAATGTGAAGAAGGTGATGCGGCATATGCTGAGTCGGTTTGTGCAACAGAAGAGTTGAAGTTCTACAAGGACAATGTTGATCCGGCGGATATGACTTCTTTGAAAAAGCCAACTACGGGGCATGAACCGGCCTTGAAGTTTAGGAGAAAATTTAGAACGACGATGCTTATCAAGAATTTAGAATTTTGAGCCAAATACTCGAAAGTATCCAACTTGGGGTTTGTTACCGGTGAGGAGCTCGTATACCGTCTTGCCGAGTAGCTTGTGAAGATATAAGCGATTTGTTGCATGACAAGCTGTCTCAACCGCTTCCACCCAAAAGTGTTTTGGAGTCTTGTACTCATCAAGCATCGTTCTTGCCATCTCAATAAGAGTCCGGTTCTTCCTCTCAACGACTCCATTTTGTTGAGGTGTGTACGTAGCCGAGAACTCATGTGAAATCCCCTGTTCGTCAAGAAAGGTATCCACATTTGCATTCTTGAACTCTGTTCCGTTGTCGCTCCGAACCTTCTTGATCTTCACATCAAATTGATTTTGGGCCTTCCTAGCGAAGTTTTTGAAGATCTTTTGGACCTGCAATTTGTCATCAAGAAAGAACACCCACGTAAATCTTGAAAAATCATCAACTATGACTAGTCCAAACGAGTTACCACCGAGACTCTTGTAGGCATTTGGACCAAAGAGATCCATGTGAAGTAGCTCGAGTGGTCTTCTCGTGGTCATCATGTTCTTTGCATGATGACTTCCTGCAACTTGTTTCCCTGCCTGACAAGCACTACAAAGTCTATCCTTGTCAAATATGACATCTTACTCCAAGGATATGCTCACCTTTAATAAGCTTATCAAGATTTCGCATACCCACATGACCTAGCCTTCTATGCCACAACCAACCCTTAGAAGATTTAGCAATTAAGCAAGTTCTAGGTTGAGCCTTTTTAGTGAAATCAACAATGTAAATATCACCTCTACGTATACCGGTAAAGACCATTTACGATTGTCTCTATGAAACACTTGGCAATCTACTTCAGTGAATAGGACATTGAAATCGAAATCAGCAAGTCTAGAAACTGAAAGTAAATTGTACCCAAGAGATCCAACGAGCATGACATTTTGTATGGAGCTATCATGTGAGATGGCCACCTTACCGAGGCCAACCACCTTACCCTTTGAGTTATCACCAAAAGTGACATATTTTCGAGGGTCTTCGTTTTCAGCAAGCTCACGGAACATATCTTTATCTTGGGTCATTTGATCAGTACATCCACTATCAAGAACCCATTCCTTTCCTCCAGCCATGTAGCCGCGAAGATTTGCCATAAGACCAAAGTGTCTCATCGCATCATCAAGATCATAGTCACTATCATCATCATCCTCATCATAGTATCCATGTTCAACATAATCTTGTGATTGATCAATTCCTAGAGAGGGTAATTCATTAGGTAAATGATCACTTCTATGGTTATCTTTATGGATTCTAATAGCTTCGGAAATGATATTGCTAATGATCCCAACGGCTCCTATGGCACGCATGAGATTTGTAAGCTCAAATAGACAATCACCAAAGCTAGGATCACTAGAATTCATCTTACTCAAGGCAATAGACTTATGGAGAATTTCATCTAAATTTTCAAGGAATAATCTGAAATCGTTCTCAAGAAATCTCCATATAGTATAGGCACAATCAAGAGTAGGCAAACTAGCAATCAAATTTTTGGGCAATCCTCTTATGATAAGATTGATAGTTCTAAGATTGCGAATCATGTCAAGATCCTCTTCGGGTGTGGGATGCAAGGGAACAATATGAGGTGCACAAGGGCTAGTAATGTACTTGTTCAAATGATATTCATTGAAAATATCAAGCATTTCATTTTTCCACTCATGAAAATATTCTCCATCAAGAATAGGCACTCTACGTCTAAGACTCCCCAAAGTAGACACATCCATCTTCCTCCAATGGTGATTAAACCAAAGCAATGGAGACCAAAGCTCTGATACCAATTGAAAGGATCGAGAAGAGGTGTCTAGAGGGGGGGTGAATAGACTCTAATCAAGAAAAGTTGCAGTTTTTAATCTCTTGAGTTGAAGTGGAGTATTAGCACAAGTTTAAACATTCACAATACATATCAAGCAAGCATGCAAGCATACAAAGAGTATATGAGCAGCGCAAAGTAAGGCATGCAAGTTGCAAGAATGTAAAGAGAAGGGATAGGAGTGTGCAAACGCAATTTGGAGACACGAAGATTTTTTATCCGTGGTTCTGATAGGTGGTGCTATCGTACATCCACGTTGATAGAGACTTCAACCCACGAAGGGTAACGGTTGCGCGAGTCCACGGAGGGCTCCACACACGAAGGGTCCACAAAGAAGCAACCTTGTCTATCCCACTGTGGTCGTCGCCCATGAAGGACTTGCCTCACTCGGGTAGATCATCACGAAGTAGGCGATCTCCTTGCCCTTACAAACTCCTTGGTTCAACTGCACAATCTTGTCGGAGGCTCCCAAGTAACACCTAGCCAATCTAGGAGACACCACTCTCCAAAAAGTAACAAATGGTGTGTTGATGATGAACTCCTTGCTCTTGTGCTTCAAATGATAGTCTCCCCAACACTCAACTCTCTCTCATAGGATAGGATTTGGTAGAAAGAAGATTTGAGTGTAAAGCAACTTGGGGAAGGCTAGAGATCAAGATTCATGTGGTTGGAATGGAATATCTTGACCTCAACACAAGTGTAGGTGGTTCTCTCTCAGAAAATATGTATTGGAAGTGTAGGCATGTTCTGATGGTTCTCTCCATGAATGAAGAGTGGGTGGAGGGGTATATATAGCCTCCACACAAAATCTAACTGTTACACACAAATCACCAAACTCGGTCGGACCGATTTGGTTCATATTGTGACCGTTAGGCATTTCGGTGGGACCGACTGGATCAACTCGGTGGGACCTATGTTCTAGGGTTAGGGAAAATCCAAAACTCAGTTTGACCGATTACTCAAACTCGGTGGGACCGATTTGGGCAATTGGCCAAGCAAACTCGGTGGGGCCGGTTGCAAATCTCGGTGGGACCTAAATTATTGCAACAGACAACAGAGAGTTTACAAGCCCATCTCGATGAGACCGAGATCCCATAGGTGAGATCGAACTGATTAGGGTTTCTGGCAGTGGCTATGTCAACTGAACTCGGTGGCTCCAGATAGAAAGAATCGGTGGGGCCAAGTTGGACTTTTGGTTTGGGACATATGTGGATGTGAGAAAGTAGTTGAGGGCTTTGGAGCATATCACTAAGCACTTTGAGCAAGCAAGCCATTAAGCAACACCTCATCCCTTCTTAATAGTATTGGCTTTTCCTATGGACACAATGTGATCTTGGATCACTAAATAGAAAATGTAGAGTCCTGAGCTTTGAGATTGAGCCAATCCTTTGTCCTTAGCATCTTGAAGGGGGTTCCACATCCTCTTGTCCATGCCACCCCATTGCTGAACTTATCTAAAACATACTAGGTAGAAGCATTAGTCCAACAAGAGATATGTTGACATTAATTGCCAAAATCACCCAGGGAGCACTTGTGCTTTCAGTACCCGCATTGGCAGAAGCTGGTGTATGGAGTTTTCATGGCAAGCCGGAAGCTTAAGCAATATTTCCAACGTCACCCCATCACGATGGTCAGCTCTGCTCCTTTGGGGATATAATGCAGAACAGGGAAGCAACTGGCCGGATTTCTAAGTGGGCTATTGAGCTTGGGCCTCATGGGTTAAAATACATACCCTGGACGGCGATCAAATCTCAGGCACTTGTGGATTTTATCAATGATTGGACAGAACTACAGGCGCCGGAAGAGAAGCTGGATCATACTTATTGGACTATTCATTTGGATGGGTCCAGGCAATTGGAGGGCTCGGGGGCTGGAGTCGTTTAACTTCCTCACGAGGTGATAAGTTTTGTTACTCCGTTTAATGTTCCCTTGCACTAACAATGCAGCTAAATATAAGGCTTTACTCCATGGTCTATGGATGGCTAAAGAGATGAATTCAACCGAGTTAAGTGCTTTGGTGATTCGGACCTGGTGGCTCAAAAAGTGTCCGACACTTGGGACTCCAAGGACCCACTCATGGCGGCATATCGTCGTGAGGTGGATATTATTGCAGGTCAGTTCAAAGGTTATCAGGTGGATCATGTGGACCGACGGAAGAATGAAGCGGCGGACGCTTTAAGCCGCTTGGGTTCCCAACGTAAACCGGTTCCACCTAATGTCTTCCTGGATGTGCTGCAAAATCCGTCCGTCAATCTCCCTGGTGAAGAGGATTTGGTTGTTCCTGATCCGGAGGCTAAGTTGGTGGTGGCTCTTCATGTTATTCCGGATTGGACGGTTCCATATTTGGCGTATATGAACCGAGGCGAGTTACCAGAAGATGAAACTTCTGCCAGGCAGATAATCCGGCGGTCCAAGTCCATGACTATTATCAATGGAGAGTTACATCATTGCAGCGTGACAGGGGCGTTTCAACGCTGCGTATCCCCTGAAGAAGGCCGTGAAATTTTGCGTGAGATCCACGAAGGAGATTGTGGTCACCACGCCGGTTCAAAATCGCTGGTAGCCAAGGCGTTTCATCACGGTTTCTATTGGTTGACGGCTCATGCTGATGCCGAGGACTTGGTCAAAAGGTGTGATGGATGTCAAAAGTTCTTACGAAGGGATCATGTACCGGCTCAAGAGTTGACGATGATTCCAATTACTTGGCCGTTTGCGACTTGGGGGCTCGATATGGTTGGACCCTTTAAGAGATCCAAGGATAAGAAGACCCACCTTCTGGTGGCTGTTGATAAGTTCATTAAGTGGGTGTAGGCAGAGCCAGTCAGTAAGTGTGATGCAGCTACGGCGGTTCAATTCATCAAAAAGGTGGTCTTCCGGTTTGGCTTTCCACACAGCATTATAACAGAAAATGGTACCAATCTGTCAAAGGGTGCCATGAAGGAGTTCTGTCAACGTAAGCACATCCGGCTTGACGTATCATCAATGGCTCACCCCCATTCCAATGGTCAAGCGGAGAGGGCCAACCAAGATATCTTGAGAGGCATCAAACCCCGGCTTATGGTTCCTTTGCAACGAACGTCGGGTTGTTGGGTTGAGGAGTTACCTTCTGTGTTATGGAGCATCAATACCACACCCAACAGATCGACGGGTTACACGCCTTTTTTCATGGTTTATGGAGCGGAGGCGGTTCTTCCTAGTGACATCCGTCATGACTCGCCCCGTGTGGCGGCATATGTTGAACCTGACAATGAGAAGGCGCGACAGGAAGCTCTCGACCTGTTAGATGTGGAGCGTGACATGGCAGCAGCCCGTTCGGCGATTTATCAGCAAGATCTGCGTCATTATCACAGCCACCGGGTTAGAACCAGAACCTTTCAAGAAGACGATTTGGTGCACTGACTCATCCAGGATCAGACGGATATACACAAGTTATCCCCCCCTTGGGAAGGACCCTTTGTGGTCAGCAAGAATCTACACAATGGGTCATACTACCTAATCGATGTTCGAGAGCGCAAAGACTCACGTAAATCAGAGGAGGAGACCCACCGGCCATGGAATATCGCTCATCTTCGGCCCTACTATACTTGAGCCATAGGCTCTGCTTATGTACATAGTTATGACAATGTATATATTATGATCAATATAATAAACCGGAGCCTCAGCTAAAGCGGGGTATCTGTTGTTTTTCTTATATCATGTGTGGTTACATGGGGGCTTCTATTCATAAAGCGGCGTCCAGTTTACCCCTTGATTCAGCTTATTAAAGCTTTATATAAAACTCACTTGAGGGCTTGGTTGCATTTGCACCATAGCTACACCTCTTGATCGGCGCAATGCCACAATATCACTTGGGGACTTGGTGGTATTCGAACCATCGTCACACCTCTTGATCGGCTCAAAGCCAAATTACTCTGGGGCCAAAGAGAGTGTTGCAAAGCAACAACTCAAACATAGGCACCCACTGAGCACAGCTCACAATGTTACTTGGGGATTCTTTGCTGTCGCAATGAACAAAGAATCTACACTTGTAATAGGCTATCAAGCCACGGCTTGGAAGACTGGTGTATACACCTAAAACCCCGGGTTAGCCTGCCTTCTTAAGTAAGTTACTCCGCCCAGGTAAACCTGGTATGACCCGTCAAACTTTGACAAGTTACTCTGATAAGACCCTGAACTTGTCAAGTTAAAACGACGATTGGTTAAGGATTGAGGACCATCTTAAAAGGCTTTGTAAAATGGTTTAACTCAGTGGCCTGGCAGCCCATGAAAAGCCTCGAATTTGGGGCCTGGCAGCCCGTGAAAAGCCTTGACGACAAGTTTTCATTTGCTTTTTGCCAAGTTTTTTCTCTCTTTTGACAAGACTTATGATGTTTTTTAAACCGGTGTTCATCAACCCGGCTAGGCTGTCAAATACAAGTTGTCAGTACGTAATCATTTATAACCCGGAGTTTCTTAACCTGGTTTGGTAAATGAACCTGAGTAAACAAGGTTAGACAACACAAATACACCTACTAGCGAGAGCAAACAGAAGAAACCACAAGAGAACCAAGACTGGGATGACATGTATAGACTATAGAGTGAGTACTGAGTACCCCATTGGGTATAGACATGTCCCCAAAGGTAAAGATATGCAATAAAATCAGAGATTTCCTTCCCTTAGATGTCTTGCTCCCCCTGAATCTTGCATGGGATATTGGGAGAAGATAGGGAACAGAAAATCAGAGCAAAAGAAAAAACAACATAATTAACGAAAGCAATCAAATATGATCAAATATGAACATGTCTTTCCCCTCTTAAAGACATGTAATTTATCTCCTCTTGAACACCAAGCATCTGAGATCTGAGGTTTCTTACACACACTCCCCCTGAGTATCCTCTCCCCCTATAGAAATGATTAAGCATAGAGCTTTGATGTGATCCCTCTCTCCCCCTTTGACATCAATTTCCAAGAAGGGCTCTTATGGATTTTTGTTTTATTGTAAAAGGGTTTGGTCCTTGAGTCACAAAGCAAAGCGACCGTGATGCTAGTAGAGAACAAGAGTCATTGAGTGGAGCTGGAGCAAAAGACTACAGAAATAAGTGGCAAGTTGTCTTTCCTGTAGTGAAGTCGGTAGCACCGAGTTATGTGCTTCGGTGGCACCGAGAGAATTCGGATGGACCGAAGGAAACAGACCGGTGTGACCGAGTTCATCACAGTAAAACACTTGTCACCTCAGCTCACTAGGCACTTTAAGATCTCACAAGGATTTGCATGGAATTAGCTGTAAGATTTGCAAGGAATTTGATGCAGAAAATGCAGAACAGAAAAGAGAAGAAAAGATCTAGATGAAGTTTTTTTTTTTGAAAGAGGAAACACAAATGCATGAGATAAATGCAAGAGGAAACACAATGGAACTCCATCTAGAATTGGGCGGTGACAAAGTCACCTATGTTAGAGTATATTGACTTAGGAGTCAAGTGAGATCACTTGATCTTTGGTCATACTCATTGTTTAAGCTCAAAATGGGGTTACCATTTTTCGTTTAAGCTTATTGATGTATTCACATCTTGTTGAGTTGCTTTTTCCCATGACTTGGAGTAAAGCTTCTCTAAGATGGAATAGCATACCTTGGGTGGTGCTGTTGATCTTGATCATGTAGTCGAACTTGTGTGGGTTGCTCAGGGTTGATGTAGCTCATCAAGAGTTGGGTGCACCACTTGGAGTTTGAGTTCATCTACCTACATGGGTTAGCTTTGCAAGGAAGAGCACTTGTGTATCCAAAATGACAATCATAAAATTTAACATAGAATGAGTCAAAGGATATATTTGAGGGGTTTTGTGCTTCCTTGACTTCAACCACCATTGTATATAGACTTGGTGATGTAGAGATTGCTCAAGATATGAGTGAGTTGCAATCTCATGGATTTAAAATCATCCAAGTACCTACAAGGGTTAGATAGCATGCAAGGGTGCAAAAGTCTCCAAGACATATAAATAGCATCATGAAAGAAATATCAAGGATTAGTCAAAAGCTCATGCCTTGCATGTATCCAAATGGAGTTCCTACTCCAAGTTTGAAGCATCAATGATGTTCAATTCACCTCTCAAACGGCAAAAGACTTTCTCATCAAGCGGTTTGGTAAATATATCCACTAATTGCTTATCGGTGCGAACATGCTTAAGATTAATGTCCCCTTTGGCGACATGGTCTCGAATGAAATGATGACGAACTTCAATATGTTTAGTTCAAGAATGTTGCACGGGATTGTGAGCAATTTTAATAGCACTTTCATTGTCACACAGCAATGGAACATGTTTCACATATATCCCATAATCTTTAAGAGTTTGGGTCATCCAAAGTAATTGAGCACAACATGAACCAGCGGCTATGTATTCCGCTTCGGCGGTGGATGAGGATACCGAGTTTTGTTTCTTGGAGGACCAAGACACAAGAGATCTACCAAGAAATTGACAAGTACCTGAAGTGGACTTTCTATCAACCTTGTCTCCGGCATAGTCCGAATCGGAGTAGCCAACATGATCAAAGGAAGACCTCTTAGGATACCAAATGCCAAAATTTGGTGTATGTATTAAGTATCTCACTATCCTTTTCATAGCCTTAAGATGACATTCTTTAGGTGCCACTTGATATCGTGCACACATGCACACACTTAGCATAATATCGGGACGAGAGGCACATAGATATACAATGAACCAATCATAGAGCGGTAAACTTTTTGATCCACGGGATCACCATCTTTGGTCAAATCAAGATGTCCACTAGTAGGCATGGGTGTAGTCATACCTTTGCATTCTTGCATATTGAACTTCTTGAATAAGTCCTTGGTGTACTTCTTTTGAGAGACAAAGGTGCCTTCCTTAGTTTGCTTGATTTGCAAACCGAGAAAGAATTTGAGTTCACTCATCATAGACATCTCAAACTTCTCCGACATTAGCTTTCCAAACTTCTCACTAAAATGAGGGTTAGTCGAACCAAATATAATATTGATACGTCTCCAACATATCTATAATTTTTGATTGCTCCATGCTATATTATCTAATGTTTTGGACAATATTGGGCTTTATTACCCACTTTTATATTATTTTTGGGACTAACCTATTAACCAGAGGCCCAGCCCAGAATTGTTGTTTTTTGCCTATTTCAATGTTTCGAAGAAAAGGAATATCAAACGGAGTCGAAACGAAACGAAATCAACTGGATAAGTTATTTTTGGAAGGAAAGCTACCGGAAAAGCTTGGAGTGCACGTCAGGAAAGAAGGGAGGTGCCCACGAGGGTGGGGCGCCCCCCAGGCGCCCCCACCTCGTGCCCCCCCTTCGGTCCACCGACGTACTTCTTTCACCCATATATACCTACGTACCCTAAAACTTCTAGAACGGAGAATAGATCGGGAGTTCCGCCGCCGCAAAACCTCTAGAGCCACCAAAAACCAATCTAGACCCGTTCCGGCACCCTGCCGGAGGGGGAACCCCTCACCGGTGGCCATCTTCATCATCCCGGCGCTCTCCATGGCGAGGAGGGAGTAGTTCACCCTCGGGGCTGAGGGTATGTACCAGTAGCTATGTGTTTGATCTCTCTCTCTCTCTCTCTCTCTCTCTCTCTCTCTCTCTCTCTCTCGTGTTCTTGATTTGGCACGATCTTGATGTATCCTGAGCTTTGCTATTATAGTTGGATCTTATGTTTCTTCTCCCCCTCTACTCTCTTGTAATGGATTGAGTTTTCCCCTTGAAGTTATCTTATCGGATTGAGTCTTTTAAGATTTGAGAACACTTGATGTATGTCTTGCTGTGCGTATCTGTGGTGACAATGGGATATCACGTGATTCACTTGATGTATGTTTTGGTGATCAACTTGCGGGTTCCGCCCACGAACCTATGCATAGGGGTTGGCACACGTTTTCGTCGTGATTCTCCGGTAGAAACTTTGGGGCACTCTTTGAGGTACTATGTGTTGGTTGAATAGATGAATCTGAGATTTTGTGATGCATATCGTATAATCATGCCCACGGATACTTGAGGTGACATTGGAGTATCTAGGTGACATTAGGGTTTTTGTTGATTTGTGCCTTAAGGTGTTATTCTAGTACGAACTCTAGGGCTGTTTGTGACACTTATAGGAATAGCCCAATGGATTGATTGGAAAGAATAACTTTGAGGTGGTTTCGTACCCTACCATAATCTCTTCGTTTGTTCTCCACTATTAGTGACTTTGGAGTGACTCTTTATTGCATGTTGAGGGATAGTTATATGATCCAATTATGTTATTATTGTTGAGAGAACTTGCACTAGTGAAAGTATGAACCCTAGGCCTTGTTTCCTAGCATTGCAATACCGCTTACGCTCACTTTTACTACTTGTTACCTTGCTGTTTTTATATTTTCAGATTACAAAAACCTATATCTACCATCCATATTGCACTTGTATCACCATCTCTTCGCCGAACTAGTGCACATATACAATTTACCTTTGTATTGGGTGTGTTGGGGACACAAGAGACTCTTTGTTATTTGGTTGCAGGGTTGCTTGAGAGAGGCCATCTTCAACCTACGCCTCCCACGGATTGATAAACCTTAGGGCATCCACTTGAGGGAAATTTGCTACTATCCTACAAATCTTTGCACTTGTAGGCCCAACAACGTCTACAAGAAGAAGGTTGCGTAGTATACAATCAAGCTCTTTTCTGGCGCCGTTGCCGGGGAGGCTAGGTAAGCAACACTCACACCCCATCAACTAAGCTCTTTTCTGGCGCCGTTGCCGGGGAGGTGAGTGCTTGAAGGTATATCTTTAGATCTTGCAATCGAATCTTTTTGTTTCTTGTTTTAACACTATTTTAGTTTATAAAAGAAAACTAAAAAATGGAATTGAGTTTGTGTCATACGCTTCATCTTTTTAATATCTTTCGTGAGTATGATGGAAAGGAAAATTGTGCCAAATTGTTAGAAGAAGAATGCATTAAAATGTTTGGTACTAAATATTTATATGATGAGCATGATTGCAATGTTTTTAGTATGAATTCCTTGAATATACATGATGCTAATGATATGCAAAGCCACAAGCTTGGGGAAGCTATGTTTGATGAAGATGATATTTTTTGTCCCCCAAGCTTTGATGAGCAAATTTATTATGATGAAAGCATGCCTCCTATCTATGATGATTATTGTGATGACACGTATGCTATAAATAATAATCATAACCATGAAATTTGTCATCTTGATCTTAATTTTCGATCACATGATAGTTGTTTTGTTGAGTTTACTCCTACTGTTCCGAATGAGAAGAAATTTGCTTATGTGGAGAGTAATAAAATTTCTATGCTAGTAGATCATGAAAAGAATGCTTTAGGTGCTGGTTATATTTTTGAATTCATTCATGATGCTACTGAAAATTATTATGAGGGAGGAATATATGCTTGTAGGAATTGCCATAATATTAAGTTTCCTCTCTATGTGCTTAAAGTTTTGAAGTTATGCTTGTTTTACCTTCCTATGCAAGTTGATTCTTGTTCCCATAAGTTGTTTGCTCACAAAATCCACATGCATAGGAAGTGGGTTAGACTTAAATGTGCTAGTCATATTCTTCATGATGCTCTCTTTATGTTTCAATTCTTATCTTTTATGTGAGCATCGTTGAAATCGTCATGCCTAGCTAGGGGCGTTAAACGATAGCGCTTGTTGGGAGGCAACCCAATTTTATTTTAGTTTCTTACTTTTTGGTTCTGTTTAGTAATAAATAATCCATATAGCTTCAGTTTAGATGTGGTTTTGTGTTTTAATTAGTGTTTGTGCCAAGTGGAACCTTTGGGAAGACTTGAGTGAAGTCTTTATGATCATGCTGTAAAAAAACAGAAACTTTAGCGCTCACGAGATTAGCTTCAACTTTTTCCTGGAGAGTGCTATTTAGTCGATTATTTTTTAGATGATTAATAGACAAATTCCTCAGGTCCACCGATTTATTTTATAATTTTTGAAGTTCCAGAAGTTTGCGTTAGTTACAGATTACTACAGACTGTTCTATTTTTGATAGATTCTGTTTTTCGTGTGTTGTTTGCTTATTTTGATGACTCTATGGCTAGTAAAATAGTTTATGAACCATAGAGAAGTTGGAATACAGTAGTTTTAACACCAATACAAATAAATAATGAGTTCATTACAGTACCTTGATGTGGTGTTTTGTTTTGTTTCGCTAACGGAGCTCACGAGATTTTCTGTTAAGTTTTGTGTTGTGAAGTTTTCAAGTTTTGGGTAAAGATTCGATGGACTATGGAATAAGGAGTGGCAAGAGCCTAAGCTTGGGGATGCCCCGGATATCACCCCCTCTTTCGTCTTCGTTCATCGGTAACTTTACTTAGAGCTATATTTTTATTCACCACATGATATGTGTTTTGCTTGGAGTGTCATGTCATTTTATTTTGTTTTGCTTGCTGTTTGAATAAAGTATCAAGATCTGAAAGTCTTAAATTTTAGAGAGTCTTCACATAGTTGCATAATTATTTGACTACTCATTTATCTTCACTTATATCTTTCGGAGTAGTTTGTCATTTGCTCTAGTGCTTCACTTATATCTTTTAAAGCACAATGGTGGTTTTATTTTGAAGAAATAGATGCACTCTCATGCTTCACTTATATTATTTTGAGAGTCTTAAATAGCATGGTAATTTGCTTAAATAATCCTAATATGCTAGGTATTCAAGACTAGTAATAACTTTCTTATGAGTGTGTTGAATACTAAGAGAAGTTTGATGCTCGATAATTGTTTTGAGATATGGAGGTAATAATATCAAAGTCGTGCTAGTTGAGTAGTTGTGAATTTGAGAAATGCTTGTGTTGAAGTTTGCAAGTCCCGTAGCATGCACGTATGGTAAACGTTATGTAACAAATTTTAAACATGAGGTGTTCTTTGATTGTCCTCCTTATGAGTGGCGGTCGGGGACGAGCGATGGTCTTTTCCTACCAATCTATCCCCCTAGGAGCATGCGCGTAGTGCTTTGGTTTTTGATGGCTTGTAGATTTTTGCAATAAGTATATGAGTTCTTTATGACTAATGTTGAGTCCATGTATTATACGCACTCTCACCCTTCCATCATTGCTAGCCTCTTGATGCACTGCATTGCCCTTTCTCACATTAAGAGTTGGTGCAAACTTGGGTGCATCCAAACCCGTGATATGATACGCTCTTTCACACATAAACCTCCTTATATCTTCCTCAAAACAGCCACCATACCTACCTATTATGGCATTTCCATAGCCATTCCGAGATATATTGCCATGCAACTTTCCACCATTCCGTTTATTATGACACGCTTCATCATTGTCATATTTCTTTGCATGATCATGTAGTTGACATCGTATTTGTGGCAAAGCCACTATGCATAATTTTCATACATGTCACTCTTGAATCATTGCATATCCCGGTATATCGCCGGAGGCATTCATATAGAGTCATACTTTCTTCTAGTATCGAGTAGTAATCATTGAGTTGTAAATAAATAGAAGTGTGATGATCATCATTTTCTAGAGCATTTTCCCAAGTGAGGAATAAAAAAATAAAAAAAGAGAGAAAGGCCATAAAAAAGAGAAGGCCCCAAAAAAGAGAAAGGCCATAAAAAAGAGAAGGACCAAAAAAGTGAGAGAAAAAGAGAGAAGGGACAATGCTACTATCCTTTGCCACACTTGTGCTTCAAAGTAGCACCATAATCTTCATGATAGAGAGTCTCTTGTTTTGTCACTTTCATATACTAGTGAGAATTTTTCATTATAGAACTTGGCTTGTATATTCCAACAATGATCCTCCTCAAGTGCCCTAGGTCTTCGTGAGCAAGCAAGTTGGATGCACACCCACTTAGTTTCTTTTGTTGAGCTTTCATACAATTATAGCTCTAGTGCATCCGTTGCATGGCAATCCCTACTCCTCGCATTAACATCAATTGATGGGCATCTCCATAGCCCATTGATTAGCCTCGTTGATGTGAGATCTTCTCCTTTTTGTCTTCTCCACATAACCCCCATCATCATATTCTATTCCACCCATAGTGCTATATCCATGGCTCGCGCTCATATACTGTGTGAAAGCTTATAGGTTTGAGATTACTAAAGTATGAAACAATTGCTTAGCTTGTCATCGGGGTTGTGCATGATGAGAGCATTCTTGTGTGACGAAAATGGAGCATGACTAAACCATATGATTTTGTAGGGATGAACTTTCTTTGGCCATGTTATTTTGAGAAGACATAATTGCTTAGTTAGTATGCTTGAAGTATTATTATTTTTATGTCAATATGAACTTTTGTCTTGAATCTTTGGATCTGAATATTCATATCACAATTAAGAAGAATTACAATGAAATTATGCCAACTAGCATTCCACATAAAAAATTATCTTTTTTATAATTTACCTACTCGAGGACGAGCAGGAATTAAGCTTGGGGATGCTTGATACGTCTCCAACGTATCTATAATTTTTTATTGCTCCATGCTATATTATCTACTGTTTTGGACAATATTGGGCTTTATTATCCACTTTTATATTATTTTTGGGACTAACCTATTAACCGGAGGCCCAGCCCAGAATTGCTGTTTTTTGCCTATTTCAGTGTTTCGAAGAAAAGGAATATCAAACAGAGTCGAAACGGAACGAAATCAACTGGAGAAGTTATTTTTGGAAGGAAAGCTACCGGAAAAGCTAGGAGTGCATGTCAGGAAACAAGGGAGGTGCCCACGAGGGTGGGGGCGCGCCCCCCTGCCTCGTGCCCCCCCCCCTTCAGTCCACCGACGTACTTCTTTCACCCATATATACCTACGTACCCTAAAACTTCCAGAACGGAGAATAGATCGGGAGTTCCGCCGCCGCAAAACCTCCAGAGCCACCAAAAACCAATCTAGACCCGTTCCGACACCCTGACGGAGGGGGGAACCCTCACCGGTGGCCATCTTCATCATCCAGGCGCTCTCCATGACGAGGAGGGAGTAGTTCACCCTCGGGGCTGAGGGTATGTACCAGTAGCTATGTGTTTGATCTCTCTCTCTCTCTCTCTCTCTCTCTCTCTCTCTCTCTCTCTCTCTCTCTCTCTCTCTCTATCTCTCTCTCTCTCTCGTGTTCTTGATTTGGCACGATCTTGATGTATCGCGAGCTTTGCTATTATATTGGATCTTATGTTTCTTCTCCCCCTCTACTCTCTTGTAATGGATTGAGTTTTCCCTTTGAAGTAATCTTATCGGATTGAGTCTTTAAAGATTTGAGAACACTTGATGTATGTCTTGCCGTGCGTATCTATGGTGACAATGGGATATCACGTGATTCACTTGATGTATGTTTTGGTGATCAACTTGCGGGTTCCGCCCATGCACCTATGCATAGGGGTTGGCACACGTTTTCGTCGTGATTCTCCGGTAGAAACTTTGGGGCACTCTTTGAGGTTCTATGTGTTGGTTGAATAGATGAATCTGAGATTTTGTGATGCATATCGTATAATCATACCCACGGATACTTGAGGTGACATTGGAGTATCTCGGTGACATTAGGGTTTTGGTTGATTTGTGTCTTAAGGTGTTATTCTAGTACGAACTCTAGGGTTGTTTGTGACACTTATAGGAATAGCCCAACGGATTGATTGGAAAGAATAACTTTGAGGTGGTTTCGTACCCTACCATAATCTCTTACTTTGTTCTCCACTATTAGTGACTTTGGAGTGACTCTTTGTTGCACGTTGAGGGATAGTTATATGATCCAATGATGTTATTATTGTTGAGAGAACTTGCACTAGTGAAAGTATGAACCCTAGGCCTTGTTTCCTAGCATTGCAATACCGTTTACGCTCACTTTTACTACTTGTTAACATGTTGTTTTTATAGTTTAATATTACAAAAACCTATATGTACCATCCATATTGCACTTGTATCACCATCTCTTCACCGAACTAGTGCACCTATACAATTTACCATTGTATTGGGTGTGTTGGGGACACAAGAGACTCTTTGTTATTTGGTTGCAGGATTGCTTGAGAGAGACCATCTTCAACCTATGCCTCCCACGGATTGATAAACCTTAGGTCATCCACTTGAGGGAAATTTGCTACTGTCCTACAAACCTCTGCAATTGGAGGCCCAACAACGTCTACAAGAAGAAGGTTGCGTAGTAGACAATCAAGCTCTTTTCTGGCGCCGTTGCCGGGGAGGCTAGGTAAGCGACACTCACAACCCGTCAACTAAGCTCTTTTCTAGCGCCGTTGCCGGGGAGGTGAGTGCTTGAAGGTATATCTTTAGATCTTGCAATCGAATCTTTTTGTTTCTTGTTTTAACACTAGTTTAGTTTATAAAAGAAAACTAAAAAATGGAATTGAGTTTGTCTCATACGCTTCATCTTTTTAATATCTTTCGTGAGTATGATGGAAAGGAAAATTGTGCCAAAGTGTTAGAAGAAGAATGCATTAAAATGTTTGGCACTAAATATTTATATGATGAGCATGATTGCAATGTTGTTAGTATGAATTCCTTGAATATCCATGATGCTAATGATATGCAAAGCCACAAGCTTGGGGAAGCTATGTTTGATGAAGATGATATTTTTTGTCCCCCAAGCTTTGATGAGGAAATTTATTATGATGAAAGCATGCCTCCTATCTATGATGATTATTGTAATGACACGTATGCTATAAATAATAATGATAGCCATGAAACTTGTCATCTTGATCTTAATTTTCAATCACATGATAGTTGTTTTGTTGAGTTTGCTCCCACTACTATTTATGAGAAGAATTTTGCTTATGAGGAGAGTAGTAAATTTTCTATGCTTGTAGATCATGAAAAGAATGCTTTAGGTGCTGGTTATATTGTTGAATTTATTCATGATGCTACTGAAAATTATTATGAGGGAGGAACATATGCTTGTAGGAATTGTAATAATATCAAGTTTCCTCTCTATGTGCTTAAAATCTTGAAGTTATGCTTGTTTTGCCTTCCTATGCTAGTTGATTATTGTTCCCATAAGTTGTTTGCTCACAAAATCCCTATGCATAGGAAGTGGGTTAGATTTAAATGTGCTAGTCATATTCTTCATGATGCTCTCTTTATGTTTCAATTCTTATCTTTTATGTGAGCATCATTGAAATCATAATGCCTAACTAGGGGCGTTAAACGATAGCGCTTGTTGGGAGGCAACCCAATTTTATTTTAGTTTCTTGCTTTTTGGTTCTGTTTAGTAATAAATAATCTATCTAGACTCTGGTTAGATGTGGTTTTATGTTTTAATTAGTGTTTGTGCCAAGTAGAACCTTTGGGAAGACTTGGGTAAAGTCTTTATGATCATGCTGTAAAAAACAGAAACTTTAGCACTCACGAGATTAGCTAGAACTTTTTACTGGAGAGTGATATTTAGTTGATTCTTTTTGCAGGTGATTACTAGAAAATTTCCTCAGGTCCACCAATTTATTTTAGAATTTTTGGAGTTGCATAAGTTTGCGTTAGTTACAGATTACTACAGACAGTTCTGTTTTTGACAGATTCTGTTTTCATTGTGTTGTTTGCTTATTTTGATGAATCTATGGCTAGTAAAATAGTTTATAAACCATATAGAAGTTGGTATACAGTAGGTTTAACACCAATATAAATAAAGAATGAGTTCATTACAGTACCTTGAAGTGGTGTTTTGTTTTCTTTCGCTAACGGAGCTCACGAGTTTTCTATTAAGTTTTGTGTTGTGAAGTTTTCAAGTTTTGGGTAAAGATTCGATGGACTATGGAATAAGGAGTGGCAAGAGCCTAAGCTTGGGGATTCCCAAGGCACCCCAAGGTAATATTCCAGGATAACCAAGCGTCTAAGCTTGGGGATGCCCCGGAAGGCATTCCCTCTTTCGTCTTCGTTCAATCGGTAACTTTACTTGGAGCTATATTTGTATTCACCACATGATACGTGTTTTGCTTGGAGCATCATTTTATTTTGTTAGTATTTGCTTGATGTTATTTAGATTAGTGTTTTGCATCTCTAGTTTCAATAAAAATGTCAAGGATAGCCTTTGCCGTGCTTATTTTGCAAGTATGCATGTTGCTGTTTGAAAACAGAAAGTTTACCGCTGTTGCAAAAATTCCTTAGAAAAGTGATAATGTGATAAAATGTTGAAACCTTCTGCATAAGAAGCTATGGTAAATTTATTACAGTGGTAATTTTAGTTCATAATTTTTGGAGTCAGGGAAGTATTGATACTCTTGCATTATTTACAGACTATACTGTTTTGACAGATTGCTGTTATGGTTGCATTGTTTGCATATGTTTGCTTGTTTAATGATTCTATTTGAGGATAGGAGTGTTAAATATGCAGAGGAATTTAGTATGAAATGTTGAATAATAATGTTAGTGATTTGTTACAGTACAAAATGATAAGGTTTTGCATTGGTTTATACTAACCTATCTCACGAGTTCTTGTTGAGTTTGGTGTGGATGAAGCTTTTGAGAAAGAGAGAAACCATGATATGAGAGGAATTAAGGAGACACAAAAGTTCAAGCTTGGGGATGCCCAAGGCACCCCAAGATAATATTTCAAGAAGTCTCAAGCATCTAAGCTTGGGGATGCCCCGGTAGGCATCCCACCTTTCTTCTTCAACAACTATCGATTAGTATCGGTTGAATCTAAGTGTTTGCTTCTTCACTTGAGTTGTGGTATCCTTGCAATGTAGTTTTATTTAGATTTGCTTGCTGTTTGAATAAAGTATCAATATATGAAATTCTTAAATGTTAGAGAGTCTTCACATAGCTAAATAATTATGCGACTACTCATTGATCTTCACTTATATCTTTCGGAGTAGTTTGTCATTTGCTCTAGTGCTTCACTTATATCTTTTAGAGCATGGTGGTAGTTTTATTTTGAAGAAATAGATGAACTCTCATGCTTCACTTATATTATTTTGAGAGTCTTAAATATCATTGTAATTTGCTTAAATAATCCTAATATGCCAAGCATACAAGATTTGTAAGAATTCTTATGAGTGTGTTGAATACTAAGAGAAGTTTGATGCTTGATGATTGTTTTGAGATACGAAGATGGTGATATTAGAGTCATGCTAGTTGAGTAGTTGTGAATTTGAGAGATACTTGTGTTAAAGTTTGTGATTCCCGTAGCATGCACGTATGGTGAACCGTTATGTGATGAAGTCGGAGCATGATTTATTTATTGATTGTCTTCCTTATGAGTGGCGGTCGGAGACGAGCGATGGTCTTTTCCTACCAATCTATCCCCCTAGGAGCATGTGCGTAATACTTTGCTTTGATAACTTGTAGATTTTTGCAATAAGTATATGAGTTCTTTATGACTAATGTTGAGTCCATGGATTATACGCACTTTTTCCCATCCTTCCACCATTGCTAGCCTCTCTAATACCGCACACCTTTTCGTCGGTATCATACACCCACCATATACCTTCCTCAAAACAGCCAACATACCTGCCTATCATGGCATTTCCATAGCCATTCTGAGATATATTGCCATGCAACTTTCCACCGTTCCGTTTATTATGACACGCTCCATCATTGTCATATTGCTAGCATGATCATGTAGTTGACATCGTATTTGTGGCAAAGCCACCGTTCATAATTCCTTCATACATGTCACTCTTGATTCATTGCATATCCGATACACCGCCGGAGGCATTCATATAGAGTCATATTTTGTTCTAAGTATCGAGTTGTAATTCATGAGTTGTAAGTAAATAAAAGTGTGATGATCATCATTATTAGAGCATTGTCCCAGTGAGGAAAGGATGATGGAGACTATGATTCCCCCACAAGTCGGGATGAGACTCCGGACGAAAAAAAAGAGAAAAAGAAAGAAAAAAAGAGGCCATAAAAAAATAAGAAAAGGCCCAAACAAAAAATAAAAAAATGAGAGAAAAAGAGGGAAGGGGCAATGCTACTATCCTTTTACCACACTTGTGCTTCAAAGTAGCACCATGATCTTCATGATAGAGAGTCTCTCATTTTGTCACTTTCATATACTAGTGGGAATTTTTCATTATAGAACTTGGCTTGTATATTCCAATGATGGGCTTCCTCAAAATGCCCTAGGTCTTCGTGAGCAAGCGAGTTGGATGCACACCCACTTAGTTTCTTTTGTTGAGCTTTCATATGCTTATAGCTCTAGTGCATCCGTTGCATGGCAATCCCTACTCACTCACATTGATATCTATTGATGGGCATCTCCATAGCCCTTTGATATGCCTAGTTGATGTGATACTATCTTCCCTTTTTTTGTCTTCTCCTCAACCACCATTCTATTCCACCCATAGTGCTATGTCCATGGCTCACGCTCATGTATTGCGTGAAGATTGAAAAAGTTTTGAGAATGTCAAATGTATGAAACAATTGCTTGGCTTGTCATCGGGGTTGTGCATGATTTAAATACTTTGTGGTGAAGATAGAGCATAGCCAGACTATATGATTTTGTAGGGATAACTTCCTTTGGCCATGTTATTTTGAGAAGACATAATTGCTTTGTTAGTATGCTTGAAGTATTATTATTTTTATGTCAATATGAACTTTTGTCTTGAATCTTATGGGTCTGAATATTCATACCACAATTAAGAAGATTTACATTGAAATTATTCCAACTAGCATTCCACATCAAAAATTATCTTTTTTATCATTTACCTACTCGAGGACGAGCAGGAATTAAGCTTGGGGATCCTTGATACGTCTCCAACGTATCTATAATTTTTGATTGCTCCGTGCTATATTATCTACCGTTTTGAGCAATATTGGGCTTTATTTTCCACTTTTATATTACTTTTGGGACTAACCTATTAACCGGAGGCCTAGCCCAGATTTGCTGTTTTATGCCTATTTCAGTGTTTCCAAGAAAAGGAATATCAGACGGAGTCAAAACGGAACAAAATCAACTGGAGAAGTTATTTTTGGAAGGAAAGCCACCCGATGGACTTGGAGTGCATGTCAGGAAAGAAGGGAGGTGCTCACGAGGGTGGGGGCGCGCCCAACCCCCTGGGGCGCGCCCCCTGCCTCGTGGCCCCCCTTCGGTCCACCGACGTACTTCTTTCACCCATATATACCTACGTATCGTAAAACTTCTAGAACAGAAGATAGATCGGGAGTTCCGCCGCCGCAAGCCTCTGTAGCCACCAAAACCTCTCGGGAGCCCGTTCGCACCTGCCGAGGGGGAACCCATCACCAGTGGCCATCTTCATCATCCCGGCTCTCTCCATGACAAGGAGGGAGTAGTTCACCCTCGGGGCTGAGGGTATGTACCAGTAGCTATGTGTTTGATCTCTCTCTCTCTCTCGTGTTCTCTCTATGGCACGATCTTGATGTATCGCGAGCTTTGCTATTATATTTGGATCTTATGTTTCTTCTCCCCCTCTACTCTCTTGTGATGAATTGAGTTTTCCCCTTGAAGTAATCTTATCGGATTGAGTCTTTAAAGATTTGAGAACACTAGATGTATGTCTTGACGTGCGTATCTGTGGTGACAATGGGATATCACGTGATTCACTTGATGTATGTTTTGGTGATCAACTTGCGGGTTCCGCCAATGAACCTATGCATAGGGGTTGGCACACGTTTTCGTCGTGATTCTCCAGTAGAAACTTTGGGGCACTCTTTGAGGTTCTATGTCTTGGTTTGAATAGATGAATTGAGATTATGTGATGCATATCGTATAATCATGCCCACGGATACTTGAGGTGACAATGGAGTATCTAGGTGACATTAGGGTTTTGGTTGATTTGTATCTTAAGGTGTTATTCTAGTACGAACTCTAGGGCTGTTTGTGACACTTATAGGAATAGCCCAACGGATTGATTGGAAAGAATAACTTTGAGGTGGTTTCGTACCCTACCATAATCTTTTCGTTTGTTCTCCGCTATTTGTGGCTTTGGAGTGACCCTTTGTTGCATGTTGAGGGATAGTTATATGATCTATCTATGTTATTATTGTTGAGAGAACTTGCACTAGTGAAAGTATGAACCCTAGGCCTTGTTTCCTATCATTGCAATACCGTTTACGCTCACGTTTATCACTTGTTACCTTGCTGTTTTTATTATTTCAGATTACAAATACCTTTATGTACCATCCATATTGCACTTGTATCACCATCTCTTCGCCGAACTAGTGCACCTATACAATTTACCATTGTATTGGGTGTGTTGGGGACACAAGAGACTCTTTGTTATTTGGTTGCAGGATTGCTTGAGAGAGACCATCTTCATCCTACGCCTCCCACGGATTGATAAACCTTAGGTCATCCACTTGAGGGAAATTTGCTACTGTCCTACAAACCTCTGCACTTGGAGGCCCAACAACATCTACAAGAAGAAGGTAGTGTAGTAGACATCAATTATCTTTTTATCATTTACCTACTCAAGGACGAGCAGGAATTAAGCTTGGGGATGCTTGATACGTACATCCACTATCAAGAATCCATTCCATTCCTCCAGCCATGTAGCCGCGAAGATTTTCCATAAGACCAAAGTGTCTCATCGCATCATCAAGATCATAGTCACTATCATCATCATCCTCATCATAGTATCCATGTTCAACATCATCTTGTGATTGATCAATTCCTAGAGAGGGTAATTCATTAGATAAATGATCACTTCTATGGTTATCTTTATGGATTCTAATAGCTTCGGAAATGATATTGCTAATGATCCCAACATCTCCTATGGCACGCATGAGATTTGTGAGCTCAAATAGACAATCACCAAAGCTAGGATCACTAGAATTCATCTTACTCAAGGCAATAGACTTATGGAGAATTTCATCTAAATTTTTCAAGGAATAATCTGGAAATCGTTCCTCAAGAAATCTCCATATAGTATAGGCACAATCAAGAGTAGGCAAACTAGCAATCAAATTTTGGGCAATCCTCTTATGATAAGATTGATAGTTCTAAGATTGCGAATCATGTCAAGATCCTCTTCGGGTGTGGGATGCAAGGGATCAATATGAGGTGCACAAGGGCTAGTAATGTACTTGTTCAAATGATATTCATTTAAAATCTCAAGCATTTCATTTTTCCACTCATGAAAATATTCTCCATCAAGAATAGGCACTCTACGTCTAAGACTCCCCAAAGTAGACACATCCATCTTCCTCCAACGGTGATTAAACCAAAGCAATGGAGACCAAAGCTCTGATACCAATTGAAAGGATCTAGAAGAGGTGTCTAGATGGGGGCGAATAGACTCTAATCAAGAAAAGTTGCAGTTTTTAATCTCTTGCGTTGAAGTGGAGTATTAGCACAAGTTTAAACATTCACAATACATATCAAGCAAGCATGCAAGCATACAAAGAGTAAATGAGCAGCGGAAAGTAAGGCATACAAGTTGCAAGAATGTAAAGAGAAGGGATTGGAGTGTGCAAACGCAATTTGGAGACACGGAGATTTTTTATCCGTGGTTTCGATAGGTGGTGCTATCGTACATCCATGTTGATGGAGACTTCAACCCACGAAGGGTAACGGTTGCGCGAGTCCATGGAGGGCTCCACCCATGAAGGGTCCACGAAGAAGCAACCTTGTCTATCCCACCATGGTCGTCGCCCACGAAGGACTTGCCTCACTCGGGTAGATCTTCGTGAAGTAGGCGATCTCCTTGCCCTTACAAACTCCTTGGTTCAACTCCACAATCTTGTCGGAGGCTCCCAAGTAACACCTAGCCAATCTAGGAGACACCACTCTCCAAGAAGTAACAAATGGTGTGTTGATGATGAAATCCTTGCTCTTGTGCTTCAAATGATAGTCTCCCCAACACTCAACTCTCTCTCATAGGATAGGATTTGGTAGAAAGAAGATTTGAGTGGAAAGCAACTTGGGGAAGGCTAGAGATCAAGATTCATGTGGTTGGAATGGAATATCTTGACCTCAATACAAGTGTAGGCGGTTCCCTCTCAGAAAATATGTATTGGAAGTGTAGGCATGTTCTGATGGTTCTCTCCACGAATGAAGAGTGGGTGGAGGGGTATATATAGCCTCCACAAATATCTAACCGTTACACACAAATCACCAAACTCGGTGGGACCGATTCAGAGAACTCGGTCGGGCAGATTTTGTTCATAATGTGACCGTTAGGCATTACGGTGGGACCGACTGGATCAACTCGGTGGGACCGATGTGCTAGGGTTAGGGAAAATCCAAAACTCGGTTTGACCGATTACTCAAACTCGGTGGGACAGATTTGGGTAATAAATGAAACAGAATGTTGGCCAAGCAAACTTGGTGGGGCCGGTTGCAAATCTCGGTGGGACCGAAATTATTGCAACAGACAACAGAGAGTTTAGAAGCCCATCTCGGTGAGACCGAGATCCCATCGGTGAGACCGAACTGATTAGGGTTTCTGGCAGTGGCTATGTCAACTGAACTCGGTGGCTCCGGATAGAAAGAATCGGTGGGGCCGAGTTGGACTTTTGGTTTGGGACATATGTGGATGTGAGAAAGTAGTTGAGGGCTTTGGAGCATATCACTAAGCACTTTGAGCAAGCAAGCCATTAAGCAACACCTCATCCCTTCTTAATAGTATTGGCTTTTCCTATGGACTCAATGTGATCTTGGATCACTAAATAGAAAATGTAGAGTCCTGATCTTTGAGATTGAGCCAATCCTTTGTCCTTAGCATCTTGAAGGGGGTTCCACATCCTCTTGTCCATGCCACTCCATTGCTGAACTTATGTGAAACATACTAGGTAGAAGCATTAGTCCAACAAGAGATATATTGACATTAATTGCCAAAATCACCCAGGGAGCACTTGTGCTTTCAGTACCCGCATTGGCAGAAGCTGGTGTATGGAGTTTTCATGGCAAGCCGGAAGCTTAAGAAATATTTCCAAGGTCATCCCATCATGGTGGTCAGCTCTGCTCCTTTGGGGGATATAATGCAGAACAGGGAAGCAACTGGCCGGATTGCTAAGTGGGCTATTGAGCTTGGGCCTCACGGGTTAAAATACATACCCCGGACGACGATCAAATCTCAGGAACTTGTGGATTTTATCAATGATTGGACAGAACTACAGGCGCCGGAAGAGAAGCCGGATCATACTTATTGGACTATTCATTTTGATGGGTCCAGGCAATTGGAGGGCTTGGGGACTGGAGTCGTTTTAACTTCCCCATGAGGTGATAAGTTTTGTTATGTTCTCCGTTTAATGTTCCCTTGCACTAACAATGCAGCTAAATATGAGGCTTTACTTTGGATGGATAAAGAGATGAATTCAGCCGAGTTAAGTGCTTTGGTGATTCGAACCTGGTGGCTCAACAAGTGTCTGGCACTTGGGACTACAAGGACCCACTCATGGCGGCATATCGGTGTGAGGTGGATATTGTTGCAGGTCAGTTCAAAGGTTATCAGGTGGATCATGTGGACCAGCGGAAGAATGAAGCGGCGGACGCTTTAAGCCGCTTGGATTCCCAACGTAAACCAGTTCCACCTAATGTCTTCCTAGATGTGCTGCATAATCCGTCCGTCAAGCTCCCTGGTGAAGAGGATTTGGTTGTTCCTGATCCGGAGGCTCAGTTGGTGGCGGCTCTTCATGTTATTCCGGATTGGATGGTTCCATATTTGGCGTATATGAACCGGGGTGAGTTACCAGAAGATGAAACTTCGGCCAGGCAGATAATCCGGCGGTCCAAGTCCATGACTATTATCAATTGAGAGTTACATCATTGTAGCGTGACAGGGGCGTTTCAACGCTGCGTATCCCCTGAAGAAGGCCGTGAAATTTTGCATGAGATCCACAAAGGAGATTGTGGTCACCACGCTGGTTCAAAATCGCTGGTAGCCAAGGCGTTTCTTCATGGTTTCTATTGGTTGACGGCTCATGCTGATGCCGAGGACTTGGTCAAAAGGTGTGATGGATGTCAAAAGTTCTCACGACGGGCTCATGTACCGGCTCAAGAGTTGAGGATGATTCCAATTACTTGGCCATTTGCGACTTGGGGCTCGATATGGTTGGACCCTTTAAGAGATCCAGGGATAAGAAGACCCACCTTCTGGTGGCGGTTGATAAGTTCACTAAGTGGGTGGAGGCAGAGCCAGTTAGTAAGTGTGATGCAACTATGAAGGTTCAATTCATCAAAAAGGTGATCTTCCGGTTTGGCTTTCCACACAGCATTATAACAGATAATGGTACCAATCTGTCAAAGGGTGCCATGAAGGTGTTCTGTCAACGTGAGCACAACCGGCTTGACGTATCATCAGTGGCTCACCCCCAGTCCAATGGTCAAGCGGAGAGGGCCAACCAAGAGATCTTGAGAGGCATCAAACCCCGGCTTATGGTTCCTTTGCAACGGACGCCGGGTTGTTGGGTTTAGGAGTTACCTTCTGTATTATGAAGCATCAGTACCACACCCAACAGATCGACGGGGTACACGCCTTTTTTCATGGTTTATGGAGCGGAGGAGGTTCTTCCTCGTGACATCCGTCATGACTCGCCCCGTGAGGCGGCATATGTCGAAGCTGACAATGAGAAGGCGCGGCAGGAAGCTCTCGACCTGTTAGATGAGGAGCGTGACATGGCAGCAGCCCGTTCGCTGATTTATCAGCAATATCTGCGT
This sequence comes from Aegilops longissima, assembly GCA_021605205.1. NCBI lineage: Eukaryota > Viridiplantae > Streptophyta > Magnoliopsida > Poales > Poaceae > Aegilops > Aegilops longissima. The sequence goes on along the minus strand of CM038677.1, from coordinate 479,409,592 downwards.
TGTTATCACAACTGCCGGGTTAGAACCAGAACCTTTCAAGAAGGCGATTTGGTGCTCTGACTCATCCAGGATCAGACGGATATGCACAGGTTATCCCCCCCCCCCCCTTGGGAAGGACCCTTGGTGGTCAGCAAGAATCTACACAACGGGTCATACTACCTAATCGATGTTCGAGAGCGCAAAGACTCATGTAAATCGGAGGAGGAGACCCACCGGCCATGGAATATCGCTCATCTTCGGCCCTACTATACTTGAGCCATAGGTTCTGCTTATGTACATAGTTATGAAAATGTATATATTATGATCAATATAATAAACCGGAGCCTCAGCTAAAGCGGGGTATCTGTTGTTTTTCTTATATCATGTGTGGTTACATGGGGGCTTCTACTCATAAAGCGGCGTCGGTTTACCCCTTGATTCAGCTTATTAAAGCTTTATATAAAACTCACTTGAGGGCTTGGTTGCATTTGCACCATAGCTACACCTCTTGATCGGCGCAATGCCACAATATCACTTGGGGACTTGGTGGTATTCGAACCATCGTCACACCTCTTGATCGGCTCAAAGCCAAATTACTCCGGGGCCAAAGAGAGTGTTGCAAAGCAACAACTCAAACATAGGCACCCACTGAGCACAGCTCACAATGTTACTTGGGGATTATTTGCTGTCGCAATGAACAAAGAATCTACACTTGTAATAGGCTATCAAGCCACGGCTTGGAAGCCTGGTGTATACACCTAAAACCCCGGGTTAGCCTGCCTTCTTAAGTAAGTTACTCCGCCTGTAAACTGGTATGACCCGTCGAACTTTGACAAGTTACTCGATAAGACCACGAACTTGTCAAGTTAAAGCGACGATTGGTTAAGGATTGAGGACCATCTTAAAAGGCTTTGTAAAATGGTTTAACTCAGTGGCCTGGCAGCCCATGAAAAGCCTCGAATTTGGGGCCTGGCAGCCCGTGAAAATCCTTGACGACAAGTTTTCATTTGCTTTTTGCCAAGTTTTTTCTCTCTTTTGACAAGACTTATGGTGTTTTTTAAACCGGTGTTCATCAACCCGGCTAGGCTGTCAACTACAAGTTGTCAGTACATAATCATTTATAACCCGGAGTTTCTTAACCTGGTCTGGTAAATGAACCTGAGTAAACAAGGTTAGACAACACAGATACACCTACTAGCGAGAGCAAACAGAAGAAACAACAAGAGAACCAAGGCTGGGATGACATGTATAGACTATAGAGTGAGTACTGAGTACCCCATTGGGTATAGACATGTCCCCAAAGGTAAAGATATGCAATAAAATCAGAGATTTCCTTCCTTAGATGTCTTGCTCCCCACAATCTTGCATGGGATATTGGGAGAAGATAGGAATGAAAATCGAGCAAAAGAAAAATAACATAATTAATGCAAGCAATCAAATATGAAGATGTCTTTCCCTCTTAAAGACATGTAATTTATCTCCTCTTGAACACCAAGCATCCGAGGTCAGGGTTTCTTACACACTCCCCACAGTATCATCTCCCCTATAGAAATGATTAAGCATAGAGCTTTGATGTGATCCTCTCTCCCCTTTGACATCAATTTCCAAGAAGGGCTCTTATGGATTTTTGTTTTATTGTAAAAGGGTTTGGTCCTTGAGTCACAAAGCAAAGCGACCGTGATGCTAGTAGAGAACAAGAGTCATTGAGTGGAGCTGGAGCAAAAGACTACAGAAATAAGTGGCAAGTTGTCTTTCCTGTAGTGAAGTCGGTAGCACCGAGTTATGTGCTTCGGTGGCACCGAGAGAATTCGGATGGACCGAAGGAAACAGACCGGTGTGACCGAGTTCATCACAGTAAAACACTTGTCACCTCAGCTCACTAGGCACTTTAAGATCTCACAAGGATTTGCATGGAATTAGCTGTAAGATTTGCAAGGAATTTGATGCCGAAAATGCAGAACAGAAAAGAGAAGAAAAGATCTAGATGAAGTTTTTTTTTTGAAAGAGGAAACACAAATGCAAGAGGAAACACAAGAGAACTTCATCTAGAATTGGGCGGTGACAAAGTCACCTATGTTAGAGTATATTGACTTAGGAGTCAAGTGAGATCACTTGATCTTTGGTCATACTCATCGTTTAAGCTCAAAATGGGGTTACAATTTTTCGTTTAAGCTTCTTGATGTATTCACATCTTGTTGAGTTGCTTTTTCCCATGACTTGGAGTAAAGCTTCTCTAAGATGGAATAGCATACCTTGGGTGGTGGTGTTGATCTTGATCATGTAGTCGAACTTGTGTGGGTTGCTCAGGGTTGATGTAGCTCATCAAGAGTTGGGAGCACCACTTGGAGTATGAGTTCATCTACCTACATGGGTTAGCTTTGCAAGGAAGAGCACTTGTGTATTCAGAATGACAATCATAAAATTTAACATAGAATGAGTCAAAGGATATATTTGAGGGGTTTTGTGCTTCCTTGACTTCAACTACCATTGTATAGAGACTTGGTGATGTAGAGATTGCTCAAGATATGAGTGAGTTGCAATCTCATGGATTTAAATTCATCCAAGTACCTACAAGGGTTAGATAGCATGCAAGGGTGCAAAAGTCTCCAAGACATATAAACCCTGGCTATATATCTGGGCATCATGACCCATCTGGCGGTAAACTGCCATGACACTATATACTTCTTGTGTGCAAGAACGGCTTGAGTAAATCGCTACGGTTTATGAGCATCATATGTCTTAAGCATGGTGGATTAACAAGTGTCAGGCACAAATAAATATGCACGAAGGCATAACAGACCAAGTGCTTTAACTAGCCTATTACAAGGCGTTTCAGTGCCCAAAAGGATAATTGTTTCTCAAATAAGTGTTGCAGCACGTGCAAGACTAAACCGGCCTCCGGATTATGATTAGTCACCAGCTTGACCCGACGACTGCAGATCATCTTGCACCGGTTCATCCTCTTCGTCTCTACCCAGCAGCTGGAACTCAATAGTTATCCAGTCGATCCCAGTTAACGCTTGGAACACAGCTTTGTCGCTTATAAGGGTGGACGGTTCAATGTCAGGGGCATAAGTGTGCTTACGGATTGGAGGGATCAGATTTTGAGCCTCAGGAGTCGGTGCAGCAACCTGTTTGTTATTGGTGTCATAACTCGCCTAATAAAATGAAAGATCAGCCTCTTCAGCGAGTTGACAAGCCAGTGGACGTACTTCCCGGTTTATGGCGCGGAGATCTTCATTGCCAAATTCTGATCCGTCTTCTTTTAAGCTTGGGTAGCCTTTAGCCACGTCAGTCGGATCAAGATCAGGCACCCATGCTTTTGCCCGGGTTAGTGCGGTCAGAGCACCAGCACTTGCAGCAGATCTCTTTAGCTCTTCTACCCGGGCAGGCAGCATAGATAGCATGTCTAAAGTATCCTTGATTAACGTCGGGGGCGGCTTATTGTGAGAAGTGGTGCAGATAATTCATTGCGTGCCGGTGTACAATTGCTCTATCAGCGTGTAGGCAGCCTTCAGTTTCTTCTGTACATCAGAGCCCAGATGACTAATGCGAGTTCCTGCATCATTACAAACGTCAGTAAATCGGCAACATATGGGAAGATATGTTGAAAGTATAAAGCAAGGATGTTTACCGAACACAGCAGCAGTCATGGCATGTATCTGCCGCTTTACGCCAGTCGGCTCATCCACCACCAGTTTAAGAGCTGCTTCTGCGTCCTCAGCTCTTTTTCGCAAAGCGGATTTTTCTGTCTCCCAATCCGCCCGCTCCTTGTTGAAGCTCTCTTTCAGTTTTTCCATAGTGTCTAAAGCGCTGGTCAACTCTTCCTTGGCCTTGGAGGTTTCGGCTTGCTGAGATTTGATGTTCTCTTGCAGATCGGCGGTTTGAGCTTCCTTTTTTCTCAGCTCAGCCTGTAACAGACAAAAGTATAATGAGTTGGTAATACATGTTTAAAGTATCAAGCACATGACAAGTTATGCACCTGATACTTGGGGGCTAATGCATATTTGCTTGTTCTCGGAAATTTCTACAAGTCCCAAGCATAATACAAGTATTACTCTTGGCACTTGGGGGCTAATGTATGTTTGCTCAAAATACTCACCTGGGAAGTGTTTTAAAAGTCCCGGTTCATCTTTATAAAGTTAAACCGGCCCTTGGGGGCTTCACCAGTGAAAAAGATGCAGTGTTGCAAATATAAAGTTATTACTAAGTCCCGGTTTAGATTGGTATCATAAACCGTCACTTGGGGGCTACTGGAGTTGATATTTGAAAATGGACATAAGAGACATAGTTGTGTGGTTACCTCATATCGCTCCTTCATCAGATTTACTAAACTGGCTTCATAGTCACGACTGGTGTACAGACGGTTCAAGAAGCCAGAGTGAATGTCTTGGGTGTTGAGATGAGTGTAGCTGGACAAATCGCTGCTCCATTTGCCTTTGCCCATAGCAGTAAGTTCATCCTTAGCGCTATGTTTGGATAAAGCGACTGGGTTGCCAGGAGCAGTGTGGCTGACACCAGTAATCATAACATCATCCTCTTTATCATCAGCAGCCTTCACGGGAGTTGGCGGTTTATCGGTAGCCTTAGCTGGACTGGCCGATTTGTCATCAGGTCGGACCGGGCTGGTCGGTTTGTCAGCATGGCCTGTGGTGTCAATTTCTACTTGTTCAGTAAATAATTCATGGTCTTGAGGCGGCGGATCATTAAGCATGGCATCAGCATCGGTTTCTTCTGGGTCTGGAATCTTTTCCGGTTCAACAACCACGTTATCATCAGCCGGTTTATTTAACCGAGCCTTCTTGCTGGGTTTAGGCTTCGCGCTGAGAAAAATAAACATGAGGATCAGTATAGTATGTAAAAATAACACACCAAGGATAAAAACAAGTGCATAGCTCACCCAGGAACTGTTTTGAGGGGTGGAAGCTTTGTGGCCGATGACTCGCCAGAAGATGAGTGGGATGTGCCATGATAATTTGAATCAGACGGATTAAGATGTTGTTGGAAACAACCCGCCTTGGGGCAAGAAGTGTCAAGAGTATAAGAGACCTCTGATCGGCGTTTCCGAACCGGAGTGTTCGGTAAACCTGCGGAGGTAACTACCTGGCCACTGTGCCGGGTCGTGCGGCGAGCTTCGTGTTGCTGTGTCCTCAAAAGAAAGTTGGGTACAAGTAAGCAAGAGGGTGAGAAAATTTTACTTTCCGGTTTGCTCGACGGATTTTTGATGTTGGCAGAGGATCTGAATCGGAGGAAAGAATAATTACCTCTACTCATCAGCTTGACTGCCTTCAGCGTCGTCCTGATAATAGTCATCATCAGTGAGGTGTATGAAAAATGAACCAAGAGAGTCAAATTCTACCTCTAAGTCCATATTAGCCACATCATCATCAGCAATTGGCTCGGAAGATGCAGTGGTCCTTTTCTTGGCAGGTTTTTTAACAACCTTGGTCTTCGGGCGAAGTGGCTTGGCCGGTTTATCTTGTGGTTTTGCCGGTTTATCTTGTGGTTTTTTTCTTCCAGAACGGATCATCGCCATGTCAAAGATGGACACGATTTTTCATAAGATATTATAAAAGAAGAAAGTTAAAGTAAAAAAGGGGGTATATGATTGAGGGAGTCCTGGATTAGGGGGTGTCCGGATAGCCGGACTATAACCTTTGGCCGGACTCCTGGACTATGAAGGTACAAGATTGAAGACTTCGTCCCGTGTCCGGATGGGACTTACCTTGGCGTGGAAGGCAAGCTTGGTGATACGGATATGTAGATCTCCTCCCATTGTAACCGACTCTGTGTAACCCTAGCCCTCTCCGGTGTCTATACAAACCGGAGGGTTTTAGTCCGTAGGACGAACAACAATCATACCATAGGCTAGCTTCTAGGGTTTAGCCTCTCTAATCTCGTGGTAGATCTACTCTTGTACTACCCATATCATCAATATTAATCAAGCAGGAGTAGGGTTTTACCTCCATCGAGAGGGCCCGAACCTGGGTAAAAACATCGTGTCCCTTGTCTCCTGTTACCATCCGCCTAGACGCACAGTTCGGGACCTCCTACCCGAGATCCACTGGTTTTGACACCGACAATGATCCTTACCTTTGGCGGTTTATTGGAAACACATAAAGGGCTTAATCCGGTCTGGCTACAGACAGCCTCCGGTTCATTCAGCATCTTCTTCACAGCCTCAGTAACTTCCACATCTGTAAGCTGAATATCAATGTGTCGTTGAGGATCCTTCAAACTCCCTGTGTATTCACACATCAAACCGGGGCGCTGGCTTAAGAGCAGAATACTCCAGCTTATCCAACAACGAGCAAGGTTAACACCTGTTAAACCATTCACCATGAAGGCTCTAAGCTTTGATAGTTCTGGGCATAGTTGGACCTTTCCTTTGCAGTCAACCTCTGAGGAAAGGGATGTGTATTGCTAAGACGGTGAGGCCGGTAACCCGGCAGTGGGTTTTCGTCAGTTGGAGATGTGTCTTTGCAGTAAAACCAAGTTTGGTTCCACTCCTTGGGGTGACTGTGAAGCTTGGCGTGAGGGAATCTGACTTCCTTCCTTTTTTGAACCGCCATTCCGCCAAGTTCAGTATTGGGTCCATCTGTGAACTCTGTGCGATGGTTTAAGTGGAAGAAATCTCTAAACAACTCAACTGTGGGCTCTTCTTGAAGGTAAGCCTCACAAAACACTTGGAAATGGCAGATGTTGGACACAGAGTTTGGACCGATGTCCTAAGGGTGAAGCTGGAAACTGGCAAGTACGTCTAGGAATAATTTTGAACCGAGAGGGCTAAAACCTCGACCCAGATGGTCAACAAAAACCACTACTTCTCCGTCCTTGGGTTCAGGAGGATTTTCTGGACCAGGGGCCCTCCAGTGGATGACCTCTTTCTTGGCTAAGGCACCAGTTGCGACACATCTGCTTAACTGTTCTTCAGTGACTCGGGAAGGAGCCCAGTTGCACTCATAGACTTGTTTGGCCATTTCAATGACAAGCTGAAACATAATTATTGCCGGTTTAAGATTCACAATTGACGACTATAAAGCGATGCGAGGATGTATGCATATTGTTAAACCGGGGTTTGTTATTGGTAAACCGGAGTCTGACAATGGAGACAGTACAATGACGAATGCATTGGCAGTTCAACAGGGGACTAATGCTATCTACTGGGTCATCATTTTTCTACGCGATTAAACCGCCTAATCTGGTATTGAAGATACAAGTCTAAAGATGCGTAAGTGAAGGAAAAACAAGTTTTACGGCTTGGCACGGTAATTTCAGATCTGCTGTGCGTTGTAAAATCAAAATATATTCTGACCTAATTTCAAGTACTCGAAGAGTTCAGCAAGTTCAGATGAGTTTTATATAAGGCAGATGCCCTAACAAGGAAAAAGGAGTTTAAACTACAAGGGCACTGGAAAATATCAGATCTAACTAGTCATTGGTATTACTGAAGAGGAACAAGGAAGAACAACTCCAAGAGCTTCGAAGAACTACGAAGAACACTGAACCCTAATGGTGGATCTGGAGTGAGGAGAAGAGGAACTTACTGGTGCTAAGGAAGCAGCGGAAGATCGCCGCGTTTCTCTAGTGCGGTCAGGTTGATGCAGCGGCCGTTGTTGAGGTAGAGGCGAAGGTCGACGGCGGCGGCAGAGCCCGAAGGTTGGTTGGCACGAGGAAGAAGAAGATGCGAAGAGGCACGGGGGGAAAGTGAAAAGGACCCCTCGGCCTTATTTATAAGGTGAATGGATAAGTGGTAGGCGCGAGAATCGAGGAGCCTGAAAAATGGGATATGTGACAGCTCTATTGCCTCGATTGTCGGAGGCCCATTAATAAAGGTGGGTTATGCGCGGTTCTTAATAACAGATGACGTCATGGCGATTTATCATGGTCCTGGAAAGTGACGTCACAGCGGTTTACAAGATTTCTGTGAAGATGATGATGCGTTGAGGATTGACATGAACCAGTTCAAATCAATCTGGGGCCTAATATTAGGGATATTACTACTGGGCGTAAACCGGCCAGGAGAGGCCGGGTTAACCCCATAATAGTTCACTGTATCTAAAGCCCATGAAGACAAAGACGACGACGATTTATGAAGGCCCAGGGCCCCAAGCCGGTTTAAGGTCTGTAGACATAAACCGGCATGGATATGTAAACTTGTGTTGTAAGATAGAAAGAGCAGAGACCGAGCCGAACACGTTTATGAGCCGGCCTTGGGATTCTGTAAACCGGCGGGCGTCAACCCATGTATATAAGGGGACGACCCTGCGGCAGTTTAGAACAACAGACAACAACTCGAGACTCAGGCAAAGCGTATTCGCTCCCTGGTCATCGAAACCCTAGCAATTCCACAACAATTGGATTAGGCTTTTACCTTCACCGCAAGGGGCCGAACCAGTGTAAACTCTTTGCGTCCCTTGTCTGCTTTAACCCCTTTAAGCTAACCCGTAGCGATGGCTCCACGACTAAGTCCTTTCCTTAGGACATCTGCCGTGACAAAACCACGACACATAGGAAGTGGGCTAGACTTAAATGTGCTAGTCATATTCTTCATGATGCTCTCTTTATGTTTCAATTCTTATCTTCTATATGAGCATCATTGAAATCATCATGCCAAGCTAGGGGCGTTAAACATTAGCGCTTGTTGGTAGGCAACTCAATTTTATTTTTGTTCCTGTTTAGTAATAAATAAATCATCTAGCCTCTGGTTAGATGTGGTTTTATGTTTTAATTAGTGTTTGTGCCAAGTAAGACCTACAGGATCTTCTTGGATGATAATTATTTGATCTTGCTGAAAAAGACAGAAACTTTCTGCTCACGAAAACAATTGTTAAAAATCACCAGAAAGTGATAAAATACTGATTCCAATTGCAGTAGATCAATAATAAAATTATCTAGGTCTCTATTTTGGCAGATTTTTCTGAGTTACAGAAGTTTACGCTTGATACAGATTACTACAGACTGTTCTGTTTTTGACAGATTCTGTTTTTTATGTGTTGTTTGCTTATTTTGATGAATCTATGAGTAGTATTTGAGGGTATGAACCATAGAGAAGTTGGAATACAGTAGATATTACACCAATATGAATTTAGAATGAGTTCACAACAGTACCTAAGTGGTGATTTATTTTCTTATACTAACGGAGCTTACGAGTTTTCTGTTGTGAAGTTTTCAAGTTTTGGGTAAAGATACGATGGACTATGGAATAAGGAGTGGCAAGAGCCTAAGCTTGGGGATGCCCAAGGCACCCCAAGGTAATATTCAAGGACAACCAAGAGCCTAAGCTTGGGGATGCCCCGCATGGCATCCCCTCCTTCGTCTTCATTCATCGGTAACTTTACTTGGAGCTATATTTTTATTCACCACATGATATGTGTTTTGCTTGGAGCGTCATTTTCTTTTTTTAGTATTTGCTTGCTGTTATTTAGAATAATGTTTTGCATCTCTAGTTTTAATAAAAAATTCAAGGATAGCTTTTACTATGCTTATTTTGCAAGTATACATGTTGCTGTTTCAAAACAGAAAGTTTACCGCTGTTGCAAAAATTCCCTAGAAAAGTCAGAATGTGATAAAATGTTGAAACTTTTTTCATAATAAGCTCTGATAAATTTTCTACAGTGTGGTAGAATTTTATAATGTTTGGAGTTAGGGAAGTATGATGAATCTTGCATTCTTTACAGATTGTACTGTTTTGGCAGATTGCTGTTATGTTTGCATATGTTTGCTTGTTTAATGATTCTATTTGAGGATAGGAGTATTAAATATGCAGAGACATTTAGTATGCAATGTTGAATAATAATTTTTGTGATTCGCTACAGTAGAGTATGATAAGGTTTTTGTATTGGTTTATACTAACTTATCTCACGAGTCCTTGTTGAGTTTTGTGTGGATGAAGCTTTTGAGATTTAGGGAGACCGTGATATAAGAGGAATTAAGGAGACACAAAAGCTCAAGCTTGGGGATGCCCAAGGCATCCCCAAATAATATTTCAAGAAGTCTCAAGCGTCTAAGCTTGGGGATGCCCCGGTTGGCATCCCACCTTTCTTCTTCGACAACTATCGGTTAGTATCGGTTGATCCTAAGTTTTTGCTTCTTCACATGATGTTTGATATTCTTAGATGTCATTTTATTTTGTTTTGCTTGTTGTTTGAATAAAGTATCAAGATCTGAAATTATTAAATGGGAGAGTCTTCACATAGCTAAATAATTATTTTACTACTCATTGATCTTTACTTATATCTTTTTGGAGTAGTTTGTCATTTACTCGTGTGCTTCACTTATATCCTATGAGTAAATGGTTGAATGAATTGAATTTCATAAATATGAAATTATATATGTTTCATATGCTTATCCCATGGGGAGTGATGACTTCACATATAAGAAGTAGAGGTGGTAAATTTATTGAAGGTTAGCAAACATTGTATTGGTCACTGGAACAATTCATGAAAGAATATTGAGGTAAGAGAGATTTCACATATAAATATACTATCTTGGACATCTTTTGTAATTGTGAGCACTCATTAAAATATGGCACGCTAAAAGGTTGATGTTGGACAAGGAAGACAACGTAATGGGTTATGTTTTCTTATATCCGAAATAAAGTATATTGTCATGGATCGCCCAACACGTTGAGCTTGCCTTTCCCCCTCATGCTAGCCAAATTCTTTGCACCAAGTAGAGATACTACTTGTGCTTCCAAACATCCCTTAAACCAGTATTGCCATGAGAGTCCACCATACCTACCTATGGATTGAGTAAGATCCTTCAAGTAAGTTGTCATCGGTGCATGCAATAAAATGCTCTCTAAATATGTATGATCTTTTAGTGTGGAGAAAATAAGTTTATACGATCTTGTGATATGGAAGCAATAAAAGCGACGGACTGCATAATAAAGGTCCCTATCACAAGTGGCAATATAAAGTGACGTTCCCTCGCATTAAGATTTTGTGCATCCAACTATAAAAGCGCATGGCAACCTCTGCTTCCCTCTACGAAGGGCCTATCTTTTATTCTTGTCTTTTACCTTATGCAAGAGTCATGGTGATCTTCACCTTTCCTTTTTACATTTTATCCTTTGGCAAGCACATTGTGTTGGAAAGATTCTGATATATATATCCAATTGGATGTAAGGCATCATGAGTTATTATTGTTGACATTACCCTTGAGGTAGAAGGTTGGGAGGCGAATCTATAAGCCCCTATCTTTCTCTGTGTCTAATTAAAACTTTGAACCCATAAATATCGCGTGAGTGTTAGCAATTGTGAAAGACTAAATGATAGTTGAGTATGTGGAGTTTGCTAAATCAAAGCTCTAACATAGACTCTTCCTGAAAATAAGATGAATTGTAGTTGTTTGATGACTATAACACGGTTTGTTAGTTTTCAAGAAAGTTTATGATCTATACTTTAACATGTGAATAGTTTGTTACTTGATCATGAGAAGCTTTATGAGATGAGCTACTGTTATGATATATAATGATGCTAGAAAAGGTGATTGAAATTATCATTGATCAAACTTGTGCACCTGCTAGCATTCACACTTCATAAATTATTTCTTTTATGATTTACCTACTCGAGGACGAGCAGGAATTAAGCTTGGGATGCTGATACGTCTCCAACGTATCTATAATTTATGAAGTATTCATGCTATTATATTATCTGTTTTGGATGTTTATGGGCTTTATTAAACACTTTTATATTATTTTTAGGACTAACCTATTGACCCGAGCCCAAAGGTTTCTTTTTTTCCTTGTTTTGATGTTTGCAAAAAAGGAATATCAAACGGAGTCCAAACGGAATAAAACCTTCGGGAGAGTTATTTTTGGAACGGAAGCAATCCAATAGACTTGGAGTAGACGTCAGGGAAGCTTCGAGGTGGCCACGAGGCAGGGAGGCACGCCCCTCACCCTCATGGGCCCCTCGTGTCTCCCCTGACCGACTTCTTTCGCCCATATATATCCATATACCCTAAAAACATCGGGGAACAGAATAGATCGGGAGTTCCGCCGTCGCAAGCCTCTGTAGCCACCAAAAACCAATCGGGACCCTGTTCTGGCACACTACCGGAGGGGGGTATCCCTCACCGGTGGCCACCTTCATCATCCAGGCGCTCTCCATGGCGAGGATTGAGTAGTTCACCCTCGGGGCTGAGGGTATGTACCAGTAGCTATGTGTTTGATCTCTCTCTCTCTCTCGTGTTCTTGATTCGACACGATCTTGATGTATCGCGAGCTTTGCTATTATAGTTGGATCTTATGATGTTTCTCCCCCTCTACTCTCTTGTAATGGATTGAGTTTTCCCTTTGAAGCGATCTTATCGGATTGAGTCTTTAAGGCTTTCAGAACACTTCATGTATGTCTTGCATGTGCTTATCTATGGTGACAATGGGATATTCACGTGATCTACTTGATGTATGTTTTGGTGATCAACTTGCGGGTTCAGTGACCTTGTGAACTTATGCATAGTGGTTGGCACACGTTTTCGTCTTGACTCTCTGGTAGAAACTTTGGGGCACTCTTTGAAGTACTTTGTGTTGGTTGAATAGATGAATCTGAGATTGTGTGATGCATATCGTATAATCATACCCTCGGATACTTGAGGTGACATTGGAGTATCTAGGTGACATTAGGGTTTTGGTTGATATGTGTCTTAAGGTGTTATTCTAGTACGAACTCTATGATAGATCGAACGGAAAGAATAGCTTCATGTTATTTTACTACGGACTCTTGAATAGATCGATCAAAAAGAATAACTTTGAGGTGGTTTCGTACCCTACAATAATCTCTTCGTTTGTTCTCCGCTATTAGTGACTTTGGAGTGACTCTTTGTTGCATGTTGAGGGATAGTTATATGATCCAATTATGTTATTATTGTTGAGAGAACTTGCACTAGTGAAAGTATGAACCCTGGGCCTTGTTTCCTAGCATTGCAATACCGTTTACGCTCACTTTTATCGCTTGTTACCTTGCTGTTTTTATATTTTCAGATTACAAAAACCTATATCTACCATCCCTATTGCACTTGTATCATCATCTCTTCGCCGAACTAGTGCATCTATACAATTCACCATTGTATTGGGTGTGTTGGGGACACAAGAGACTCTTTGTTATTTGGTTGCAGGGTTGCTTGAGAGAGACCATCTTCATCCTACGCCTCCCACGGATTGATAAACCTTAGGTCATCCACTTGAGGGAAATTTGCTACTGTCCTACAAACCTCTGCACTTGGAGGCCCAACAACGTCTACAAGAAGAAGGTTGTGTAGTAGACATCATCTACCTCCGCAGCCTTTAGCATTGCGAAGAGCTCGGGAATTGTCTTATTCATCCCTTGCATATTATAGTTTATCACGAAGATCTTGTAGCTTGGTGGCAGTGATTGAAGAATTCTGTCAATGACACTATCATCAGGAAGATTAACTCCCAGTTGAATCAAGTGATTGTTATACCCAGACATTTTGAGTATATGCTCACTGACAGAACTATTCTTCTCCATTTTGCAGCTATAAAACTTATTGGAAACTTCATATCTCTCAATCCGGGCATTTGCTTGAAATATTAACTTCAACTCCTGGAACATCTCATATGCTCCATGACGTTTAAAACATCGTTGAAGTCCCGATTCTAAGCCGTAAAACATGGCACACTAAACTATCGAGTAGTCATCAACTTTTCTCTGTCGGACGTTCATAACATCTGGCGTTGCTCCTGCAGCGGGTTTGGCACCTAGCGGTGCTTCTAGGACGTAATTCTTCTCTGCAGCAATGAGGATAATCCTCAAGTTACGGACCCAGTCCGTGTAGTTGCTACCATCATCTTTCAACTTAGCTTTCTCTAGGAACGCATTAAAATTCAACGGAACAACAGTACGGGTCATCTATCTACAACAACATAGACATGCAGAATACTATCAGGCACTAAGTTCATGATAAATTAAAGTTCAATTAATCATATTACTAAAAAACTCCCACTTAGATAGACATCCCTCTAATCATCTAAGTGATCACGTGATTCATATCAACTAAACCATGTCCGATCATCACGTGAGATGGAGTAGTTTTCAATGGTGAACATCACTATGTTGATCATATCTAATATATGTTTCTCGCTCGACCTTTCGGTCTCAGTGTTCCGAGGCCATATCTGTATATGCTAGGCTCGTCAAGTTTAACCCGAGTATTCTGCGTGTGCAAAACTGGCTTGCACCCGTTGTATGTGAACGTAGAGCTTATCACACCAGATCATCACGTGGTGTCTCGACACGACGAACTTTCGCAACGGATGAAACTTTTTTTCGGATTCTTTTTATCTATTCATGCTCAATCATTGCAGTACAACGAATACTGAAAATATTGAAATTACATCCAGATTCATAGATCACCTAGCGATAACTGCAAGCACTGAAGTGACCCCGAAGACTCGCCGTCGTCATCGCCCCTCCCTCGCCGGAGCCGGGTAAAACTTGTTGTATTAGACAGTCGAGGAGTCGAGCAACCGCTGCCGATGAAGAGTAGTGTAGATCGGAGGTTTCCAATTTGAAGACACACGAACATAGACGAACGCTGATCAGGTTCGAACAGATCTACCAAAGATGGATCACCGGAGAAACACCTCCACACATCCACCGACAGTGCTAGACGCACCACCGGGACGAGGCTAGGCGGGAGAACCTTATTCCATCTTCAGGGAGCTATCGTCGTCTCGTCTTCCTGAATAGGACACAAAACCTAACAAAAGTTCAAAAACATCTAAATACGGAGTCCTCTTGCCGGCAAGGGCCGAGATCCACCGCGTCCCCATGGCCCTAAGGTCACCAGAGACGAGCCGGACCGACGGTGGAATCGGCGGGAAGCAGGGGGACCCTAATCTTTTTTGAGGAGGAGGCGGATGTGTGTTGTTGGGCGTATACATTTTGTTTTGCTTTCCATTTCGTGATGAAACTATGCAAGCAATGAAAACATTTGTCCATGTTTGCTAGTTTTTTTTATTTCTTTATTTCGGAGAGATCCTAGCAAGCCATTTTTTCCCTAAAAAAAAGCAAGCTGGGAATAAAATCAACCTCGTGCTTGCTCAACTCTCCCTCCATTCTCCCCATCCCGCGCTCTCTCCTCCATGCTCATCACCAGACCATCTCATCTCATGAAATAGTACAGTCATCCTCACACAATTACCAATTCATCATTTCGGTCTGAGTCAATTACAGCGGTGGTGCTACAACTTGGCGTAAACTGTCACTTTGGTACTAGAAGTTGTAGTGTACATTAAAGTGATGCAAAAACTTGGCATTGACGTGCAAATACAGTGCTTATCTCATTTATATACGGAGTCGGTGCTGACTAGACGCGTAGGGCCCGCTGTCAGCCACTGCGCCGGAGAGAAGGGGCGTGTGGCCTAATTTTTTTTAAACACCTCAAGATATATTTTTTTCTCAAAAAAGACACTATTGTCGTGGCATTTTTTTCACCTCTATGACCAATGGGTCCCGCCTGTCAGAAGAGGGTGAAAATTAAACTAAACTAAAAGTGAAGCCAATTCGCTTGGTCATGTACCGGCGATCAACACCTAGATACCAATCTGTCTAGCTATTCCTGTTTTTGCTATGTCTGCCTTTTGTCTACCAAAAGGTATTTGCAAGGAAATCACAGATATTATTGCTAGTTTCTGGTGGGGAGATGATGAGGAAAATAAGAAAATGCATTGGTATTCTTGGTGAAAATTATGTTACCCAAAGAGTGAAGGTGGTATGGGCTTTAGAGATCTATACTCGTTTAATTTGGCAATGCTAGCTAAGCAATGCTGGAGACTTATTACTTCACCTGAATCACTTTGTGCACGAGTTCTTAAGGCAAAATACTTTCCAAATGGAGGCCTCTTACAAGCATCTCTAAAAAATGGGGCTTCGTTCACTTGGCAAAGCATCATAAAAGGTCTTGAAGTGTTCAAAAAAGGCTATATTTGGAGAGTGGGCAATGGGAATGAAATCAACATATGGTCGGATCCATGGATTCCTTATAGTCCCAACAGAATGATCATCACGCCCAGAGGTCAAAAAGTCGTATCGGTGGTGAGTGACTTGATTGATCCTCACACGGGACTTTGGGACGAACAACTCATTAATATGATTTTTAATCCCGTCGATGCTCGAAGGATCCTGCAAATCCCCTTAAGTCTTCATGCCTTTGACGATTTAATCGCATGGCACCCCGATAAAAGAGGGATGTCCTCCGTTCGAACAGCTTATAGAATCCAATGGTTACATAAATTTGGGGCGCATGCAAATGACATCAGTCGACCGGGAGGTTCTGCTACTCCAACGGTATGGAGTACATTATGGAAGCTACAAATTCCACGTAAAGTTTCAATATTTTGCTGGCGTTTACTGCACGGAATTCTGCCCCTAAAAGGTATACTCGCTAATAGACACGTTGGGGCAATCGAAGGGTGCCCAATTTGCCACAAGAGCTCTGAAGATATTCGCCATCTATTGTTCACGTGTATTCACTCAAGAGGTATGTGGAGCCGACTTGGATTGACAGATTTCATCAACACCGCAACAAATGTTGATAGATCTGGGTCGGTTATTATGGAGTATATCTTGTCTATTGATCAAACGCCACTACCTCTTATACCGACATTGGAAATTAAACAGGTCGTAGTGGTGGGATGTTGGTACCTCTGGTGGACACGCCGCCTTATAACACATAATGAGAGTTGCCCGCCGATGGTAAGATGGCCTTTGTCGGTCTTGGCAATTACAAGCAACTATCAACAAGCCATGGCAAAGATAGTTGTGACAGAAGAGGAAAGATGGTTGAAGCCAGACCCAAAGTTCATCAAACTTAACGTGGACACGGCCTTTTTTGCAGAGCAAGGAGTTGGAGCTACGGCAGCAATTATTAGAGATGAACGAGGTAATTTACTTGCAGCTCAATGTAAGTTTATCCCATATGCAGCAGACGCAATGACATCAGAGGCAATGACGATGAGAGACGGATTGAACTTGGCAAATAGCCTAGGGTTTCAGTGAGTTGAAGCGGAATCCGACTCTCTAACGATGATCAACTGTTGGTCCGGTCAGAGTACTTGGTGGGACGCAGTGGCAGCGATATTCGCGGAATGTGTGGACATCTCTACCTTGATTGGGAAGGTCAACTTTAAGCATTGTTTTTGATCAACAAATCAAGCGGCGCATGTGCTAGCTAATTTTAGTTATTGTAATAAACTTTCTTCTAGTTGGACTGACGAGCCTCCAGATTGTCTGGTGAGCAAGCTCGTGGACGATGTATCTTTATGCATTAATCAATAAAGCTAGCCATGATGGTCTTTCCTAAAAAAAAACATGCCATCACGCTCGCATGGTCATTGTGGATAACAGACGCATAATATTAAGTTGTTTGCATGCGGAGCTTATCTCGGCCGCAGATAGTGCGCCCATTCTTTAAAATTTTATTTGTAAAAAGTAATTAATAGAAGTTAAGTTTCAAATATTTGTGATACTAATTTCAAAAAAACATATTTGTGATACAAATATTATACACAAACGATTATTGTTAAATAACAACATTTAAATGTATATCCGTGTATGATATGAAAAATATTAGTTAATATGGACATTAAATAAGAATTAATATGTTTAACAGATACTTAATATTATACAGTCACGTCTTATATTAAAATTATGGAAAATGAATATTCATATGAACAGTTTAAATTATATATATGAATATCTTTAGTTATAAAACGTGCATATAATTATTGAAATGCTGTATAACTAAAATAATTTTTGAATAGTACTTTTTATTATATAAGTTATGCAAAAATATAATTCATAAATAGTATTTCAATATAAGTATTTTTAAATAATATGTGAACAATTTTAAATGTAATTTATTCTGTTTGTATGTACAATATTTATAAACAGAAATATTCATGAGTTAATTTATTACTTTTTTTGAGAGAACATTAATATTATTACTGAGAGTATAATTTAGATACTTTCTACATAAAAATTTAGAAAAAACTAACAGTTGCAGAATGGGCCGCAAGATCCGTAGCTCATTTAACCTCCGCTAGATTCTCAAAAGAAAAAAAAATTAACCTCCGCCTGCGCCTAGGTCCAATATATAAATGGTTGTTATCCACATTGAGAAAGCAAACCTGAAGGGTTGAGTGGTTAGCGAGCTCCCTTTCGTAGGTGAGGTTGTGAGCTCGATACCTACTTAATTGCCATTTAGTTTTTGCTCTCAGGTTACAGGCGGGACCCACTTCTTAGGTGACACAGATCAACATATTTTAAAAAAAATCGAGGGTTTTTTTGAAAAATTCAGGCCATACGTCCATTCTCTCTGGTCCAATGGCTGACAACGGGCCTCACGCAGCACCGATTACATGTCAAATTTATGCACTATTTCAATATACACCACAACTTCTAGCATCAAAGTGATCGTTTACGCCAAGTTGTAGCACCACCGGTTTAATTGACTCTTTCGGTCTCTTATATCTTCCCAACCATCAATTCTCTCTTTCTCTAGAACTGTAGTAGTAAATCCTTGTGTTCGATCGAACACTGCGTCTTTTGCCACTGCTTGGGACTCGGATTGCTTTTCTCCTCAACTTTTGCATTCGATCGGTGTAAAGGTATTCCCTTCCCGTTCGCCATCATTTCCTCTTCTTCCTCTGCGATAAACAAATTTTGTTTAGCGCCACCTCCACCTGACCTGACCTGACCCCAGCAAAAGCAAAACCAAGCGCCCTGCCATTAAAAGCCTTCCTTTTTTTGGCTCCAAATCTGCGTCCGGTTTGGTTCCTTCCTTCCACCAATCTCTCCGGCGGCTCTCCTATTCCATTCCACCATCGAAATCCAATCCTTGACCTTCACCTTGACCTCGGGCGACCTCCCTCCAATTCCCCAAGAACAAGCATAAGCAGACAAGCTTGCCGCTCCGATGGGGATGCTCGCCGACAGGCTCAGGGCCTTCTCCACCAACCGATGGCTCGTCTTCGTCGCCGCAATGTGGCTGCAGTCCATGGCCGGCATCGGCTACCTCTTCGGCGCCATCTCGCCAATCCTCAAGGCCGCGCTCGGCTACAACCAGCGCCACGTGGCGGCGCTCGGCATCGCCAAGGACCTCGGCGACTGCGTCGGCTTCCTCGCCGGCTCGCTCTCCGCCATGCTGCCCGCCTGGGCCATGCTGCTCATCGGCGCCCTGCAGAACTTCCTCGGATACGGATGGCTCTGGCTCATAGTCACCAAGCAGGCGCCGCCGCTGCCCCTCTCCATGGTCAGTTAAGTCAAGTCTCTCCTCTGCCGCTGTTTCTTTCTTTCTTTCTGTCTTTCTTTTTGAATTGTGCGCTGCTTCTTTCTTACAGTAGATTGATTGATGCTACTATGAATCTGATTGAATCACAGAGCTGTTCGAAATGGTCCTCAACTTTGAATGCTACTGCTGAATTACACACACAATACATTCAGGTCGTCGTGCCAATTTGTTTATGGAATTGCACACAAGGTGGGCTGTAGACCGCAGAGCACATGATAATTAAATAAAATGAGGGGCACATGATCATTAAATAAGATGAGGGTTACTGGCTGGATAGGATCAGCTGATGAAAATGGCGTGGAGGGAGAGTACATCTTAGATTAAATCAGTTTTCTAGGCACCGGCTTTCTTGTGAAATTGACCAATCACACATGTTTAAGTGTGAAATGCCGGCCCGCCAATGGTGTATTCTTCTACTCCTAGTGTAGCATTCTTTATTTACAATAACTTGTCCTTGTCACTACTTTTGTTTTCAGTAGTCACCATGTTATGCCTAATTATTTACTGTCACAGCAACCAATTGCCTATTTGTCAATATTCAAGTCTTCAATTCTTTATCGGCGTGAATTGATGCAACAGAGATTATCCTTAATTCAAATATTATGTTGCTTTTTTAACACAATTTTCTCTCTTTAATATTATAATGGATTCACTATAAACTTTATTGGCCTTATCTGGATTAGATGGCGAAGTAGTCAAGTCTTACTTCCTAAACTTCCTATGTTTCTCCAAATTTCTAACATGTCAGAAGTAATATTGTAAATTTATGGCTGTCAAGAGTGTGCACATAGCTTTGCAAGGTGTGATGTTTGATTGCAAAATCTGCACGCCATATCATAAATCATCATCACAATCACTATGATTGACCGGTGAATGGCTGAATGGTTGCTTATTTACAAGTAAACAATTAGTTTGTCCACATCATTTTCTACACAGCCTCAGTTGCTTCGTCAAGCAAATGTTCGTGTGCAGCTCAGGATAATGTAATCCACACATTTGTTGCTTGCCATGCAGAGCTGCATTCTTTGTTTTGTTTCTATCTCTTAAATTTATGAGTTCATATATTGTACACTATGTATGCTCAGTTCTGTATACGGAACTACAGAGAGAATGCAAAAAGTTATAGAATTGGTATGGTCTTCTCCAAATAAAATGGATGAACGAGTTTCATTGTTATCCAGATGGCCAGGATTCCAAACTACGTGGAGGAAATAGGGAATCCCCACAATTAGATAAATATGAAACAAAAATCTGGAAACTGACTAGTTATTTGCTTCCCTTTGCTCAATTTTCGACACTAATATAATACTTCTTGATGTTTTTAATTCAGATGTGTGTCCTTATTTTTGTTGGAACCAACGGCGAGACATATTTCAACACAACTTCACTGGTTACATGCATCCAGAATTTCCCAAAGAGCAGGGGCCCAACTGTGGGCATTCTGAAAGGATTTGCTGGCCTTAGCAGTGCAATTCTGACTCAACTGTTTGCAGTAATGCACACACCAGACCATGCAACTCTTATCTTCATGGTCGCAGTTGGGCCATCACTTGTTGCCATTGGCCTCATGTTTGTTATAAGGCCTGTCGGGGGTCACCGACAGGTGCGGTCATCTGACAAGAACAGCTTCATGTTCATCTACACCATTTGCTTGCTCCTTGCCTCATATCTCGTTGGTGTCATGCTAGTCCAAGATTTCCTGGAAGTGAGTGATAATGTGGCCATTTCTCTCACAGTGTTTCTTTTCATCTTGCTTATTTTACCGATCGCGATCCCCGTGGTCCTGACATTTAGCTTGAAAACTGAATATCCAAGTCCATATGAAGAGGCTCTGCTGTCTGAAGCATTAAAAGGAGAGGCAGGTACTTCACATGAAAGGGAGGATCAACCAGAGTTGATTCTAAGTGAGATGGAAGACGAGAAGCCTAAAGACATAGACTCTTTATCCCCATCTGAAAGGAGAAGGAGAATTGCAGACTTGCAGACCAAGTTAGTTCAAGCTGCAGCAAGAGGTGGGGTTAGAGTCAGGAAGGGACCACGTAGGGGGGAGAACTTCACCCTGATGCAGGCATTGGTCAAGGCTGATTTTTGGCTTATTTGGTTATCGCTTCTGCTCGGGTCTGGATCAGGGCTGACGGTGATTGATAATTTGGGTCAGATGAGCCAAGCTGCCGGTTTCAAAGACGGGCATAACTTCGTGTCATTGACGAGCATATGGAACTTCCTTGGTCGTGTTGGAGGTGGCTATTTCTCTGAGAATATTGTCAGGTACCAACACTAGGTTCTCCGCATTTTGATCTGGCATCCACTGTTAACACAGCAAATAAAAATGATTGCTATCATTTTTCAGTACCTGTATTCTCAGTAAAATATAGAAATACTACTGTAGTTTTTATCGTAGTTGTGACTCATATTTACTTGACTTCTACTGTAATATTCTGCCATGGTACTTGTTTGTCAAATTTGGATAATTCTGCAGACATCTCAAATTTTGGCCAGGCTTTCTTCATACATTGACCAACTATTCTTCTGATGATCAGGGAACATAAATACCCAAGGCACATAGCATTGGCCTTAGCTCAGATACTCATGGCTGCTGGGCATTTCCTCTTTGCAATGGCTTGGCCTGGAACTATGTACATGGGAACCTTCCTGGTTGGGCTTGGATATGGCACTCACTGGGCTATTGTCCCGGCTGCTGTTTCTGAACTTTTCGGCGTAAAACACTTTGGCGCAATGTATAATTTCCTCACAGTAGCAAACCCCACAGGGTCGCTGATCTTCTCAGGTCTCATTGCCAGTAGCTTCTATGACTATGAAGCTGAGAAGCAAGCACAGCGCCATCAGAGCTCAGCGTCGTCGTCTCCACAGTTTCTTCAGGGCATCGGTTTACTTGCAGATGGGCCACTGAAGTGTGAAGGGGCTGTTTGCTTCTTTGTCAGCTCGTTGATCATGTCGGCGTTTTGCGTCGTGGGTGCTGGCTTGAGCCTTGTCATTGTTCATAGGACCAAGCGAGTCTACTCTCACCTCTATCGATCTGTCCGGTGATGAACTTTTTTCCATGGATAGATCATCCCCGTTGTACCATGTACCATACATACATTATTGAACATATGATTCATGAACCAAGACACAAGAAGTTAAAGTTTATTTGTTTGTATAGTTTCAGACCATTTTATAGTTAATATTGTAAGCAACCCGTTCCCAGATGTAAATTGCAGGTCTTTTTTGTCCGAGGATGCGACTGTGTATTTATCTGTCAAATGCTACTTTACTTTGGCTGTAATGAACCCTCTCTCATGATAACACCTTGTATGGTTTCTGCCAATGCTGGAAACATGAAACTTGCGAAACTGTCCGGCTATTTTTATTATACTTTCTTGCCGTGTATGAACTTGTGACTAGTAAATTGTCTCATGCTTTTCATGTATATATAGTACTATGGAATGATAACCTCAAGTGACCAGGATCAGGAATTCAAACTGCAAAAATGACTGTGGGGTGGAGCATCTCCACATTTTGTCGCTGGAGTTTTCATGATATTTATGTACCAGGTATGCACCACCTTGACTGTGATCTTAGTTCCATCCTGAAACTGAACACATCAACTGCCTAACTTGCAGCTACTTGCAGATCTAGGCACCTATGTATGTATCTGGGCTGCCCATCATATGGACGCTGCTACTTTGGTCTGGCAGCAAAACTCCTAGAGACTTTGTTGTTTAGGCTTGTGAACATGACACATTATTATCCAAGTGATCTTCCTTTGGTGACTGGCAACATGTATGTTAGCTGATCCTGTCACCTGAAGATTCAGCTCCTAGGTGCTACTGCCAAACAACTATCAGTTCTTGAACAAAGTGACAGAAACACAATCTGCTCGGCTCAGTTCTCACACAAGTCAGCTGCCACATTTTCCTTGTGAAGACACTTTTCTACAGTAGTTCAATCTGTAATCAATGTTAACCTACTAGACACTTGAAATCTGAACAGCTGGGATCTCCAGACTTATCAACAAGAGCACAGAGTGGCATGGTTCAAGATCACACAAGAGGCATTCTGAACTGGATGCAACTCAGAGCTGAATGCAGACTCATTCTTCTTGTGTACTTTTTCTTTGCATGCTCAAATGAGGCAAATTTGAACCTAGGGCTGTGCCATGATGTATTATTACCAGCAACATCCTTGGAATTTTTGTTGCAATAGCAGAATATAAGTAAGTAGCAGGTGTGTCAGCCCTGCTAGATATTTTGCTAGTTCTTGTGCTGCTATTGTCATATGCCTACTTTTATTATTTCCTCTGAGATACCAGTACAAATTGCTGGTGAGGTGATGATGTAGAGAGTGTGTGTGTGTGTGTGTACTTAAAGGGTAACAGGGAGAATGGGGCCCACATTGGGGGAGAAAAAGGTTCCCAGTCTGCACACAAGGTATCTCTTCTCAGGAAAAAAAAAATTAGGGTTCACTGGACTGGAGAGGAGAGCAAAGCTTTTTGTGGCTGGTGGTTGTGATTTTAACTTAACCCTAGGCATAATCCTTGCTAGGTAGTAGGAAATACCTGAAACAACCCTAGTCACATCTGATTGATCTAACAACACAGCACTAGGGTTACGCTCCTGCTGTACCCAGCGCTGTGGTTTTACAGAAATAGCCCCTCCCTAATAAAGGTTTCTCACCTTATATAATGCGTATACGTACCTGCCCATGTATACACTCTAGTACCATGACGAGTGGGCCCAGCTGGGGGTTACTTAGGACACTTTCCCATGTGCTCTGCCCTGTATTAACGTCAAATCTACAGCTTAAAACGGCCATTAATAATATTAAAGCCCGAATTAAAGCACATAATGAACTCAGCTTTTCCCCCCTAAAGATAAAGAAATACTAGTAGTACTCCAGTATGTTTTGTATCTGAGCCGGAAATGGCGAGAATGCCCCTGGGTTGACACCTGAACTGGGGTTTGGGCCTGCACTGTGGGGAGAGTTTAATTTGGGGCACCAAATGAGGGCAAAGTTTGAAACTTTTAAAGGCAAACAAAAAACAAAGTGGAATAATCTATTTTTACAGGACACAGAGGCACACGGCCTGACCTACACTCGCTCCTTTTCTACTACTACTGCTGCTCTGCTGCTACCCCTCTCATTTGGTATTACGATTTTTGGGGCTTTGACTAAAAGTCTTGAGCTAAAAAGCTTCATTTTTTTAGAGCTCCTTCCTTCCTCCCCCCGAAATTAAATCCGGGGCCGAGGGATTCGCAATTCGGGGGAGCTCGTGGCCTCCAATCCGCCCCGATTCCTGCGCCTCCTCCAGCCGATCCGCATGGGTACGTCCTCCCCCGGCTCTTCCCCTCCTTGGCTCTCGATTCAGGTGCTTTTCGCCGCCGGCCGTGGCCTGTCGCGGTAGATCTGGCGGCCTAGGGTTCTTGGGGCTCTAGATTTTTCGCGCCCGGGGTCAGCGCTGCTGCTGGGCCGGCGCGCCGGGGACGCGGATCGCGCGGATCGGTGGTCCTCTCGGCCGGATTCCTGATGGGGTTTTGGGCTGTTCTTGAGCTGATTTGGACGCTTCCTGGCACTTGGATGTGTTCATTTCGCTTGGGTTTTGGCGCTGTCCCGGGGGAGCCGCGGCTCCAGATTCTCTGGTTTTGTGGGGAAAGCTGGGCTGGATCTTTCTCGCACTGTCTCTTGCTACCCGAGATTAATTGCCTTTTTGGTCGGGGCGGTGTAGCTCCGGTCGCTGATCTGCTAAGCTTTCAAGTTCCGATTCGCTGAAGCAAATCTCAGTGGCGCGTAGTCCATTCTAGTGGAGTAGATTTGTTGTACTGCCAAATAAATTTGTCGGAGCTGAAATTAAATGATGACGAGATAGATTTCGCTCCCAGATTGTTTTCCAGTCCTGCCAAATTAGAAATTAATAGATCGTTTCCGGCTGAAATTCACAGTGTCCGTCTACTTCACTGCTTGGTTTACATGTTTTCTCAGGTTTCACTTCACTGTCGACGCTGTGCTATGTTGTTTGCGATTCCGTCGAGTTTGCTCTGTATTTTGTTCCTCAATATTCTTACCATTCGCCCTACTTTGCTGCAGATCAATGGAGTTCTCATAGGTCTCAAGGTTAAGATCAACAGTACTGTGCAGTGAAGTCTTGTTCATTTCTTGGTCCTGGGCTTCTTCATTCTTGCTCAAGTCCAGCTGTCTGTTGATCCAATTCAAAGGTGGAGATGAATGTGGAGTACAATATGGATGAAGCTTTGAAAGCACGAAATACTGCAGAGAGCAAGTTTCATGCGCGCGACCTCAGGGGCGCACGCAAGTACGCGGTCAAGGCCCAGAATCTCTGCCCATCACTTGAGGGCATATCCCAGATGGCGTCGACTCTTGAAGTTCATCTTGCAGCGGAGTCCAAGATTGATGGAGAGAGTGACTGGTACCGGATCTTGTCCCTGCCCGCCTTTGCAGATGAAGAGGATGTGAAGAAGCAGTACAGGAAGTTAGCTCTCCAGCTGCACCCTGATAAGAACAAGTCAGTTGGTGCTGAGGAGGCCTTTAAACTGATCTCTGAGGCGTGGAGTGTGTTGTCTGATACTAGTCGGAAGACAATTTATGATCAGAAGAGGTCAGATCATTCTGTTGTCAACGTAACCAATGGCATGTATACGTATGACAAGAAGGCGACCAAGAGAGCTCGAAAGAATGCTGCTGCTGCTGCCGCCGCTGCCGCTGCTGCTGCGGCTGCTGCTGAGGCTACTGCTCGTCCTGCTGGTGTTGATACTTTCTGGACATCTTGCAATCGTTGCCGTATGCAGTATGAGTACTTAAGAATGTATCTTAATCATAACCTTCTGTGCCCAAACTGCCATCATGCGTTCATGGCGGTAGAGACTGGATTTCCTTGCAACGGAAGCAGTTCATCTTTCTCCTGGTCAACCAAGCAGCAGCCACAGAGCCACAGTTCCACCAAACATTCATATGGCTCAACAAGCAGGACTTCTAGCATTCCGGGGACAGGGCATGTGGGGTATCAGCAAGATAGTACTTATGATTCCTACAACAGTCAAAGCTTTCAGTGGAATCAGTACTCCAAGACAGCGCCTGCAGCTGACACAAATGCTTACAGTACCCAGGCTTCCGAGAAACCTAGAAGAAATGAAGAGAGCTACAGCTACAACTACCCTGAAAGTGGAAACACATGTGACCCTGAGAGAACTACTTCAAGGCGTGGCCGGTTTGCAAAGCGGAGAAGGCATAGTAATGATTATACTACTGTGGATTATGCTGGAGATAACAAAGAAACAGTGGTTGCAAGCACAGAGACAAATGCTTTCACTGATGTGGGGCGGGTTAATGGCACTTCAGTAGAAAAGATGAGATCTGCAGTGAGTGTAAGGAGAGCTAATGTTTTGAGAGAGATCTCCCAGATTGATACACGGGGTCTACTTGTTGAGAAAGCCAAAGAAGCCGTCCGGGGAAAATTGCAAGAGCTGAGCATGGCAGCATGTTCACGGTTTGCAGAGAAAAGGAAGTCAGAAGGAAAGGTATATCCTAGTGACAACAACATGAAGGCAAACGGGGTCCTCTCTGGCAAGCTTGGCAAAGGACTCAAGCTGTGTAGTTCAATAAGTGTCGACACCCACGTACCTGCAACTGCAACTGATGAAAAGAATCCAGAACAGAAGCGTGTGCCTGTCTCGATTGATGTCCCAGATCCTGACTTCCATGATTTTGATAAGGATCGCACAGAGAGAGCTTTTTATAGTGACCAAGTATGGGCTACATATGACAGTGAGGATGGAATGCCTCGTCTATATGCAATGGTGCAGAAAGTTCTTTCAATGAGACCTTTCAGAATCCGCATGAGTTTCCTCAATTCCAAATCCAATATTGAACTGTCGCCAATAAACTGGGTTGCCTCTGGTTTCCAGAAAACATGTGGCGATTTTAGGGTTGGAAGGTACCAGATTACAGAAACAGTCAACATATTTTCGCACAAAGTCAGCTGGACTAAAGGCCCCCGTGGTATTATCAGAATTATTCCTCAGAAAGGTGATACATGGGCTTTGTACCGAGACTGGTCTCCTGATTGGAACGAGCTTACACCTGATGATGTGATATATAAATACGAGATTGTCGAAGTTATTGATGATTTCACTGAGGAGCAAGGGCTGACTGTCATTCCATTGTTGAAGGTTGCTGGCTTCAAAGCTGTGTTCCATAGGCACATGGACCCCAAAGAGGTGAGGAGGATACCAAAGGGTGAGCTGTTTCGATTCTCGCATCAGGTTCCTTCTCGACTGCTGACTGGTGAAGAAGGCAACAATGCCCCGGAAGGTTGTCATGAGCTCGATCCTGCTGCAACCCCAGTGGACCTTCTTAAGGTTATTACAGAGGTGAATGAAGACGTGGCCACGCAGACTGCTGAATAGAAGAGGGCAACAACTCTGAACACTGAAGATAGCTTGGGTGTCTGAAGTGTGAAATGTACTACACAGATGACAATAAGTCAACATTTGTTGGTGTCTTAGTTCTATTATGCCATCTTATTTTTGGCTGATGACTTGGACAATACTGCCAGGGCAAGCAGCTTATGTCGTGGACTTCTGACTGTTAATTCTTAGGCATTTCTAACACTCGGAGTTTATCGCGCCATGGATATCATCTTCTAGAGTAAAACAAGCATTGGGAGGCGATTGATGCGGCGACTAGTCAAAGGAAAGCTATGGAGCCTCATGGCTTGCTGACGGCGTTACTCTGTTCAGGTATGGTGTTGAGCATAGGAGCCATCAAGTTTGAGGGGGGAGACGCCACTGGACTTCCCCATGTACCCGGAAATTATTAATGTACCAAATTTACCTAAGATGTTGTATTTCCTTTAATCTATAGCGATGCGTCCTTATATAATGTTGAACTCAATGATTTCAAAATTCTGATTTGAACTCGGTGAACTGGTTCGGCAATTTAATATTATATTTAGTGGAAGCTTGAGCTCCTCGTGGGCTTGTTCTCTTTCCTTTTATTGCTTGGCTGGATTAATGATGGAGATGGAAACTTTTTGCTGTTGACAATACAGTCTGCTCCATGTTCATTCGATTTTCGAGATAAATGCAGTGTTCACTCTCTTGCCGGTTTTCAACCATTCAGTGGAGCATGTGAATGGTTTGGTATGCCCTGTGAACGGGCAGAGCTGACGATCTTTTTTCTTTTCTTTAAGTTCAAAATTTTCCTTATGAGAATAGTAGCATCATTTACAAGCCTGGACATTACAGCCTCAGGGGCATCTTTTGGCTAAACATCAGGAGGATTAAATCTAGCTAAACTAGCTAGTTCATGGGCTACCTGATTACGTTCTCTGTGACTATGCTCAAAGATGACATGGGTGAACTCCACATTCTCTATGACTATGCTCAAAGATGACATGGGTGAACTCCAAAGTCATGAGATAGCAGTCATCAAATATGTCGCTTGCAACTGACGATGAGTTTTAGTAGTAGTGATCACCTCGAAAGTCATCTTCTGCCTGCGAGCTCAAACGAAACTGCTCCATGCACGACGCTCATGCACGATCTTTGCACGACCTGTAATCCAGCGGCCAGTGCCCTTTTATCTCATACCATGTCCGACTGGATTTAACCGTCGTGCGTGAATCGTCTGAAATCTGTCGTGTGTATAGCACTTCTCGAGCTCAAACGAGCCTGTGATGAACAGTAAAATAAGAAAAAGAAACAAAATTAAAAAAATTCTGATTTTTTTATTGTAGCAAACTATGACAAATGTTTTCAGTGATTGCAAAATTTCATCATTGAAATGACATTTGTGGAAGGCACGGCAAAAAATATATAATCGGCACTCCAAATGCTTTCGAAAATAACACTTTTGGAGCATTGATTTTTTTTGCCACAATTTCCACGTATATCATTTAATGATGAAATTTTGAGAGCAGTCAAAACATTTGTCAATGTTCCAAAAAAAAAAACAGAATTTTTGGATTTTTTTTCTCAATTTTTTTGTCGCGAGCTCATTTGAACTCAAGCAGCGAAACACCACATCCGACTATCCTTGCAAGGTTCAGCCCAAACCTTAGTGTTAATGCTTCGGCCATGAAGGCATCGAAGCAGAACTTATTTTTTTCATTTGCCGCTACTATGAACTTTTCATTGGGGTCTCTTATAACCGCCCGTACAATACCTACAATACCTTGAAGAGAGTCGGAATCATAGTTCCATCCACATTGAGCTTTGCATAGCCTCTCATTGGTTTGGTCCATGCACATATCTCACCATCACTTTCCAAGTGCAAGCAATAGAAAGATTAATAGCTAGTCAGCGAACAACTAGAAGAATTTGGCCCATCGATTGAGTATGTTCTCCATGGAGAAACTTCCTGCGTTCCCACCGCATGAACCATATCGCAACAACAACAATCTCCTTAAAATTCGCCCGACCAAGCACTGAAACCTCCTCTTCCGGTATGCTCAACAGGGAAGTCCAACCTTGCTTCACTAGCCAAATCAACAAATCCGGACCTTGTGATAACATCATCGACACCCAATAGGGGTCACGTCTCCTTAGTTGTAGGACATTCAAACAACATATGCCTTATGGCATCTGGACCAGTTTTACAACCGGAACATTAGGCTTCAATCTTTATATATTTGTCGGCGAGAGCGGCTCTACAAGGGATGGCTCCCCGCAACCACACAAACATTTTCACCTTCGCAGGACAGAAAGGACTCCAGACAGTACCCCACGTATTGTTTCTTGTAGAAGGATCAATAAGATCACTAACCCGAGAGAGGAGTTGGTTTCCTCTGACTGCTAGAACCTTGTTGCATGATGACCGCGGAATCCATGCATCTTCTCGGATGTTTATTTTTCGCCGTACTCTTCAAATGTGGCCATGCTTAATTGTATTAACTCCCGCCATAATGCTCTATCATGTATATGATGATTTGTTCTTCAAACTAGCATTGAGTAGATCACCATCCGGAAAGTATTTGATTCCAAGAATGGTAGCACAGAAGGAATCATCATCATCAATTAAACATCATGCTTGTAATTCCTTAGGAATTTTGAAGACAAGCATCGCATGTTTGTATTGCTTTTGCAACCAATTTTAATAACACCACTTTTCCACCTAAAGAAAGGCACTTCTCTTTCCATCCCGTCGATCACTAAATAAGAGGGTCAATAAGATACTAGAAACTATCACTTTTATTTAGCCCTAAAGTAGCCGGCAACCCGAGATATTTATCATTCATTGCTTCAGTCATAATATTGAGGGTAGAACAAACTTGGGCCTTCATGTTTAGTACTAGGGTCGAAAAGATATACTTGACTTATCCACATTGACAAGGTGTCCTGATACTGAACAACACATATACAGACTTGCTTTTAAACATGCATCATTTTGTACATTGGCTTTCATCAAAACTAAGGAGTCATCAACAAAGAGAAGGTTTGTACCAGCAGGAGCATCGCGACATACCTTGACTCCATTGAAACTACCATTCTTCTCTGCATGTGTCAACAAAGTTAATGGGCCTTCAATGCAAGGTAGAAGAGGTAAGGCGACAGTGAAGCCCCCTATCGCAGCCCCCTCGAAGGTTTAAAACTTTCAATCTCCTATGTATTAAAGCGCACTATGTATTCAACACTTGAAACACATAGCATTACCAATATAACCCAATCAACATGAAAATCCAATTTTAGTAAAATAGCCTCCAAGAAACTTCATTCCACAAGATCATAAGCTTTATGCATATCCAACTTTACCACACACCAGTGCCCTTTTCCCACCTTTTCATTTTTTATTGCATGGAGACTCTCATACTTGGCGAAAACATTATCAGTGATTAACCGATCCGGGACAAAAGCACTCTGTGTTAGACTAATAACCTCAGGCAGAAGGCCTTCAAGTCTGGCAGCTAGCATGTTTGAAATAACTTTGCAAACAACATTACACAAGCTAGTTGGTGTAAATTGGGTAACTTTTTCACGTGAGTTTACATTCGGCATCATCACAATAGTTGTGACGCCCGGGTAATTAAGCTACAGTAATCCCCACTAATGATGCCACGTCACCTCGGTTACTGTGGATAAACTCGCGTTAGTTCGGAACCTAGTTCGAATTTCAAATTCAAAATCGAGCAAACAATAAAAGTTTTCGAATATTAAGATTTAAATGTTAGGAGTGAACCAAATAATACATAGGTAATTATGGTGGAGAAACCAAACTTTGATAAAATGTATAAAGGCCTAAAACAATTAAAACAATAGTGAAAACAATTGTTTAAATACCTTTGTAATTAATAAAATGTCAAACTAATTTATTTGAGGATTAGACTTTTGTGACTATGGACTAAGTTGAAATACTAAATTAGATGCTAAGTGTGTATTTTAATAAAACTAAAATAAATTGAAAGTTAAAAAAACAGGAAATAAATAAAAGGAAAAGGAAAAAAAAAGAAAGATAAAAGAAGAAGAACCCCCACACTGGGCCACGACCCAGAGGCCATCGAACGCCAAAGCCGCCCAGCCGCACCCCACAACCTCCCCATATCCACCCCATCGGGGAAAACCCTAATCCAACCACCCCACTTTCACCCCCACCACTCGCTCCCCCGACGCCTCTCCCCTTTCCCGTCCGGATCGGGCGGAGGCCCGACCCCTCGCTGGCCGCCGCCACCCAAAGGCTCCTCGGCCATCCTCTCAGGCGCCCCACTCCCCACCGCCCCCACGCGCTCCTCCCCCGATCTCTCCTTCCTCTCCCTCCCGCATCTGGATCGAGCGGGGGCAACCACCCTGCGAGCCCGCCGCCGCAGCTCGGAACGCCACCGCCGCGCCCTGCCTCGTCGACGGCCACCTCGCCGGACTGCCTCCTCGACGCACGTCGTCCCCGTCCTCCACCTCACGCCCCACTGCCCCGTCCCTACGCCTCGCGGTGAGGACCCCAGTCCGCCTCTCTCCGACCGGTCCCCGTGCACGCCGACCACGCTCACCACGACCCGCCGCACCCACGGCCGCGCCGTCGCGCGCGCGCCCGCATGCCCGAGCTCACGCTCTGGGCAGCGCGCGCTCACCCCACGCCGGTCCGGCTCCGTGCGCCCATAGCGGCGACAGCGTCGCCTGCTCCGACTCCGCCTTCCACTCCTTGGCTCCACCCCCCCGGCCATCATCGACCCGCGCCCTCCTCCTCGTCGTCTTTGCCGCGGTTTGCGTCCTTCAACGCATTTGCTACTATTGCGTCGATTCCGTCGCGGTCTCACTGCCACGGTCCGCGCCTGCCGCCCAGCGCCTCGCTCGGTGGCGCGCTGAAACGGCCAGGCAGGCTCGCTCGCCTGTCGACCACCCGCCCGGGGCGGTCTTGGGCTCGCCCGTCGACCACCGCTGCGCTTCACGGGCAGCGCAAGACGGCGCCCGTAACCGCTTTGTGCGGCGCCCGCTTCACGGCCCTTTAGGCTAATGACAACCGGGCCCACCCCTTGAACATTACAAATAAAAAGAGAAAATGAATTTAATAAAGATTTTAATTATTAATTAATTAATTAATTAATTAATTAATTAATTAAGTTAATTAGATCTGTTAAAATTAACTAATCACTTATTCAATCTAACTAATCATGTCTAGTTAAACTCATCGATGACAAATGGACCCCACGCGTCATTTTGACCCGATCAACACCACATTGACTGCGGCGTCATGATGACGTCAGCAATTACTATTCTGGATAATGTTGGATTAAATAATTAATTAAATTCCGAAATTAATAAAACCTTTAGAAAATCATATCTTTTAATCCGTAACTCGGATTAAAATATTTTCAACATGAAAGTTGCTCAGAACGACGAGACGAATCCGGATACGCAGTCCGTTCGTCCGCCACACACCCCTAACCTATCGAACCCGCAACTTTCCCCCCTCCGGCTCCTCTGCCCGAAAACACGAAACACCGGGAATACTTTCCCGGATGTTTCCCCCCTTCACCAGTATCACCTCCTACAGCATTAGGTCACCTCTAGCACCGCGTATTGGCATGTTACGCTTTGTGATACTTTGATTGCTCTGTTATTTATTGTGTTCCCCCTCCGTTACTTCTTTCCGGTAGACCCTCGAGATCTGCGGCGACCCCCGATTCGACTACGGAGTTGGCGACCCCTCTCTCTTGCCGAGGCAACCAGCAAGCCCCCCCTTGATCACGGATATCGCCTACTCTTCTCTATCTGCTTGCATTAGAATAGTGTAGCATATTCTTGTTTTCGAGATACTCCTATCTTCTTTGCATAGCTTTGTCCTTGTAACTTCATTGTTACCTTACCGCAATCCTATATGCTTAGTATAGGATGCTAGTACATTCATCTGTGGCCCTTCATACTTGTCCGTCTGCGTGCTATACTATCGGGCCGTGATCACTCGGGAGGTGATCACGGGTATATACTATATACTTTACACTATTACATTACCGTGGTACTGTTCGGAGATGGGGGTGAAAGGACGGGTGGCTCCATCCCGGTAGAGGTGGGCCTGGGTTCCCACGGCCCTCGATCGATACTTTGTGGCGGAGCGGCAGGCAGGTTGAGACCGCCTAGAGAGGTGGGCCTGGCCTGTTCGGCGTTCATGGATACTTAACACGCATAACGAGGTCTTGGTATTTGATCTGAGTTGGCTCTGAGCTTATACGCACTAACCATCTACGCGGGAGTAGTTATGGGTATCCGGCGTCGTTGTATCAGCCAAGCACTTGCGGACGTCGGCGACGCGGCGGCGCCGGATTGGACCGAACGCTGATGGGCTAGATGCGCTTCGGCCACGTCGCGCAGCGTCGTGTGTGCTCGGGCGATGGGCCCGGACCCTGCGTGCTTAGGTTTAGACCGGCGTGTTGGCCTCTCTGTTGTGCCTAGGTGGGGCTGCGGCGTGTTGATCTTCTGCGGCGGGCATGACCCGGAAAGTGTGTCCGGCCAAATGGGATCAAGCGTCTTTGGGTAAGATGGTGCACCCTGCAGTGAAGTTAATCTATTCGGATAGCCGTGATCTTGATAACAGGGCGACTTGGAGTTGTACCTTGAGCTTATGACAACTATAACCGGATACTTGATAAAACACACCCTTCCAAGTGCGGATACAACGGTGGTCGCTCTCGCTCGGGGTTATGAGCGGGGATTGCGGGTAGGATTATTGCTATATGTTGTTACTTGGAGGACTTCGTTGTCCTCTTTTATGCATTGCCGGACCGGTGTCGAAGCGTAGTCTTCGTTAAGACTAACTATCCCCTCTTATTCGGCATTCTGCAGATTCACCCATGATATGGCCTTTACACATATATCCATGCATATGTAGTGTAGCTCCTTGCTTGCAGTACTTTGGATGAGTACTCACGGTTGCCTTGTTCCCCTTTTCCCCTTTCTCTACTCGATTGCTGCAATCGACGATGGAGCCAGGGGCGACGCCGCCGCCTATGGCGACTACTACTCGGGGCGCCTACTACTACGTGCAGCCAGCGGCGACGACCGGGAGTGACCTAGGAGGATCCCGAGCGGGAGGCCTGCTCCTCTTCGATCTGTATCCCGGTTTGTGCTAGCCATCTTATGGCACCTTGTTTAACTTATGTCCGTACTCAGATATTGTTGCTTCCGCTGACTTCGTCTATGATCGAGCACTTGTATTCGAGCCCTCGAGGCCCCGGCTTGTATTATGATGCTTGTATGACTTATTTTATTTGTAGAGTTGTGTTGTGATA
Organism: Aegilops longissima; assembly: GCA_021605205.1. Classification (NCBI taxonomy): domain Eukaryota; kingdom Viridiplantae; phylum Streptophyta; class Magnoliopsida; order Poales; family Poaceae; genus Aegilops; species Aegilops longissima. The sequence continues at coordinate 479,374,569 of CM038677.1, read as the reverse complement.
TCTTCCGTGAATCCTTGATCTTGATCGTACACATTTGCGTGCATGATTAGTGTACGATTGAATCGAGGGCGTCTGAAGTTGGTATCGATGCCGATTGCTGTAGGAATCCCCTTCCAACTCCTTGGCGAAGTCGAGTCTAGACATTGCAAAACTTTTACTAACATGGCTGTGTGTCTTATGGGCTGCGCCGCCATTGGGTGGTACTAGGATCTTTTACTCCTCGACCCTTACTCGGGACTCGAACTCTCTTCTATTCGGGTTAAATGAATTTGCTAAAACAAAACTAACTTTAGGTTCTCGCAAGTACTTTCTCCCGGAGAGCCCCTCACTTCAGATGATCGTCTGCTAATCAGAAGATTCCGAAGATACTCTCTGATGTTCTCTCGAGACTTTGTGCTCATCACTTTTGCTATTCCCGACCACCGATAAATCCGTATGGATAACTACTTACACTTGCCATTCATACGATCATCCCCCATTGATCTTGTTATTACAAGATACCCCGAAGTTTTCTCTATTGTTCCGAGAATACTTTGTGCCTACTGCCTAGCAGTTCTTTGCTACATGAATACCCCTTCAAATAAACCCTCGCACTTGTCGAGTATCCGCTCAACCCCAGTTGTTCATGTGTTTCACAAAAGTCTTCAAAATACTATTCGATCTTCGAAAACCCTCTGGAGCCTTTGGCTCTTGAAATTCTTGCTTGCTTGCATTATGGTTAATCCCATAAGTCTCGTAGTCATATTGACATTCCTTGTCATTATCATTTTGAGTCTGTTGACTCAATATGTTTCTGAACACCATAATCATCATTGATCCTTATAAATTACCTTTCTGGCTGAGCTGCCATTCTTTCAACTGGAATTGGTTCTCGACCAATCCTAGTGTCGTTGATTGTACCCTAAGGCTATTCAACTTATCCATCCCTAATCAGAGCATTGCTTCTGACCCCTTGATTTGGGAATCGTAATTCATTTGCATTTGACAATTGAGTTAGTCAGTTGTTTCTATAATTTGATCTCCTTGCATTCTTCTTCCTCTAGTTGAGTACTGATGCTCACGTCAGATCCCTTGTGGACCACCAGATCCTTTGTTGGATTTTATCTGACAACGCCATTCATATTCAATAACCTTGTGAGCCTTTCCTCTGATACATAATGCCTTTAGTAAATTGTATCCTCTGCTTTCTCAACCATGCTCGCCTTGAGCTTGAGTTAATTATTTCTAAAGATTACGGTATATGATTCCAAGAAGCCCTATGGGTAGAACATATGCCTTCACTAAACCGTGTGAACCCAAAGTTTTCACGAATCATACTCTTACGGTGCTTCGCGGATAAAATTTTCAACACTGCAACTTCATCGAGCGTGAGAAGTGAATGAAGGGTTATGCATTGGAGAAGTGGGAGTCGACCTTGAACTTGTGTTCATGCCCATGGACACGATGTAGATCTTATCATTAAAGCTTCTCTTAAATTAATTATTCCTTTGGTATAAGTTCATCTTATATCGGGATCGGCCTTTTGCAATCGTGGTTCCGACCATCTTCTCTTTTAAATACCATTTCTCGTGCAAGTTTTAGCACTTGTCTTCTGTAGAGCAATAACCCCCGTCCAACCTCTACTTTGATATGTCATCGAGTATTACCCCTGGTATCTCGAGATTATCATGGAACTGCATAGCCTCTTATGAGTTCTTCATCAAGTGCTACCTTCCCACTGTTTCCAATTTTTCACGGGCTCTGAGTTATTAAACACTCAAAGACACCGATAAATGAACCGAGTCCGCACTACGGTTCAACAACTCTTCAGTAAGCTTCTATAAGTACGAGTTTGTACCCGATCACGCCATTCCTAGCCTGTTTGGCTATATCGATGTCGTGATGATTTTAACTGCATACTACCGTTCCTTCTTCACGGAGCACAATTTTCGACGAGGAACTAACCTTACGTCGATCCTCATCGACATATCATTTCGCCTTGAACAACAAGCTTGGTTTCGAGTTTGTGTCGTACCTTGGTTCTAATAACCTTTCACTTCATCATTACTTTGACTTGATGTAAATGCCGATCGATTACATCTTCATGAACTCTCGCGACAAAGGTGTCGTGATCATCAACATTCGAGCTCATCCGGATATCAATTGAATTTATGATGAGAAAAACCATCCTTGCCCTCGATGAATTGTATTATCACCGACCACTTTATTGCCTTCCCACCAACACAAGCTTGTTCATGTTTGGTGTTATACCTTGAGTTCCTTGCTACCCAGCAATTGTTCTTCCTTACCTTGGAGTATTACCATCCTTTATGTCAAGAATGTTCGAGATTTGTTCCACCCTTGAGGATTCTTGACATAGAAATACTTCTCACCATCACCATTCTTTCTTGGTCCCGTGTTAATTCCAACAAGTGGGCGGTGTTGTTTGGATTCTTTCCTTCTAGCAACCCTATTTTTTGAAGTTAATGGTCGATGGTTCATTCTTAGTCTATCGATTATTGAATCACCATTCGACATTGGTCGTGCAACCCAACCCATCAGGCGCACCTTTCAACCAATGTTTACTTGTGTATGTTTTCCTCGAGCATACTTCCTTATATCATTTGATCGACAAATGTTATCTCCTTGTTCACTTAATTGTGGAAGCCCATCTTTTGGGGATCTCGGTGAATTGCCGTTGAGTTCACGAGACACCTCCTTGTCCTCTCCTTGGGTTAATGATGGACTCTTGTTAACGGAAATCACTTCAAAGTTCATTTCCCGGGATCTTACAATGTCATCTCGTCAATTTGCGTTGCACCTTTTCTTCTCGGTATCCTAAGTCCGAGGTATCCGACACCAATCGGATCTGAATCTCGGTCGATATGATGGTTGGGACAACTTTCAAGAGTTATGATGTTGATCCTTTGATGACCCGGTAGCATGATGTCATGCCTAGCACTTCCGGCGGAGGACCTATCATTATAGATTCCTTTTCAGCAGGTTATCCATTCCTCCATGAGGGAATTGTAATCTGATTCTACAAGTTATTCGGATGGATCCTTCGTGATTCCAAAGTCTGATCTTCACCAAGGCCATGTCAATGCTATCTCGAAGCATGTACGTGATACTCGATTTTCAACAAGAACATTGAAGCCCAATGCTAAATGTTTCTTGCTCAATTATCCAAACACCGTTGTATGGGTAATGTCATGAAATTTCTCTCCCTTACCTAAAGGGTTTTCTACATTACATCATGTCATGGATATCATGCTCGCTTATCCTTGGGAAGGATATACCCTGAAATATGTGTTTAAACACATTTTCCTTTCCATTGTTCTGCTTAACCTAATGATCACATTTTCCTTTCCATGGGTCTGTTTGACCCTTCTTGGGATATATATAATCTAAGCGGTGATAATCCCACGCTTAGGTAAGCACCTCGTTGTACCACTCTGTAAGTAAGACCCTATTACTATTATTGATGACATTCCGTAACCACCGATGGGCGAGGACCTTGCCTATTGGTCCGCCTCGTTCAACGAAAGCGGGAAAATGGTTCTCTTCGTCCCTCGCCCTTGGTACCTATGTTGTTGCCGACATGACCCTCGACTCTCCTCGACATGCCTTGCTTACATGATCGTGCAAGATGTTACCAACCTTCTACTTTTAACCACATGGTGGGCCCATAACCCACAGTTTCACAGATCGAAACCCGACTCTCCTGTACACCCTCATTGTCAAGTTATTCCTCACGCTTGACTTTGTATGTAATTCACGGGCCACTTGCTGTTGATCTATTCTCGTATCGGACGCAATACTTATTCCGTTGCTCTGAACCCTTTCGCACCCTGCTTCAGGCAATGAGCGATTGCCTATCCGCTTGAAACTCCTTATCGCCTTTGTCTTACTTTGCTCTCGATGTGTGTCATTTGTTCAACTCGAGAGATACTCATAAGTTCATTCTTGGGATACCCCCAGATGATTTTCCCTTATAACATCCTTTCATTGTAGAGCTACCCCTTACCTATTCGTAAGTACGATGGAGTTCATGAAGAAATGGTGACAAGTTTATCATGATGCATCGGAATAAAGGATTGAAGACATCAACGAAAGGAACTAACTTCTTGAGAAGATCCGTTAGAATATCGTAACGAACTTTCCCTTACTCCCTCTTAAATCTCGGGACGAGATTTCTTGTAGTGGAGGAGAATTGTGGCCTTGGGTAATTAAGCTACAGAATCCCCACTAATGATGCCACGTCACCTCGATTCTTGTGGATAAACTCGCGTTAGTTGAACCTAGTTCAATTTCAAATTCAAAATCGAGCAAACAATAAAAGTTTTGAATATTAAGATTTAAATGTTCGGAGTGAACCAAATAATACATAGGTAATTATGGTGGAGAAACCAAACTTTGATAAAATGTATAAAGGCCCTAAAACAATTAAAACAATAGTGAAAACAATTGTTTAAATACCTTTTGTAATTAATAAAATGTCAAACTAATTTATTTGAGGATTAGACTTTTTGTGACTATGGACTAAGTTGAAATACTAAATTAGATGCTAAGTGTGTATTTTAATAAAACTAAAATAAATTGAAAGTTAAAAGAAAACAGGAAATAAATAAAAGGAAAAGGAAAAAAAAGAAAAGATAAAATAAGAAGAACCCCCCCCCCCCCGCTGGGCCACGACCCAGCAGGCCATCGGGCCGCCAGGCCGGCCCAGCCGCACCCCACAACCTCCCCCATATCCACCCCACTGGGGGGAAAACCCTAATCCAACCACCCCACTTTCACCCCCACCACTCGCTCCCCGCACGCCTCTCCCCTTTCCCGTCCGGATCGGGCGGAGGCCCGACCCCCGCCGGCCGCCGCCGCCTTGATGCCTCCGGCCATCCCCTCGCAGGCGCCCCACTCCCCCACTGCCCCCCCCCCACGCGCTCCTCCCCCGATCTCTCCTTCCTCTCCCTCCCGCATCTGGATCGAGCGGGGGCAACCACCCTGCGAGCCCGCCGCCGCAGCTCGGAACGCCACCGCCGCGCCCTGCCTCGTCGACGGCCACCTCGCCGGACCGCCTCCTCGGCGCATGTCGTCCCGTCCTCCACCTCACGCCCCATCGCCCGTCCCTCGCCTCGCGGTGAGGACCCCATCCGCCTCTCTCCGACCGGTCCCGTGCACGCCGACCACGCTCACCACGACCCGCCGCACCACGGCGCGCCGCGCGCCACACGCCCGCATCTTGAGCTCACGCTATGGGCAGCGCGCCACCCCACGCCGGTCCGGCTCCGTGCGCCCATAGCGGCGACCGCGTCGCCTCGCTCCGACTCCGCCTTCCACTCCCTTGGCTCCACCTCCCCGGCCCTCGACCCGCGCCCTCCTCCTCGTCGTCTTTGCCATGCGGTTTCGTCGCCTAAATCAACACAAGCTACTTCTGCGTCGATTCGTCGCGGTCTCACAGCCACGGTCCGCTCCCCTGCCGCCCACGCCTCTTTCGGTGGCGCGCCCGAAACGGCGCCGGCTCGCCCGTCACCACCACCGCCCGGGGCGATGCGGGCTCGCCCGTCGACCACCGCTGCGCCCCACGGGCGGCGCAGATGGCGCTAGAACGTGCTGTGCGGCGCCGCTCTGACCCTTTAGGCCAATGACAACCGGGCCCACCCCTTGAACATTACAAATAAAAAGAGAGAAATGAATTTAATAAAGATTTTAATTATTAATTAATTAATTAATTAATTAATTAATTAAGTTAATTAGATCTGTTAAAATTAACTAATCACTTATTCAATCTAACTAATCATGTCTAGTTAAACTCATCAATGACAAATGGACCCCACGCATTTTTTGACCCGATCAACACCACATTGACTGCGGCGTCATGATGACGTCGGCAATTACTATTCTGGATAATGTTGGATTAAATAATTAATTAAATTCCAGAAATTAATAAAACCTTTAGAAAATCATATCTTTTAATCCGTAACTCGGATTAAAATATTTTCAACATGAAAGTTGCTCAGAACGACGAGACGAATCCGGATCGCAGTCCGTTCGTCCGCCACACACCCCTAACCTATCGAACCCGCAACTTTCCCCTCGGCTCCTCTGCTGAAAACACGAAACACCGGAATACTTTCCGGATGTTTCCCTTCACCATATCACCTCCTACAAAGATTAGGTCACCTCTAGCACCGCGTATTGGCATGTTACGCTTTGTGATACTTTGATTGCTCTGTTATTTATTGTGTTCCCCCTCGTTACTTCTTTCGGTAGACCCTCGAGATCGCCGGCGCCCCCGATTCGACTACGGAGTTGACGACCCTCTCTCTTGCCGAGGCAACCAGGCAAGCCCCCCCTTGATCACCGGATATCGCCTACTCTTCTCTATACTACTTGCATTAGAATAGTGTAGCATATTCTTGCTTTGAGATACTCCTATCTTCTTTGCATAGCTTTGTCCTTGTAACCACATTGTTACCTTACGCAATCCTATATGCTTAGTATAGGATGCTAGTACATTCATCTGTGGCCCTTCATACTTGTCCGTCGCGTGCTATACTATCGGGCCGTGATCACTCGGGAGGTGATCACGGGTATATACTATATACTTTACACTATTACATTACCGTGGTACTGTTCGGAGATGGGGGCTGAAAGGACGGGTGGCTCCATCCCGGTAGAGGTGGGCCTGGGTTCCCGACGGCCCCCGACTGATACTTTGTGGCGGAGCGACAGGGCAGGTTGAGACCGCCTAGAGAGGTGGGCCTGGCCTGTTCGGCGTTCATGGATACTTAACACGCATAACGAGGTCTTGGTATTTGATCTGAGTTGGCTACGAGCTTATACGCACTAACCATCTACGCGGGAGTAGTTATGGGTATCCGGCGTCGTTGTATCACCGAAGCACTTGGACGTCGGCGACGGGCGGCGCGCCGGATTGGACCGGAACGCTGATGGGCTAGAGTGCGCTTCCGGCACAGTCGCGAACGTGCGGTGTGCTTTCGAGGCGATGGGCCCGAACCCTGCGTGCTTAGGTTTAGACCGGCGTGTTGGCCTCTCTGTTGTGCCTAGGTGGGGCTGCGGCGTGTTGATCTTCTGCGGCGGGCATGACCCCGGAAAGTGTGTCCGCCAAATGGGATCAAGCGTCTTTGGGTAAGATGGTGCACCCTGCAGGAAGTTAATCTATTCGGATAGCCGTGATCTTGATAGCAGGGCGACTTGGAGTTGTACCTTGAGCTTATGACAACTATAACCGGATACTTGATAAAACACACCCTTCCAAGTGCGAGATACAACCGGTGGTCGCTCTCGCTCAGGGTTATGAGCAGGGGATTGCCGGGTAGGATTATTGCTATATGTTGTTACTTGGAGGACTTCCGTTGTCCTCTTTTATGCATTGCCGGACCGATGTCGAGCGTAGTCTTCGTTAAGACTAGCTATCCCCCTCTTATTCTGGCATTCTGCAGTTCAGTCCACTGATATGGCCTTTACACATATATCCATGCATATGTAGTGTAGCTCCTTGCTTGCGAGTACTTTGGATGAGTACTCACGGTTGCCTTGTTCCCCCTTTTCCCCCTTTCTCTACTCGATTGCTGCAATCAGACGATGGAGCCCAGGAGCCAGACGCCGTCGCCTATGACGACTACTACTCCGGAGGCGCCTACTACTACGTGCAGCCCGCTGACAACGACCAGGAGTGACCTAGGAGGATCCCAGGCGGGAGGCCTGCTCCTCTTCGATCAGTATCCCGGTTTGTGCTAGCCATCTTATGGCACCTTGTTTAACTTATGTCTGTACTCAGATATTGTTGCTTCCGCTGACTCGTCTATGATCGAGCACTTGTATTCGAGCCCTCGAGGCCCCTGGCTTGTATTATGATGCTTGTATGACTTATTTTATTTGTAGAGTTGTGTTGTGATATCTTCCCGTGAGTCCTTGATCTTGATCGTACACATTTGCGTGCATGATTAGTGTACGATTGAATCGAGGGCGTCACAATAGTCGTATCATTCCATCCATGTGGTTTCACCCCAGTATTAACTGAAGGAAATATGCCCTAGAGGCAATAATAAAGTTGTTATTTATATTTCCTTATATCATGATAAATGTTTATTATTCATGCTAGAATTGTATTAACCGGAAACTTAGTAGATGTGTGAATACATAGACAAAACAAAATGTCCCTGGTATGCCTCTACTTGACTAGCTCGTTAATCAAATATGGTTAAGTTTCCTGGCCATAGACCGAGATTATAAAGAGTCTCTACAGATGTCTCCGAAGGTGTCTGTTGGGTTGGCATAGATCGAGATTAGGATTTGTCACTCCGTGTATCGGAGAGGTATCTCTGGGCCCTCTCGGTAATGCACACCACTATAAGCCTTGCAAGCAATGTGACTAATGAGTTAGTCACAAGATGATGCATTACAGAACGAGTAAAGAGACTTGCCGGTAACAAGATTGAACTAGGTATGGTGATACCGGCGATCGAATCTCGGGCAAGTAACATACCGATGACAAAGGGAACAACGTATGTTGTTATACGGTTTGACCGATAAAGATCTTCGTAGAATATGTAGGAGCCAATATGAGCATCCAGGTTCCGCTATTGGTTATTGACCGGAGATGAGTCTCGGTCATGTCTACATAGTTCTCAATTCCGTGGGGTCCGCACGCTTAACGTTCAATGACGATTTGTATTATGAGTTATGTGATTTTATGTACCAAAGTTTGTTCAAAGTCCCGGATGAGATCACGGACGTGACGAGGAGTCTCGAAATGGTCGAGACATAAAATTCATATATTGGAAGGTTAATTTGGACACCGGAATGGTTCGGGTCGTTTCAGATAAAGTTTCGGAGTACCGGGGGTTACCTGAACCCTCCGGGAAGTTATTGGGCCTCATGGGCCTAGTGGTGGAAGAGAGGAGGCAGGCCAAGGAGTGGCGCCCCCCCTAGCCCAAACCGAATTGGACTAGGGCTAAGGGCCCCCCCTTCCTTCTCTTCTCCTCCTCCTTCCCCCCTACTCCTTGTGGGAGTAGGAAAGGGGGGGGGGGGCGAATCCTACTTGGAGTAGGACTCCCCCTGGGCGCGCCACCCCTGGTCGGCCTCCTCCTCCCTCCCTCCTTTATATACATGGGGAGGGGGCACCCTAGAACACACAAGGTGATCTTTTAGCCGCGTGCGGTGCCCCCCTCCACAGTTACACACCTCGGTCATATCGTCGTAGTGCTTAGGCGAAGCCCTGCGCCGGTGAACTTCATCATCACCGTCACCACGCAGTCGTGCTGACGAAACTCTCCCTCGGCTTCAACTAGATCAAGAGTTCGAGGGACGTCATCGAGCTGAACGTGTGCTGAACACAGAGGTGCCGTACCTTCGGTGCTAGGATCGTTCGGATCATGAAGACGTACGACTACATCAACCGCGTTGATAAACGCTTCCACTTTCGGTCTACGAGGGTACGTGGACACACTCTCCCCGCTCGTTGCTATGCTTCTCCTAGATAGATCTTGCGTGATCGTAGGAATTTTTTTGAAATACTATGTTCCCCAACAGTGGAATCCGAGCCAGTTCTATGCGTAGATGTTATATGCACAAGTAGAACACAATGAGTTGTGGGCGATAATAGTCATACTGCTTACCAGCAACGTCTTACTTTGATTCGGCGGTATTGTTGGATGAAGCGGCCCGGACCGACATTACATGACCGCGTTCATGAGACTGGTTCTACCGATGTGGTTCGCACACATGTGGCTAGCGGGTGTCTGTTTCTCCAGCTTTAGTTGAATCAAGTTTGACTACACCCGGTCCTTGTTGAAGGTTAAAACAGCACACTTGATGAAAAATCGTTATGGTTTTGATGCATAGGTAAGAACGGTTCTTGCTAGAAGCTCGTAGCAGCCACGTAAAACTTGCAACAACAAAGTAGAGGACGTCTAACTTGTTTTTGCAGGGTTGTTGTGATGTGATATGGTCAAAACGTGATGATATATAAATTGTTGTATGAGATGATCATGTTTTGTAACAGTTATCGGCAACTGGCAGGAGCCATATGGTTGTCGCTTTATTGTATGAAATGCAATCTCCATGTAATTGCTTTACTTTATCACTAAGCGGTAGCAATGGTCGTAGAAGCAATAGTTGGCGAGACGACAACAATGCTGCGATGGAGATCAAGGTGTCAAGCCGGTGACGATGGTGATCATGACGGTGCTTTGGAGATGGAGATCAAAGGCACAAGATAATGATGGCCATATCATATCACTTATTTTGATTGCATGTGATGTTCATCCTTTATGCATCTTATTTTGCTTAGTACGGCGGCAGCATTATAAGATGGTCTCTCACTAAATTTCAAGGTATAAGTGTTCTCCCTGAGTACGCACCGTTGCTACAGTTCGTCGTGCCGAGACACCACGTGATGATCGGGTGTGATAAGCTCTACGTTCACATACAACGGGTGCAAGCCAGTTTTGCACATGCAGAATACTCGGGTTAAACTTGACGAGCCTAGCATATGCAGATATGGCCTCGGAACACTGAGACCGAAAGGTCGAACGTGAATCATATAGTAGATATGATCAACATAGTGATGTTCACCATTGAAAGCTACTCCATCTCACATGATGATCGAACATGATTTAGTTGATATGGATCACGTGATCATTTAGATGACTAGAGGGATGTCTATCTAAGTGGGAGTTCTTAAGTAATATGATTAATTGAACTTTAATTTATCATGAACTTACTCCTGATAGTATTTGCAAATTATGTTGTAGATCAATAGCTCGCGATGTAGTTCCTCATTTATTTTTTATATGTTCCTAGAGAAAAATAAGTTGAAAGATGATAGTAGCAATGATGCGGACTTGGTCCGTGATCTGAGGATTATCCTCATTGCTGCATAGAAGAATTATGTCCTTGATGCATAGCTAGGTGACAGACCCAATGCAGGAGCAAATGTAGATGTTATGAACATTTGGCAAGGTCGGTATGAACCATGATTTACGGCTTAGAACCGGAACTTCAAAAACGTTTTGAACGCCACGGAGCATATAAGATGTTCCAAGAGCTGAAATTGGTATTTCAGACTCACGCCCGAGTCAAGAGGTATGAGACCTCTGAAAAGTATTTTGCCTACAAGATGGAGGAGAATAGCTCAACCAGTGAGCATGTGCTCAGAATGCCTAAGCACTACAATCGCTTGAATCAAGTGGGAGTTAATCTTCCAGATAATATAGTGATTGATAGTGTTCTCTAGTCACTATCACCAAGTTACTAGAACTTCATGATGAACTATAATATGCAAGGGATGACGTAAACAATTCCCCGAGCTCTTCGTGATGCTGAAATCGGCGAAGGTAGAAATCAATAAAAGCATCAAGTGTTGATGGTTGACAAGACCACTAGTTTCAAGTAAAAGGGCAAGGAAAAGAAAGGGAACTTCAAGAAGAATGACAAGCTAGTTTCCACTCCCATGAAGAAGCCAGAAGCTAGACCCAAGCCTGAAACTGAGTGCTTTTACTGCAAAGGAAATGGTTACTGGAAGCGAAACTGCCCCTAGATACTTGGCGGATAAAGAGGATGGCAAAAGTGAACAAATGTATATTTGATATACATGTTATTCATGTGTACTTTACTAGTGTTTATAGAAAACCCTCGGTATTTGATATTGGTTCAGTTGCTAAGAGTAGTAACTCAAAAACAGGAGTTGCAAGGTAAACAAAGACTAGTTAAGGACGAGGTGACGATGTGTATTGGAAATGATTCCAAGGTTGATAAGATCACCATCGCACACTCCTTTTACCTTCAGGATTAGTGTCGAACCTAAAATAAATGTTATTTGGTGTTTGCGTTGAGCATGAATATGATTGAATCATGTTTATTGCAATAAGGTTATTCATTTAAGTCGAAGAATAATTGTTGTTCTGTTTACATGAATAAAACCTTCTATGGTCATACACTTAATAAAAATGGTTTATTGAATCTTGATCGTAGTAATACACATATTCATAATATTTATGCCAAAAGATGCAAAGTTGATAATGATAGTGCAACATACTTGTGGAGCTGCCGTTTAGGTCATATTGGTGTAAAGCGCATAAAGAAACTCCATGCTGGTGGGCTTTTGGAATCACTTGATTATGAATCACTTGATGCTTGCGAACCATGCCTCATGGGCAAGATGACTAAGACTCCGTTCTCCGGAATAATGAAGCGAGCCACTGACTTATAGGAAATAATACATACTGATGTATGCAGTCCGATGAGTGTTGAGGCTCGTGGCGGGTATCGTTATTTTCTGACCTTCACAGATGATTTGGGCAGATATGGGTATATCTACTTAATGAAACACAAGTCTGAAATATTTGAAAAGTTCAAAGAATTTCAGAGTGAAGTTGAGAATCATCGTAACAAGAAAATAAAGTTTTTACGATCTGATCACGGAGGCGAATATTTGAGTTACGAGTTTGGCCTTAATTTGAAACAATGTGGAATAGTTTCGCAACTCACGCCGCCTGAAACACCACATCGTAATGGTGTGTCCGAACGTCGTAACCGTACTTTATTAGATATGGTGCGATCTATGATGTCTCTTACCGATTTACCACTATCGTTTTGGGGTTATACATTAGAGACAACTGCATTCACGTTAAATTAGGGCACCGTCTAAAAATCCATTGAGACGACACCGTATGAACTGAGGTTTAGCAAGAAACCTAAGCTGTCGTTTCTTAAAGTTTGGGGTTGCGGTGCTTATGTGAAAAAGTTTCAGCCTGATAAGCTCAATCCCAAATCGGAGAAGTGCGTCTTCATAGGATACCCAAAAGAAACTGTTGGGTACACCTTCTATCACAGATCTGAAGGCAAGATCTTTGTTGCTAAGAGTGGATCCTTTCTAGAGAAGGAGTTTCTCTCGAAAGAAGTGAGTGGGAGGAAAGTAACTTGATGAGGTAATTGTACCTTCTCTCGAATTGGAAAGTATCTCATCACTAAAATCAGTTCCAGTGATGCCTACACGAATTAGTGAGGAAGTTAATGATGATGATCATGAAACTTCAGATCAAGTTACTACCGAACCTCGTAGGTCAACCAGAGTATGTTCCGCAACAGAGTGGTACGGTAATCCTGTTCTGGAGGTCATGTTACTTAACCATGACGAACCTACGAACTATGAGGAAGCGATGATGAGCCCAGATTCCACGAAATGGCTTGAGGCCATGAAATCTGAGATGGGATCCATGTATGAGAACAAAGTATGGACTTTGATTGACTTGCCCGATGATCGGCGAGCCATTGAGATTAAATGGATCTTCAAGAGGAAGACGGACGCTGATAGTAGTGTTACTATCTACAAAGCTCGAATTGTCGCAAAAGGTTTTCGACAAGTTCAAGGTGTTGACTACGATGAGAGTTTCTCACTCGTATCTATGCTTAAAAGTATGTCCGAATCATGTTAGCAATTGCCACATTTTACAAAATCTGGCAAATGGATGTCAAAACTACATTCCTTAATGGATTTTTTAAAGAAGAGTTGTATATGATGCAACAAGAAGGTTTTGGCAATCCTAAAGGTGCTAACAAAGTGTGTAAGCTCCAACGATCCATCCATGGACTGGTGGAAGCATCTCAGAGTTGGAATATACGCTTTGATAAGGTGATCAAAGCATATGATTTTATATAGATTTTTGGTGAAGGCTGTATTTACAAGAAAGTGAGTGGAGCACTATAGCCTTTCTGATAAGTATATGTGAATGACATATTGTTGATCAGAAATTATGTAGAATTTTCTGGAAAGCATAAAGGAGTGTTCGAAAGGAGTTTTTCAAAGAAAGGCCTCAGTGAAGCTTCTTAAATATTAGGCATCAAGATCTATAAAAGATATATCAAAACGCTTGATAAGACTTTCGATGAGTACATACCTTGATAAGATTTTGAAGGAGTTCAAAATAGATCAGTCAAAGGAGTTCTTACCTGAGTTGTAAGGTGTGAAGTTGAGTAAAGACTCAAAACCCGACCACGGCAGGAAATAGAAAGAGAATGAAAAGTCATTCCCTATGCCTCAGTCATAGGTTCTATAAAGTATGCTATGCTGTGTACCAAACCTATTGTGTGCCTCACCATGAGTTTAGCAATAGGGTACAATAGTGATCCAGGAGTGGATCACTAGACAACGGTCAAAATTATCCTTAGTGGAATAAGGACATGTTTCTCGGTTATGGAGGTGACAAAAAGGTTTGTCGTAAAGGGTTACATCGATGCAAGTTTTGACACTGATCCGGATGAATCTAAGTCTCAATCTGGATAAATATTGAAAGTGGGAGCGATTAGCTAGAGTAGCTCCGTGCAGAGCATTGTAGACATAGAAAATCTGCAAAATACATACGTCTCTGAATGTGGCAGACCCGTTGACTAAACTCTCTCACAAAGCAAAACATGATCACTCTTTGGGTGTTAATCACATAGCGATGTGAACTAGATTATTGACTCTAGTAAACCCTTTGGGTATTAGTCACATGGAGATGTGAACTAACCACATAAAGATGTGAACTATTGGTGTTAAATCACATGACGATGTGAACTAGATTATTGACTCTAGTGCAAGTGGGAGACTGAAGGAAATATGCCCTAGAGGCTTCCTTATATCATGATAAATGTTTATTATTCATGCTAGAATTGTATTAACCGAAAACTTAGTACATGTGTGAATACATAGACAAAACAGAATGTCCCTAGTATGCCTCTACTTGACTAGCTCGTTAATCAAAGATGGTTAAGTTTCCTGACCATAGACATGTGTTGTCATTTGATGAACGGGATCACATCATTAGGAGAATGATGTGATGGACAAGACCCGTCCTTTAGCTTAGCATTATGATTGCTGAGTTTTATTGATATTGCTTTCTTCATGACACATACATGTTCCTCTGACTATGAGATTATGCAACTCCCGAATACCGGAGGAACACCTTGTGTGCTATCAAACGTCACAACATAATTGGGTGATTATAAAGAGGCTCTACAGATGTCTCCGAAGGTGTTTGTTGGGTTGGCATAGATCGAGATTAGGATTTGTCACTCCGTGTATCGGAGAGGTATCTCTGGGCCCTCTCGGTAATGCACATCACTATAAGCCTTGCAAGCAATGTGACTAATGAGTTAGTCACGGGATGATGCATTACGGAACGAGTAAAGAGACTTTCCGGTAACACGATTGAACTAGGTATGGTGATACCAACGATCAAATCTCGGGCAAGTAACATACCGATGACAAAGGGAACAACGTATGTTGTTATGCGGCTTGACAGATAAAGATCTTCGTAGAATATGTAGGAGCCAATATGAGCATCCAGGTTCCGCTATTGGTTATTGACCGGAGATGAGTCTCGGTCATGTCTACATAGTTCTCGAACCCGTAGGGTCCGCACGCTTAACGTTCGATGGTGATTTGTAGTATGAGTTATGTGATTTGATGTACCAAAGTTTGTTCGGAGTCCCGGATGAGATCATGGACGTGACGAGGAGTCTCGAAATGGTCGAGACATAAAGATTCATATATTGGAAGGTTACATTCGGACACCGAAATGGTTCAGGTCGTTTCGGATAAAGTTTCAAGCTTGGGGTTACGGACCCCCCTCCCTGTGAAGTTATTGGGCCTCATGGACCTAGTGGTGGAAGAGAGGAGGCAGGCCAAGGAGTGGCGCGCACCCCCCTAGCCCAAACCAAATTGGACTAGGGCTAAGGGGGCCGCCCCCCTTTCCTTCTCTTCTCCTCCTCCTTCCCCCATTCTCCTTGTGGGAGTAGGAAAGGGGGGGCGAATCCTACTTGGAGTAGGACTCCCCCCCCTTGGGCGCGCCACCCCTGGCCGGCCTCTTTCTCCCTCCCTCCTTTATATACATGGGGAGGGGGGCACCCTAGAACACACAAGTTGATCTTTTAGCCGTGTGCGGTGGCCCCCTCCACAGTTACACACCTCGGTCATATCGTCGTAGTGCTTAGGCGAAGCCCTGCGCCGGTGAACTTCATCATCACCGTCACCACGCTGTCGTGCTGACGAAACTCTCCCTCGGCCTCAACTAGATCAAGAGTTCGAGGGACGTCATCGAGCTGAACGTGTACTGAACACGGAGGTGTCGTACGTTCGGTGCTAGGATCGGTCGGATCGTGAAGACATACGACTACATCAACCGCGTTGATAAACGCTTCCGCTTTCGGTCTACGAGGGTACATGGACACACTCTCCCCGCTTGTTGCTATGCTTCTCTTAGATAGATCTTGCGTGATCCTAGGAATTTTTTTGAAATACTACGTTCCCCAACATTAACTGCTTTAGGAACCTCCTCAATAAGGTCATCCCTAACATAAACCAAAACCTTTTAGGACCAGGAGCATTGAAGTCGCCGATAGAGAACAAGACTTGTCTAACCTCCTCCACGGAATAAGGGGCCAAGAGGACAGAGTTCATCTCACAAGAAATTCTCCGCCGTACTCGGGATATGACATCAACATTAGGTGCTTGAACTTGGGCAGTAAATAAGTCAGAAAAATAATCCTTAATGGAACCGTTTAGCCCATCTGTTACTTTTCTCCAAACTCCAGAATCGTCCAAATGTTTTTAAATATAGTTTATTTTCCCCCGAGCCGATGCGGCCTTATGGAAGAATGATGTGTTCCTGTCTCCATGCATAAGCCAATTGACCCAACCTCTCTGGAGCCACGCCGGTTCTTCCTGATTCAGAAGATTTTCGATGAGCGCCGGAAGATCTTTCATTTTTTACCGAGATTCAACTGCCAAAGGCCCGTGCCTTAATTTCTCTAACTCTTTTTTGCAGCTTTGCAACTATTTTTTGGGACTCTTCAAAACATCTTTGTCCCACTGATCCAAATCATTATGAACCGCTTTAGTATGGTCAGCCAAGGATGGGCCGGTCCAAGCAAGTTTCAAATGTTCCCAAGTTGTTGTAACAAGTTTAGTCAGGGTCTCCACGTTGAGCCGGCGGGCTTCGAAATTCCTCGGACCCATAGACCATTGTGTATTTACAAGAGCAAAGTACTCCGTATCAAGGAGAATGGGCATGTGATCGAGTGAACATGGTGTTCATGTACTCCTTCCGTCTGGAAATACTTGTCTTAGAAATGGTTGAAAATGGATGTATCTATAACTAAAATAAGTCTAGATACAACCATTTCTAAGACAAGTATTTCCGGACGGAGGGAGTACTTCTTTTAGATAATCTGGTGCTCATGTAATAGTGCAGTAGAAGGAAATTTCTCAGCCCAAGTTTCATTGTATAAGGCTCTATCAAGGCGTTCCCTCATCACGCCTCCACTCCACGTGAAGGGATTTCCAATTACATACACTTCTTGAAGAGCAAAGTCATCCACACAATCCCTAAAGCTCTGCATCATTTGTTGTGGTCCGATATTTCCGCCTTCCTTTTCGCTAGCAACTACTCCCTCCGTTCGGAATTACTTGTCGGAATTAGTTCTAAATACATCCATTTTCGAGACAAGTAATTCCGAACGGAGGGAGTAGAATGTTATCAAAGTCACCAATTATCATCCAAGATGTTGTAGCATTGTTGTGAAGATTCCACAAGCTCACCATGGAAACCAATCAAGCGCCAAGCAACGCTATCACCTTCCATTACCAAACCATCGATGAAGTTACAAGAAGCATAGTTCAACACCACTTCGTTAGACTGATTGTCAAAAAGAACTAGGCCGCCTGAACGACCATCACTTTCTATTACATGAAGGAAATCAAAACCTGGCTCAACTCTCAACTCAACTGCCTTGGCTTTATCCAGATGGGATTTAAACAGAAAATCGCATTCGCTCTCATTCGTCCTTGGAGATCCAAGAGCTCTCGAACAGTTCCACCCTTGCAAGAGCCAGGTTCACCATTCTCTAGATGAAGTCTCGCTAGAAGAACTAGGATCATCTACATTCTTCCCACATGAACTACCTCGTCTTCCTTCTCCAACAAATTTGCCATGACTTCCGATCTCCCCGTCACTGCATCCAACCCCTCGCTACCTCGCCTTCAGAACCCCTCGCTACCTCGCTTTCATAGTGGTTGCAGGCAACGAGGGAACCATTGATCGCAACGGAGAGATGTCGTACTGTGAACGCACAGCGGCAGCCACCAGAAGAAGGTAAAACTATGGTCTAATGGACTCCTTGGCAGAGCTGACGATCTGATTGTTACAGTTCTACAATCAGCGAGTGTCCCCATTCGGCTGAACATATTCATCATGAACAAATTACTCAGGAAATCAATAGTGTGCAACAACAGGACAAAATTATGCTAAAACGCATGCAAGAGATAATATCGTCGTGGCTGACACATAGTGTAGGTTTGTATAGCAAAGCGCCAACAAAAACATCGCACCGGTGGTAGCACACTGGGTGTGTCTTAAATGTCTGTTCTAAGCAGCACACGACCATGGAAACACAAATCTTATCTATATCCTGATCGCAGAATCTTGGCCACAAACATCTCCAAGCTAAAAACGCAGATAACATCAAATCGAAATGGTTCCAGATAAGTCTCTGTCAGCAGGCAATACAGCAGACAACAGGTACGAGATTGAAAAAGGCAGCACCAGTCAGATTACCACAACCAATAATCGGGTTAACGACCTTGAAATTACATCATGATGATGTGAATGCTCCACTCGGCCTATGCTCCGTCGGTGAGGGACCGCTTCGACGTGCTGATGTATAGGACTGCACCCAAACGAGAGGCAATCAGAATGGAGAAAAGGCAGGCAAATTGGAGTTTGATTGAAATATACATGACACACATACCGTTGTTGCCTCTTATGAAGGCGTCACCATACTTGTTCTTCAGTTGGCCGTTCACGTACTCTTCGGTTTGCTCCATCGCAATGTTCATATAGCCATCCAGACAAGCCAGAATACCTGGTTCAGAGTTGATGTAAATACAACGCTATCATTAAATTTTGAATAACCATGTCCAGATGCTAGCTAAGTCGACTGGATATAAGATAAAAATAAGGGGGGCGGCATTTGCTGGAAATTTAGTGTATATATTGTTTTTATTGTACACTTAATGAACTGAGTTGGTGTATGTATCCAAGCATGGGAATTCCAAATGCAACAGTAGTGTTCATCAAGCAATAGAACATATCACTCCATTCTGAATTATAAGATATTTTGGATACTTCAATATGGACTACATACAGACTGAAACGAGTGATCAGGCACAATGAAAGGCGTCTAGATACATGTGATTCATAAAAAACCTAGAACATCTTATAATTCGGAATGGAGGGAGTAGTTATTAGACTCGCGATTCGCCATTTTCCATGAATTGAATTCGATAGGGGGTATACATCTACGATTTGCGAATCGGCTTGATAGGATTTGCGCTTCGGTTCAATTTGACAATCAAAGATGAAATATATTTTGAAGAACTAAAAGATGAGAGAAGACGACCCATCAGGCAGTTGGACCAGCCCAGCAAGTGCCACTTCCTCTCTCATAACCAAGAACCATTGGATGCTCAAATAGTGATCTGCACTGTCCAAGTCAATACCCTCCTCATTTCTGCCCTAACTCCCTGAGAAACTAAGGTCAAAACCACCAGCCACACGTCCTCACTTCCTTCCTCCAGTCCCAGCCGCACAAACTGCTGCTGCTCCTTCTACCCAACCGCTGCAGCCTGCTCCCATGTCTTCCCAGCGTCGTGCCCTTGTTGCTCCGCGCTGGCTGCAGCTCCCTCCCATCTACTCCCAATGATGTCCAGGCTGCTCCTTGATGGCCGGTGCTCCTGGTTGATCGTTACTCCCACCTCGCCTGCAATTAATGGCGACGGAGGTAGCACGGTCATGTAGCAACGGTGAGGACATGGACACCCATGTTCCTATGACTTTGTCCTTGGGTCGCGAATCGGGAACGAACCGAACGAATTTGAACCATGATCTAGATCAATCGATCCAGATCAGAGTTCAACGATGTTTTGAGCGAATCCGGCAACTATGCAATAGAAGTGACTTATCAACTTAGTGTCGTCAGTATCGCTGTGTACTTTTAACAATTATTACAGTTACAGTTGCAAAGTGCAAAGTTTGCAGCAACTGGTCACTAATGCACATAGTGTAAACAAAGGTTTGTCCATACGAGACTTCGAGAGAAGAAAAAAGGGACCAAAACAAAAGCACATATCACTATTTTAGGAGGTTGCTAGCTTGAAGAAGGTATCCAGCAGCTTGACACTTAACCATTCTGCTTCCAATTTACAGTTACTGCCGGAGTTGCTTTTGATGGAACAAGACTATGCACTGAGAAATACCATTTGTTATCTTGCTATTCTAGAATGGTTATTACTATTTACTTATCATTTAACTTGGGCAGTCTTACTGATAAACAGTATACTAGTATAGTAGTAAATTGCAGAACAATGTAAATTAATGGGCACCCTCGTGTCTAAATTTCTATTGTTTTACAAAAGGATAACCATTACTATTTCCATGTATCCCAAATGTTAAGTCACATGGATTGACAAGGTAAACGGATATTGTCAAGAATACAGTACTGCAGATAATTGTTTCTTTACTAGAACAGACATTAGCACAAATACCACCAGAGGCAGACAACACTACTGACCCTTTGAACTTACTAGCGAGGCACTCACCATAGCAGTATAGTCACTGAGAATAGCTACAGTGCACTTTCACCTTTCATCACTATATCTTCTAACATATGTATAAGCTACAATTTTAGGCTACTCAATGGAACTGTTAATTAACTGACACGGTACTAGCTACAGTTCTTGCAGTGCAGTGCTTCGCAGGGTACAACATGCCCAGCTGAGGACTGAGTCCAACCATTTGATCCAGGTGATTCATAACTAGATGCTTGGAGTTCAGGTCCTCACGTGCAAATATCCTGTAGCCCGTATTTTAGAATTTTAATTCATGCAAGATAAAATTTAATAAACATCTAAAGACTTTTTTACCTCAGTAAAATATTCCAAAATAAGGGAAATCACAGGAGCCTTAAATCTTTCAAGTCGTGAAGGGTCATCCAGAGAAGCACTGCGGCAGCAATTAAATAACTTCGGTTGCACATTCCACACTCTCACTTTTACGGTTTTACCTACCACAAATTGTGGTGGGAATCAGGCTCTGAAGTAAGATTTAAGGCTCCTGTGATTAAATAACTTCTGTCGCACATTCCACACTCTCACTTTTACCTACCACAAACCGTGGTGGGAATCAAGCTCTCAAGTAACTAGGATACTTGGCTCAGTAGCATTCTCTAGGTGAAGGAAGTGACTGCTGGAAGCCTGGAACTACCTAGGTGAAACTGAGAGTGAACTCAACATGCATAAAGCAAGCATGCACCCAAAATACAGGTGGTTATCTATTTAATTTGTTTTTCACCTTTGTTCAAAATATTTTATTCCATGCTTTGTACCTGATTCAAGCATATGAAGTGTGACAAGTTATCATATGCTAATGAGTAGCTGTGCCTTGGGGGATCAAAGAGTTCTGCTCTTCTAGGATGTTCGGAGTTTTAGTAGACACTGTTAATGTCAGACTGTGAGAAGTGTGAAATTTCACCCCCATGACTGTGAACCCCGGGTTAGGAAGCTCATGTTCATTTTTTATACCAATTAGTTCCCTATCTAATAAAAAAAACAGTTATCCCTGACATTCTGTTATTCTTGGTAAATCACCAAATATATTTTTTTGCCGGCGCGATCTAATATTCTTGTGCGTGCTTGCTGAGTGTGACTTCATACTCATTCTTGCTTATCCGATTTTGGCAGCAAACAGCAGTGATGGTCATAAACTAATGATGGTGGGCAGTAGGTTTAGCACCATGGGACGGAATTATAAAGTTTGTTTTTAGAGATTTGTGTGCGGTAGAAAACGATGGTCATCGATGAACATGTACAAATTTTAGCCTGGCATGTTTATGAAGTTGGGCTTATAAATGTGTGGTGGCTGTTCTGTCGAACCCCTGTTTTGGGGGCGTGACATCAAATCTCAATGGTCCCAATAGAAGGAATCTCTTGATTACAATGCACATTTTGCGTAACAATATCGGAATTCTTTAGATTACTTCACTTGAAATGTGTGGTGCATAAAATTAGAATATCATGACATATGAATGTTCATGTCAAAATGCACAAGTTTGTTGAATCAGTTTGCTACTTTACAACTTGTCTACAACCCCGAGAGACGAGAGTAATTTGTGAAACCCAAATAGTAGAGTTCATTTGGTAATTCTAGTTCTGCAAGATGAGCTGCTGCCACATGAGCTTCAAGCAAAGGGCAACGAACCTAACATTGAATTATCCTCCTTTGCAGAAGACCAAATTTTACAGCTAAAATAACCTAAAGCATCTAGTAACTATCCAAGTGATAAATCAACGTTGGTGCTCTCCGACCTAAACTCCGGGATAAAAAGCTATCCGCAAGCAGGCTCCCAGTAGCCCTGGTTTATCTCAACAGAAATCTCATAGGTCGGGGGATCTACCGAATTTACCAAACTGCGCACAAAACATACTGCGCTTCCTAGGGTTGGTGCTATGGAAACGAGACAGGGATGGAGACGGACCTCGGTAGTCGACGCCTGAGTTGAGTTTAACGACGACGGGGCGGCCCCTGATCGACTTGAGGAAGTCTGACGGCGTCTTCACCGGCCCACCAGCTCCTCCGCCGCCGCTGCCGGACTTGTCCGCGCCGCCGGTGCTCATCTCTCTCGGTTGTGTGGGTGGGACTGGGAGGCTGCGAGGGTTTGGTCTTGGGCTTGGTTGGGCTGAGTTGGGTGGGATTCAGCTTTGAAGGCTCGGTCTGTTGTTGGTTTGGAGTTTGAGGCGAACTGAGTTTACTGGACCTAGGGGAAATCCTGTCTGTTAATTATATATCTAACGGGTCAGGAGATACCGGGTGCAATGCTTTATTTTTCTCGTCAAATGATAAGTGTCACATGTGTGGCACGAAGTAACACCGCCCTGCTTTTAAAAAAAAAAGTAACACCGCCCTGGTTTTTATAACTACAATTGTCATCCGAAAAAATTGAAACTTGCCACACATGTGACACTTATCATTTGATGAGAAATGGTCGTTGGTTCACCGCGTCGGAGGTTCACCGCGTCGCCTCGCCATTGGAGGAGCCATGGCAGGCGGCCCCGGACCACCGCCGGAAGCGTTTGCGGCAGCCTCGCCCGTCCACGCCGCCCGAGGCGCCTCGTCTCCGCTCTCCTGCGCGGCGGTGGCGAGTGCCCCACGCCTCTCCCCGCCACCTGCCCGCTCATGAGATGCTGCAAGGACATCCGTTGTCGGCGGTGCAGGTTCTTCGGTCACAAGGCACGCGCTTGCACCATGCCCCGTGCCTCCCTCCCTCCGGCCAAGCGACCGCGTGCCGCGCCACCCTCCCCGGTGCCCAGCTTCAACGGTTTCGGCCTCCCCGTGTCCTCTAGGCAGGCCTCACCGTCCCCGTCGCCGGCCCCCTCCCCGCGCCCCTCGTCGACGTCCTCGGGCGCGGCTCTGCCTTCGCGGCCGTCTTCCTCGCACTTGCTCGCGGCGCCGTCCCCGCGGCCCTCGTCGTCGTCCTCTGCTGCGGTGGCTTCCTCCTCGGGCACTCCCACCGTGATGTCTGGCCATCCCTTCCTCCGTCCCGCCTCCGCGATGTGCTTACTCCCCCACTCTGACGAGATCGACGCCGCCGAGAAGGCTTCGCAGCTTCGCCACAGTACCCGCGGCCGCCACCACCGTACTAGTGTCTCTCGCGACCGACGTCACGGGCTGGTTGCGCGGCGCTCGACATCCCCGCCGACGAGTTTTCGGTCCACCGTCGCGGCCCGTCGTAGTTCTTGATCCGGTTCAGGAACATGGAGGACCGTGCCCGGGTGGCTGCGAGCGTCGCCCGTGGGCCGCGGTTCCGCCTCCTCATGCATCCATGGTGCCGCCTTGCCGGCGCTTAGGAGGTCTCTCTCCGGTTCAAGGTCGACTTGGAGATCTTCGGCATCCCGGAGCACAGGTGGCACCGTTCATCCGCGGTGACTCTGCTCGAGCCATTCTGCAAGGTTGATGAGCTCGCCCTCGATACCAGCAGCGGCGCCGACATGTCCGTGTTCCGCCTATCGGCGTGGACTCCCAACCCCGACGTGGTCCCCCAGACTTCTGATCTCTACCTCCTGGAGCAGGACGCAGTGCTCCCTGATGCCAACCCCAACGTCGCCGAGCGCTTCGCGTTGGGGGTCCTGCGTTATCCAGTGACCATCCACGTGACGCGCTCCACGGACTTCCGTCTGCCTGCTCCGGCGCCGCCACCGCCGCCCCCTCTGACGACGGCAACCCCTTCGACGTGCCACCGTCGCCGCCGTGCCCTGCCGCCTGGCCGCGTCACTATGACTTTCCGCGTCAGTCCGGAAGCTCTGGTGATGTGCGCCGTCCCCGCCCTAGCCCCGGCAACTCCGGCGCCGGTCCGCGTTCTCGTCGTAGGCGCCAGCCGTCGCCTCCTCTCTTCGACTGGCACGGGATCCTTGGAGCCCACCTGCTGCATGCTGACGCTCCCCCCCGGGCCCATGCAAAAAGCCGCCTCGGCTCGCCTAAAAGCCGCCTTGACCATCACTCGGGCAGCGCGACCCGGTCTCCCGCCCCGGTTGTGCCCGCGCGTCCCGCCCCACACCGCTGCTGCTGACATACTGGCCCCACCAAGATTTGGATGGATATTCCTCCCCTGGCCGCACAGCTCGCGAGACTTCCATGGCCCCACCCTCGCTCCATGACAAGGCGGATGCTGGCCTGGGTCAGGCCTCCCCGACCAACAGGCGGTCAGCGGATCAGGAGAGCGCAATTCCCCCTCTCCCTGATTCGCCGCAGGCGGATGCGGATCCCGAGGCTTCCTCTTGCATGGTGGCCCCGCTTTCCCCCTAGTGCCGCGGCAGATCGAGACGGATCCAGAGGCCGCATTGTCGCCGACCCCACCATCCCCCGCTGCATGCACGTGCTCTCCCAGCCATCTCTCTGCTGCGGCCACACCCTTCCTGCCAGGTGTCCAAGCCCTACTCGCCCTGGCCTCGATGGACCATGCAGGCACTGCTCCAGACTTCATCCTTGGGATCCAACGCCGCGACGCGCCGGTTCTCCCCACTCCTGGCCCCAAGAGGAAGAGAAAGGAGCTCCCGCCCAATTTTACCCCGAGAAGGAGTCACCGGATTGCAAAGAATGACCATGGACGGGACTCTGAAGCAAAGGCCAAGAGGGTGCTCCTACTTCGGCCCGGCCTTGTCCGCGATGGCGAGCCTATATCCTCTGCTGCCATGGAGCGATACAGCAAGCTCTTTGAGCAGCCCCTTGCGGAGGACGTTGTCCAGGCCTTTGCGGACTACTACGGCTGGCACATCCCCGCCGGCACCTTGGCCGGCAACACCCCCTCGGCGGCACGCGGCATTGCCGCAAACTAGCTCCGCTCGCTACCCACGGACCCCTCTCCTTCATATGGATTGTAATCTTAAGATTGTTTTCTGGAACATCCGCGGTCTCAACTGCAGGGCCAAACGTAACGCTGTGCGCTCCATTATTGCTTCGGTTTCTCCCACCATCGTGTGTCTCCAAGAGACCAAGCTCGAATCGGTCTCCTTGCCGCTCGTCATCGAGACCCTTGGCCCCTGCTTCGCTGACTTCTTCTCCCTACTAGCTACTGGCACTCGTGGCGGAAATCTACTCGCTTGGAACCATAATGAGATCTCCATCTCTAGCCCCTACATTGGGCAAAACCACATCACTGCCCTTGTCTCTACCACCACCGGTGCGCACCCTTGGTGGATCTCCAGTGTGTATGGCCCGCAAGAGGATGATGAGAAGATTCTATTCCTCCAAGATTTACAGGAGACTCGGGAGTCTTGTGCCGGCCCTTGGCTGCTTGGCGGTGACTTCAACCTTGTTTCTTTCGTTGAAGATAAGAGCAATGGGCGCATCAATAGACGCACCTCGAGCCGCTTCCGCAGGTTCATCGCGGACATGGAACTTCGGGACGTATACATGCATGGCCTCCACTATACTT
The DNA here is from genome assembly GCA_021605205.1 of Aegilops longissima. Classification (NCBI taxonomy): domain Eukaryota; kingdom Viridiplantae; phylum Streptophyta; class Magnoliopsida; order Poales; family Poaceae; genus Aegilops; species Aegilops longissima. The sequence continues at coordinate 479,348,538 of CM038677.1, read as the reverse complement.
GGTCCAACGAACGAGACTCTCCAACCCTTGTGCGCAACGACATATTCCTCTGCACTTCCGACTGGGACACCTCGCAGCCTCACGCTCACCTTCGGTGCCTTGCAACAACTGTCTCAGATCAATGCCCATTGTTCCTAGACTGTTCCCCGCTCCAAGCAGGCCCTAAATGATTCCACTTCGAGCGATTCTGGAGCAAACTCGACGGCTTCCAGGAGACGGTGGCGGATGCCTGGGCCGACGTCCACAACCCAGACCCCTTTCGGCGTGTTTACCTCCGCCTCAAGCACACTGCACGCCGCCTCCAGAGCTGGGGTGCGCGTACCATCGACCATGTTTCACTTCAGCTCTTGATCGCGTGTGAGCTCACGGCTCGGCTGGATGCGGCGCAAGACTAACGTCCTTTCTCCCCCTCGGAAACTTGGTTGCGTAGAAATCTCAAGTGCGCTTATCTGGGGCTCGCCTCACTAGAGAGGTCCATTGCCCGCGAACGGGTCAGGTTCAGCTGGCTCAAGGAGGGCGAAACCAACACTGCTTTTCTGAAGATCCACGCAGCCCACAGGCGTCACAAAAACCGCATCTTCTCTCTGCGGGTTGATAACACAACTGTCCACGACGAGCAAGGCATGGCAGAAGCTGCGTTCCACCACTTATCCTCCCTCTTTGGATCATACTCACCTCGGGAATTCTCCATCGACCTCGACCAGATCGACGACCGGTCCTTTAACTTGGCCGATCTTGAGCACCCATTCACAGAAGATGAAATCCTCAGAGCGGTGCGGGCGCTCCCCCGTGGCAAAGCTCCGGGCCTCGACGGCTTCACCGTGGAATTCCTCATTGCCTGCTGGGACAGGACCAAGGCCGACATCTGCGAGGTGTTCGACAAATTTTACTCCATGAATGGGCGCAGCCTGCAGCGTCTCAATGAGGCCCTCATCACCCTCCTGCCGGAAAAACAAGATGCCTCCGCCCTCTCGGACTACCGGCCATCAGCTTGATCCACCTTATTGCCAAGCTCATCGTCAAAGTCCTCTCGCTTCGACTCGCTCCTCGTCTGAGCCAGCTCGTGTCCACTAACCAGAGCGCATTCATCGTCGACCGCTGTGTTCACGACAACTTCATGCTTGTCCAACAGACCGCTCGCCAGCTGCACAACTTGCGGGTACCTAGGGTGCTCCTCAAGCTCGACATCGTGTGCACTTTTGACACGGTCTCCTGGCCCTTCCTCCTCGACATCCTACGTCACCTGGGCTTCGGCAGGCGTTAGATCGAGTGGATCACCATCCTCCTCTCCACCTCCAGCACGCGTGTCCTCATCAACGGGTCCACTGGTCCCCCGATCGCCCTCGCCTGCGGCCTGCGACAAGGAGACCCTATCTCCCTGATGCTATTTATGATGGCCATTGATGCCCTCAACTCACTACTGGTGCATGCCCATCGGTGTGGACTTCTGCAGCGACTCACCGCCCGACATGCTGCTTCGAGCATATCCCTCTACGCCAATGACGTCGTCGTGTTCTGCCACCACTCCACCCGTGACCTGCGAGTCATCCGTGAGCTGCTGCGTGTCTTTGGGATGGCGTCTGGGCTATGCACTAACTTCTCGAAGTGCTCGGCCACGCCCATTCAATGTGGGGATGACGAGATTGCTTGCATCCAAAGCGAGCTTGCCTGCGCTATGGTTCGCTTCCCCATCATCTACCTCGGCATCCCGTTATCCGTGCGGAAACCGTCGGCGTCATCCCTGCTGCCCATCGTTGAAAGGCTGTCTAAGAAACTCTCCACATGGTGCGCCTCTCCCGTGGCGAGCGCCTTGCCCTAGTCCATCACGTGTTATGTGCGATCCCCTCCCACATCATGGTCGCCATTGCCATCTGCCCTCCGGTGCTTAAGCAGGTCAACCGCATCATTCGGGAGTTTCTTTGGCACGGCAGAAAGGACACCCGGAGTGGGCATGGCCCCGTCAACTAACAACATGTCTGTCGCCCTCTCGAGCTTGGTGGCCTCGGGATCCAGGACCTCCACCGCCAAGGCATTGCGCTGCATGTGCGTTGGCTGTGGCTTCAACGCACGGACCCCACCAGACCTTGGGTGCATCTTCATCTCCCAAGCGACCCCGACGCCTCCGCTATCTTCTGGGCCTCTACATCCTGGGACGTCGGCGATGGCCGGACTTGCCGATTCTGGACGGACCACTGGATCAATGGCCAGGCAGTCTCCGACGTCGCCCCTTCCCTCCTCCCCTTTGTCCCACGGCGTCTGCGGAAGCGCACAGTGGCGGAGGCGCTCCACGGCCGCAGCTGGATCGCCGACCTTCGTGGTGCCCTGACCCCTGGTGCACTTGCCGACTACGTGCACCTGTGGAGAATGCTCCAGCCTATCGTTCTCTCTAGCCTACCCGGTCGTCTGATCTGGAGATGGAGCGCGAATGCCAAGTACTCGGCCAAGTCTTACTACCTGGCCTTGTATGCTCGTTCCACCGCGGCCCCATTCTGGCAACTGACGTGGAAATGCTGGGCTCCCCTGCGAGTCAAGATCTTCACATGGCTCGCCGACCTCGACCGTTGCTGGACCGCCGCCAGACTCGCTCGACACGGCCTGCCGCACAACGACCGATGCGTCCTTTGTGATCAGGCTATGGAGACCATGCAGCACATCATCATTGGCTGCCCTTTCTCTCGGCAAATATGGCATGATGTGCTCGCTTGGGTGCGTGCAACCACCCCCTCCGACCAGAGACGAAGACTTCCTCCCCTAGTGCACGTTGGCCATCGCTGGACCCCCCTCCAGCCTTCGCAAGGGCCTTGCCATGTTAGCTACACTCACAGCTTGGTGCATCTGGAAACACCGCAACCGCTGTGTGTTCGACGGTGATTACCCCTCCACCTCGAGGTTGTTTGCATCTATTCAGGACGAGGCTAGGACTTGGGCTCGAGCTGGTGCTCGCAGACTAAATCTATTGTTGGCATAGGAGTGTAATAATAATATTGTTGGGCTGAGCATCCCACCCTCAAAAGGCTCTGCTGCTCCTTCTTCGAGCCCGCACAACCCCGTTGTATTCTCCCTACCTATCAATGAGATGATACGCACTTTTGCATATTCGCGAGAAAAAAACATATTTATTGCAAAAAATTATTAGCCATCAAAGCAAAGTACTACACGCATGCTCTTAGGGGGATAGATTGGTAGGAAAATACCATCGCTCGTCCCCGACAGCCACTCATAAGGAAGACAGTCAAAAAATAAATCATGCTCTGACTTCATCACATAACGGTTCATCATACATGCATGCTACGGGAATCACAAACTTTAACACAAGTATTTCTACCAATCCACAATTACTCACTAGCATGACTCTAATATCACCATCTTTATATCTCAAAACAAATGCAAGGAATCAAACTTCTCATATTATTCAATGCTCTTATATGAACGTTTTTATTATATCCCTCTTGGATGCCCATCATATTAGGACTAAATTCATAACCTAAACAAATTACCATGTTGTTTAAATACTCTCAAAATAATATCAGTGAAGTACGAGAGTTCATCAATTTCTACGAAATAAAACCACCGCCATGCTCTAAAAAGATATAAGTGAAGCACTAGAGCAAACTGTCTAGCTCAAAAGATATAAGTGATGCACATAGAGTATTCTAATAAATTCACGATTAATGTGTGTCTCTTTCAAAAGGTGTGCACAGCAAGAATGATTGTAGCAAACTAAAAAGCAAAGACTCATATCATACAAGACATTCCAGGCAAAAACACATATCTATGGTGAATAAAAATATAGCCTCAAGTAAATTTACCGATAGATTGAAGACGAATGAGGGGATGCCATCCGGGGCATCCCCAAGCTTAGATGCTTGGTTGCCCTTGGATATTACCTTGCGTGCCTTGGGCATCCCCAAGCTTAGGCTCTTGCCACTCCTTATTCCGTGGTCCATCAAAACTTTATCCAAAACTTGAAAAGTTCACAACACAAAACTCAACAGAACATAAGCTTCATTAGTATAATAAAGCAAATCACCACTTTAGATACTATTGTGAACTCATTCTAAATTTATATTGGTGTAATATCTACTATATTCCAACTTCTTCATGGTTCATACCCCCGATACTACCCATAAATTCATCAAAATAAGCAAACAACACATAGAAAACAAACTCTGTAAAAAACAAACAATTTGTTGTAATCTGGAAACTTCGTATACTAATGTAACTCAAAAAATTCTGAAAAATTAGGATAGCCTAGGCAATTTGTATATCAATATTTTTTTAAAAAAATCAGAATTTTATCACGCTTCTATGATTTTAAACAGTTCTGCTACTGGACACAAAGTTTCTGTTTTTCAGCAAGATCAAATCAACTATCACCATAGACCATCCCAAAGGTCTTACTTGGCACAAACACTAAATAAAAACACTAAAACGCAATTACTACAGAAGAAATCATGTGTATTTATTCAAGAACAGTAGCAAAAACAAAAAACAACAAATAAAAATTGGGTTGCCTCCCAACAAGCGCTATTGTTTAACGCCCCTAGCTGGCATAAAACATAGATCTAGGTATTGTCATCTCTAGTATGCAATTCTTTCCTGATCAAATCTTCCAAAACCTTTCTTAGTAAATCTTTATTTTTATGTTCTTCCTTTCTAGCAGGAGAGCTTAAAGCATGGAAAGGACTCCGATTAGTGATTTTAACATTCATAATTTCATACTTAGGATCATCACCAAAAATATCTTCATAAGGAACATGTAATTCACTCTTAATGGGTTTTCTAGATATGTCTTCAATCCATTCTTTATTATACCCTTCATCAATTCCTTTAGTAACCCAATCAAATCTATCATAAGCATCAATGTATAAGGCTTGCATAATTTCGGGATAAGGAACCCTTTTTCTTCGATTTTCACTAAAAGCATCATAATCCTTAGATTCAAAACCACGTAAAGTTTCTTTATCATCAAGAATCTCTTCTATTTGAGGATGCTCAATATAGAAAGCAAAAAAATTACCTAGCCTTTCTGACTACATAATCAAATTCATGCATAAGGATAATGGTAGCAAGTTTCTTAACTTTGGGATCTAAGATATTGGGGAGTTCATAAAACATCTTTTCTAAAGCAAGATGAATGTGTAAAAATTTTCTTTCCAGTTTAAGCACAAGCATAGAAATAGCATCCGCATAGCAATTGGTATTATCAAGGATAGCTCCCCTACTCATTGGCATAACTCCCGTGCAATAAGAAAAATCTTGAATAACATTCTTTCCAATAATATTACCATCACCAACATAAAAGATTTTTGTTTTAAGACCGGTGGGAGTATCAGTTTCAGGAGAATCATGGTTAAGAACAAGAGATTCAAAATTTTCCTCAAGATTGTTACTACTCTCTTCAATGAAAACCTCCCCGGATTCAGACATGATGGCAATAAACTAATCTAGCACACAAGCAAATAAAAGCAAACGAAAAGAAGAACAAAAGAAGGCGAATAAAAAGGCAAATATTTTTGTGTTTTTCTGAAAATGTTTTAGAAGTGGGGGAGAGGAAAACGAGAGGCAAATGGAAAGTAATGTAAGTGCAAGAGATGGGAGTTTATGATAGGTACTTGGTAGGCTTGATGTAGAACCTCCCCGGCAACGGCGCCAAAAATTCTTCCTACTACTTCTTGAGCTTGCGTTGATTTTTCCCTTGAAGAGGAAAGGGTGATGCAGCAAAGTAGAGATAAGTATTTCCCTCAGTTAAGAATCAAGGTATCAATCCAGTAGGAGGCACAAGCAAGTCCCCAATATATGCACCTGCACAAACTAACAAACACTTGCACACAAGGCGAAAGAGGGGTTGTCAATCCCTTCACGGTCACTTGCATGAGTGAGATCTAATAGAGATAGGTATAAAAGATAAGTAAATAACAAAACAAAGTAAATATAAATAAATGGCAGCAAGGTATTTTTGGTTTATAGATCTGAAAATAATATGATGGAAAATAGACCCAGGGGCCATAGGTTTCACTAGAGGCTTCTCTCTTGAAGAAAGCATAGGGTGGGTAAACAAATTACTGTTGAGCAATTGATAGAAAGGCGCAAAGTTATGATGATATCTAAGGCAATGATCATGAATATAGGCATCATATCCGTGACAAGTAGACCGAAACGATTCTGCATCTACTACTATTACTCCACACATCGACCGACTCCTGCCTGCATCTAGAGTATTAAGTTTATAAGAACATAGTAACGCTTTAAGCAAGATGACATAATGTAGAGGGATAAACTCAAGCAATATGATATAAACCCCATCTTTTTATCCTTAATGCCAATAATACAATACGTGCTTCGCTGCCCCTTTTGTCACTGGGAGAGGACACCGCAAGATTGAACCCATCACAAAGCACTTCTCCCATTGCAATAAAAATCAATCTAGTTGGCCAAACCAAATCGATAGATCGGATAGAGTTACTAAGCTATCTCAATCATGCATAAAATAGTTCAGAAAAGACTCAAATATTATTCATAGATAATCTGGTCATAAATCCACAATTCATCGGATCGCAACAAACGCACCGCAAAAGAAGATTACATCGAATAGATCTCCAAGAACATCAAGGAGAACATTCTATTGAAGATCAAAGAGAGAGAAGAAACCATCTAGCTACTAGCTATGGACCCTTAGGTCTGTGGTAAACTACTCACGCATCATCGGAAGGGCAGCAAGGTTGATGTAGAGGCCCTCTATGATTGAATCCCCCTCCGACGGAGTGCCGGAAAAGGCCCCAAGATGGGATCTCACGGGAACAGAAGCTTGCGGCGGCGGAAAAGTATTTTTTTGTGTGCCCCGGTATAGGGGGAATATTTGGGTATTTATGGAGCAAGAATTAGGGCTGGAGGGTCTACGAGGGGCCCACAAGCCTGGGGGGCGTGCCCCCTGGGCCGCGCCCCCTGGGCCGCGCCCGTAGGGCTTGTGGCCGCATCGTAGGTCTTCTGGCCTCCTCTCCAAGTCTTCTGGGTTTCTTCTGGTCCAAGAAAAATCACTGTAAAGTTTTATTCCTTTTGGACTCCGTTGGATATTCCTTTTCTGTAAAAGTCAAAAACAAAGAGAAAACAGAAACTGGCACTGGGCTCTAGGTTAATAGGTTAGTCCCAAAAATAATATAAAATAGCATATTAGTGCATATAAAACATCCAAAACAGATAATATAATAGCATGGAACAATAAAAAATTATAGATACGTTGGAGATGTATCAATCACCAAGTCGGCGTTGTTGCGTCGGCAAGGAAGGAGGCGACTACTGTGGATTCGGCGAGGACCCGTCATGGTGCCGCGGGCTCCCTCGCTCCGGCACACATCATCGCTTGCTCACCCGCGACGGCTGCCTCCGGCGGTAGGAGGCGGGGTAGGGTTGTTGGGGAACATAGTATTTCAAAATTTCCCTATGATCACGCAAGATCTATCTAGGAGAAGCATAGCAACGAGCGGGGAGAGCGTGTCCACGTACCCTCGTAGACCGAAAGTGGAAGCGTTTAGTAATGCGGTCGATGTAGTCGAACATCTTCGCGATCCAACCGATCCAAGTACCGAATGTACCGCACCTCCGCGGTCAACACACGTTCAGCTCGGTGACGTCCCTCGAACTCTTGATCCAGTTGAGGCCGAGGGAGAGTTCCATCAGCACGACGGCGTGCCGACGGTGATGATGAAGTTTATCGGTGCAGGGCTTCGCCTAAGCACTACGATGATATGACCGAGGTGTGTAACTGTGGAGGGGGGCACCGCACACGGCTAAGAAAAACTTTTGTGTGCCTTTGGGGTGCCCCCTCCCACGTATATAAAGGGGGGGAGGAGAGGAGGCCGGCCATAGGTGTGGCGCGCCAAGGGGGGAGTCCTACTTGGACTCTCGGTCCAAGTAGGATTCGCCCCCCCCCCTTCCTATTTCCACAAGGAGAAGGGGGGAAAGAGGAGGAGGAGAGAAGGAAAGGGGGGCCACCCCCAACCTAGTCCAATTCGGATTGGGCTTGAGGGGCACGCGCGCCTCCACCTGGCTGCCGCCTCCTCTCCTCCACTAGGGCCCATGAAGGCATATTAACCCCCCCGGGGGTTCCGGTAACCCCCCAGTACTTCGAAAAATGCCCGAACCTATCCGAAACCATTCCGGTGTCCAAGCATAACCTTCCAATACATCAATTTTTACGTCTCGACCATTTCGAGACTCCTCGTCATGTCCGTGATCTCATCCAGGACTCCGAACAAACTTCCGTACATCAAATCACATAACTCATAATACAAATCGTCATCGAACATTAAGCGTGCGGACCCTACGGGTTCAAGAACTATGTAGACATGACCAAGACACATCTCCGGTCAATAACCAATAGCGAAACCCGGATGCTCATATTGGTTCCTACATATTCTACGAAGATCTTTATCAGTCAAACCGCATAACATCATACGTTGTTCCCTTTGTCATCGGTATGTTACTTGCCCGAGATTCGATCGTCGGTATCATCATACCTAGTTCAATCTCGTTACTGGCAAGTCTCTTTACTCGTTCCGTAATGCATCATCCTGTAACTAACTCATTAGTAACATTGCTTGCAAGGCTTATAGTGATGTGCATTACCGAGAGGGCCCAGAGATACCTCTCCGATACGCGGAGTGACAAATCCTAATCTCGATCTATGCCAACTCAACAAACACCACCGGAGACACATGTAGAGCATCTTTATAATCACCCAGTTATGTTGTGACGTTTGATAGCACACAAGGTGTTCCTCCGGTAGTCGGGAGTTGCATAATCTCATAGTCTGGGGAACATGTATAAGTCATGAAGAAAGAAATAGCAGAAAAACTAAACGATCATTATGCTAAGCTAATGGATGGGTCTTGTCCATCACATCATTTTCTAATGATGTGATCCCATTCATCAAATGACAACACATGTCTATGGCTAGGAAACTTAACCATCTTTGATTAATGAGCTAGTCAAGTAGAGGCATGCTAGGGACACTTTGTTTGTCTATGTATCCACACATGTACTAAGTTTCCAGTTAATACAATTCTAGCGTGAATAATAAACATTTATCATGATATAAGGAAATATAAATAACAACTTTATTATTGCCTCTAGGGCATATTTCCTTCAGTCTCCCACTTGCACTAGAGTCAATAATCTAGATTACATAGTAATGAATCTAACATCCATGGAGTCTTGGTGTTGATCATGTTTTTCTCGTGAGAGAGGCTTAGTCAACGGGTTTGCAACATTCAGATCCGTATGTATCTTGCAAATATCTATGTCTCCCTCCTTGACTTGATCGCGAATGTAATTGAAGCATCTCTTGATGTGCTTGGTTCTCTTGTGAAATCTGGATTCCTTTGCCAAGGCAATTGCACCAGTATTGTCACAAAAGATTTTCATTGGACCCGATGCACTAGGTATGACACCTAGATCAGATATGAACTCCTTCATCCAGACTCCTTCATTCGCTGCTTCCGAAGCAGCTATGTATTCCGCTTCACACATAGATCCCGCCACGATGCTCTGCTTGGAACTGCACCAAGTAACAGCTCCACCATTCAATATAAATACGTATCCGGTTTGTGACTTAGAGTCATCCGGATTAGTGTCAAAGCTTGCATCGACGTAACCATTTACGACGAGCTCTCTGTCACCTCCATAAACGAGAAACATATCCTTAGTCCTTTTCAGGTATTTCAGGATGTTCTTGACCGCTGTCCAGTGATCCACTCCTGGATTACTTTGGTACCCCCCTGCTAAACTAATAGCAAGGCACACATCAGGTCTGGTACACAGCATTGCATACATGATAGAATCTATGGCTGAGGCATAGGGAATGACTTTCGTTTTCTCTCTATCTTCTGAAGTGGTCGGGCATTGAGTCTGACTCAACTTCACACCTTGTAACACAGGCAAGAACCCTTTCTTTGCCTGGTCCATTTTGAACTTCTTCAAAAGTTTATCAAGGTATGTGCTTTGTGAAAGTCCAATTAAGCATCTTGATCTATATCTATAGATCTTGATGCCTAATATATAAGCAGCTTCACCGAGGTATTTCACTGAAAATTTCTTATTCAAGTATCCTTTTATGCTATCCAGAAATTCAGTATCATTTCCTATCAACAATATGTCATCCACATATAATATCAGAAATGCTACATAGCTCTCACTCACTTTCTTGTAAATACAAGCTTCTCCAAAAGTCTGTATAAAACCATATGCTTTGATCACACTATCAAAGCGTATATTCCAACTCCGAGAGGCTTGCACCAGTCCATAAATGGATCGCTGGAGCTTGCACACTTTGTTAGCACCTTTTGGATCGACAAAACCTTCTGGTTGCATCATATACAACTCTTCTTTAAGATATCCATTAAGGAATGCAGTTTTGACATACATTTGCCAAATTTCATAATCATAAAATACGGCAATAGCTAACATGATTCGGACAGACTTAAGCATCGCTATGGGTGAGAAAGTCTCATCATAGTCAACTCCTTGAACTTGTCGAAAACCTTTCGCAACAAGTCGAGCTTTGTAGACAGTAACATTACCATCAGCGTAAGTCTTCTTATTGAAGATCCATTTATTCTCTATGGCTTGCCGATCATTGGGCAAGTCAACCAAAGTCCACACTTTGTTCTCATACATGGATCCCATCTCAGATTTCATGGCCTCAAGCCATTTCGCGGAATCTGGGCTCATCATCGCTTCCTCATAGTTCGTAGGTTCATCATGGTCAAGTAACATGACTTCCAGAACAGGATTACCATACCACTCTGGTGCGGATCTTACTCTGGTTGACCTACGAGGTTAAGTAGTAACTTGATCTGAAGTTTCATGATCATCATCATTAACTTCCTCACTAATTGGTGTAGGAACTAATTTCTGTGATGGACTACTTTCCAATTCGGGAGAAGGTACAATTACCTCATCAAGTTCTACTTTCCTCCCACTCACTTCTTTCGAGAGAAACTCTTTCTCTAGAAAGGATCCATTTTTAGTAACGAATATCTTGCCTTCGGATCCGTGATAGAAGGTGCACCCAACAATTTCCTTTGGGTATCCTATGAAGACACATTTTGCCGATTTGGGTTCGAGCTTATCAGGCCGAAGCTTTTTCACATAAGCATCGCAGCCCCAAACTTTAAGAAACGAGAACTTGGGTTTCTTTCCAAACCACAATTCATATGGTGTCATCTCAACGGATTTAGATAGTGCCCTATTTAACGTGAATGCAACTGTCTAAAGCATAAACCCAAAATGATAGCGGTAAATCAGTAAGAGACATCATAGATCGCACCATATCTAATAAAGTGCGATTACGACGTTCAGACACACCATCACGCTGTGGTGTTCCAGGTGGCATGAGTTGCGGAACTATTCCGCATTGTTTCAAATGAAGACCAAACTCATAACTCAAATATTAACCTCCACGATCAGATCGTAGAAACTTTATTTTCTTGTTACGATGATTTTCCACTTCACTCTGAAATTCTTTGAACATTTCAAATGTTTCAAACTTATGTTTCATCAAGTAGATATACCCATATCTGCTCAAATCATCTGTGAAGGTCAGAAAATAACGATACCCGCCGCGAGCATCAACAGTCATTAGACCGCATGCAGCAGTATGTATTATTTCCAATAAGTCTGTTGCTCGCTCCATTGTTCCGGAGAACGGAGTCTTAGTCATCTTGCCCATGAGGCATGGTTCGCAAGCATCAAGTGATTCCAAAGCCCATCGACATGGAGTTTCTCCATGCGCTTTACCTAATATGACCTAAATGGCGATTGCCACAAATAAGTTGCACTATCATTATTAAACTTGTATTTTTGGTTTCAATACTATGAATATGTGTATCACTACTATCGAGATTCAATAAAAATGGACCACTCATCAAGGGTGCATGACCATAAAAGATATTACTCATATAAATAGAACAACCATTATTCTCAGATTTAAATGAATAACCGTCTCGCATCGAACAAGATCCAGATATAATGCTCATGCTTAACGCTGGCACCAAATAACAATTATTCAGGTCCAAAACTAATCCCGAAGGTAGATGTAGAGGTAGCGTGCCGACCGCGATCACATCGACTTTGGAACCATTTCCCACGCGCATCGTCACCTCATCCTTAGCCAATCTTTGCTTAATCCGTAACCCCTGTTTCGAGTTCCAAATATGAGCAACAGAACTAGTATCAAATACCCAGGCGCTACTACGAGCATTAGTAAGGCACACATCAATAACATGTATATCAAATATACCTTTTTGAAAGCACAAGTGCTCCCTGGGTGATTTTGGTAATTAATGTCAACATATCTCTTGTTGGACTAACACTTTTACCTAGTATGTTTCAGATAAGTTCAACAATGAAGTGGCATGGACTAAAGGATGTGGAACCCCTTCAAGATGCTAAGGACAAAGGATTGGCTCAAGCTTCAAGCACAAGACTCTACATTTTATATTTTAGTGATCCAAGATCACATTGAGTCTATAGGAAAAGCCAATACTATCAAGCGGGGATGAGGTGTTGCTTAATGGCTTGCTTGCTCAAAGTGCTTAGTGATATGCTCCAAAGCCACATATGTCCTAAACAAAAAGTCAAACTCGGCCCCACCGATTCTTTCTATCCAACGCCACCCAGTTCAGATGTCATAGCCACTGCCACAAACCCTAGGCAAATCTGTCTCACCAATAGGGATCTCGGTCTCACCGAGATGGGATTGTAATCTCTCTGTGTATGTCCATTATCAAAATCGGTCTCACCGAGTTTGAGCAATCGGTACTACCGAGATTACAATGCAAACTCTCTGGTTAGCTTATTACCAAAATCGGTCCCACCGAGTATGTGTAATCGGTCTCACCGAGTTTGCCTGACCAACTCTCTGGTTAGCTTATTACCAAAATTGGTCCCACCGAGTTTGTGTAATCGGTCTCACCGAGATTACGTTATGCCCTAACCCTAACCATATCGGTCCTACCGAGTTGCATGTCGGTCCCACCAAAAATCCTAACGGTCACTAGATTTGCTGAATCGGTCTGACTGAGTTTCTCAATTCGGTCTCACCGAGATTGGTAAGTTGTGTGTAACGGTTAGATTTTGTGTGGAGACTATATATACCCCTCCACCCACTCTTCATTCATGGAGAGAGCCATCAGAACGAACCTACACTTCCAATACTCATTTTCTGGGAGAGAACCACCTACTCATGTGTTGAGGCGAAGATATTCCATTCCTACCATATGAATCTTGATCTCTAGCCTTCCCCAAGTTGCTTTCCACTCAAATCTTCTTTCCACCAAATCCAAATCCTGTGTGAGAGAGAGTTGAGTGTTGGGGAGACTATCATCTGAAGCACAAGAGCAAGGAGTTCATCATCAACACACCATTTGTTACTTCTTGGAGAGTGGTGTCTCCTAGATTGGCTAGGTGTCACTTGGGAGCCTCCGACAAGATTGTGGAGTTAAACCAAGGAGTTTGTAAGGGCAAGGAGATCGCCTACTTCATGAAGATCTACCGCTAGTGAGGCAAGTCCTTCGTGGGCGACGACCATGGTGGGATAGACAAGGTTGCTTCTTCATGGACCCTTCGTGGGTGGAGCCCTCCGTGGACTCGCGCAACCGTTACCCTTCATGGTTGAAGTCTCCATCAACGTGGATGTACGATAGCACCACCTATCGGAACCACGACAAAAACATCCGTGTCTCCAATTGCGTTTGAATCCTCCAAACCCTTCCCTTTACATTCTCGCAAGTTGCATGCTTTTCTTTCCGCTGCTCATATACTCGTTGCATTCTTGCTTGAATTATGTATTGTGATTGTTAAACTTGTGCCAAAACTCCACTTGAACCTAAAGAAGTTAAAAACTGCAACTTTTGGTACTTAGTGTCTAATCACCCCCCTCTAGACACCTCTTCTCGATCCTTTCAATTGGTATTAGAGCTTTGGTCTCCATTGCCTTGGTTTAAACACCGTTGGAGGAAGATGGATGTGTCTACTTTGGGGAGTCTTAGACATAGAGTGCCTATTCTTGATGGAGAATATTCTCATGAGTGGAAAAATGAAATGCTTGAGATTTTCAATGAATATCATTTGAACAATTACATTGCTAGCCCTTGTGCACCTCATATTGATCCCTTGCATCCCACACCCAAAGAGGATCTTGACATGATTCGCAATCTTGGAACCATCAATCTTATCATAAGAGGATTGCCCAAAAATTATATTGCTAATTTGCCTACTCTTGATTGTGCCTATACTATATGGAAATTTCTTGAGGAACGATTTCCAGATTATTCCTTAAAAAATTTAGATGAAATTCTCCATAAGTCTATTGCCTTGAGTAAGATTAATTCTAGTGATCCTAGCTTTGGTGATTGTCTATTTGAGCTTACAAATCTCATGCGTGCCATAGGAGATGTTGGAATCATTAGCAATATTATTTCCGAAGCTATTAGAATCCATAAAGACAATCATAGAAATGATCATTTGTCTAATGAATTATCCTCTCTAGGAATTGATCACAAGATGATGTTGAACATGGATACTATGATGAGGATGATGATAGTGAATATGATCTTGACGATGCAATGAGACACTTTGGTCTTATGGCAAATCTTTGCGGCTACATGGCTGAGGAAAGGAATGGGTCCTTGATAGTGGATGTACTGATCATATGACCGGAGATAAAGACATGTTCCGTGAGCTTGCTGAAAACGACGGCCCTCGAAAATATGTCACTTTTGGTGATAATTCAAAGGGTAAGGTGGTTGGCCTTGGTAAGGTGGCCATCTCACATGATAGCTCCATTCAAAATGTCATGCTCGTTGAATCTCTTGGCTAGAACTTACTTTCAGTACCTAGACTTGCTGATTTTGGTTTCAATGTCCTATTCTTCAAGTAGATTGCCAAGTGTTTCAGAGAGATAATCATAAAATGGTCTTTACCGGTTATGCGTGAGGTGATCTCTACATTTTGATTTCACTAAAAGGCTCAACCTAGAACTTGCTTTATTGCTAAATCTTCTAAAGGCTGGTTGTGGCATAGAAGACTAGGTCATGTTGGTATGCGAAACCTTGACAAGCTTATTAAAGGAAATCATATCCTTGGCGTTAACAATGTCATATTTGATAAGGATAGACTTTGCAGCGCTTGTCAAGCAGGTAAACAGGATGGAGGAAGGCATCCCATGAAGAACATCATGACCACAAGGAGGCCACTGGAGCTACTTCACATGGATCTTTTTGGTCCCAACGCTTACAAAAGTCTCGGTGGAAATTCTTTTGGTCTAGTTATAGTTGATGATTTTTCAAGATTTACGTGGATATTCTTTCTCGATGATAAATCGCAGGTCCAAAAGATCTTCAAGAACTTCGCTAGGAAGGCCCAAAATCAATTTGACGTGAAGATCAAGAAGGTTCGAAGCGACAATGAAACGAAGTTCAAGAACGCAAATGTGGATACCTTTCTTGACGAAGAAGGGATTTCACACGAGTTCTCGGCTACATACACACCTCAACAAAATGGAGTCGTTGAGAGGAAGAATCGGACTCTTATAGAGATGGCAAGAACGATGCTTGATGAGTACAAGACGCCAAAGCACTTTTGGGCGGAAGCGGTTGAGACAGCTTGTCATGCAACAAATCGCTTGTACCTTCACAAGCTACTCGGCAAGACAGCATACGAGCTCCTCACCGGTAACAAACCCCAAGTTGGATACTTTCGAGTATTCGGCTCAAAGTGCTACATTCTTGATAAGCATCGTCGTTCTAAATTTTCTCCTAAGTCTCATGAAGGTTTCCTACTTGGTTATGGCTCAAACTCTCACACATACCGTGTCTACAACAATTTCACCCGAAAGGTTGAAGAAACGGTAGATGTGAAGTTTGATGAATCTAACGGCTCGCAAATAGAGCAATTGCCAATTGATGTAGGAGACAAAGATCCCTCGGAAGCAATCCAAGACTTGTCTATTCGCAAGATTCGTCCAACGGAGGTGAAGGAGAGTACCTCGTCCGTCCAAGTGGAAGCTTCTACCTCACGACAAGGTGAACCAAGAGTTGATATGGAGGCATCCACAAGTGGGACACACCAAGATGAAGAAAACGAGCAAGTGCACCAAGACGAACGCCAACAACCTCCTTCTCCACCACGACAAGAGAACGACAACGTCAACAATGAAGAAGGCCAAGAAAAAGAACAAGATGAAGAAGATGTTCAACCAAGACCCAAGCAAAAGCTTTCGCGAGTTCGAGCAAGAATTGCTAAAGACCATCCCGTCGAGCAAATCTACAAAGATATCCAAACCGGGAGAATCACTCGCTCTAAAACTTGCTTAGATAACTTTTGTGAACATTACTCATTCATCTCTAGCATTGAACCTATGAAGGTTGAAGAAGCATTGGAAGATCCGGACTAGATAAATGCTATGCATGAAGAGCTACACAACTTTGAGAGAAATCAAGTGTGGACATTGGTTGAGAAGCCCGACAACAACCACAACATCATCGGTACCAAATGGGTGTTTCGCAACAAGCAAGATGAAGATGGACAAGTGGTTCGCAACAAAGCACGTCTCGTCGCCCAAGGCTACACACAAGTCGATGGTATGGACTATGGTGAGACATATGCTCCCGTTGCTAGACTTGAGTCCATTCGCATCTTACTTGCTTATGCTAATCACCATGATATCACCTTGTACCAAATGGACATTAAAAGTGCTTTTCTAAATGGTGAAATTGAGGAGGAAGTTTATGTTAAGCAACCTCCCGGCTTTGTCAATCCTAAGAAACCTGATCATGTCTACAAACTTCACAAAGCCCTTTATGGTCTTAAACAAGCTCCTAGAGCATGGTATAAATGCTTGACCAAGTTCCTTATTGAAAAAGGCTTTGAAATTGGAAAAATTGATTCTACTCTTTTTACAAAAAGGGTTAATGGGGAACTATTTGTATGCCAAATTTATGTTGATGATATTATATTTGGTTCTACTAACCCTCATTTTAGTGAAAAGTTGGGAAGCTAATGTCGGAGAATTTTGAGATGTCTATGATGAGTGAACTCAAATTCTTTCTTGGTTTGCCAATCAAGCAAACTAAGTAAGGTACCTTTGTCTCTCAAACAAAGTACACAAAGGACTTATTCAAGAAGTTCAATATGCAAGAATGCAAAGGTATGACTACACCCATGCCTACAAGTGGGCATCTTGATTTGACCAAAGATGGTGAACCGGTTGATCAAAAGGTTTATCGCTCTATGATTGGTTCATTGTTATATCTATGTGCTTCACGTCCCGATATCATGCTAAGTGTGTGCATGTGTGCACGATATCAAGCTGCTCCTAAGGAATGTCATCTTAAGGCCGTGAAAAGGATAGTGAGATACTTAATCCATACACCAAATTTTGGCATTTGGTATCCTAAGAGGTCTTCTTCGATCTTGTTGGCTACTTGACTCGGACTATGCGGTGACAAGGTTGATAGAAAGTCCACTTGGTACTTGTCAATTTCTTGGTAGATCTCTTGTGTCTTGGTCTTCCAAGAAACAAAACTCGGTATCCTTATCGACCGCCGAAGCGGAATACATTGCCGCTGGTTCATGTTGTGCTCAATTACTTTGGATGACCCAAACTCTTAAAGATTATGGGATATATGTGAAACATGTTCCATTACTTTGTGACAATGAAAGTGCTATCAATATTGATCACAATCCCGTGCAACACTCTCGAACTAAGCATATTTAAGTTCGTCATCATTTCATTCGAGATCATGTTGCTAAGGGTGACATTAATCTTAAGCATGTTCGCACCGACGAGCAATTAGCGGATATATTCACTAAACCACTTGATGAGAAAGTGTTTTGCAGGTTAAGAGGTGAATTGAACATCATTGATGCTTCAAACTTGGAGTAGGAACTCCATTGGATACATGCAAGACTTGAGCTTATGACTAATCCTTGATATTTCTCTTATGATCATTATCTTATGCCCTGGATATATTTGCATCTTGCATGTTATCTAACCCTTGTAGGTACTTGGATGAATCTAAATCTATGAGATCGCAACTCACTCATATCTTGAGCAATCTCTACATCACCAAGTCTCTACACAATGGTGGTTGAAGACAAGGAAGCACGAAACCATTCCAACATATCCTTTGACATATTCTATGTTGAGTTTCATGATTGTCATTTTGGATACACAAGTGCTCTTCCTTGCGAAAACTAACCCATGTAGGTAGATGAACTCAAATTCCAAGTGGTGCTCCCAACTCTTGATGAGCTACATCAACCTTGAGCAACCCACACAAGTTCAACTACATGATCACAATCAACACCACCACCCAAGTTATGTTATTCCATCTTAGAGAAGCTTTACTCCAAGTCATGAGTCAAAGCAACTCGACAAGATGTGAATACATCAAGATGCTTAAACAAAAAATGGCAACCCCATTTTGCGCTTAAATGATGAGTATGACCTATGATCAAGTGATCTCACTTGACTCCTAAGTCAATATACTCTAACATAGGTGACTTTGTCGCCGACCATCTCTAGATGAAGTTTTCTTGTGTTCTTTTCTGTGTCTTGCATTTGTCTCTTGCATATTTGTTTCCCCTTTCAAAAAAAAATTAATCTAGATTTCCTTCTTTTTCCTTTTCTTTTCTTTTCTTGTGTTCTGCATTCCCTGCATCCAATTCATTGCAAATCTTTCAGTTAATTCCTTGCAAATCCTTGTGAGATCTTACTTGTCTAGTGAGCTGAGGTGACAAGTGCTTTTCTCTATGATGAACTCGGTCACACCGGTTTCTTGTTTTCAGTCTAACCGAAGATTATTCGGTGCAACCGAAGCATCCAACTTGGTGCCACCGATTTCACTACAGGAAAAAACGGATTGCCATTTATTCCTGCTTTACTCTTGATCCAGCTCCACTCAATGAATCTTGTCCTCTACAAGCATCACATTTACCTTAGTGCTTTGTGTTGTGACTCAAGGACCAAACCCATTCACGACAAATTCCAGAAGACCCTTCTTGGAAATTGATGTCAAAGGGGGAGAGAGAGATCACATCAAAGCTTAATCATATCTCTAGGGGGAGAGATATCTAGGGGGAGGGAATACTCAAGGAAAGAGTAATCTTCAAGGATCCCAGATGCTTGGTGTTCAAGAGGAGAGATGCCACATGTCTTCTTGGGGGAAAGACATGTTCATATGTGCTTATTTGCATTAGCTCTGTTCATTTGTTTCTTTGAGCTCTGATTTTCTGTTCCCTATCTTCTCCCAGTATCCCATGCTAGATTCAGGGGGAGCAAGACATCTAAGGGAAAGAAATTTCTTAAATTCCTTGCATATCTTTACCTTTGGGGACATGTCAATATCTATTGTGGTACTTAGTACTCACTCTACATGTCATCCCAGTCTTGGTACTCTTGTGGTTTCTTTTGTTTGCTCTGGCTAGTAGGTGTATCTATGTTATCTAACCTTGTTTACGCAGGTTCATTCCATCCTAAGCCAGCTCAAGACCACAAGGTAAGTATATGCATCACAATCATGTCTATGAGGAATTCTCGCTGATGTACATATTGTTTGCAAGCAGGACTCATGAGCATGAAGGTACATTTCCCATATTCACATCTTTTGCTCTGATGCATATAGCCAAGATACATGTAACACATTGCCTACTCTGTCATGGTTATGCTCTCACATGCTTCTATATTCCATATTCACATGATTGCATACATGTAGGGGGAGCCTATGCATGTTACGTGTCTTTCCAAAGCTTTACTTGCTATTCTCTATATATTTATCTAAAGCTTTGATGTATGTTGCCATCAATTAGCAAAAAGGGGGAGAGTGAAAGCACAAGTGCTCCCTGGGTGATTTTGGTAATTAATGTCAACATATCTCTTGTTGGACTAACACTTTTACCTAGTATGTTTCAGATAAGTTCAACAATGAAGTGGCATGGACTAAAGGATGTGGAACCCCTTCAAGATGCTAAGGACAAAGGATTGGCTCAAGCTTCAAGCACAAGACTCTACATTTTATATTTTAGTGATCCAAGATCACATTGAGTCTATAGGAAAAGCCAATACTATCAAGAGGGGATGAGGTGTTGCTTAATGGCTTGCTTGCTCAAAGTGCTTAGTGATATGCTCCAAAGCCCTCAACTACTTTCTCACATCCACATATGTCCTAAACCAAAAGTCAAACTCGGCCCCATCGATTCTTTCTATCCGGCGCCACCGAGTTCAGATGTCATAGCCACTGCCACAAACCCTAGGCAAATCGGTCTCACCGAGATGGGATTGTAATCTCTCTGTGTATGTCCATTATCAAAATTGGTCTCACCGAGTTTGAGCAATCGGTACTACCAAGATTACAATGCAAACTCTCTGGTTAGCTTATTACCAAAATCGGTCCCACCGAGTTTGTGTGTCAGTCTCACCGAGTTTGCACGACCAACTCTCGGTTAGCTTATTAACAAAATCGGTCCCACCGAGTTTGTGTAATCGGTCTCACCGAGATTACGTTATGCCCTAACCCTAACCATATCGGTCCTACCGAGTTGCATGTCGGTCCCACCGAAAATCCTAACGGTCACTAGATTTGCTGAATCGGTCCGACCGAGTTGCTCAATTCGGTCTCACCGATATTGGTAAGTTGTGTGTAACGGTTAGATTTTGTGTGGAGGCTATATATACCCCTCCACCCACTCTTCATTCGTGGAGAGAGCCATCAGAACGAACCTACACTTCCAATACTCATTTTCTGAGAGAGAACCACCTACTCATGTGTTGAGGCGAAGATATTCCATTCCTACCATATGAATCTTGATCTCTAGCCTTCCCCAAGTTGCTTTCCACTCAAATCTTCTTTCCACCAAATCCAAATCCTGTGAGAGAGAGTTGAGTGTTGGGGAGACTATCATTTGAAGCACAAGAGCAAGGAGTTCATCATCAACACACCATTTGTTACTTCTTGGAGAGTGGTGTCTCCTAGATTGGCTAGGTGTCACTTGGGAGCCTCCGACAAGATTGTGGAGTTAAACCAAGGAGTTTGTAAGGGCAAGGAGATCGCCTACTTCGTGAAGATCTACCGCTAGTGAGGCAAGTCCTTCGTGGGCGACGACCATGGTGGGATAGACAAGGTTGCTTCTTCATGGACCCTTCGTGGGTGGAGCCCTCCGTGGACTCACGCAACCGTTACCCTTCGTGGGTTGAAGTCTCCATCAACGTGGATGTACGATAGCACCACCTATCGGAACCACGACAAAAACATCCGTGTCTCCAATTGCGTTTGAATCCTCCAAACCCTTCCCTTTACATTCTTGCAAGTTGCATGCTTTTCTTTCCGCTGCTCATATACTCGTTGCATGCTTGCTTGAATTATGTATTGTGATTGTTAAACTTGTGCCAAAACTCCACTTGAACCTAAAGAAGTTAAAAACTACAACATTTGGTACTTAGTGTCTAATCACCCCCCTCTAGACACCTCTTCTCGATCCTTTCACTTTCACTTTTCCATCCTTCTTATCCGCCAAATACTTGGGGCAGTTCCGCTTCTAGTGACTAGTTCCTTTGCAGTAGAAGCACTCAGTCTCAGGCTTAGGTCCAGACTTGGGCTTCTTCACTTGAGCAACACATTGCTTGCCGTTCTTATTGAAGTTCCCCTTCTTCCCTTTGCCCTTTTTCTTGAAACTAGTGATCTTGTTAACCATCAACACTTGATGCTCCTTCTTGATTTCTACCTCTGCAGCCTTTAGCATCGCGAAGAGCTCGGGAATTGTCTTATCCATCCCTTGCATATTATAGTTCATCACGAAGCTTTTGTAGCTTGGTGGCAGTGATTGAAGAACTCTATCAATGACACTATCAACAAGAAGATTAACTCCCAGTTGAGTCAAGTGATTGTGGTACCCAGACATTCTGAGTATGTGTTCACTGACAGAACTATTGTCCTCCATTTTGCAGTTATATAACTTATTGGAGACTTCATATCTCTCAATCCGGACATTTGCTTGAAATATTAACTTCAACTCCTGGAACATCTCATATGCTCCATGACGTTCAAAATGACGTTGAAGTCCTGGTTCTAAGCCGTAAAGCATGGCACACTGAACTATCGAGTAGTCATCAGGTTTGCTCAGCCAGAAGTTCATAGCGTCCGGAGTTGCTCTTGCAGCGGGTTTGGCACCCAGCGGTGCTTCCAGGACGTAATTATTCTATGCAGCAATGAGGATAATCCTCAAGTTACGGACCCAGTCCGTGTAGTTGCTACCATCATCTTTCAACTTAGCTTTCTCTAGGAACGCATTAAAATTCAAAGGAATAGTAGCATGGGCTATTTATCTACAACAACATAGACATGCAAAATACTATCAGGTACTAAGTTCATGATAAATTAAAGTTCAATTAATCATATTACTTAAGAACTCCCACTTAGATAGACATCCCTCTAGTCATCTAAATGATCACGTGATCCATATCAACTAAACCATGTCCGATCATCATGTGAGATGGAGTAGTTTTCAATGCTGAACATCATTATGTTGATCATATCTACTATATGATTCATGCTCGACCTTTCGGTCTCTGTGTTCTGAGGCCATATCTGCATATGCTAGGCTCGTCAAGTTTAACCCGAGGATTCTGCGTGTGCAAAACTGGCTTGCACCCGTTGTATGTGAACGTAGAGCTTATCACACCTGATCATCACGTGGTGTCTCGGCACGACGAACTGTAGCGACAACGCATACTCAGGGAGAACACTTATACCTTGAAATTTAGTGAGAGATCATCTTATAAGGCTACCGCCGTACTAAGCACAATAAGATGCATAAAGGATAAACATCACATGCAATCAATATAAGTGATATGATATGGCCATCATCATCTTGTGCCTTTGATCTCCATCTCCAAAGCACCGTCCTGATCACCATCGTCACCAGCTTGACACCTTGATCTCCATCGAAGCATCGTTGTCGTCTCGCCAACTATTGCTTCTACGACTATCGCTGCCGCTTAGTGATAAAGTAAAGCAATTACATGGCGATTGCATTTCATACAATAAAGCGACAACCATATGCCCCTTGCCAGTTGCCGATAACTATTACAAAACATGATCATCTCATACAACAATTTATATATCATCACGTATTGACCATATCACATCACAACAAGCCCTGCAAAAACAGGTTAGACGTCCTGTACTTTGTTGTTGCAAGTTTTACGTGGCTACTACGGGCTTCTAGCAAGAACCGTTCTTACCTACGATTCAAAACCACAATGATATTTTTTCAAGTGTGTTGTTTTAACCTTCAACAAGGACCGGGCGTAGTCAAACTCGATTCAACTAAAGTTGGAGAAACAGACACCCTCTAGCCACCTATGTGCGAAGCACGTCGGTAGAACCAGTCTCATGAATGCGGTCATGTAATGTCGGTCCGGGCCGCTTCATCCAACAATACTGCCAAATCAAAGTAAGACGTTGCTGGTAAGAAGTATGACTATTATCGCCCACAACTCATTGTGTTCTACTCGTGCATATAACATCTACGCATAGACCTAGCTCGGATGCCACTGTTGGGGAACATAGTATTTCAAAATTTTCCTACGATCACGCAAGATCTATCTAGGAGAAGCATAGCAACAAGTGGGGAGAGTGTGTCCACGTACCCTCGTAGATCGAAAGCGGAAGCATTTAGTAACGCGGTTGATGTAGTCGAACGTCTTCGCGATCCAACCGATCCAAGTACCGAACGTACCGCTCCTCCGCTATCAGCACACGTTTAGCTCGGCGACATCCCTCGAACTCTTGATCCAGTTGAGGCCGAGGGAGAGTTCCATCAGCACGACGGCGTGGCGACGGTGATGATGAAGTTTATCGGTGCAGGGCTTCGCCTAAGCACTACGACTATATGACCGAGGTGTGTAACCATGGAGGGGGGCACCGCACACGGCTAAAGAAACTTTTGTGTGCCTTTGGGGTGCCCCCCTCCCACGTATATAAAGGGGGGGAGGAGAGGAGGCCGGCCATAGGTGTGGCGCGCCAAGGGGGAGTCCTACTTGGACTCCGGTCCAAGTAGGATTCACCCCCCTTTCCTATTTCCACAAGGAGAAGGGGGGAAAGAGGAGGAGGAGAGAAGGAAAGGGGGCCGCCCCCAACCCTAGTCCAATTCGGATTGGGCTTGGGGGGCACGCGCCTCCACCTGGCTGCCGCCTCCTCTCTTCCACTAGGGCCCATGAAGGCCCATTAACCCCCCGGGGGGTTCCGGTACCCCCCGGTACTCCGGAAAATGCCCGAACCTATCTGAAACCATTCTGGTGTCCAAACATAACCTTGCATATATCAATATTTATATCTCGACCACGTCGAGACTCCTCGTCATGTCTGTGATCTCATCCAGGACTCCGAACAAACTTCGGTACATCAAATCACATAACTCATAATAAAAATCGTCATCGAACGTTAAACGTGCGGACCCTACGGGTTCGAGAACTATGTAGACATGACCAAGACACATCTCTGGTCAATAACCAATAGTGGAGCCTGGATGCTCATATTGGTTCCTACATATTCTACGACGATCTTTATCGGTCAAACGGCATAACAACATACGTTGTTCCCTTTGTCATCGGTATGTTACTTGACCGAGATTCGATCGTGGTATCATAATACCTAGTTCAATCTCGTTACTGGCACGTCTCTTTACTCGTACCATAATGCGTCATCTCGTAACTAACTCATTAGTCACATTGCTTGCAAGGCTTATAGTGATGTGCATTATCGAGAGGGCCCAGAGATACCTCTCCGATACACGGAGTGACAAATCCTAATCTCGATCTATGTCAACTCAACAAACACCATCGGAGACACCTGTAGAGCATCTTTATAATCACCTAGTTACGTTGTGACGTTTGATAGCACACAAGGTGTTCCACCGGTATTAGGGAGTTGCATAATCTCATAGTCTGAGGAACATGTATAAGTCATGAAGAAAGCAATAGCAGAAAACTAAATGATCATTATGCTAAGCTAAAGGATGGGTCTTGTCCATCACATCATTTTCTAATTATGTGATACCGTTCATCAAATGACAATACATGTCTATGGCTAGGAAACTTAACCATCTTTGATCAACGAGCTAGTCAAGTAGAGGCATACTAGGGACACTATGTTTGTCTATGTATCCACACATGTACTACGTTTTCGGTTAATACAATTCTAGCATGAATAATAAACATTTATCATGGTATAAGGAAATATAAATAACAACTTTAATATTGCCTCTAGGGCATATTTCCTTCAAGGGTGGGGTGGGGCGGGGGCGCATTGGGGGACGATACGCATCATACCTATAGGGCGCGTCGCGCCTCATAAGGGCGATAGTAACAGAATAATATTTTGTTACTATTTGCATAATAGTCCAGTCCTCTATATAGAGAAAATACATCTTATCATCCGGTGGTAGTTACCCCACATGTCTCATATAATACCATGTAGTGGTATATATACTACTTTATCATTCTACATATATTTGAATACTATATCTAAGAGATTTCAAAGCAAGTTACACGAAAAAAATGCATATGAGCCCATAGTTTTTGTTATATTTATGAAATATGTACATATTTGTACGGAAAAAAGAGTAGGTATATAATACCTAAACATTGTTATATACTAAATACTACACATATGTACTCTCGGTTTTGATAGATACTACATACAACATAGAAAACTCAAGTGGTGGTAACGACCACCGGTGGTAGATAAAATTTGTCCTATATATATTATTCCGCTAAGTGCCAACAATATATTCCATCTAAAACATGAAGGATGAAGCCCCAAGAACAACTTAATCTAAAATCTCTTTGTACCCATGAATAAATCGCCAAGTTTGAGAGGTATAAATCTTTTATTTAAGAAAATACACGCTCTTGCACTAAACCAACAAATAAGAAGAAATCGATGTAATTGAAAGGTTAAAAAGGAAAAGAGCTAACCTGGGCTGCACGCAGAATATGGACAGATGCATAGGCGAGGTGTAGCATGCCTATGCATCCGTCCATATTATGCGTGTAGCCCCATGGCCGACCCTTTTGCATGCCCTCTGAGACCGGGTGAGGGAGTCCCGGACTAGGGGGTGTCCGGATAGCCGGACTATCGTCACGGCCGGACTCCAAGACTATGAAGATACAAGATTGAAGACTTCGTCCCGTGTCCGGATGGGACTTTCCTTGGCGTGGAAGGCAAGCTTGGTGATACGAATATGTAGATCTCCTACCATTGTAACCGACTCTGTGTAACCCTAACCTATCTGGTGTCTATATAAACCTGACGGTTTTAGCCCGTAGAACGAACAACAATCATACCATAGGCTAGCTTCTAGGGTTTAGCCTCCTTGATCTCGTGGTAGATCTACTCTTGTACTACCCATATCATCAATATTAATCAAGCAGGAGTAGGGTATTACCTCCATCGAGAGGGCCCGAACCTGGGTAAAAACATCGTGTCCCTTGTCTCCTGTTACCATCCGTCTAGGCGCACAGTTCGGGACCCCCTACCGAGATCCGCGGTTTGACACCGACATTGGTGCTTTCATTGAGAGTTCCTCTGTGCGTCGCCGTCGGTAGGATGCCTCATCTCGTCTTTAAAGACGATACCATCGCCAAAGAAGCCTTGGCCACTGGTCAGACTCTTCGGCTAGGCGGTTTTCTCATGACCGCTAGTTCGGCCGCCGCGCCGACGATGGCCTCTCGAGTCATCGAAACCAATCTCCATGTTAGTTCGGAACTTGCCGAACAGTTAGATCCGATCGAGCTCTCCTCCGTAAACGAGCTCTTGGATCGCATCGCCGCCACAGGAGTCGCCACAGATTATGACGGATCGGGCCTAAAACCGATCTGAGAGATCAACTCTCCCGGGCTTCCCATCATGTTGCTGTGATAGAGGAGCAATGCGGCGACTCTTCTCCTATCTTAAGGACTAGCTACGTCCGGTTCCCGATCCTCCATGCGGATTCTGCGGAGGGGCGGATGTCGATCAAGCCACGAACTTAAAGTCGGTGGGGTCGGACTCATTGGATAGCACTCAAAATCCAAACTTCGAGTTGAAAACTTCCTGGCCCTTGAGTCCTAAATTGGACGGGGTTCCGGATTTAGTGCCACCCGCCCACCCAAACATTAGCGATCTCTCTCGAATTCAGCAAGAGCCCGCCAAACAGTACATCATTCTTGGGCGATTCCTCCCGGTTATGAACATGATAAAGGACTGCCGAGAGGAGGGCAATACCAATCTTCTGCAATAATTGCACGGACAAGGGAATCCTAAGCGCCATAAGTCGTCATGCGAATTACACGCTTTGCTGACTTGGTGACCATCGTACAAAAGTCTTGTCGATGGAGAGCGCTGGAAAACCGAAAGTAAATTTTGGGATAATCCGCCCGAATACATCCCTAGTCCGAACAAAAGGGTGCATCATTATCAAGCACCGGGTTGAATCTGAAAAACAAAACCCCTAAAGTGCGGAACCGTCTTCGGAGGGTTGGCTAAGCGGACCTGCAAAATTCATAGCACGAGGGCGCCACTCCAACTCATAGCCTTGAGCATGTTGGATACTACGGCGGTGGCCAAAAGTGGCGAGGAGCTTCTAGCTTCGAATCGGCCCAAAGAACACCGATGACGGTGTTAATAGTCTTGAGACTTTCGCATCAAATAATATGCGAAACGACAACTCCATAACCTTGCGAAGTCTACCAAGTAGCAACAATAAATCCATGGGTGACACGGCTATTACCTTCAATGCCGGTGGCGAACCTAAATTCGAACTGCCGGGCACCGGCCGCATTGGTCCTCACCCGATAGTAGGCGGCTTTACCTTACTAAGGTACTCATGGATGGTGGCAGCGGACTAAACCTCATCTATGAGGAAACCCTCCGAAAAATGGAAATAGATGGAACCGCATTGAGCGAAGCAGCACAACCTTTAGAGGAATAATCCCCACCGGAAGCATGCTGCAGGGAAAAATCACGCCGGGCGTAGTGTTATTTCACGGACAATTACAGGTCGAGGAGGTCACATTTCAAGTGGCCCCGTTCAACAGCGGATATCATGCTTTATTAGGACGAGAGGCATTCACAATTTTTCAAGCTATACCCCATTATGGGTACATGAAGCTTAAAATGCCCGGTCCCAACGGAATCATCACTCTCGCTAGTGATCCGAACATAGCACTCTGCGCCGAAAATAAGACAACCGAACTAGCCCTCGAGGCACTATCCGAAGCCCTAGCGGCCGAGGAACTCACCGCGATGTGCTCCACGGTGAATAGGGACGATGTGATACTTGACAAAAGATCCAAGTCCACCTCTTTTAAGCCAGCGGATGAAATAGTCAAATTCCAAGTCCACCCAACGGACCCTGCAAAGACGGCCTCCATCGGGGCACAATTAAACCTGATGTAGACGCTGCACTCACGAAATTTCTACAACAAAACTGGGACATCTTTGCTGGCACCCTTCGGACATGCCAGAATCCCACGTCGGTGGCGAGCACAACCTAAATATCCTAAAAGGATTCAAGCCATCAAACAGGCTCTTGGCGCTTTTCCGAACCCAAGAGACAGGCCATGGGAGAGGAGCTAGCCAAACTTTTGGAAGCGGATTCATCGAGAGATATAAAACATCCGGATGGCTAGCGAACCTGGTGATGGTACCAAGAAGGATAAATCCTGGCGCCTATGTGTTGATTTCAAAGACCTTAATAAGGCTTGCCCAAAGGATCCTTCCCTCTCCCTCAAATTGATCAAATCATTGGCCTTCTGACAGGACCACGACTCATTGTGCTTCCCGACACGTACTCGGCTACCACCAAATCAAGATGGCGGAGCCAGACCAAGCTGCAACAACATTCATCACTCCATACGGCCCGTTCTGCTTCTACACAATGCCCTTCGGGCTCAAAAACGCCGGCGCAACATATCAGCGCATGATCCAGACATGTCTAGCAAACCGGATCGACAAAACGGTGGAAGCATATGTAGATGACGTGGTCATCAAAACCAAGCACGTCGAAACTCTAGTAGACGACTTGAGGCTCACATTCGACAATCTTCGAAAATATGACATCAAGCTCAATCCGGAAAAATGCGTCTTCGGCGTTCCAGCCGGAAAGCTCCTGGGCTTCATTGTGTCCGGTAGAGGAATTGAAGCAAACCCAGCCAAGATTCGAGCTCTGTCATTGGATATTCAAAGACCTCAAACAAATACAAAAATTGACGGGATGCGTAGCGGCTCTAAGCTGCTTTATCTCCCGTTTAGGAGAAAAGGCATTACCTCTTTACCGCCTCCTCCGCCGCACCGAACACTTCGAGTGGACGGACTCCGCCACGGCCGGACTCGAAGAAATAAAGGCCATTTTGGCAACAAATCCGGTCCTGGCCGCGCCCAATGTGGGCGAACCAATGCTATTATACATCGCGCAACACATCAAGTTGTCGGCGTGGTGCTCGTCGTCGAGCGAGAACGGACGAACACGGTTCCCTATTCAAAACCGGTTTATTATGTGTCCACTGTCCTAACTCCATGCAAGTCCTGTACCCACACTATCAAAAGATAGTATCTGCGTGTTCATGGCATCCGGAAGCTGCGACACTACTTTCAAGAGTGTTCGATAACGGTAGCCTCCGAGTAACTCTTAATGACATTATAAACAACCGCGACACGACGGGCGGATTGCTAAATGGGCCATAGAGCTCCTCCCATTCGACATAACTTATAAGCCATGGCGAGCTATTAAGTCACGAGTTTTGGCCGACTTCGTGGCGAATGGACTGAAGCGAACTCCCTAAAAGTACGGCGCATACTCAATGGATCATGCACTTTGACGGCCCCAAAATGTTGGCTAGCACTGGGGCGGCATCGTCTGGCGTCCCCAACGGGGACACAGTCCAATCGTCCTTCGATAATGTATCAGAGACTCCAACAACGCGGCGAATCGAGGCCCTTACGCACGGCCTCCGGATGGCGATCTCCATGGGCATTCAACGCCTAGAGGTGCGCGAGATTCAAACCTGCAATATCTCAAATAAGCGGAGACTTTGGCGCCAAAGATTGAAAATGGCAGCATACCGCAATGCGGTCCTAAAATGTCAAGACGGTTGAAGGGCTCGAATTTCATCATATAGCCCGGGATAACAACCAGGCGGCGGATATATTGGCACGCATCGGTGCAAAACGCAATGCCGTCCCCCCCAATATCTTTCTGGAACGGCTGTTCAAGCCATCCGTACTATGGGAAGGGGAGTCCGACAATAACAATCCGGACCCAACCGTACCGCCTGACGCCGAACACTCTGACACAACCGGAGGCTCCGCCCCCGAGATAACACCCTCTACTCACGAAATAATGGCGGTTATCGCCTCGTGGACGGAACCATTCCTAGCCTACCTAACTAGGCAGGAACTCCCCGAAGACCAAAATGAGGCTCGCTGCATAGTACGGCGCTCTAAAGCCTATAAAGTCCATGAGGAGAGCTTTATAAGAAAAGCACTACGGAGTCCTTCAAAGGTGTATCTTGAAGAGGAAGGCGAAACCTCTGGCTGAAATTCATGCGGACTGGGTGGGCACCACGCCGCAGCCCGGCCCTTGTAGGCAAGGCCTTCCGTGCAGGATTTTATTGGCCGACGGCCCGGCAGATCTTGCAGGACTTAGTCCAACGATCGTCGGTTGCCGACTTTTTGCTAACCAAAGCCACATGCCACCACATCCCTTAAAACTATACCCATCACCGGCCGTTCATGGTGCAGGGGCTTTACATGGTTGGACCCCTCAAGGGAGGAACCCACAAGCAAAAATACCTATTGGTCATGGTGGACAAATTCACCAAATGGATAGAGGCCAAACCAGTTAAAACGGCCGAATCCGGACCAGTGATAGACTTCATATCATGGGTAGTGCACCGTCACGGTGTCCCCCACAGTATCTGAAGGAAATATGCCCTAGAGGCAATAATAAAGTTATTATTTATTTCCTTATATCATGATAAATGTTTATTATTCATGCTAGAATTGTATTAACCGGAAACATAATACATGTGTGAATACGTAGACAAACAGAGTGTCACTAGTATGCCTCTACTTTACTAGCTCATTAAATCAAAGATGGTTATGTTTCCTAACCATAGACATGAGTTGTCATTTGATTAATGGGATCACATCATTAGGAGAATGATGTGATTGACTTGACCCATTCCGTTAGCTTAGCACTTGATCGTTTAGTATGTTGCTTATGCTTTCTTCATGACTTATACAAAGTTCACGCAACTATGAGATTATGCAACTCCGTTTACGGAGGAACACTTTGTGTGCTACCAAACGTCACAACGTAAATGGGTGATTATAAAGGTACTCTCAGGTGTCTCCAAAAGTATATGTTGAGTTGGCATAAATCGAGATTAGGTTTTGTCACTCCGATTGTCGGAGAGGTATCTCTGGGCCTTCTCGGTAATATTCATCACCTAAGCCTTGCAAGCATTATAACTAATGAGTTAGTTATGAAATGATGTATTACGAGCGAGTAAAGAGACTTGCGTAACGAGATTGAACTAGGTATTGGATACCGACGATCAAATCTCGGGCAAGTAACATACCGATGACAAAGGAACAACGTATGTTGTTATGCGGTTTGACCGATAAAGATCTTCGCAGAATATGTAGGAACCAATATGAGCGTCCAGGTTCCGCTATTGGTAATTGACCGAGAATAGTTCTAGGTCATGTCTACATAGTTCTCGAACCGTAGGGTCCGCACGCTACAACGTTACGATGACGGTTTTATGAGTTTATAAGTTTTGATGTACGAAGTTTGTTGAGTCCCGGATGTGATCACGGACATGACGAGGAGTCTCGAAATGGTCGAGACATAAAGATCGATATATTGGAAGCCTATGTTTGGACTTGGAAGGTTCGGATGAAAACAGATTTTACCGAACACCGGGTTACGGAACCCTCCCGGGGGTCAATGGGCCTTGATGGGCCATAAGGAGAAGAGGAGGGCCGTCCAGGGGCAGGCCGCGCCCTCCCCTAGTCCGAATAGGACAAGGAGGGGGGCGCCCCTTCCTCTTCCCCTTCCCCAAGTCCTAATCCAACTAGGAAGGGGGGAGTCCTACTCGGTGGGAGTAGGACTCCTCGGCCGCCTCCCCTAGGGCCGGCCGCACCCCTTGCTCCTTTATATCTGAGGCAGGGGGCACCCCATAACACACAAGTTGATCTACGGATCGTTCCTTAGCCGTGTCGGTGCCCCCTCCACCATATTCCACTTGGTCATATCGTCGCGAGCTTAGGCGAAGCCTGCGCCGGTGAAGTCATATCGTCGCGAGCTTAGGCGAAGCCCTGCGTCGGTGGAGCATCATCATCGTCCTGCACGCCGTCGTCTTGTGGAACTCATCCCGACGCTTTGCTGGATCGGTCCGGGATCGTCATCGAGCTGAGCGTGTGCTGAACTCGGAGGTGCCGTGCGTTCGGTACTTGGATCGGTCGGATCGTGAAGGCGTCGACTACATCAACAGCGTTGTTATAACGCTTCCGCTTTCGGTCTCGAGTGCGTGGACACTCTCCCTCTCGTTGCTATGCCATCACCATGATCTTGCGTGTGCGTAGGAATTTTTTGAAATTACTCGTTCCCCAACATGGCATCGAGCCAGGTTTTATGCGTTGATGTCATATGCACGAGTATAACACAAGTGAGTTGTGGGTGATATAAGTCATACTGCTTACCAGCATGTCATACTTTGGTTCGGCGGTATTGTGAGATGAAGCGGCCGGACCGACATTACAGCGACGCTTACGCGAGACTGGTTTCACCGCTTGAGCACTTGTTGCTTAAAGGTGACCGGCGGGTGTCTGTTTCTCTCACTTTAGTTGAACCGAGTGTGGCTCGCCCGGTCCTTGCGAAGGTTAAAACAACACCAACTTGACAAACTATCGTTGTGGTTTTGATGCGTGGTAAAACGGTTCTTGCTCAGCCCGTAGCAGCCACGTAAAACTTGCAACAACAAAGTAGAGGACGTCTAACTTGTTTTTGCAGGGCATGTTGTGATGTGATATGGTCAAGGCGTGATGCTATATTTTATTGTATGAGATGATCATGTTTTGTAACGAAGTTATCGGCAATGGCGAGAGCCATATGGTTGTCGCTTTATTGTATGCAATGCAAAAGCCATGTAATTGCTTTACTTTATCACTAAGCGATAGCGATAGTCGTAGAAGCAATAGTTGGCGAGGCGACAACGATGCTACGATGGAGATCAAGGTGTCGCGCGGTGACGATGGTGGTCATGACGGTGCTTGGAGATGGAGATCACAAGCACAAGATGATGATGGCCATATCATATCACTTATATTGATTGCATGTGATGTTTATCCTTTATGCATCTTATCTTGCTTTGATTGACGGTAGCATTATAAGATGATCTCTCACTAAAATTATCAAGAAGTGTTCTCCACGAGTATGCACCGTTGCTAAAAGTTCAGTAGTACCCGGACACCACGTGATGATCGGGTGTGATAAGTTCTCGTCCATCTACAACGGGTGCAAGCCAGTTTTGCACACGCAGAATACTCGAGTTAAACTTGACGAGCCTAGCATATGCAGATATGGCCTCGGAACACGGAGACCGAAAGGTCGGCGTGAATCATATAGTAGATATGATCAACATAGTGATGTTCACCATTGAAAACTACTCCATCTCACGTGATGATCGGTTATGGTTTAGTTGATTTGGATCACGTAATCACTTAGATGACTAGAGAGATGTCTGTCTAAGTGGGAGTTTTAATATGATTAATTGAACTTAAATTTATCATGAACTTAGTACCGATAGTATTTTGCTTGTCTATGTTTCTTGTAGATAGATGGCTCGTCTTTGTTGTTCCGTGAATTTTAATGCGTTCCTTGAAAGCAAAGTTGAAAGATGATGGTAGCAATTACGGACTGGGTCCGTAACGAGGATTATCCTCATTGCTGCACGGAAGAATTACGTCTGGAAGCACCGCTGGGTGCGAACTGCTTCAGCGAACAACGCCGAGAAGTTGTGAGCGTCTGGCGAGCAAAGTGATGACTACTCTATAGTTCAATGTGCCATGCTTTACGGCTTAGAACCGGGTCTTCAACGGCGTTTTGAGCGTCATGGAGCATATGAGATGTTCCAAGAGTTGAAGTTAATATTTCAAGCAAATGCCGGATTGAGAGATATGAATTCTCCAATAAGTTCTATAGCTGCAAGATGGAGGAGAATAGTTACATCGGTGAGCACATACTCAAAATGTCAGGGTATAATAATCACTTAATTCAGCTGGGAGTTAATCTTCCGGATGATAGTGTCATTGATGAATTCTCCAATCACGCCACCAAGCTACAAGAGCTTCGTGATGAACTATAATATGCAAGGGATGACTAAGACAATTCTGAGCTCTTAGCAATGCTAAAAGCATGGAGGTAGAAATCAAGAAAGAGCATCAAGTGTTGATGGTCAACAAGACCACTAGTTTCAAGAAAAGGGCAAAGGGAAGAAGAAGGAAACTTCAAAAGAACAGCAAGAAAGTTGCTGCTCAAGAGAAGAAACCCAAGTCTGGACCTAAGCCTGAAAGCGAGTGTTTTTACTTGCAAGCGGATTGGATCTTTGAAGCGAAACTGCCCCAAGTATTTGGCGGATAAGAAGGATGGCAAGGTGAACAAAGGTATATGTGATATACATGTTATTGATGTGTACCTTACTAGAGCTCGTAGTAGCACACTGGTATTTGATCTTGGTTACATTGCTAATATTTGCAACTCGAAGCAGGGACTACGGAATAAGCGAGCACCGCAAAGGGCGAGGTGACGATGCGGCGTGGGAAAGCGGTTCCAAAGTCAATGTGATCGCGATCGACACGCTACCTCTACATCTACCTTGGGATTAGTTTTAGACCTAAATAATTGTTATTTGGTGCCGCGTTGAGCATGAACATTATATCTGGATCTTGTTTAATGCGAGGCGGTTATTCATTTAAATCGAGAGAATAATGGTTGTTCTATTTATATGAGTAATATCTTTTATGGTCATGCACCCTTGAAGAATGGTCTATTCTTGTTGAATCTCGACAGTAGTGATACACATATTCATAATGTCGAAGCCAAAAGATGCAGAGTTGATAATGATAGTGCAACTTATTTGTGGCAATGCCGTTTAGGTCATATCGGTGTAAAAGCGCATGAAGAAACTCCATACGATGGACTTTTGGAATCACTTGATTATGAATCACTTGGTACTTACGAACCGTGCCTCATGGGCAAGATGACTAAAACACCGTTCTCGGTTGTATGGAGAGAGCAACAGATTTGTTGGAAATCATACATACTGATGTATGTGGTCCGATGAATGTTGAAGCTCGTGGCGGATATCGTTATTTTCTCACCTTCACAGATGATTTAAGCGGATACGGGTATATCTACTTGATAAAGCATAAATCTGAAACATTTGAAAAGTTCAAAGAATTTCAGAGTGAAGTTGAAAATCATCGTAACAAGAAAATAAAGTTTCTACGATCTGATCGTGGAGGAGAATATTTGAGTTCGAGTTTGGTCTACATTTGAAGCAATGCGGAATAGTTTCGCAACTCATGCCACCGGAACACCACAGCGTAATGGTGTGTCGAGCGTCGTGTCGTACTTTACTAGATATGGTGCGATCTATGATGTCTATTTCCGATTTACCGCTATCGTTTGGGGTTATGCTTTAGAGGCGGCGCATTCACGTTAAATAGGACACCGTCAAAATCCGTTGAGACGACACCTTATGAACTATGGTTTGGCAAGAAACCAAAGTTGTCGTTTCTGAAAGTTTGGGGTTGCGATGCTTATGTGAAAAAGCTTCAACCTGATAAGCTTGAACCCAAATCGGAAAAATGTGTCTTCATAGGATACCCAAAGGAGACAATTGGGTATACCTTCTATCACAGATCCGAAGGCAAGACATTCGTTGCCAAGAATGGATCCTTTCTAGAGAAGGAGTTTCTCTCGAAAGAAGTGAGTGGGAGGAAAGTGGAACTTGATGAGGTAATAGTACCAGCTCCCTTATTGGAAAGTAGTTCATCACAGAAATCGGTTTCTGTGACACCTACACCAATTAGCGAGGAAGACAATGATAATGATCATGAAACTTCAGATCAAGTTGTCATTGAACTTCGTAGATCAACCAAAATAAAATCCGCACCAGAGTGGTACGGTAATCCTATTCTGGAAGTCATGCTACTAGATCATGGAGAACCTACGAACTATGAAGAAGCGATGGTGAGCCCAGATTCCATAAAATGGCTTGAAGCCATGAAATCGAGATGGGATCCATGTATGAGAACAAAGTATGGACTTTGGTTGACTTGCCCGATGATCGGCAAGCCATTGAGAATAAATGGATCTTTAAGAAGAAGGCGACGTTGATGGTAATGTAACTGTCTATAAAGCTCGACTTGTTGCGAAAGGTTTTCGACAAGTTCAAGGGGTTGACTACGATGAGACTTTCTCACCGTGGCGATGCTTAAGTCTGTCGAATCATGTTAGCAATTGCTGCATTTTATGATTATGAAATTTGGCAAATGGATGTAAAACTGCATTCTTGAATGGATTTCTAGAAGAAGAGTTGTATATGATGCAACGGAAGGTTTTTGATCCAAAAGGTGCTAACAAAGTGTGCAAGCGATCAATTTATGGTGCAGTGCAAGCCTCTCGTAGTTGGAATAAGCGCTTTGATAGTGTGATCAAAGCATATGGTTTTATACAGACTTTTGGAGAAGCTTTGTATTTACAAGAAAGTGAGTGGGAGCTCTGTAGCATTTCGATATTATATGTGGATGACATATTATTGATTGGAAATGATATAGAATTTCTGGATAGCATAAAGGATACTTGAATAAAAGTTTTTCAATGAAAGACCTCGGTGAAGCTGCTTACATATTGGGCATCAAGATCTATAGAGATAGATCAAGGCGCTTAATTGGACTTTCACAAAGCACATACCTTGATAAAGTTTTGAAAAGGTTCAAAATGGATCGAGCAAAGAAAGGTTTTTACGTGTTACAAGGTGTGAAATTGAGTCGGACTCAATGCCCGACCATAGCGAAGATAGAGAGAAAATGAAAAATGTTCCTATGCTTCAGCCATAGGCTCTATCATGTATGCAATGCTGTGTACCGGACTGACGTATGCTTAGCAATAAGCTTTGCAGGAAGGTACCAAAGTAATCCAGAGTGGATCATCTTTGGACAGCGGTCAAGAACATCTGAAATACACGAAAAGGACTAAGGATATGTTTCTCGTATATGGAGGTGACAAAGAGCTGATCGTAAATGGTTACGTCGATGCAAGCTTTGACACTGATCCGGACGATTCTAAATCATAAACCGGATCGTATTTTTATTAAGCGGTGGAGCTGTCGGTTGGTGCAGTTCTAAACAAAGCGTCGTGGCGGGATCTACATGTGAAGCGGAGTACATAGCTGCTTGGAAGCAGCAAATGAAGGATGCGGATGAAAGAGTTCATTTCCGATCTAGGTGTCATACCTAGTGCATCGGGACCAATGAAGATTTTCTGTGACAATCTTGGTGCAATTGCCTTGGCAAAGGAATCCAGATTTCACAAGAGGACCAAGCATATCAAGAGGCGCTTCAATTCCATTCGGGACCAAGTCCAAGTGGGAGACATAGAGATTTGCAAGATACATACGGATCTGAATGTTGCGGACCGTTAACTAAGCCTCTCCACGAGCAAAACATGATCAGCACCAAGACTCCATGGGTGTTAGAATCATTCTTGTGTAATCTAGATTATTGACTCTAGTGCAAGTGGGAGATCAAGGAAATATGCCCTAGAGGCAATAATAAAGTTATTATTTATTTCCTTATATCATGATAAATGTTTATTATTCATGCTAGAATTGTATTAACGGAAACATAATACATGTGTGAATACGTAGACAAGCAGTGTCACTAGTATGCCTCTACTTTACTAGCTCGTTAAATCAAAGATGGTTATGTTTCCTAACCATAGACATGAGTTGTCATTTGATTAACGGGATCACATCATTAGGAGAATGATGTGATTGACTTGACCCATTCCGTTAGCTTAGCACTTGATCGTTTAGTATGTTGCTTATGCTTTCTTCATGACTTATACAAAGTTCCTGCAACTATGAGATTATGCAACTCCGTTTACGGAGGAACACTTTGTGTGCTACCAAACGTCTAGCGTAAATGGGTGATTATAAAGGTACTCTCTGGTGTCTCCAAAAGTATATGTTGAGTTGGCATAAATCGAGATTAGGTTTTGTCACTCCGATTGTCGGAGAGGTATCTCTGGGCCTTCTCGATAATATTCATCACCTAAGCCTTGCAAGCATTATAACTAATGAGTTAGTTATGAAATGATGTATCCGAGCGAGTAAAGAGACTTGCGTAGCGAGATTGAACTAGGTATTGGATACCGGCGATCAAATCTCGGGCAAGTAACATACCGATGACAAAGGGAACAACGTATGTTGTTATGCGGTTTGACCGATAAAGATCTTCGTAGAATATGTAGGAACCAATATGAGCGTCCAGGTTCCGCTATTGGTAATTGACCGAGAATAGTTCTAGGTCATGTCTACATAGTTCTCGAACCCGTAGGGTCCGCACGCTTAACGTTACGATGGCAGTTTTTATGAGTTTATAAGTTTTGATGTACGAAGTTTGTTCGAGTCCGGATGTGATCACGGACATGACGAGGAGTCTCGAAATGGTCGAGACATAAAGATCGATATATTGGAAGCCTATGTTTGGACTTGGAAGGTTCGGATGAAAACAGGATTTTACCGAACACCGGGTTACGGAACCCTCCGGGGGTCAATGGGCGTTGATGGGCCATAAGGGAGAAGAGGAGGGCCGGCCAGGGCAGGCCGCGCGCCCCCTCCCCCCCTAGTCCGAATAGGACAAGGAGAGGGGGGGCGGCGCCCCCCTTCCTCTTCCCCTTCCCCAAGTCCTAATCCAACTAGGAAGGGGGGAGTCCTACTCGGTGGGAGTAGGACTCCTCCGGCGCGCCTCCCCTAGGGCCGGCCGCACCCCCTTGCTCCTTTATATCTGAGGGGCAGGGGGCACCCCATAACACACAAGTTGATCTACGGATCGTTCCTTATCCGTGTGCGGTGCCCCTCCACCATATTCCACTTCGGTCATATCGTCGCGAGCTTAAGCGAAACCCTGCGCCGGTGAAGTCATATCGTCGTGGAGCTTAGGCGAAGCCCTGCGTCGGTGGAGCATCATCATCGTCACCACGCCGTCGTGCTGATGGAACTCATCCCGCGCTTTCTTGGATCGGAGTCCGGGGATCGTCATCGAGCTGAGCGTGTGCTGAACTTCGGAGGTGCCGTGCGTTCGGTACTTGGATCGGTCGGATCGTGAAGGCGTCGACTACATCAACAGCGTTGTTATAGCGCTTCGCTTCGGTCTCGAGGGTGCGTGGACACACTCTCCCTCTCGTTGCTATGCCATCACCATGATCTTGCGTGTGCGTAGGAATTTTTGAAATTACTCGTTCCCCAACAATATCGGCGACGACAATGGCACCAACTTCACGACCGATGAGGTCAAATCATGGTGCAAAACATGGGCATCAAGCTCGATTACGCCTCGATCTATCACCCTCAAACCAGCGGCCAAGTCGAGCGGGCAAGCGGTCTAATCATGGCGGCATTAAACCCGGACTAGTGCGGTCCCTCAAGGAATCTAACACGCCTTTGGGTCGAGGAGCTCGACTCCGTACTCTGGGGCTGCGGACCACGCGAATCGTACTACGGATTCACACCATTCTTCATGGTGTGCGGCGCGAGGCGGTCTCGCCTGCGACATAATACATGACTCACCTCGAGTGCGCATGTACGAAGAAAGAAAGCCGAGCTTGATCGGCGGGGCAGTTGGGCGCATTGGAGGAGGAGCGGCGTGGCAAAAGCTTCGTTCCGCATTCTATCAACAAAGAGCTCGAAGATATCAAAGCAGGAAATGCGGGCCAAAGCTTATAACGTTGGCGAACTAGTTCTCGCTTTGCGGACAAGAAAAAGGACAAACTCAAGCCCAAATGGGAAGGTCCCTTCATCATCGACCAGGTCCTGACCGGCGAGCATACCGTCTGCAAACGCATCGGATAACCGACTCGAGCGAACCCATGGAGCGCAGCCCGTCTACAAAGATTCTACGCCTAAGTGCGGACTCCAAGTTCGTCTCCTTCCTCCGTCCGCATTCTTTATTTTTGCTTTTGCTGTCTTTTATTTCTCTCCTTCCCCTTCTTCTTCTTGTAGCCTCTAGAGGCTCGTTTGCGCATTTTCCTTTTTTTGCCTTGGCGCTGTCGCGCTCATTATACCTGGGGCTTCTTTA
Organism: Aegilops longissima; assembly: GCA_021605205.1. Classification (NCBI taxonomy): domain Eukaryota; kingdom Viridiplantae; phylum Streptophyta; class Magnoliopsida; order Poales; family Poaceae; genus Aegilops; species Aegilops longissima. Next base: position 479,308,069 of record CM038677.1, on the reverse strand, counting down.
ACGAAGCTTACTTACAGACTTTCATGCCCAACACATGCGTTAAACTTCCGCATGTACCTTTTATTCACCATTATATGCATCGATATGACTTAAGTTTTGGCCAAGCTGGGTTGCTGGCTCCATGCTTACCCCTCGTTCTCGATTGTTCGGCTGGGTGGTAAAGGAGCACATCTATGATTATTCTTGCCGGTTGGCGGATGTGTACCTCGGTGGGTGAAGCCGAAGCTACCGTTCTTAAGGGAATATTCGATTCGGTGAACTGAAAGATGATTTTAATTATTTACCCATCTGCCCCGGATGATTTTACGCTTTCATAGCAGCTTTGACATGCACTTTAGGGCATGCATCCCAGCGAAAGGAACCCTTAACGGAACTATTCTCCTGGAAGATGTTTCTTACTACCCATGTAATATAACATAACTAGTTGGGCACTTATGCGATACAACAACAATGACCCCTCGCCTTGTCTCCATGCATACCACGGTTCTTATATAACCACGAAGGTATTGGACACACTCCGGACTATTGGGTCCGGAGGTCGAGCAAAGGTCCGCTTCGACAAGCGATCTACAATCCGGCTAGAAGACATTTTTCATGTCATATGTTTACATAGTCAATTCGACTCATTGTATTCCTCCTCAATGCCATCTAATAGGCTATCTAATTTACAATCTTGCTGGGAATACTTGGCGGCCAATTCTACTTGGCGTACACTAACTTCTGAGGATCTCCATCCCATCCGCCCCAGGTCCGACCTCGGCCATGTGGTTTGGGTCAACAACCGTGTACAGCGTCTTCACCATGGCCCGAGCCTCCTGGCGCCTTGGCGGCAGCCGATATCTTCCATAGCGGAAGCGCCGCCGTGCTCCTTGAAGCCGCTCCGCCAGCTCCCAATGCCTTGAGGCGGGGAGATAGATGGCCACAAGGCTTGGCGATGCCTTTCATCACCTGCCGGACTCGTTAAATGCGGTGGCGCATTCGGGAAGAAGATCACCCGAAGAACTGGGCATCTCCTCCTCGGGGCGACACGTGTGCAAACCTACATACATGTTTATGTTAATGGCCTTCCTCGCCGAACTCTTTTCAAAGTTCGCTCAAGCACTTACTGAAAATGCCGCGACGAAGCCGCCGATTCTCCTTTATGGAGTCAGACAACTGGGCACGAATGTCCTTTAGTTCCTCACCCAGCTTGGTGTTGGCGTCTTGGAGGCTATTCTTCTCCTGCCGCACCCTCGTAAGCACGCTCTCGCCGGCCTTTAACTGGCGTAAGAGCTGTTGCTTGTCCGGATCTAGTCCGGCGCCATCTGCAATGTTTTGGTCAGATTCAAACACCCGGGGGGCCTCTGTAGCTCCCCCTATAGTGGCTAGTGCGGCCTCAAGTTGGGCCTTGCACTCTTCAAGCTCCTGGGACAGTCGGGTATTCTTTTCTGTAAGATCCTGCATAACAAATGATCCTTAAATCAGTTATTCTAACTATTTTAAGTCTCGGGACTCTTGTCATATATAAGCTGTCAGATTTTCTTACCCGTATGTCCTTTACATACTGCTCCGTGGCTCTGGCTAGACCATCTTGAGCGGCACAGAGGTGCGCATCTCCCGAATCAAAGGCATTCAAGGCCTCTTGGGAGAAACATGCGTCACGAAGAACTGTCCGGCGACGCCTGCGATTCAAGGCGCTCTCCACCTCGGAGTTGGTGGCGGACAACCTGTCGGCATCCTCTGTCGGAGGAGCATCCGACACACGTTTCGTGCTCGCCTCAGCCTCCGGACCCGGCTTTGAAGCTTGGCCGGTGAAGGTTCGATTGGCAATCTCTCCGGACTCAGTCCGGCGAGTGCTCTTTTTCCTGAAAAGAGCATCAGCGTTAGTACGCCGTCCAGGAATCAATCCGGGGAGTATGGTGACACACTATACCGTTGCGACGGAGTTTCGATCCGGACCACACTTCTTTTTAACCTGCGGGGCCGCGCTACCCCTTTTTGGCCAGCCGCGCGCGGCTCGACTCCCCTCGAAGGAACCCCTGCGAAACACCATTGGTATACGGTGATAAAAAATAAGCACGGATGGGTCATTATCAGGTTTTGGGATCTTGGTCTCAGATTACTGTGAAATTTGGAAGTATTCGGGAATGTCGGCGTAATGGCTACCAAAGCGTTATCAATGCTAAGTTGGTAGAACACCACGCGATCAACTCCACCGTTATATCGGATCCTCTTGGAGGTCGGATCGAGGACCGCTCCGGATCCTCCGGTTGTGGGGGCGGGCTGTGTATCTTCTCCACAGTCCGGCACAGTTCCTGCGCAAAAACCATGAAATGAGATATTTAACTACGAGAACATGGATCGTACAGGTCACAAATGTTTGCTTACCCAGCTTCGAGGATTATTCGAAGAAAACTCCTTCAGAGGGTTGACACGGAGGAAATCCTCCTCTCCTTTGTACATGGCAGACAAGATCTTCACCAGTTCGGTGACCGATCCACAGCCCTTGGCAGCCATGACGGGTGGCATCGTCCTCCCGTTGAAGTCCCACATGGGTGGCCCCGTATTGGGCGGTTGCACTCCCCTCATAATGCAGATTGCCATGACTCTGTCATGGTCAATCCGGCATGAGCGATAACCTTATTCGGCTCATCAAATAGCGGACATCGGTCATCTTCTCTTGAGGGCTCCGAGGCGCCCGGCTTAAGCGCTTCTTGAGAGTGCATTCTTGAACTCGGAAGGCCGATCCGAGCAGGATCCGGCAGCGGGGCGTCCTCCATATAAAACCATTCGGCGAGTCTTGGGCGCCTTCTTTGGGGTTCGGATAGGCATCCGGTCCGGCGATCGCCATAGCTCGGCTCCGCCCACTTGATATATTGACCCCTCATGAGAGCGGGGTACTAGGCAGAATATTCTCTTCCACAGTCCGAAATGAGCCTCGACGCCCAAGAATAGTTCGTAAAGGGCCACGAAGCCCGCGATGTGCAGGATGGAGGCAGGAGTAAGGTGGTGCAATTGGAGGCCGTAAAACTCCAAGAGCCCCCGGAGAAACGGATGGATTGGAAATCCTAGTCCTCTTACTAGATAAGAGATGAAGCACACCCGCTCTCCTTTAGAGGGATCAGGGACACTCTCCGCTTGCTTTCAGCCCTTGTAGGTGGCAAGTCCGGCTTGAACCGGAACCATGAAGGCCGGAGGGAGAAATCCCTTGGCTTGGAGTATAACTAGCTCGCTATCTTGGGCCGAGCATCTCTCCCAATTTCTGGCTGGGGCTGGGGCCTTGAGAGGAGGAGCCACGTCGACCGTCCATGATAGAATGGGCTTTGGTCGAAGCGCTCGATGAAAGCTTCGCAAAGGGGATGGTGTGACTCAGATCTAGATCCTTGCCCTTTTATAGGCGGCTCATTTGCGTGGCTAGGGGGTAATTGTGAAAATACCACGGCTGTTAGCATTCATTCAAACACGTGGAAGATGGCCATTATTGGGCGTAGAAGCCGAGGAGTGCAGCATTTATCGAAGCGGACACTATTCGACAAGTATATGGAATTGGAGAAGAACCCGCCTCGCAATGCGAAGACAATCAACGTGCGGACTCATCGTCATTGAAGCCTGGTTAGGGGGACTCTTGAGGAGTCCCGGACTAGGGTGTCCGGATAGCGGACTATCGTCACGGCGGACTCCAAGACTATGAAGATACAAGATTGAAGACTTCGTCCCGTGTCCGGATGGGACTTTCCTTGGCGTGGAAGGCAAGCTTGGCGATCTGGATATGTAGATCTCCTACCATTGTAACCGACTACTGTGTAACCCTAACCTATCCGGTGTCTATATAAACCGGAGGGTTTTAGTCCGTGGGGCGAACAACAATCATACCATAGGCTAGCTTCTAGGGTTTAGCCTCCTTGATCTCGTGGTAGATCTACTCTTGTACTACCCATATCATCAATACTAATCAAGCGGGGTAGGGTATTACCTCCATCGAGAGGGCCCGAACCTGGGTAAAAACATCGTGTCCCTTGTCTCCTGTTACCATCCGCCTAGACGCACAGTTCGGGACCCCCTACCCGAGATCCGCCGGTTTTGACACCGACACCGGGCATCGACGGCTCCTTGTCCATGGTGAAACCTTCAGACCGAGTCCAGCATGCGCCTAGGCCACCTTCCACCCAAAATGGAGAGAAGAGGGAAGGGGCACCCCTTTGGATCACGGCGTCGGAAACGCGTGCGACTATGGTTCGGAGCTATCGAGCCAGTGATTCCCATGGCCGTGGGGAAGAGGAATTACATGTTGGTAGGAGAGATCTGGGAAGAGGACAGAGAGGAAAGGTTGGAGGAGAGGGTGTCATGCTGCTGCCCTACCGCTCCTGCTGTGCTGCTCAATCGCTCTACCGTCGATAGTTGGGAGAGATGAGAGATGAGGGAAGAAATTGGGGGAAGAGGTTGCACGGGGGGATAAAACCGGTCGAGGAAGATTCGCGAAGGGTTTCATACTCACCCCGGTGAAGCGGTGGAGGAAGAAGATTAAGGCCTAGCCCAAGATATGTTGGTGGCCTTGTGCGGTAAATCCCATGGATCAGTAAAAAAATCGAAAGAATTTCTCAAAAAATAAAGTAAAAATTCAAAACAATAAAACTAAAGCTTAGCTAACCAAATGTGAAAGCAAATACACGTGTCGAGAGAGAGAGAGAGAGAGAGAGAGAGAGAGAGAGAGAGCACCCACAAAGCTTCAAATGCATAAGATGGGCTCTAGCTTAGCCACTTTAGTTTTATGTATATATATATATATATATATATATATATATATATATATATATATACACACACACACACACATATATATATATATATATATATATATATATATATATATATATATATATATATATATATAGCGGTCTATTACGCTAATATTAGCAGAATAATTATTCTGCTAACACTTCCGAACTGCACGCTCAACGGAAGTGCACTACATCTCTGTATAGTGAGCACTGCAATGCTTTACGAGAGAACTGCTTCGAAGTTTTGCGGTCCGTATGTGAGTTCTGTGTGCAATCGGGTGTTGGGGGACGATCTAATTTGTTTCTGGACGCTAGTTGATCTTTATTCTTTGTAATTTACAGGAAAAACAACTAAATTCTGTGCAAATCGAGTGATTTGGCGGGTGAGCTTTGCTCTATTCGTTCGCATTTGTGTCGGATGCGACTTTTTCACGCTCGGACATTGTTTGTTAGTAGGAATTCCTTGATTGCGTTTGTTTAATCGCTCCCTTTACTCTATAATCTGTGTAATTTTTAGGAATTAGGTTTCAATTTCTGCGAAATCGATTGTGTGGGCGTATGAGCTTTGTCCGCTCCTTTGTTCTTGTTATTTTTTGGATTTTGTGCATCGATGCATTTTGAATCTTGTAATTAGTGTCTCTATTTGGATTGAATTCACTATATTGCACCTGTAATCTTCATATTTTCGTGGCGCATGTTGTTCATCCCAGTGGCAGTGGGTTTGATGTAGTTTTTCAAGGAAATAAGCCCTAGAGGCAATAATAAAGTAGTTATTTATATTTCCTAATATCATGATAAATGTTTATTATTCATGCTAGAATTGTATTAATCGGAAACTTAGTACATGTGTGAATACATAGACAAAACAGAGTGTCCCTAGTATGCCTCTACTTTACTAGCTTGTTTATCAAAGATGGTTATGTTTCCTAGCCATAGACATGTGTTGTCATTTGATGAACGGGATCACATCATTAGAGAATGATGTGATGGACAAGACCCATCCGTTAGCTTAGCATTATGATTGTTAAGTTTTATTGCTATTGCTTTCTTCATGACTTATACATGTTCCTCTGACTATGAGATTATGCAACTCCCGAATACCAGAGGAACACCTTGTGTGCTATCAAACATCACAACGTAACTGGGTGATTATAAAGATGCTCTACAGGTGTCTCCAAAGGTGTTTGTTGGGTTGGCATAGATCAAGATTAGGATTTGTCACTCAGTGTATCGGAGAGGTATCTCTAGGCCCTCTCGGTAATGCACATCACTATAAGCCTTGCAAGCAATGTGACTAATGAGTTAGTTACGGGATGATGCATTACGGAACGAGTAAAGAGACTTGTCGGTAACGAGATTGAACTAGGTATGATGATACCGACGATCGAATCTCGGGCAAGTAACATAATGATGACAATAGGAACAACGTATGTTGTTATGTGGTTTGACCGATAAACATCTTCGTACAATATGTACGAGCCAATGTGAGCATACAGGTTCTACTATTGGTTATTGACCGGAGATGAGTCTTGGTCATGTCTACATAGTTCTCGAAACCGTAGGGTCCGCATGCTTAACGTTCGATGACGATCGGTATTATGAGTTTATGTGTTTTGATGTAAAAGGTAGTTTGGAGTCCCGGATGAGATCACGGACATGACGAGGAGTCTTGAAATGGTCGAGACATAAAAATTGATATATTGGATGACTATATTCGGACACCGGAATGGTTCCGAGGTGTATCGGGTATTTACTGGAGTACCGGGGGGTTATCGGAACCTCCCGAGGGGTTATTGGGCCTCATGGACCTATTGGTGGAAGAGAGGAGGAAGGCCAAGGCAGGGCGCCCCCCCAAGCCCAAACCGAATTGGACTAGGGGGCCGGCCCCCCTTTCCTTCTCTCCTCCCTCACCTTCCCCCTTCTCCTTGTTGGACTAGGAAAAGGGGGGCCGAATCCTACTTGGAGTAGGATTGGCCCCCTAGGTGTGCCTCCTCCCCTTGGCCGGCCTCCTCCTCCCTCCCCCTTTATATACATGGGAGGGGGCACCCCAAAGGCACACCAAAAGTTTCTCTTAGCCGTGTGCGGTGCCCCCTCCACAGAAACACACCTCGGTCATATTGTTGCAGTGCTTAGGCAAAGCCCTGCGCCGGTAACTTCATCATCACCGTCACCACGCCGTCATGCTGTCGAAACTATCCCTCGGCCTCAAGCTGGATCAAGAGTATGAGGATGTCATCAAGCTATCGTGTGCAGATCGCGGAGGTGTCATGCGTTGGTGCTTGATCGGTTGGATCGTGAGACGTTCGACTACATCAACGCGTTATTTAGCGCTTCCGTTTCGGTCTCACGAGTGCGTGGACACACTCTCCTCACTCGTTGCTATGCTTCTCCTAGATAGATCTTGCGTGATCGTAGGATTTTTTGAAATACTCGTTCCCCAACATGGCATCCGAGCTAGGTCTATGCGTGACGTTATATGCACGAGTAGAACACAAAGAGTTGTGGGCGATAATAGTCATCTCGCTTACCAAATGTCATACTTTGATTCTGCTGTATTGTTGGATGAAGCGGCCCAGACCGACATTACATGACCGCATTCATGAGACTGGTTCTACTGTTGTGCTTCGCATACAGGTGGCTAGTGGGTGTCTGTTTCTCCAACTTTAGTTGAATCGAGTGGGACTACGCCCGATCCTTGTTGAAGGTTAAAACATCACACTTGACGAAAAATCATTGTGGTTTTTGATGCGTAGGTAAGAACGGTTCTTGCTAAACCCGTAGCAGCGACGTAAAATTTGCAACAACAAGTAGAGGATGTCTAACTTGTTTTTGCGGGGTATGTTGTGATGTGATATGGTCAAGACGTGATGATATATAAATTGTTGTATGAGATGATCCTGTTTTGTAACAGTTATCGGCAACTGGCAGGAGCCTTATGGTTGTCGCTTTATTGTATGAAATGCAATCGCCATGTAATTGCTTTACTTTATCACTAAGTGGTAGCGATAGTCATGATAGCAATAGTTGGCGAGACGACAACGATGCTTCGATGGAGATCAAGGTGTCAAGCCAGTGACGATGGTGATCATGACGGTGCTTTGGAGATGGAGATCAAAGGCACAAGATGATGATGGCCATATCATATCACTTATTTGATTGCATGTGATGTTTATCTTTTTATGCATCTTATTTTGCTTAGTATAGTGGTAGCATTATAAGATGATCTCTCACTATATTTAAGGTACAAGTGTTCTCCTTGAGTATGCACCGTTGCGACAGTTCGTCGTGCTGAGACACCACGTGATGATCGGGTGTGATAAGCTCTATGTTCACATACAACGGGTGCAAGCCAGTTTTGCACATGCAAAATACTCGGATTAAACTTGACGAGCCTAGCATATGCAGATATGGCCTCGAAACACTGAGACCTAAAGGTCGAGCGTGAATCATATAGTAGATATGATCAACATAGTGATGTTCACCATTTAAAACTACTCCATCTCACGTGATGATCGGACATGGTTTAGTTGATATGGATCACGTGATCACTTAGATGATTAGAGGGATGTCTATCTAAGTGGGAGTTCTTAAGTAATATGATTAATTGAACTTTAATTTATCATGTGCTTAGTCCTGATAGTATTTGCATAACTATGTTGTAGATCAATAGCTCGCGATGTAGCTCCCCGTTTATTTTTGATATGTTCCTAGAGAAAAACTATGTTGAAAGATGATAGTAGCAATGATGCGGACTAGGTCCGTGATCTGAGGATTATCCTCATTGCTGCACAAAAAAATTATGTCCTTGATGCACCGCTAGGTGACAGACCTATTGCAGGAGCAGATGCAGACGTTATGAATGTTTGGCAAGCTCGGTATGATAACTATTTGATAGTTTAGTGCGCCATGCTTTACGGCTTAGAAACGGGACTTCAAAAACTTTTTGAAACGCCATGGAGCATATAAGATGTTCCAAGATCTGAAATTGGTATTTCAGACTCATGCCCGAGTAGAGAGGTATGAGACCTCTGACAAGTACTTCGCCTACAAGATGGAGGAGAATAGCTCAACCAGTGAGCATGTGCTCAGAATGTCTGAGTACTACAATCACTTGAATCAAGTGGGAGTTAATCTTCTAGATAAGATAGCGATTGACAGAGTTCTCTAGTCACTATCACACTACAAAAAAAAGACACATCCGTGACATTTTGGGCCGAACGAATTTTTTTCCTGTCATACATATGACACTTCTATGACGATAATTGTGACAAAACCGGTATCATCATAGATGTGGTGGGCTCCTACTTCTTTGACAAAAAATCATGACAGAAAATGGGCTTTTCGCCCACAGGCGTGCGGAGACGCAGCTGCATGACATTCTTTGGGCCGTCCATGATGGAAAAACCATGGTAGAAGCGAGGGAGGAAAATTTCGGGAGTTCCTGTTACGGTGGGAGGTCGGGGCGAAGCGATCGCGTTGCTCTCGTAGACGTCTGACGCTGCGTGTGTGCGGCGTTAGCTAATCGCGAACTTCGGCGGCGTTGGGCTCTAATCAACCCGGCGATTGCAGCTGCGAGCTCTACGCGTTCTTGAACCCGAGCGATCGATCGATGGCTGTTAATTGAACCCGATCGGCGATTCCTTTTACTACTGCTGCTAACCAAGCCGATCGATGTTGCCTCAGGGATGAGCAGTGAGCATTGCGGGGGGGTTGGATGAATAGTGGCGGTGGCGTTGCCTATGGATGAGCAGAGAGGCGGTGGAGGGTGCCCGTGGAGGGGCGGTTGAGCAGGACCCGTCTTTGTGGAGGCTAAATGAGCGATGAGACGGTGGAGGGGTGCCCGTGGAGGGTGGTTGAACAGGACCCGTGGTGTGGAGGGCTGGATGAGCAGTAGAAGGTGGAGGGTGGTTGAGCGAGAGCGGTGGAGTAAGCGCGGTGGAGGCTGGATGAGCAGGAGCCCGTGGAGGCCGGAGGAGGTCGACGGTAGCCCGTGGAGGCCGGAGGAGGTCGACGATGGAGATGAACAGTATCCGTGGAGTCCTGTTTTGCGATGCGCCACACCCTCCCGATGAACGGGACCCCGTTTACGGCCGTAGGAGGTCCGTTTAGTCCATTTTGCGATGCGCCACACCTCCCGATCAGCGGGACCTCCGTTTCGACCGTGGGAGGTCCGTTTAAATCCGTTTTGATGCGCCACACCCTCCCGATCAACGGGACCCCATTTTGATCGTGGGATGTCTGTTTCCTCCGTTTTGCGGTCGCCACACCCTCCCGATCAACAGGACCCGTTCGAGCGTAGGAGGTCCGTTTCCTCCGTTGTCGGATGCGCGAGCCCGCGTTCCATCGCTGTTCCGTCCAAGCCCTCCCAATGAACACGACCACACATTCCGTTCCGACCCAGCCGGTTGGCTCCCCATGAACATGACGACGACGTTGTTTCTTCGTTCCGACCCAGCCATGTGCGTATGCACGAGTAGGCGTTCGAGACCCCGCCCGCATGTACACATACGTGGTCGTATTTTCTTTCTTGCACCACAGCGGCTATGCGTGCGTGTACATGCTACGTCGGCGCCTCTACTCACACGCGTGCGCGCCTCTACATCGACCAGTATATATGTATGCGTACCGTTCGCGACCAGAATGACAACGCTATGTATGCTTCACCAGGTGGGTCCCGACTATCAGGCACTTCCTTGCTGCAAAGATGTAGCTGGTGGGTCCCGGCAATCGAGAAGCGAATCGTTTGTTTTTTTGCCCGGACGCACTTCCTTGCGTCGTAGATGTAGCTAGTGGGTCCCGGCGATCGGGGAAAGCGTTTTTCATGAAATCGATGGCCCGTCCGGTGGGTCCCTGCTGTAAGGTGGAGGAATAATTATTTCACGCAGCGTAATAATGAGGCACTTCCTTGCGGCTCCGTGGACCCAGTATCGGCCTCTCCGCACATTACTCTTCGATGGAAGTCGATCGTTGACCACATTGACCACGCGGTCCGAGAGCACCACGGCGTTGGACGGCGGCGAGGCCTAGGAAGGGGGCGACGGAGCCCGGGAAGACGCGCGTGGATGCCCACGAAGAGGAATGAGGGTGAGGCTGCCGTCGCAGCAGAATAACGAGGGGTGTGGGTGAGTAGAGGGATGGCACGGCCAGCGATGGGAGTAGTAGGGGCGGTGAGGCCTCCGCGCGATCGTGAGCCCGACCACAGGAGGCAGGAGCACGAGGCACGACCGGCTGGTTTGGTAATTTGGAGCAAGAAGACCAGAGGTTGAAGAAGCACTACGGCCGTTGGATGGACATCGACGGTCCTTGGAGCTAGAATCAAGCATATTGACTAAGTTGACAAAGCCCTCCGTCCCGTCAACTTAGTAGGCCCTAAGTCAGCCTGCCACTATCTGGGTCCCAGCTAACGGGAGTATTCATATTTTTGTGCGTAATAAGGAGGCACTTCCTTGCGTGCGAAGATAGCCGGTGGGTCCGAGATGTCGGGGGGCACGTTTTTTTTAGCGAAATACTGAGAGGCCCTTCCGTGGGTCCCAGATGTCGGTGGAGGAATAATTATTTTGCGCGTAATAAGGAGGCACTTCCTTGTGCTGGCCGTGGACCCAAATGTGTCGGCCTCTCCACGTCTGATCCACGTCCGATGGAAGCCATTCCTTGACCACGTTCACCAGCCGCGCCAAGAGCACTGTATGGTGGGCGGCGGTGAGGCCTAGGAAGGAAACGACACGAGGCGAGGAAGACTCGACGCTTGTTTCCCAGCGGAGGGGAGTGTTGTCTGAGGTTTCTTGGTTCGTCTACCCTCGCGGAGAATAACAGCGGTGTGGGTGAGTAGAGGGATGGCTAGGCCAGCGATGGGAATGCAGTGGGGCGGTGAGGCTGCTGGCAAGACATAGCCGACCCTTGAGGAGGAGGAGCGGCAGCCGTCCATGGCGCTTGTTTGAGCGGCCGAGCAGGAAGAGCAGAGATTGAAGAAGCACGACGGCCGTTGGATGGACATCGATGGTCCTTTGGAGCTAGAATCGTTCATATTGACTAAGTTGACAAAGCCCTCGGTCCCGTCAACTTAGTAGGCCCACAAGTCAGCCTCCCACCATGGTGGGTTCCGGCTAACAAGGGAGTATTCATTTTTACGTGCATAATAAGGAGGCACTTCCGGTGGGTCGAGTTGACAGTGGGGGGTTTCATGAATACGGTGGTCCGTCCGGTGGGTCTTAGCGGTCAGGGGCAAACATTTTTTTCGCGAAATACGGTGGCCCGTCCGGTGGGTCACAACAGTCAGGGGGGAAACGTTTTTTCCGTGAAATACTGGTGGCCCGTCCGGTGGGTCCCTGCTGTCAGGCGGAGGAATAATTATTTTATGCGTAATAAGGAGGCACTTCCTTGCGGCTGCCGTGGACCCAGCTGTCAGCCTCTCCATGTACAGTACTCTTCCGATGGAAGTCGGTCGTTGACCACATTGAGCACGCCACACGAGAGCACCACGGCGGTGGACGACGCGAGGCCTAGGAAGGGGCGACACGAGCCGGGAAGACGCGACAAGGTGGATGCCCACGCGGAGAGGAGTCTGAGGGTTCACCGGTTCGGCTGCGGTGTGAGGCTGCCATCGCCGCAGAATAACGAAGTGGGTGAGTGGAGGGATGGCACAGCCAGCGGTGGGAGTAGTATGGGGCGGTGAGGCCTCCGGCGGCACAACCAGCCACAGGAGGCAGGAGCATGCGGCACGACCGGGCGCTGCTTTGGGCGGTCAGGCAAGAAGACCAGAGGTTGAAGAAGCACTCGGCCGTTAGATGGACATCGTTGACCACGCCGCCGAGAGCACTAGGGCGGTGGACGGCGGCGGGCCTCTGAAGGGAACGACACGAGCCGGCGAAGACACAACGATGGTTGCCCACGCGATGGAAATCTGAGGGTTGACTGGTTCGGCTACCGTCGCCGGAAAATAACAGGAGGTGTGGGTGAGTAGAGGGATAGACATGCCAGAGATGCGAGTATGATGGGGCCATGAGGCCTGCCCGGCAACACCGCCGCCACGGGAGGCGGAGCAAAGCGGTTCCGATGGCGCTTGGTTTGGGCGGTTGGGCGGGAAGATCGGAGACTGAAGAAGCATGATTGCCGTTAGATTGACATCTATTGGTTTGACGCTGGTAGAGTCGATTGTTGACTAAGTTTCTTTTTTAAGAAACCTTGTGTAGGCCCACAAGTCAGCCTCCAAATCTGTGGCAGACAACATAAAGCCCATTTGCTATTTTTATAATTTGCAGCCCATTTGCTATTTTTATAATTTGCAGCCCATTTGCTAATTCTTAAGTAATTTATTACAGCCCATTTTCGCCCAGACCACGGTCAAAAAGTTCAACCTTATTTTGCATATTTCGATGGAATCCAAACTGTTGTAATCCTGAAATGATAATTTTTTAAGAACTTATTGATTTGCCAAAAAATCGTTTTGTTTTGTAAGCAAATAAGGCGTGGGACAATTGAGTTGGTTTAAGGAAAACCAGTGGTAAAAAATCAATATGGGTGGGAAAAAACAACAAAAATAAGGATGCAAATATGAAAAGGGAATTTTATGTGTTTTCAATATAATGATACGTGTATATGAACTAGTAAATCTATAGGTAGAGATTAGAAAACGGATGTAGGACATGCGTTTCAAGAGGAAAATAGAACTGGGCTCTGTGTTTGATTCAGTAAAAAAAACTGCCTGCGGATGTTGTAAGACAAAATATAACTAAAGCTAGCGGGCCAGAGGCCAGTAGATACCTGCTGGATCTTTGTGCCCCGTTGTCATCATGGGCTGGGCCTGTTAAAAACAAAACCAACCCTGGGCAGTCTACAGCCCAGTTGAAACTTGCTCGACCTGAAAAAACAATATACGTGCTCAATAAACGAGAGAATTCTGCAAGCACAGACTGATAACTGGAATGCAACATGGATATTGTTTTTTTATCATGATAATAAGTGCATGCACTTGTTTGAAAAACTGCAGAACTGAATTGAAAGGCGGTGCTTATGCTACCCATCAAATAAAAATCAGGTGCCTGAGAATTTGTTTCGAAACAAATGATTCAGCTTTATATCCACGTCGACCCTCGGCATGATGGTTGGAAGCAAATGCAAGTTCATACCAAAAGATCGTTAACGACAATACCAACTTGCGGACGACAACGTAGTACAACTACTAATAGCAAACTAACTTATAATCTTTTTACTCTTGGCCCTAGTGTTCGTCTGGTTGAAAATCTTGCAGAGGACCAGCTCCCGCTCCTTCTCTTGCTCCAGGTCCCCGAGGTGGTACTGGTGCATCACCCAGTTGGTCCTCTGCTGGTCGAAGTTCTTGTTGGTGTGCAGCACAGAACCTTTGCTGCCCGTCGCGGCCGTTGACCATCACCGCAAGGTATTGCGGTCTTGTTCCACATCGGCGTGCATGTCGCACTCGATTTGTATCTAGCGGCGTCCACGTGCCCCTTTTAAATACCACAGAATTGCACTAGAAGAAATGCTTCCTTAGGCCACTCAGTGTGATACCTGCAGTATTGTGGAATACATGTTTTAGTGTACCTAGTTGGCATTTTCATAACATCTTTGGCATGTTGCGCTCACTTGTTTCACTTTTTATTGACGGTCAAATTGTAATTGCTTCACCAGGTCTGCGTCTAAAAGAAAAATAGAGCTATAAAGAAAGGAATATGTTTGTGCAAGTAGGCGGCCGATCGATGTCTTACCGGAAGTTTCTCAGGTTGGGTGTAGCATATGCCGTGCTCATTGTCGATGGTTGGTATGAACAAATCGATGAGAGACTAAAATCTCACATCGGCACTCACTTTGGCCTCAAGGTGCTCGATCAGCTCTGATCCGTGGGATCGAACTTGACACCACCGGCAAAGCACCACCAATCCTTCTTCGACTTGCATCGGTAATTCGGTTATATGGTACTCAATGTATGATCAATCGACTGTTTTAAGTGAATGATGAAAGATTTGACAGATAAGTGGTACTCGAAATCTGAAGTCCGAATACCGAACACGCCGTAGGATTCTTGTGTCACCTCACGCTCAGCGTGTTGTCACGTCAATTCAATGTGTGGACATGATGAATAATTTGATCGACGACTAGTACTGCTATATATATATATATATATATATATATATATATATATATATATATATATATATATATATATATATATATATATATATATATCCTTCAAACCAGGAGGAGTGCTTCAAACTAACAACAAGACATTATATCTGGCGTTACGGGAGGCAGGGTACCAGAACTTGCACTGCTGTGCCTGCGGGCGTGGCTCAAGGGTGGCCAGCACGGCCCATCTTCATCAACATAAGCTCAAGACCCTCGCGAAAAGATGCAAAACTCCTTAACCATAAAAGAGGAGTTCAAAATCCATAGAAATAAGAATTTAAAACCCTGGCAAAATTTTAACATCAAAACTTGGCCAGATAATTTGGGGTGTTACACCACGACCAAGCCGATCGAGACCCTGCTCTTCCCGGTTTATGGAGTTGAAGCAGTCCTCCTCACGAGGTCGGATGTTCCACGGTCCTCGGGCGCTCAACTAGGCGCAGCAGACGCCATGCGGGACTGACCTCGTGCCGGGGAGGAGCATCGCCGAGAAGCCGACTAACGAAAGCAAAGAAGGCATTATCACACCGCAGCGATACCACCGCCGCAACATTCGGCCCCAGACCCTTGAGGTAGGGAACCTCGTGTCGACGTGGTTCTCTCTGTGAGGGACTGCATAAGCCTTCCCATGTGGGAGGCCTGCTCGAGGTTGTTCATGTTTCAGTGCCCGCCCAAGGCTTGAGACCTGTGAGGAGGTGCCTGCCCGTAACGCGTGGAACATCCAAGATCTCCGGTTTTACCTCGAAAGGCTTGGCCCATGAAGAAGGCAAATGCTCGTGAAGTTGTCGCTTTGGAAAAGGCCCGTCAGTGAAGAAGGCTTAATGCCCGAAGTTGTCAATTTGGAAAAGGCCCGTGCTCGTGAAGAAGGCGAATGCCTATGAAGTTGTTATGCTTGAAAAGGCCCAGTGCTTGTGAAGAAGGCGAATTCGTGAAGTTGTTGGCTTGGAAAGGCCGTGCCCGTGAAGAACGCTAATGCTCGCGGAAGCTGCTGCGATTGGGAAAAGGCCCGGTGCTCGTGAAGAAGGCGAATGCCTATGAAGCTCGCTGCCCGTGACACTCTCATAATCATGAGGGGTGTACATGCCCGGAGTCTCCTAGTGCCGCCTCGGGCTCCTGCCCCGCCATGCCCAAGGGCAACACTTAGCTCCACGCCGTGAGAAGACGTCAAGACCAGATTAGGTGTGACGCTGGCTTTTTCATTTGCTTTCCAGCTGGCTTGTTCATTCCCGCTGAAGTTTTATTGAAGTTGTTGCCGCTTTGGCTTGTGGTCTCGCTTTTCTCCCTTGTCTTGATTTCTTTCGCACGAAGTCTTGCGAGGGAGCGGCGCGGCACCTCGAAAGTGTTTTCTGCCTATCGCTTGAGGCTTCCCAAGCCGTCCGCTACGGAGCACCCTCCTAGTCCGTGCTCCCACGGGCACCGCGACGTAACATGTGACTCGGTCGGTCGCTTCCACAACCGAGGCCGGCTACCTCCCGACTAATCTTTGCAGAAGACATGAAGGCCGACAAGGCCTCGCCTCGTGAAGCGAAGACCACGACTGTGTCCTCCGCCCAGCTACTCACTTCTACGCAGCAGCGGTGGCAGGCACAACAGAAAATACGAAATAGCAGAAATAGTACGACACTAACAAGAACTGCCCAGCAGCACAAGGCCCTACACTCATCCCTTTGCGCAGAAAAGGAGAAGAACAAACAGCGACTCGCTTGACACCAACTCGCCGCGAAGGCTCAACAGCCTCCCGAGCTCAGCGACTCGCCGCTTCACCGTGGTGCGACGCGGCGCATCTTTTCTACCTCCCTCCATGCGCGCGCGGCATGGAGGGTCGCGCCATCACGAGGAGCCACGTCCAAGGAGAGTCGCCAAACCGACGAACGAAGCGCCGCCGACCACGCTGCTGTCATCTCCATTCCGTCATCGCTGGCTGGGCCCACGCCGGGTCATGTCGTGCGCACTACCATGGCCACCGCTCTTTTCCCAACACCCTCACGAGGGTGGCATCACCGCCATACTTTGAAGTAGGTGCATCACGACTTAGACCACGCTGGCAAACGCCATACCGGGCGTCGTACACACTCAAAATGAGACCTCCAACGAAGCCTAGGAGGCTCGATCGCAACCGCCGCCTGCTGCAGGGCCGCCGGCGCCGCCCTAAGTTCACCTAAAAGGAAGGGAAGCCGGAGCTGTGCTGGTCGGTTCACCAATTACACGTAGAACTCGAAGCACTCGCCGAAGTGGAAGCGCCGCCCGAGGTCGCGCCGAAGCGCGCCCATCAACGGTTCGGCGCCATGGTCACAAGAAGAGGTCGCTTCACGGCCGGAAGCCGCCCGGGAGCCACGGTGCTTGCGAGGACGGCTCGACTGCTTTTGGTCGGGAGAGTCAGCTCCACTGGCGGGCCTTTCCTTCTCCGCGTCGAACCTCTTCATGGAGCCATGGAGAAGAGGGAGAAGCAAGAAGAGATGGGCGGAAGAGCTCGCTACGTTCGAGCATTTATAGCCGAGGAGGCCAATCGCCTCCACGATCGTGAGGTAATCAAGGACCCGCTTCGCACGTGGACTTGTCAAGTCATGCATTGTTGAGGGATCGTGGAAGTTGATACGCCACAACCAACCAATCACTATGCGCCAAGGCTGTAGGCTGTTAGCCCGTGGCGCCGCACTCTCCTTTCGCTTCTCGCCAGGCTGTCCAGCGCGCTTTGGGCCCGGGCTACTGCCGGGCGCCGGGAACGGGGTACCCAGACTTGCTCGCCCGCGCCTGCATGGCTCAAGGTGGCCCAACATGGCGATCTTCATCAACGAAGCTCAAGACCTCGGGGCTGGACTGCTGGGCGGATGGCGTGAAGCTTCCTCGTGCACCACTCGTCAGCCGGCTCGGCGAGGAGGCGAGAGATCAAGGCGGGTACTCACGAGGTGCCCATGACGCGAAGCCATGATGATCGAGGGCGCCAAAGCGGGCGCCACCAAGACAAGGTCCTCATTTCCTTTGGTGCAAAGGGGCAAGCGCAGCCGAGAGCATCAAGCAAAGGCAACCATTTCGTGCAACAAGACCAAGACCAGCAGAATAACAGGAAGGAGGTCACCAGGAGCCCAAGCCGGCCATCGCTGAAGTCTTGGCAAAGCGAGGACCAACTTTAGTCGATAAGTGTACAGATGTCCCTTCAAATGGCCAATTGTTGCGCCTTCCCGCCATATTTGGGAAGAGGCCAGGCTCCCACTTATAAATAGAGCTAGCCACCCACGGGTAGATGGGGGATCGAGACCTGATCGACCTGAAAGATAAGCAAGAGATAGAGAGAGAGAGAGAGAGAGAGAGAAGGACGAACTCCCCCAGCAGTTCATCGCACCGCCAAGAAACACCTCGCGAGGTCAGTTCTTCCTTGTATTGTTCATCATCAGCCCCGAGGCAATCCACCACACCACACAATCGGAGTAGGGTGTTACACCACAATGGTGGCCCAAACCAGTATAAACCTTGTGTCCCTTGTGTTGCTCTTTGTGTAGTTTAGATCTCTGCGCATGAGGCGAGGTAGGTTGGAGGTGTGATTCCAAGGCACCCCCGTAGTTCAACTCAGAGGGTCTGCCGAACCCAAATCGACAATATCCAACAAAAGAGGGTCGCTACAAAGAGTATACATGGCTCAGCCTAGATATCACCAATCAAGTTGTGCATATTTGTCACATGAACCACATCACCGCATGTCGGGTTTGCAAAGCCATCCATTGCTTGGAAGCTTGATGCCTTTCACACATCAAGATTATCCGCAACAAGCTGTGTCGATTTAATCTCGGATATGGTGATTCATGAAACCCATGGTATGATGTGTAAACACAGCCCCTCGCGAATGGAAGTTGCATAGCAAGTAGTCATCACCGTGATATGATCGATGATTGTTGATGATCGGATAATTGAGCCCGAGGAACAAGGAGTGGTTGCCAGGCTGTAAACCCGCCCACTTGAATACGCTCGCCCAACGGAGCTGGGATCTTTCGAACACGGCAGCCATAGCCATCAATGTCACGAATGCCCCACACATTGTAATCGCATGGTTTGATGTAATGGTTTGGCCAATTTGGTACGTGTGAATGAGCATCAAATGACCGCCGTCAAACCGAACGAATATAAACCAAGACTCCATCGCTTGTATGATTCCAGTGTCCTGAATCATGAAGGCCGCACATTTAAGTCCGCTGCAACAATTCAAATTGGAGACCAAAAGGACAATTGTCCCTACGCTGCATTTCTAGGGAGCAAGGGAAGGAGCTGGGCGGACATACACGGTGGAGACTGTGGGCATCATTCGCCATCACGCGACCTGCTAAGGTATGCCCGCAGCGGTTCTATTGGCCCACCGCGCCAATGATGCCGTGGAACTGGTGAAAGCTTGGGAGGCCTGCCAATTCCATGCCAAGCAGATCCATCACCAAGCGAGGTCTGCAAACTATACCCTCTCGTGGCCATTCGTAGTCCGGGGCTGATATCCGGCCTGCTCCTCGGGCGCCGGAGGCTATCGCCACTTACGCCGCTGCGGGACAAGTTCACCAAGTGGGCTGAAGCGGAAGCCGTCTGCACCATCCCCGCAGGTTCCGCGTCAAGTTCATCAAGGGCATCATGAGCTGTTCGGGTGCCGAACCGCATCATCACCGACAACGGTTCGCAGTTCACCACTAACCTCTTCAAAACATACTGTGCTAACCTTGGGACACAGGTATGCTACGCTTCGGTTGCACACCCGCTGGCAACAAACAAGCCGAAGGGCCAACGCAGAGGTCCCGAGGGGCCTCAAAACCAGGACCTTCAAGAAGAAGCTGGAAGCCTGCGGCAGGGGCTGGTACGATGAACTTCAGTCTGTGCTGTGGTCCATCCGCATGACCGCGTGTGGCGACCGATTCTCCGGGGTTAATCCCGGAAAAATGGCCCTTGTGCCTACCAGCCCCTGTGATAACTCAAGTAGCTGATAATGCACTAACTCGATATGTAAGGTCCAAGCAAAATACAATTTGTAGTACAAGACCATTCTCGCCCGAGAGTAAAACAAAAGGTTTCTAAGGTTGATGGCGGAAGCGGTTATGAAAAAATCCTCGCCTATGGGACTCCATTTCCCACAGAACAGCCTGACCAGGATAACTCCTATCTTCACAAGTGGCTGAGATCACCGCTGTTTCAGGTTCTGGACAGTCACCACAACGCCCTCTCCAAGCATGAAATATGGCCAAGACAATAGCCAGGACAAGCCGCTGAGTACTTTGAATGTACTCGCAAACACAATGAACACAGCATGATTTAACAATGATGTAATCTAAAATATATTATGCTCAAGACGTTAGTCACATGAGATAAGTATAACTCGATGCGCATAAGCATGTTATTTATGGATATACAATAATATGGTAGTATAAAAATCATGAAGTAAGTAACACAAAAGAAATGCCACAATCAAGGCCCGAGCGACACCGCATAGAGGGCTTATAAATAAACAAGAACAATGTAGCGCAATGCAAGGCCCGAGCGACACCGCATAAAGGGCTTTAAAAGAAATGCCACGGTCCAAGGCCCGAGCGACACCGCATAAAGGGCTTTAAAAGAAATGCCATACAAAGGCCCTGAGCGACACCACATAAAGGGCTTTAAAAGAAATGCCACAGTCGGGCGTCGAGCGACACCGCATAAACGGCTTTAAAAGAAATGCTATATAAGGCCTCGAGCGACACCACATAAAGGGCTTTAAAAGAAATGCCACGGCTAAGGCCCGAGCGACACCACACAAAGGGCTTTAAAAGAATGCCACAATGAATATCCAGAGGTAGAACCATCCTGTGGATATTCGATAATACCGTAAAAATATTACGGGTTAGTCCACATCCAAAATAGTAATCATAAATTATCACAAGTCACAATCGTGCTTCCGTGTTTAACAGCCACCTTCAAGACCGACACTAAGACCGACACTTGACCCATCCCAAACTGTAATCCTTAACCATGGACACGGCTATTCAATAGGTTTAATCTCCGCAGAGGGTGTACTCTTTACCCACGAGTAACGGATTTCTTTAGTCCATCGACTAATTCCGCTCACGGTCTTTTGTTGAAAACACACCTAACTTGCACACACCAGCTTTAACTCACATGTGTCCGAATCACCCACGACACCTGTTAAGCAAAACTCTAAGTGGGGAGGCCACAACCTCGACGTAACATGGGATCACAAAATTTATACTGCACAAGAAACTAGGGAGCTACCCCTTTCGGCTACAACCGAAACACCCATGCTCCCTGGACCCGTGGTATGACTACCGGATGCCTCCAAAGATCTTCCACCACGGCCTCTCCAGACGGTGTGTGCTAGGAAAGGGTTGACAACTTATCGAGCCATACCCTACTTGGTGTAGGGACGAGTGGCAGTACGAAGCAAGTATGGGGTTATCGCACAAGACTCGATCTACGGCCGACTCAGAGGTTGTAATATTTCTGATGATTAGCATAACAATGCATATATCTCAAACAATGATGGAAACATCATGCGACATCCCCTCATGTCATAATGACACGACTGCCTCGACGGAGGACTAGGGCAAGCCCGTGTCTACCCAAGACAGAGGCCTTCCCGCTTTTCCTTCCGTATGCATGGAAGACGATGACGGTGATTTCCATCACAAATCATGTCAACTTCATTAGCATAAACTCATTAATATGCACCCATGAATAGGATCTCATCCTCACATAAATGACGCATGTATGTGTCGGGTATGCTACACCGCATATGCAACACACACAAAATTCACCAGGTTCGTAATGCTTGCCTTCGTGACATGGGAAGGAAGGTGCATCCAAATCATCATGAAATCTTCAAAACCCTATTTAAAATAATATATTTGAATTAACACACAAAATAAAAACAGCACAGAAAGTTGTTTTGAATTTTTTAAATAAATCTTAAAATAAACTAGACAATATTTGAGAGAGGTAGCAAAAGGAATCAATTCATTTGGAGTTGTTTTCAAAAAGATACAACCGGTCAAGGTTTGGTCAAAATCTGATATTTAAAATAAAAACAGAAAGAAAACGTTTCAAATATAATGACATCGCCGAAGGCGATTTTGAAAATGCGCTTCCACTTATCCAGCGTGGATCGCGCCGAGTCACCGCCAAGGTCAAGGGGCCCCATCGTCGTTTGACCAGTCTCCTTCCCTCTCCTTCCTCCGCCGAACGGAGGCGGGACTCGCCATCTTCGACGGGCGTTAGGTGGCTCCTCGAGGGCATCCGAGTGCAGGGATGGATCCGCCACTCCTAGGCGGTCCTTCCGTGGTCGAGGGTAGCCGGGGTGGAGGGAGTCACCGACGCGAAGCTCCGCGCGCGGAGGGGCATTCGGGTGATAGTAAGTTTGGGGCTGCGTGGTCTCCGGCCAAAATTGAGCGAGGGGTTGTGCTCGCGAGAGGAAGGGAGAGTTCTGGTGGAGAGAGTGGAGGGAGAGGCACCGTGGCGGCGGAATCGCCAGGCTTGGCGGCGCATCAACCGCCGGACTCGGGAAGAAGGCCTTCCTTGCTCGACCGCTGGCCAAGGCAACACTAGGAGGATCATATGAGGTTGCTCGAGGACTCTGCTGAGCTCCGGGCCCTTATATACGCGGTGGAGGTCGGTTCTGGGGCGGCCGGCGATAAGGACGACGGCGAACCGCCTCACTGTAGCTTGGGCAACATGGCGGCGACGAGCGCTTAGCGACGAGGCTGCGGATGAGCTCGCACTATTCCAGGAGGCAGTGGCAAGCTGGGGTGGTTTCGCGGCGCCGACCACGGTCGGGCTCGCTAAGCGGCGGGCTAGCTAGCCGCCACGGCTATCCCGGCGTGGCGCTGTGGGTGCCAGGGGTGGTCGGGTGGCGGGTGGTGCAAGGGGACACGGCGAGCTGGCCGGGCCGGGTTTTGAGGCGGGTGTGACGCGCGGCTCGGGTGCAAGCGGGTGTTAACGACGCCTGGGCGCTTCCAGAGCACGCACCTAAAGGTGCTCGATGAAATGCCATGGCCTGCTGTGGCTTGGGTGAGGCTGGCAAGAAACCAAAGCTAGGTTAAGGTTAGCAAGGGGATCAAGGGCACGATGGATAGGCCAGAGATCAAGTTCACCAAGTAAACTTGAAGTCATGCCAAAACTGGTCATGCACATAGGGTGTTTGACAAAATGCCAAAGGCACCTAGGTAGCTCTTGGAGTGGCCAAACTCTCCAGATCGTGTCTCTATGGATATAAGAGAGGTGGTGAAGCCGGTTTGTAAAAGGAGAAACTTGCTAGTGCAAGTTTTGCAAAACTTCAGCCTGGGCAGGAGTGAGTGGCATCAATACATGGACCAAAAGTGTTCCAAATAGAGCATGCTCCTGGACTTAGGGGTTTTGCAGGGTTGACTACAAGCATGAGAAAACACAAGGTCATTAGAGCAAGAAATAACAGAGTTGTAGTAGAAAACACAAGTCTGGTCCAGAATGAAAAAGAGGCTGTTGCACTCAAATTTTCCAAAGAACATCACTATGTTTTTGCATAAAGTTGAATGGCATGCTACCACTGACATCCCAAAATTTTGGTGGAGGCTCTAGGGAAATATTTAAATGAGTTGTAGTGCAAAAATGCCCACTGGACCAGAGAAGAAAACCAGGTGAAAGAACCCAAAATAAGCAATGAAATAATTTTATTAGTGCACATAATTGATCTAGAGACATCTCATGACATCTCCAAATTTTGGTTGAAATTTTAAGTGATTCTATCAAATGGTTGTAGTACAAATAGAGCTCCAAAATCTAAAACAATCCATTTTAATGAATAAAGCTCAGGATGAAATGATCTAATAAATAAATCCACTGATTAAGAAAATGTTATAAAGAGTTGGCATAAAAGTACCATATATTTTGGAAAGCTCAACTTGGGAAAAGATGCAAAACTCCTTAACCATAAAAGAGGAGTTCAAAATCCACGTAAATAAGAATTTAAAACTCCCGCAAAAATTTTAACATCAAAAACTTGGCCAGAGAATTTGGGGTGTTACAACTACTATCCCCTTAGGAAAAATCTTGTCCTCTAGATTTGCAAAGAGGTAAAATTTAAATGAATAAGAATTAAACGAAAGCGCCACAAAGGATAGCAATAAGTGATGCAAAAGTACAAAGGGGGGATAACGCCGTGTGGGGGAAAAAATCCACAGTTGTGGGGAAAGAAACTAGCGATTTCTACATCGACAAAATTTAGAATAAATTCTAAATCTTAAAATACGCTGGTCGCACCCGAGAGCACAAGTTTCTCCGGTCGACGGTGGACCCGGCCCACGGTCAGCCTCTTCTCCTTCCTCCGCTCTTTCTTCTTCCTCTCTCCTTGCCGCTTCCCCTCGCTTTCTCCACCGGGCGACGCCTTAGCGTAGGGTACCAAGGCCGCATCATGCGGTAATGCGTGATGCCGCTAGCTGCCGTGCAGCGCGCACTCACCGCGCGGGCCAGGCGCTGTTGGCACTGCCATGATTCGCCCCAACACCGGGCGGTTGGGCGACGAAGCGGCGCTGGTGGACTCGCCCACCGCACACCGAAGCTCGAGCTTATAAAACGACCGCGGCGTTTCTCCTCTTCTTCCTCACACCTGGCCTCACCTCCTTCTCTCTTCTTCTCCTCGCTTCCGATTGCCGGAGCTCGAGACGAGGCGCTAATGGCGAGGCGGCGCCGGACTGGTACGTGATCCTGCCAGCGGAGGGCTGGCAGCCGTGCCGGGCTCTCGGTGCTTCAGGTGATGATCCTCGACGATCGCCGTGATGCCGCTGCTCGGTTGCTGGCTCTCCGCGTCACGGTGACCACGACAGTAGGTGGGTGTGCCGGTGATAACTGTTGTCCGGAGGTGCTTAGTTAGACGCAACACGCTTGCAAAATTTTGCAAGCAGTGTATGCTCGTAATTGTGGGGTTGAGTCTGCTGCCTTGGGGCTGTGTGAAATAAATGATCTATGTCGTGAGAAAACATAATGGCGCGCAACTCAGAAAAGAAATCACGCCCAGGATTTCTCGCGAGGGAAAACAGTAATACATTAAAGCCCAAAAGCGACAGAGCTGCTTTTATTAATGATTCACTCGCTGCAAACTCGGGTACTAAGCATAAGTTACAACACATAAATAAAAATGCGACAATAAATACAGCGGTGCATCTAAATTGAAAACGGTAATTGGATGGGGTCTTGAGAAAACGTTTCCGGTACTAGGATACACTCTTCTTCTATCGGAGGGAGTGGATTGACCATCGATGTATGTGTTTCTCCGGTCGGGCTCAAAGATCTGCCGATGGCGATCTCGAGGATTTAAATCATGAGGCTCGCAGATAACCCATCACATGTTGGGTCAAACGTTCTGCGCTGATGACGATTGGACGAGGTTGGCCAAGACTGGTCTCTCTCAATACGCCCACCGAAAGGATGTTACTCCTCCGGTGCTGCACGGCTCGAAAATAATAATACCTCGTTATTGGCGAGGGTACCGCGAATCAAGGCGAGCAAGCACTTCATACGCAGCAGCTTCTACGGCCATGTGCGGGTTGGCATAGATTTCCCACGAAGGAGAATTCGTGGGGTCTTGGTTTGGGTTTACGGGCGGGATGTGCACGCTGCCCAATATCTCGAGGTGGAAGGGTGATCCTTGATTTGAACAGCTCAGATCGGGTGGCTGGGTTGCGCCCATGGTATCAAGGGTAAAATCCCACAATATCTTGACAAAACTACCCGGGGTAGCATCTGGAGTCCTCAGATAAATACTAGGGCTCGGCATGGCAGGAAATGGTTGTGGGGATGGTGCACAAGGTGAAGGTGCTTGGCAAGGTCACTCGGTGGCCCTTTTATAGCACTGGGGCTGGGTCATTTACCGTGGTAAAAGGTAAAGAATCGGCCGGCTCAGCTCGGGGTCAAACACAAGTACACACATCTTACTAAAGTGACGTATCACTGTGGATGTTGTCGGGGCGGTTCTGGGTAGCTGCGCCAAGGATAGAGAAATCACACTGCATGCTAATACATCCATGCAAAACTACTATATAAAACGGATGCACGATGCCAGGCTGTGCTAATTAAAGGAATCACAAAATTACAAAGCGAGGATACACCGACCTCGACTACTCGAGTGTCTCACCACTTCGCTTACATCCAAGCGGGCGCCCTTGTGGACGCCGAGGCTTCCACGGTTCTCACCGCCGAATTTGGCCGGAGAGGGCTGAGGGGCTGGAGGCTCGGGTAGTGATGTTGACCGTCACGGGATTGTTGACCACAACCCCGTTGGAGTGTGCTCCTGTGAGGCGCACGGCACTTCGGGGTCATCAAACACCTTGGCTGGCGGCCGGGCTGGCCTCGTGGTCTCGACGGTTGTCCAAACAACACGACAGGATTGTCGGCGCTGGGCTCGATCTCCTCTCTTGTCGGGTTTCGACGAACCAGCTCTCCACGAGCCGTGACCAGATCAATAGTGATCTGATCGAATAGGTCCTCCAAAGGCACTTACGCATATAGCGCACTAGATGCAGTAATGCAGGTCTGCCTCGTGGTCTCCGCTGGCAACTTGAGGTGGTCTACCATACCCTTCACGCTGGGGTAGTAGTGGAACGAGCGATAGTTAACTCGGGCGACAGTGTGCCTGAGATGAATTATAGCCTCTCGAGCAGCTAGTTGGATGGCTTGCGGCTCAAGGAAGTAGTTCTTCCGTGAACTGTAGGGGCGCGGGTGATGACCCTCACCAGATATGTACAATGGCCTGAATTGACGGCTCTCGCCACTAATGGGTCCTTGGTACACAACATATTCGGTGGCTCTTCTAACGCCAGGCACGGCGGGTAAGGTTTGCAGTATGGTCACAAAACCTCCAAGGTTGGTTGTCAGTCTCATGGTGTACTACGGGACCGTGCATTGTGGCTTGGTTTTGGGATAGCGGCCGTGGCTGGGCTGGGTTGAGGCGGCGCGTCCTTTTTATAGAAAAAGGGGCGGAGTTTTCTTCGCAGACGCTATGTAATGAGGCGCTTTGGTGCTGGTCACTGTGGGTGATAGACGGCTAGTTGATAGGTTGGGCACCGATCGCAGAAAGCATTGGGTCACTTGGTGGCTATCTTGTGCAGAAGCTCGGCCGAGGTTTTGGTTATGGCTCGGGGTTATTAGCCTAAGTTTATTGACCGGCTAAGATAGGATTAGCCAATGGTCACTGGCTCTGATACCAAGTCTGTGGCGACCGATTCTCCGGGGTTAATCCCAGAAAAATGGCCCATGTGCCTACCAGCCCCAGGATAACTGTTAGCTGATAATGCACTAACTCGATACAGAAGGTCCAAGCAAAATACAATTTGTAGTACAAGACCATTCTCGCCTCGAGAGTAAAACAAAAGGTTTCTAAGGTTGATGGCGGAAGCGGTTATGAAAAAAATCCTCGCCTATGGGACTCCATTTCCATCGAACAGCCGACCAGGATAACTCCTATCTTCGCGTGGCTGAGATCACTGCTGCTCAGGTTCTGGGACAGTCACCACAACGCCTCTCCAAGAATGAAATCTGGCCAAGACAATAGCTAGGACAAGCCGGTGAGTACTTTGAATGTACTCACAAACACAATGAACATGGCATGATTTAACAATGATGTACTTGAAAATATATTATGCTCAAGACGTTAGTCACATGAGATAAGTATAACTCGATGCGCATACAAGCATGTTATTTATGGATATACAATAATATGGTAGTATAAAATTCATGAAGTAAATAACACAAAAGAAATGCCACAATCGAAGGCCCTGAGCGACACCGCATAGAGGGCTTATAAATAAACAAGAACAATGTCAGCATCAAGGCCCTGAGCGACACCGCATAAAGGGCTTTAAAAGAAATGCCACAGTCAAGGCCCGAGCGACACCGCATAAAGGGCTTTAAAAGAAATGCTATAGTCGGGCGTCCGCGACACCACATAAAGGGCTTTAAAAGAACTGCCACGGTCAAGGCGTCGAGCGACACCGCATAAAGGGATTTAAAAGAAATGCCACGGTCGGGGCCTGAGCGACACCACATAAAGGGCTTTAAAAGAAATGCCACGATCGGGCGTCTGGCGACACCACACAAAGGGCTTTAAAAGAATGCCACAATGAATATCCAGAGGTAGAACCATCCTGGGATATTCGATAATACCAGAAAAATATTACGGGTTAGTCCACATCCAAAATAGTAATCATAAATTATCACAAGTCACAATCGTGCTTCCAGTGTTTAACAGCCACCTTCAAGACCGACACTAAGACCGACACTTGACCCATCCCAAACTGTAATCCTTAACCATGGACACGGCTATTCAATAGGTTTAATGTCCGCAGAGGGTGTACTCTTTACCCACGAGTAACGGATTTCTTTAGTCCATCGACTAATTCCGCTCACGGTCTTTTGTTGAAAACACACCTAACTTGCACACACCAGCTTAACTCACATGTGTCTGGAATCACCCACGACACCTGTTAAGCAAAACTCTAAGTGGGGAGACCACAACCTCGATGTAACATGGGATCACAAAATTTATACATGGCAAGCAAAACCGGGAGCTACCCCTTTCGGCTACAACCAAACACCCATGCTCCCGACCCGTGGTATGACTACCGGATGCCTCCAGATCTTCCACCACGGCCTCTCTGACAAAGTGTGCTAGGAAAGGGTTGACAACTTATCGAGCCGCACCCTACTTGGTCTAGGGACGAGTGGTAGTACGAAGCAAGTATGGGGGTTACTGGCACAAGACTCGATCTACGGTCGACTCAGGAGGTTGTAATATTTCCTGTATGATTAGCATAACCATGCATATATCTCAAACAACAGATGGAAACATCACGCGACATCCCCTCATGTCATACCGACACGACTGCCTCGACGGAGGACTAGGGCAAGCCCGTGTCTAACCAAGACAGAGGCCTTCCGCCTTTCCTTCCGTATGCATGGAAGACGATGACGGTGATTTCCATCACAAATCATGTCAACTTCATTAGCATAAACTCATTAAAATGCACCCATGAATAGGATCTCATCCTCACATAAAATGACGCATGTATGTGTCGGGTGGCGCTTACACCGTGCTATGCAACACACACAAAAATTCACCAGGTTCGTAATGCTTGCCTTCGTGACATGGGAAGGAAGGGTGCATCCAAATCATCATGAAATCTTCAAAACCCTATTTAAAATAATATATTTGAATTAACACACAAAATAAAAACAACACGAAAGTTGTTTTGAATTTTTTTAAATAAATCTTAAAATAAACTAGACAATATTTGAGAGAGGTAGCAAAAGGAATCAATTCATTTGGAGTTGTTTTCAAAAAGATACAGCCGGTCAAAATCTGATATCTAAAATAAAAAATGAAAAGAAAACGTTTGAAATATAATGACACGCCGAAGCGCATTTTGAAAATGCGCTTCCACTTATCCAGCGTGGATGCGCCGAGTCACCGCCGATGGGTCAAGGGGCCCCACCGTCAGGTTGACCAGCCTCCTTCCTCTCCTTCCTCGCCGAACGGAGGCGGGGACTCCGGCGATCTTCGGCGGCGTTAGGTGGCTCCTCGAGGGCATCCGAGTGTAGGGATGGATCCGCCACTCCTAGGCGGTCCTTCCGTGGTCATAGGGTAGCCGGGTGGAGGGAGGCGCCAAGAGCTCCAGCGCGAGGGGCATTCGGGTGGATAGTGAGTTTGGGGCTGCGGTGGTCTCCGGCCAAAATTGAGCGAGGGGTTGTGCTCGCGAGAGATGGGAGAGTTCTTGTTGGAGAGAGTGGAGAGGAGAGGCACTGGTGGCGGGAATCGCCAGGCTTGGCGGCGATCGAACCGGCTGGACTCGGGAAGAAGGCCTTCCTTGCTCGATCACTGGCCAAGGCAACACTAGGAGGATCATATGAGGTTGCTCGAGGACTCGGCTGAGCTCCGGGCCCTTATATACGCTGGTGGAGGTCGGTTCTGGGCGGCCGCGATAAGGACGACGGCGAACCTCCTCCCCTGTAGCTTGGGCGACGTGGCGGCGACGAGCGCTAGCGTGACGAGGCTGCGGATGAGCTCGCACTGCTCGTGGAGGCAGTGGCAAGCTGGGTGGCTTTGGCGCGCCGACCACGGTCGGGCTCGCTAGCGGCCGGCAGCTAGCCGCCACGGCCATCCCGGGGTGGTGCTGTGGGGTGCCAGGGTGGTCGGGTGGCGTGGCGGTGCAAGGGACACGCGAGCTGGTCAGGGGCCGGGTTTTGAGTGTGGGGTGTGACGCGGCGGCTCGGGTGCAAGCGGGTGCCTAACGCATGCTCTGGGCGCGCCCAGAGCACGCACGAAAGGTGCTCGATGAAATTCCATGGCCTGCTACAGGGCTTGGGTGAGGCCGGCAAGGAACCAAAGCTAGGTTAAGGTTAGCAAGGGATCAAGGGGCACGACGGATAGGCCAGGAGATCAAGTTCACCAAGTAAACTTGAAGTCATGCCAGAACTGGTCATGCACACAAAGTGTTTGACAAAATGCCAAAGGCACCTAGGTAGCTCTTGGAGTGGCCAAACTCTCCAGATCAGTGTCTCTATGGATATAAGAGAGGGTGGTGAAGTCAGTTTGCAAAAGGAGAAACTTGCTAGTGCAAGTTTTGCAAAACTTCAGCCTGGGCAGGAGTGAGTGGCATCAATACATGGACCAAAAGTGTTCCAAATAGAGCATGCTCTTGGACTTAGGGGTTTTGCAGGGTTGACTACAAGCATAAGAAAACACAAGGTCATTAGAGCAAGAAATAACAGAGTTGTAGTAGAAAACACAAGTCTGGTCCAGAATGAAAAGAGGTCACAGCACTCAAATTTTCCAAAGAACATCACTATGTTTTTGCATAAAGTTGAATGGCATGCTACCAACGACATCCCAAAATTTTGGTGGAGGCTCTAGGAAATATTTAAATGGGTTGTAGTGCAAAATGCCCATCGGACCAGAGAAGCAAACCAGTGAAAGAACCCAAAATAAGCAATGAAATAATTTTATTAGTGCACATAATTGATCTAGAGACATCTCATGACATCTCCAAATTTTGGTTGAAATTTTAAGTGATTCTATCAAATGGTTGTAGTACAAATAGAGCTCCAAAATCTAAAACAATCCATTTTAATGAATAAAGCTCAGGATGAAATGATCTAATAAATAAATCCACTGATTAATAAAATGTTATAAAGAGTTGGCATAAAAGTCCCATATATTTTGGAAAGCTCAACTTGGGAAAAGATGCAAAACTCCTTAACCATAAAAGAGGAGTTCTGAAAATCCATAGAAATAAGAATTTAAAACTCCTGGCAAAAATTTTAACATCAAAAACTTGGCCAGATAATTTGGGGTGTTACACCGCGACCAAGCCGACTGGCGAGACCCCGTTCTTCCTGGTTTATGGAGCTGAAGCAGTCCTCCCTCACGAGGTCAGACGTTGTTCCGCACGGGTCCTGGCGTTCAACTAGGCGCAGCAGGACGCCATGCGGGGGACGGACCTCGTGCTGGGGGAGGAGCATCGTCGAGAAGCCGCACTACGAGCAGCAAGGTACTAACAAGCACTGCAGCGATACCACTGCCGCAACATTCGCCCCAGGACCCTTGAGGTAGGGAACCTCGTGCTCGACGGGTTCTCTCCTGTGGAGGGACTGCATAAGCTCTCTCCCATGTGGGAGGCCCGCTCGAGGTTGTTCATGTTTCGTGCCCGGCCCAGCCGCTTGAGACCTGTGAGGGGGTGCCCGCCCGTAACGCGTGGAACATCCAAAGATCTCCGGTTTTACCCTGAAAAGGCCCGGTGCCTATGAAGAAGGCAAATGCCTGTGAAGTTGTCGCGTTTTGGAAAAGGCCCGGTGCCAGTGAAGAAGGCGAATGCCTGTGAAGTTGTCGCATTTTGGAAAAGGCCCGGTGCCTGTGAAGAAGGCGAATGCCTATGAAGTTGTTGCGTTTTGGAAAAGGCCCGGTGCTTGTGAAGAAGGCGAATGCCTGTGAAGTTGTTGCGTTTTGGAAAAGGCCCGGTGCCTGTGAAGAACGCGAATGCCTGTGAAGCTGCTGCGATTGGGAAAAGGCCCGGTGCCTGTGAAGAAGGCGAATGCCTATGAAGCTCGCTGCCCGTGACACTCTCACATAATCATGAGTGGGGCTGTACATGCCCCGGAGTCTCCGGAGTGCCGCCCTCGGGCCTCGGGGGCTCCCGCCCATGCCCAGTGGCAACACTTAGCTCCACGCTGGTGAGAAGACGTCGAAGACTAGATTAGGTGCCGGACGCGGCTTCTTTCATTTGCTTTCTGCAGTTGGCTTGTTCATTCCCGTTTGAAGTTTTATTGAAGTTGTTGCCGTCTTTGGCTTGTGGCTCTCTGCCTTTTTCGCTCCCTTGTCTTGATTTCTTTCGCACGAGTCTTGCGAGGGAGCGGCGCGGGCACCCTCGCGAGTGTTTTCTGCCCCTATCGTTTGAGGCTTCCCAAGCCGGGTCCGCTACGGGAGCACCCCTCCTAGTCCGTGCCCCACGGGCACCGCGACGCGAACACAGGACCTGGGTCGGTCGCCTCCACAACTGAGGCCAGAAGCTACCTCTCCTGACTAATCTTTGCAAGACATGAAGCGCTCGACAAGGCCTCGGCCTCAGGAAGCGAAGACCACGACAGGTCCTCCGCCCGAGCTAATTAATTTCTACGCGCAGGCGTGTGGCACAACAGCAAAATACAGAAATAGCAGAAATAGTACGATAATTAACAGCAACCGTCCAAGCATGCCCCCGCGGGGCCCTACACTACTGTCTCTTTGCGCAGGAAAAGGAGAAGAACAAAACAGGCGCGACTCGCTTGACACCAACTCGCGGCGAAGGCTCGAACAGCCTCCGGAGCTCAGGCGGACTCCCTCTCGCGCTTCACCAGGGTGCGACGGCGGGCAGACCCTCTACCTCCCTCCATGCGGGCGCGGCGGCATGGAGGCTGGTCGCGCCACCGCCGAGGAGGAGCCGCTGTCCGGCGGAGAGTCGCCGAACTCGACGAGCCCCGAAGGCCGCCGACCACGCTGCTGTCATCTCCATTCCGGTCATCGCCAGGCTGGGCCCACGGCATGATCGTCGCCCTCGTGGCAGCACCCAGTGGGCGACCGTTTTCCCGAACACCCTCACGTGGGGTGGCATCACCGTCATACTTGAAGTGCAGGGTGCACCGCCGACTTAGACCACGCGCGCGGGCAAACGTTTGCCAGCCGCGGGTCAGGGCCACACTCCCAGCGGCGGAGACCTCCAGCGAAGCCTAGGAGGCTCGACTGCAGCAACCGGCCGCCTGGAGCCAGAGGCCGCCCGGGGCGCCGGCCGGAAGTTCACCTAAAAGGAAGCGGGGAAGCTGGAGCCAGGTGCTGGTCGGCTCCACCGACCACACGGCAAACTCTGGAAGCACCTCTGCCGAGTGGAAGCGCTGCTCGGAGGTCGTGCGATCGTGGCGCCCCCATCAACGGCTCGGCGCCATGGTCACAAGAAGAGGTCGCCTCCACGGTCACCGGAAGCCGCCAAGGGAGCCACAGGGTGCTGCGAGGACGGCCTCGACCGGCGCTTGGCGGGAGAGTCAGCTCCACTGGCGGGCCTTTCCCTTCTCCATGCCGAGAACCTCTTCGATGGAGCCATGGAGAAGAGGGAGAAGCAAGAAGAGATGGGCTGGAAGAGCTCGCGTCGTTCCGTACTTATAGCCGGAGGAGGCCAATCGTCGGCCTCCACGATCGTAGGTAATCATGACCCGTTTCTGCATGCAGGGACTTGTCAAGTCATGCGATTGTTGAGGGATCGTGGGGAAGTTGATACGCCCACAACCAACCAATCACCATGCGGCGCTCAAGGCTGTAGGCTGTTGGGGCCCGTGGCGCTTCGCACTCTCCCTTTCGCTTCTCTGCTAGGCCAAGTCCAGGCGCGCCTTGGGCCCGGGGGCTACTGTCGGCGTTCTGGGAACGGGGTACCTGACTTGCTCGCCTGCTGCCTGCGGCATGGCTCAAGGTGGCCCAACATGGCGATCTTCATCAACGCAAGCTCAAGACCTCGCGAGGGCTGAGAAGCTGGGCGGATGGCAGAAGCTTCCTCGTGCACGACCTCGTCAGCCGGGCTCGCGAGGAGGCGGAGAGATCAAGGCGGGTACCTCACGAGGTGCCCATGACGCAAGCCATGATGACTGAGGCGCCAGTGGCGCCCCCAGCCCGCACAAGTGTCCTCATTTCCCCTTTGGTGCAAAGGGGGCAAGCGCAGCCGAGAGCATCAAGCAAAGGCAACCATTTCGGTGCAACAAGACCAAGACCAGCAGAACAACAGGAAGGAGGTCACCGTGGAGCCCAAGCCGGCCATCGCCGAGTCTTTGGCAAAGCGAGGACCAACTTTAGTCAGGATAAGTGTACTAGATGTTCCCCTTCAAAATGGCCAATTGTTGGCGCCCTTCCCGCTCAATATTTGGGAAGAGGCCCAGGGCCTCCCACTATAAATAGAGCTAGCCACCCACGGGGTAGATGGGGGGATCGAGACCTGATCGATCGGAAAGATAAGCAAGAGATAGAGAGAGAGAGAGAGAGAGAGAGAGAGAGAAGCGACTGAACTCCCCCTAGCAGTTCATCGCACCGGCCAAGAACAGACCCTCGCGAGGCTGTTCTTCCTTGTATTGTTCATCATCAGCCCCTGAGGCAATCCACCACACCACACACCGGAGTAGGGTGTTACACCACAATGGTGGCCCAAACCAGTATAAACCTTGTGTCCCTTGTGTTGCTCTTTGTGTAGTTTAGATCCTTGCGAGGCGATGAGGCGTAGGTAGGTTGGAGGTGTGATCTCCGCGTGCACCCCAGAGTTCGAACCTAGAGGGTCTGCCGGAACCCGAAATCTGACAATATCCAACAAAAGAGGGTCGTGCTACAGCAGCAGAATACATGGCTCAGTCTAGATATCAACACGAATCAAGTTGTGCATATTTGCTGTTGGCATGAACCACATCACCGCATGTCGGGTTTGCAAAAGCCATCCATTGCTTGGAAGCTTGATGCCTTTCACACACTGAAGATTATCTGGCAACAAGCTGTGTCGACGAATCTCTGGATATGGTGATTCATGAAACCCATGGTATGATGTGTAAACACAGCCCCCCTCGCGAATGGAAGTTGCATAGCACAGTAGTCATCACCAGTGATATGATCGATGATTGGTTGGATGATCGGATAATTGAGCCCGAGGAACAAGGAGTGGTTGCCGAGGCTGTAAACCCGCCTCCACTTGAATACGCCTGGCCCAACGGAGCTGGGATCTTTCTCGAACACGAAGCAGCCATAGCCATCAATGTCACGAATGCCCCACACATTGTACTGCATGTGGTTTGATGTAATGGTTTGGTCAATTTGGTACGTGTGAATGAGCATCAAATGACCGCCGTCACCTGAACGAGCGATAAACCAGCACCCATCGGCTTGTATGATTCCGTGTCCCGAATCATGAAGGCCAGCGATTTGTCTGCTGCAACAATTCAAATTGGAGACCAAAAGGACAATAATAAACAATCATGTTCAGAGTATGTGTGGAATTAAGATTATTATAACAAAGGACACATATCATAGACAGAGAATTGCAATGCCGTGGTCATAATCATACCCCAAGTTAAAAAATAAGCCAATGGCTTTCATATTCTAGCAACATGTCATGGTTCAAACATCATGTAACAATGAGAGGAAAACAGCTATGACAAATACTACTCATATTCTACCATAGCACTTACTACTACTATTCTCATATCAACTCTAAGCAATAACATGCGTTGTTATAAAAATCTTGTAAACGAGAGTAACATATAGCAATCATGATGTTATGCTCATAATATGTATTCTAACAATCATTAGATGCCAATTTTTCTCATCTCAACTCTAACAATTGGCCATATGCATCGGTCAGATGCAGAGACCGGGGAGACCCCCCTTTTCGAAAAAAAACTCTAAGAATAACATGTGTGGTCATAAAAATCTAGGAAATGACAGGAACATATAGCAATGATGTGGTTATAGACATGCTATGCATTCTAAATTTGTAACAAATGAACAGCAATCGTATTCATAAGGTAAAGATGAGATGAGATAGAACAATTACACGACGATAGATTCCACCAAAGATAGGCAGCCAATCTGCGCGTCGATCAAGGTAAACGATGCCATCGTGCACTATAGCATCGCATGTAAATGTTGCCTCAACAGATTGATGATGAGCCATAACCATGTATGGCGATCGGATTCCAGATAGACTAATCCCATGTTGAACAAGGCAATGAGCTTGTAATCCATGTAGTCTTCGATGGTGTGGGCACTTCGCAGATTACAACTTTCGCAAACATAGGTCGAGCCAAAAGCTTGACGCGCCTCGCGCGTAGTAGGCGGGAGTGTCCGGCGGGCCATGAGGCTCGATGGCGGCGGTATCCAATGATGGAAGGGTGATCTCGCTGGGTGTAGATATCCACGAGACGCCACGGACTACCGTGTGGTGGATGAGGACGATCAGTTGGCCTTCATGCCCGCCCAAGAGTGGCCGCGCATGAAGGACAGGTGGACGGTAGTGGTAGCATGTCGAGGGCACCACGACAACCTCCGTGAGGATCATCAAGTCGGTGTCCGGGCCACCTGCGAGGATCGGGCATCGCAAAGCAGGGTGTCTTGAAAAGAGCCGGCGGTTGCGCATTTAGTAGATGGTACAAAGACACCGAGCATGCGCCGACGGACGGTGCCGAGTAGGTCCATATGACTACAGATCTGCTCCAAGAGAACATCGGGAGGGAATTCCAATCGCGGCTCGGTGTCGGGCCGGTTCTGCCATTGGGATTTTCGGTGCCCGCGAGCCAGCGGGGAAGTGGATTCGGTGGGCGAAGAAGAAGCTCTCTCGTGTGGCCGAGCAAAGGCGGGGGATATGGTACGCGAGCTACCAAGGAAGATGGCGCGGCGGCGGCAAAGGAGCGGGGTAAATGGTGTGCGGCCGACGATGGGGAAGAGAGGAGGAAGAAGAAGAGAGGAGGAAGAAGAGTGGAAGACGGGGAAGAAAGTGCATTAAATCTCAATTCTACTAGTACTACTACCAGGATATAGGCACCGTCCTTCGGAGTGTAAATAGTTACACCGATGACATGTGGGTCTACCACAAGAGGGCCCATATGTCAGTTAATGGAGGACAGAGGTGCGAGGCGATTTATGAAGCGTGTTTCATCGGCAAACATGATGGCAGATCTTGGGTAAGGCTGATTTAGTAACACCAACACGCTGGTTCAGCTTATTAATTACGTGTCCCATCTGCTGCAGCGTGTATTGTCACTTCACTGCAAAGACTAGTTGAATAGTTCTCTCTGACCGAGATGGGGAATAATGGATCGCGAGGACTTCCTTTCTACAAGATCCCTATGCCTCTACGCCACTTCACTCATTTTGCTCCGCATCTAGTCACTTGTTGAAATTTGTAGAAAGACAAATACTCCGTATTTGGGAACAGAGGGAGGCTTTTACTCCGTACTATTTGGGAACAAAGGGAGTATCACCATATGGAGGGAACAGAGGATGCTTGAAATATGAACATGTCAATGGGAGGGAGTAAGCCTCATGCATGCATGCAACATGCAACACTCACACGTACTCCACATGGACGCACGCAACACTCACGCACCCATGCGGCACACAGCACATGACGCAACACACACGCTCACGCTCAAGTGCTCAACCTACTCCCTACGTCCGTGAAAGACTGTACATTTAGAGATTTACACATTGACCAGGGTATAATTAACGCCCAAAAGTAGTAGACTTATGTGTGCATGCGACCATTGAGATAAGAAGATTAAATGAAGGCTGTTGCATGCTGTAATTATGATAGACATGTAGCCTATACCTACAGCACAAGTTGGTGCATTAGTCAATCAATATCGATTTAGATTAAAGGCTAAATGCATTGAAGTGTAGATGTACATCATATACTACTACACTCTTTGTTTTATAGCCGATGTACACTCTTTGTTGGAAGACCGAGGGAGGACACGTGCATGCACTCACATACACAGCCAGGCGGTTCGGGCGCAAGGGTTGGACTTGTATCACGCCTGCGTAAAGTTTTGTTTAACTGATTTCTTTGCTCTGCCAACTGACAGGTGGGACTCAGAAACCAGGTGACAATTTAACCAGACAACAAAGTGCCACGTCGACTATGTGGCCGGTCAGTAGGGTGCAATATGGTGCTCTACGATGAGCTAGTGATCGTATAATCGACGCAAAACTATATATAGTGACCGTAAAGAGCGTATTGTTACATACATTGACCGCCAGTGTATTTTTCTCGTTTCAAATTAAGCCATATTAATCGGAAAGGACGCAGTATGGACTACTACTAGTACTACTTTGATGTGTCCCGTCAACTCGTCGAACGAGGAGAAGCTTGCTTACTACGCCTCTCCCTCGCCCACGCGCGTGGTGGTTCGCAGGAGGAGGAGAGGGTTTTGACTACAGCGCCCTCTCCCTCTCCCTCTCCCTCTCCCTCTCCCTTGCCCTCGCCCTCGCCCTCGCGGTGGACGTGCAGCAGTTCAATCGTGTCAGATTGCCAGAAGCATATTGTACTGTAGTATCATCATTGTTGGACCTTCCGAAGAGGCGAAGAGCCAGGTGCAAGGTTCACACGAGTACGAACTGTTGAAGCTCCCGAAGAGGCAAAGGGCCAAGAGCAAGGTTTTATAGGAGTTGTCATCCTAGTAGGAGTGTACTATAACTATAGCGAACGATGCGATTGTATGATGCCGCCATGTCACGTATATCCAAAGCCGTGCCACCTTTTTTTTCTCAAAGAGCGTGTTGGAGCCCGTGCAACAACCACACAAGTTGCACGTACACATAACACATTTACTAGTAATAAATTCTAAAGGACAAATGCCAGTATGCCACACAAGTTCATCTCCAATTCATGTGATAATTTTTTGCACGACTAGTCTACATATATTCACAGCGCTACTGCTCACAATTACCGTACTCCACTTACACGTTATAGATGGGCTACATGTCCTCCTCCGTGTTCCAGTCCCTGTGTTCTTCATGGATGGCACGATCCATAGCGGTGGGCAAATGGGAATCATTGTCGCAGCTTTCTAGTCCGGTTCCACATGATGGAGACTCATCCAAGCTGAAGCGGCATAAATCAGGGATATCGTGTCCCAGCATGTTGTTCATCTGGCGGTGTGCACTGAAGACACAACCATGCTTCATGAACGGCGGGCCTTCCGTGTCATGCACGGAAGGTGGCATCCGCTTCACAATGGGGTAGCTGTCCTTGATGAAAAGCGATTACTCTCCAAGAGTGTTCCTCAGCACCCACGTAGCATCACAGGGGTCGAACTCGACGCCGTTCATCTGGTACACGCGGCATCCCAGATCTGGACACGTGGTGACGTACATAGTCAAGGTCCATGCATAATAATATTGTGCTCAAATATGGCGGTCAAGAATACTGCAGCAAATAGTACTACTCCGTATAGAGGAAGTAAAATAACCGGCTTATTATATATAGCCACTCTTGGCTACATGGATGAGATAGTAAGACATGGAAAAAAAATGGTGGCAGCTAGTGGGTTCAAGTCTTCAAGGGCCTAGCTAGCTATACGCGTCCTCCAAGGTAAAAAAAAGTACTCCTACTAGTACTACTAAGTATACTACTAGTACAACAATGAAAGAGAAGGCGAGAGGGTTAAAAATGGAATACCTGGGTAGATGGTGACGGTCCGATCGTGGTAGATTGTGTGACCATGTTGCACATCAGTGGTACCATGGGTAACGACTGCTAAGATAGTTGATCCCAATATGCCAAAGTCAGCTACAAGGTTCTAGGTTAGACCGAATCACGGATGCAAATGCACATCCAGGATCGGCGATCTTATTTTGATTGGGGATGACCGTCCTCGCAAAATAATGGAGTACCGTTAGGGATGCAAATGATGGTTTGTGCATTCCGCTTGTAATCTCCCCGCATCGTAGGATGGCAACCAGATGAAACAAGTCCTGGCTTGTCACCGCGAAGATGCGGCCTAGATGGCGCACGACATCTTCGAACGTGTAGGGGTACAAATCTGCCGCCGCCAACATGCGCCAGCCTCTGCCGTTACTGCCTCTTGCATTGATGGCAATCCTTATGTCAAACATCGCGATGAGATAGTAATCGTCGTAGCCACGTCGCTTTGTCGGCGGGTCCGCAATTGCTATCTTCTTCAATCTCATGTAGGCATCATCATACGTATTCAGGCCCAGCCAGTCCGGAAGGCCGATCCCAATGGTGGAGATGGGGTCTACCGAACCGGCCGCACTGCTGTGGATGTTGTGCAAAATGATGGTGGTATCCGGTCGGAGGTATGCAGGCCAATCTTCGTTGGCACCGAACCATACCTATATATAAGACGGTGGGCAGCGGAGAAATTATGGGATGGAAATGGAATAACTAAGTACTACATGATCAAACTCCATTACTGACCTGC
Source organism: Aegilops longissima (assembly GCA_021605205.1). Classification (NCBI taxonomy): domain Eukaryota; kingdom Viridiplantae; phylum Streptophyta; class Magnoliopsida; order Poales; family Poaceae; genus Aegilops; species Aegilops longissima. The sequence continues at coordinate 479,267,693 of CM038677.1, read as the reverse complement.
TCATCGGACAAAATCCGACTACCTCTCAACGTCGGCAACTCTAGCGGAGTCAACGTGCAACCATGGCCAGGGAGCGGTGGACTGTTCGAAGGATTGTCCCGTAGAAGAACCTTCTCCTCGAGGACGCATGGAAGACCAACAAGCATGGTCTTTTCCCAAGCCTGTTTAAGAAGCGTCTTGAAAAAGTTGGTGCAGGATGCACCGAGTCTTGAGGCGGTGAGGACGTCGGAGTGGCGTGCGATTTCTCCCAAAGGATCGTCGTACAAGGTCTCCCAGCCCCGACGAGGAGGAGAACCGCCTGGCGAATCCATGGGAGCAGCGACGAACTGCCTTCTCTTGGGGGAGGGGAACTGGCGAGGAGGTGATAAGAGCGTATAACCGCAGGGCCTCGTCCCTTCCAACTGTAGATCGCTCCTCGTGAAGGGGTGAGGCTATTATTTACTACTAAGTACTAGCATTATGGAACATTATGGGATTGCATTATACTGTAAATAATAGCACTAGTAAGAAATTTTGGCACTAGGTAGTAGTTTTTGGCGTGGATTAAGAAATTTTGGGTATGTTTTGCCATTTTTGTACACGCCAACTAGTGTCAAAAATGTCTTACATTATGTGACGGAGGAGTACGTGATTGCATCAGAAAGCAGATTAGTACTACTTTTCTCAACTAGTAGTGCGATGTAATTGTACTTCTAGTCTAGTCTACTAGTATAGTGCACCAGTTTTGAACTCTTGAATCTCAGGGCCAAGGAGCTACAGTTGGAAGTGGAGGGTACTATTGTTCTCTAGAACCATCGCTGTACTATCAATGCATGGGAAGTACACCTGCGTAGTGGCCTAGTGGGTACTCTCGGTGCTCTATTCAGCCGCTCCTCTCACGTAGCCGGCCTACTCAGCCGCTCCTCTCACGCACACACTAGCAGCCTGTTTATCAGCGACGATTATTGCGGGGGTAGAACAATTGAGTTATTTGATACAGCGAGACTAGGCTTTTCGCTTCCATTTGTGGAGGTGTAATGGATCTCGTCGAACTTTGTTAGTAGTTCCTTCTTTATGAATGAGATGAAACAAAGCTTTTGCCTCCGTTTAAAAAAACACGTCAAGAGGAATTTCTTTTATAGTAGAGCCGATAATGGAGTGAAGTCCATGCGTGCAACGCCACAAGCTATAGAGTAGTAGTAGAGCACTTTACATACAGAGCCATATTGCATAGTTCCCAATGCCCCGCCAGCTTTTCCTCCTCGGGCTTAATTGGGAGGCGCTAGTTTAAATATGCTACTAGCTGATGAGGAAGCTGCAAGCGAGGTGCGGCTAGGGCGAGCATGCGAGCCACGGATGCTGGGAAGGAAAACCCGCTCACGTGGCTAGGCTGTCCAAAGGCACCCAGATTAGGGGCCGCACGCTCGCTTGACTTCAAAACTCAAACTACCCGTAAAATATTGGCTCGCAGCAAAGTGTAGTAGTATATTTTTTTAAAAAAAAGGCCGCCGTGCGTTCGGCCGGGATCGAACCCACAAAACGAGGTATACACTCCCGCGACCACTAGTAGTACTCGTTGGAGTACAACGCAACCTAGAATCGCCTTTTGTCGCTAGTAGTACGTACATTGTTCCTTACAAGAAACCCCTAATAATGCAAGAAACCACTAAAATGCCAAGAAACTACTACCACTTGCATACGTGGCAGACTTAAGATAAGACTACCTTATCAACCATTGTACATGCTCTTACCAACAAAAATCCTCGAGTGACCTCCTACCTCTGGCCCGTCCACCTAGTCATCCTCGGCCATGGGACGCAGCTACCGCCGGCAGAAGGCGGGGTCAAAACCATCGGCGGTGCGGAGCCCATGTTGCGGCAGCCCGGATGCCAGCTCCGTCCAGCGCTCGCGACCGCTCGCGACCGCTAGCTAGCCAAGATAGCGCCGTCCAGCTGCTTGTCTGCAAGGTTTGCTAGCTAGATTGGCACGGAAGCGCGACGACTTGCTCGTGCGCGCCGCGCTAAGGCCAGCCATCTGGCTCGAGCGAAGGCCAGCACGGCGGCTTGCTCGCTAGTGGGTCACGCTCGGGCCAGCCTCGCCAACCTGTGGCGGAGGCCAGCGGCGTCTGCCCGCTCGGCAGAGCGGGCGGCCAACTCGCTCATCACCGGCGCCACCGACGAACACACATCAGTACATTTTGAAGTAATGTTTAGGAAAAATAATGATTTGAGGGGAATAACAGGATAGAAGGTCGATGTGGGTCCCTCGTGTCAAAGGTCAAACAAAATGTGTTGGTTTAAGCTGCCTCACAACACGGACGTGTGGGCCAACCCACCATAAATGGGTTTAAACGAACCTAATCGGTAGGAGTACTAGGTAGTAGTTTTGGCGTGGATTAAGAAATTTTGGGTATGTTTTTGCTATTTTTTGTACAATAGATTCTTCCTAGGGCTGGTTGAAAGTGGTAGTTTTTTGTTAAATACTCTACATATTGTAAGTAGGAGTGAAAGTTAAGCTTTGGAAGCCAATAAGCAAGGCTAGTTACATAGTGCATATGTGTACATGATTGAAAGTAAATATCAACCATGAGTGACTAATATCTTGATGGAAAACTCAAACTATGGAATACTAGGAAAAAATGCATGGTTGGAAATACTAGCAATGTTCATGTCCGTTGCAACGAATCATAATTAGAATAATACTTATTCACAAACTTGGTACAAAACACCCTAATTTTGATATACATATGTCACTAGAGATATATTATGTTTCAATTAGAATATATTCCTTGGGCTGTTTTGGTGAGGTCAGGGAGGGATGTGGTTGGTTTTAAGATACTAATTATGGGTTTTTCTGCAAATTGGTAGACAAGTGGGATGTTGGTGAGAAAAGGCAACAACTTACCTCACAATCGTTAGATGTAGATCTAATGGTCGAAACGACGGATGGCGTACACACCAAAGATCACCAACTTAGTCTTGTGTAGGAGTACTAGCAAGATCCGTGCATTGCACGGAACATCAAGATGCATTTTTTATAAAACACTTGTTGTGATTGACCCTTGCGGGAGTAATCCCATGTGTAAAAACTAATGATATCTCGAGAAATATGAGATAAGGTGAAGAGGAGTGGGGTGTGGTGGTGGTTGGTGGTTGGACTGAGCGGAGGCATGGGGATTGACGACGCCGGCAGCGGCCACCAGGCCTGTTTGTTCCAGAGGCTTCCTTTCTTAATTGCTCAACAATGAGGTTTGTTGGAGATAAGGATGAACGAGGGAAGGCCTTGTCTACAAATGTGGAGAGGGGTGCAGGTATCTTTTAGTTTAATTTCCATCCGTCAGATATAGATCGGACGGTCTATATTGCAAGATGGCACACGTACCATCATCACCAACTTAGTTTTTTATAAGAGAAGAAATATAAGTATGGAGATACAAACGTATTATCGATACTTGCTTCCGTAAACTAGCATCTACATTCTACTCAACGCCTCGGCATGTGGGGCCTTAGCACAATGACTTCTCGACTGTGTAAAACAAAGATTTTCCGTCACGACAAGGAGGGGGTGACGGCGCGCTTTTTGGCTTTCTCTAGTCCTAGTAGTCATACTAGGTGGTCTAAGCACGTAGATTTATTTTTTTCACGCCTCGTGTTCGCCAGATCGCCACGACTATTGATGAATAGACGGTAAGTTATTCACGGGGAAACCCTTGTTGAGCATGTTTGCGAGAGAGAGAGAGAGAGAGAGAGAGAGAGAGAGAGAGAGAGAGAGAGTGATATGTTAGAGACTAAGGCAATGATAAAACAGATTCTTTGTGTCTATGTGTGTGGAGGATAGAGAGAGACATGTACATGGGGCTTTGTGTTGTGCAACGTGGAGACACATATACATAATTAGAGAGTGAGTGTGTGAGATACACATGCAGACATGGGGAGAGATGAGGATCCAGATAAATGGGTGTTTGTGCGTGTCTGTGTGTGTTTGCGCACGCGTTTGTGTGTGACAGGAGAGAGTGTATGTGGAGTAGAGAGACCACTGATGATGTAAACCTAGTATAAGGGAAGGGGAATGGTGTGACATGTGTAGTAGCTAGATAGCACGGAAAGGGCGGGGGAGCAGACTATTTGGAAGAGACATCGAGTGTGTGTGTGGGAGATGGGTGTGAGAGCGAGAGAAAGAGAGAGCTAGAAACGGAGAGAGAGAGAGAGAGAGAGAGAGAGAGAGAGAGAGAGAGAGAGAGAAGAGAGGGGCGAGAGGGGTCGTTTGTCCATAAATGGCGATAGATAGGGAGACAATGTTGATGTTGTCCAAATTGGCCTATGAACGGAGACGCAAGGGAAGCGAGTCATCGTGTGTGTGATAGGGACTTCATGAGAGATCTAGAATAGATGGTGTAGAGAACAATGTGCTAAATCGAGAACGATTATACATTAGGGAGCTATGCAAAGAGTCACGACATATATGTATACAGGGGAAGGAGCTGGGTGGGTCCGCATGTGGGAGAGATAGAAAGAGGAGAGTGGTGCACAAGGAGACAAAGTGTGCTTGTTTGTAGTGGGGTGGTGTGTGAGGTGAGTGCGAGAGAACCACATAACTAGGGAGATAGACGCTTGGGGCGACGCTTTGTGTGTATGGGAAATATACACTCTACATAGTGCATGTGCTTGGGTAAGAGAGATAGCGGGAGACCTAGAGAGTGAGAGAAGAGATGTGTGCATGCCCGAGAGACAAAGTGATAGAGACCTATGTTGGGGTCCGGACTTTACAAGAGAGAAGGGTGTTAATGTGCTCGTGTGTTGGTGTTTGGGGGAGAGGACGACTTCTCTATGTGTGTGTGTGTGTGTGTGTGTGTGTGTGTGTGTGTGTGTGGGGGGGGTGACTTCAGATAAACAGTGAGGTGTCTATATTTGAGGGACTTTAGCGTAATTGAGATATTGTGCACTCATGGTTGATCAATTTGTTTCACAGTTTGTACTATGAGATAACGATACTTTTGAACATGCGTGATATACCTTGATGTACCAGAATTACAAACCTAAGATTGGAATTTTGGAATTCGACTCCATCATTAGCTTTTGTAATTCATTTAAACGGAGGTACATTTTTTAAGCCGATTTCATGATTTCAAATTCATATATCAAACCTAGAGATATACACATACGGGCATGTTCAAACTTTATAATCATTCACTTTATTCATACACATACACATTTTTGCTTTTGTCATCATATTTAGGATAAACACATTTGGAATTTCATTTGAATTGGACCGTATGATGGTATTTGCTTGTAGTAGCTCAATGATCCATATTTGAATTGAATGGACAATCTAAGTTTCGAGTTGGAGACATTGATTTTCAAAACTTGCACTTTTTTTTTGCGTGCAAAACAAACAAATTGTCGGCCATGATATCATAGTCGGTCGTACGAGAGCAGAATACTTGTAATTTTAGGGCCAAAAGCTTTCAAACTTCCCGCTCACATCGAAATATCACGCGCCCGAAAGTTTAGCCCTGCGATATTCCTATTTTAACCCTGCCACATGAACGGAAAAGGGCTGCTTTGGTAACTCCATTGTTTTCCCCTCTTTGCTCCCAACATTCTTCCCCGAGAGCCCTCCCTTCCCTCCCCGACCCCCCAACCACGGCAAGCCACGAATCTAGTCCTCCGCCGCATCGGTGGACCTCACACCCTGCCAGATCTACCTTCCGCACCTTGGAACCCCCAACTGCCAACTCACCACTTCACCGGAGCCGCTTCAACGACTGGCTTGTCCACCGCTCTAGATCTCCTTGACCGCCATCATGGTCCACCACACCGGATCTGCTTAACCGGCGCCCTCGTCCACCACAGCGTAGGCCCTTCACTGGCTCCCTCGTCCGCCCCTTCGCCGGCCCTTCATACAAGCTCTCGTCCGCGGTAACAGATCCACCTCACCGAAAGCACTGTACAACACACCTGCCAAAGCCTTCGTCCACTGCACCGGACCCGCTCCACGGACGCCATATTCAACTCCACCGGCCCTGCTTTACCGACGCCGCAGCCTCATCAGGTTATTTCGATTTGTACTCCTTCGGTTTTTCTCTTTCTCGTGCAACTGTTCACTTACCACAGGTGAGCTTTCTTCTATGTCGACAGCACCGCAATCAGTAGCACCGGAGCCGCTTCAAATGACGGCGATGACGACCCAAACTCAACCGCAACACGAGCACCATCGATGATCCTTAGCTATCAAGTATGACAACGATACCCATACGCCGAGAATCGGTACTATTATCCAATGGACGGCGCCTCGCTCACTTTCCTAGCATAAGCACCGCACCTTTGAATTTCTTTAGGCATCATTCAGTTTTTCATGAGACGCGTTATTCGCTTGCACCAGTAGGGCCATACTTCGGCAAAGGAACATGTTACATGTGCTAAATTACATACCAAAGGCACATATAGTTAATATGCTTTAGTTTTGTTTTGATGCCACCTATTGGTTCCATCGATCGCTTAATGTTCTCTATGCTTAATTACACATCAGCAAACTAGCATGTGGTTCCACCGCTTTTGTTCGTTTTACCCTACATTTTCTCGATGCTAGCTATTACATCACTGCTCCGAGCCTCTGCTCATTACTTGTTTGTGTGTTCTTGATCTTCCCAAGTTGCATGACTAATTTGATGCTTCTATTAATTATGGAGCTGCCAACCCCATCAAGCAAAATATTTGTTCTTTTGGGGCTGGCACCTCGAACAAGCATAAAAATAGAGGGAAGCAGATATATTGTCATGTATGCACACACCCTTCTTTCATTAGTTTAGATGAACCATTGATGATCAATTCGGACCAGTGCATGCGATTAAAATTAATTTTACCTAAATAGATGGTGCAGAATAAACTACAACAACTAGATTTGCAACCAGGGGATGCTGACGATATCTTCAAAGAACATTGCAACAGCAGCTAGGCTTCACATCAACATATGGTAAGCCAGTGTGTTTTAGTACATGTGAAATGTAATGCGAGTGGGCTGCTTTCTTGGCTTGTGCCCTCAACGTGTAATCCTACCGAATTACAAATAGTTCAGTTGTCTGCTTTGCTGTATTGCTTGATTCGAATGCTTGTTTGTTGTTACGCTATACCTGAGTTGGCCAATATGTCGCAATTACTCGCTGTACTAATGTAAAGAAATGCATGCCTATTTCATTTGAGTCCTTAACTTTTCCTCTCAACTTCATCACAAGACTGTCTTCGTAGTTTATATGAGGCCACACTGTTAAGTGCTTTCTCAGATTATTTCAACTGCTTAGATGCCTTGGCAACTTAAATATAGCGGTTGTACACTCCCTTTCAACTAGGGATGTCAATCGGGTCCCGCTTAATCCCGATTAAAGTCCACTAGTGGTATGATAGTTCAAAAGAGTTTTTGTTTTTGAGGAAAATGAACTAGGAGGTAGCAAAACTAACTAGATGGGATGGCGGATGTCGCTTATTTGCCACTTACATCCCTAGTTTCATCTTACCATTTTAATTTCTTTTCGCTGATGCTGCTTCAACCATTTAAATATAGTTTGCCATGCTCGATAATAATTCGTCTGTCGCTTACCATGTAAGCTTACTGCCGGATCATACGATAACTATCTTTACTTATGTCCAAATGAAACCTTTCAGGATGCCGCTCACACTAGGACACAATGTACAACCCCATAATCTATTTGTGGAAGCAAGGCGCCATCCATGTTACCAGATGGTAGCAGTTCAGAGGCAACACCGCGGGAGAGCGATCGAGCACATATATTATAGTGCTTGAGGCTCTACTAGAGGTAGAAAGAGATGGTGTGGCTGCCATGAATGAGGTAATCTTTATCTTGAGGCTGGAAATTACGGAATTAGCGGCATGCATTATGCAAGCAACCCAAAAATTGGAGGAAGTAAGAATGTTGCATTTGAAGACGGAGGAGGTCCTGCTGTTTCAGCTATCTGAAGCCGAAGGTAATCCCGGTTCTTCTTTAGATACCAGTTGAAATTGTCATTATATTATTGTACTTGCATGTTGTGTCATGTCTCTGAATGGATTATGTTGCAAGAACCCCTGTGTTGTCCATGTGTTGTAATGATCCGAATTTTTTAGGCGAGGTAATCCTTAGTACTTGTATGATTGACATAAGGTGAACTGTTTTACGTGTGAGCATATTGTATTGGATGAAATAACTGTTTGAATCAGAGTGTATCCAACCTACTGAATTCGAAGATCACGACATTTCTAAATCATAATAATATATAAAGGTGGAATAAATCTTTGTTGTGGTTTGGAAGAAATAAATAACAAAACGTATAATTATCTGTGGATATTTGTAATCGAATACAAATTGGATTTGAATTTAGTTTGCCAGGTCCTAGGGCAAACGTGAATGCTAATTCTCCCAAGTTTTGAACGAAGAGGCTAAATACCCACTATAATTTGTGGGCTGCCCGAAGCAAGTGTTTGCGAGATGGAAATTACTGTCTACCCCTGACACTTGACATCCTTATCGACCGGATTTACACTGCTGTCGATAGGGGTAGACTAGTAACTTCAATCAGACGTGACACGACGGCCTCTGAGCCCATTCAGACACGGTGGGAGCCAAACGTGGGCGGCAAAACACATTTGATTCAAGCTCGTCCGAAAGACATGTGTCTCTTCCTCCATTTCCCCATTCATACATGGTGGGCGGCAAAACAAACTCTCCTCGTCCGAAATCGATGTAGGCTAATATTTTAAATAGGGGCAGATGTGTAACTTCCATCAGACGTGACACAACCGCCCTACCTGTCAGCCCTGTTCATACACCGTGGGCGCCAACCGTGGGCGGCAAAACACCCTCTCCTCGCCCGAAATAGTTACCGGCAAATATTTGGGAGATGCGAGATTACCTTCCTATCCCCAACCGACGCGATGTCCGAAATTTTAAACGGGGGATAAGTTCGTAACTTTCCCCCATTTCAGAGAAGCACGTCCCAAAGTTTCATATCCCCTCCCCTCCATTTCCCCATTCATACACCGTCGATGACATGGCAACCTCCGCACTACGGCCAGCCTCCTCCGTCTGCCACCCCATCCTCCACCTTGCCGGAGCCGCTACCCCTACCCCATCGTCCACTGCAAGAGATGGACGTCTCTCATCCACGGCGCTGGACCAGGATCCTTTCATCGCCTCCTCTCGCTTCATCAGCGCCGTCGTCCACCTTGCCGTTGCCGCTCCTACGACAGCCTCGTCCACGACAACAGGATATATCCCCTGACCCGACCGTCTGCCGTCTAAAGACTTCTTCCCCGCCACCGACAGCCATCGCACCCGCAACACCCTCAACGTATCAGCATAGGCCTACACGGCGTCGCAAGAGAGGTGGTACCCTTCCATATGTGCTTAAGTTATAGATCTCACCCGGAAAATAGATCGTAATTTTTTTACTATACTTTTCTTGTCCGTACCAAATCGTAGTGGCTAGTTGAAAGCAAACATTGGTTGTGAAGTAGCTTTGTCCGGTTTGCACCTTCAGATCCACCATGGCACGGGCACTATACTCGTAAAGCTTATGGTTTCCCCCCTTTATATTCACTACCATCATCGTAGGTGCTTCGTGTCGTGCTAGCACTGCTCCTCAAGACCTCAACCCAAAGCTTAAGTGTTGAAATAACGAATCTGATATGATGCTCATATCACTAAAACAGAGAACGCTTAATTGGTCACCTAATGTTCCTATATTCGCTTCAAAAGCATGTGCACTACCCATCGGTCCAGCTAGTTCCACTTTCCTGATTTTTCTCTTGATGCTTAGGGTTTTCCCTTTATCTACTCTACTATGATCTGTAGGTGCTTTCGTCGCATACTAGCATTACTCCACCCTTCAAGCTAAACAACACAACACTCGAATTCAAAAGCTTAGTTGTTCAAATATGATTGTGATATGATACTGATATTAGTTAACCGACACATTTAATTGGTTAGCTAAAGGTCCCACTTGAGTTTCCAAATGCATGTCGCGACATATAGAGAGACAACATAATTGCATTTCTTTGTCACTTGTTGACCGTACTTTCTTGTCCATACCAAATCTTAGTTGTTATTTCAAAGCAAACATCGGTTGCTAACTACCCTTTGCGCGGTTTGCAGCTTCAGATCTGCCATCTAACTGCCACGGTCAACACTGTAGTCATCATGCTTATGTTTTCCCCATTTTATGATGACCACAATCATCTACGTGGTTCGTGTCGTAATAGCACTGCTCCACCCATCGAGCTAAACAAGCTTAGTTGTACAAATTCATATCTGATATTATTGCTGATATTAGTAAAACTGGGAGATGTTTAATTGGTGAGCTAAATGTTCCTACTTTAGTTTCTAAATGCATGTGAGCCACATATGGAGAGACCGGAAAGAATAGTATTTCTCTGTGCGCTCTGGTTCATCATGGGTGGCCAACCGACATTGTATTGAAAGACTTGTAATATCTTCAATCTGCTTGCTCTTCTGCTCTTCTTTAAGATGATACTCTTCTCTTGTGGTCGATCGTCAGTCGAGTTGTTCTCCTTAGTATATTTTGAATCATCGAGTCAGTCGACTTGTTCTTCTTTACTATATGTTGAAGCTATCATCTGCGAAGTGTCATCACTTCTGGAGCTCTCATATTTTGAGTAGTAGGCCACATTATATTAATGCACACAACAAATTACAGCATGCATGGCATCTTTTAAAAGAATTGCAGAGATAGCACAAAGGGGTTTACAGGAGGTAGTATTGATTAGAATCACTTCGCATTACAAAGAAATCTCACTTGTTTTTATGTTTTCATGCATGTCGATATTGAACATTATCAAAATGAATATGAGAATGGGCGACGAGAGGAATATTGCGAACGATCCACTGGCTAACAAACTTGGCATGGTGGAGGATGGCCTATCTTATTCACCCATCAAGGTGCTTGCTCTAACTTTGCAAAGTTGTATTGGTCGCATATATTTTGCATCTGACCTCTTGCAATACTTCTACTTTGTTACACCATCTGCTTAGTTTAAGCATCATATATGATTATATGCCATACCTATCCATTTTCTGTACCTATTCCATGTGTCGTCACACTTTGTTTTTCCAGTCAAATGTTGTTCTTCCGTAATAGATGTCCAAAAGGAAGAGGGTGAGTGCAGATCCTCAAGGAGTACAAACTAGGTATTTGGAAAAGGTAGTGATACCTGTTAAATCAGATAGATCAGCAGCCACAGAAAACACAGGCCCAACTGTACCACACTTTACCCCTACTCTAGTGGCCAAACCCCTATTAAAACTGCTGGGAGCCCAGCGTCAGGTACTTTCTATGATATCAATTCAAAATTTGAACTCCTAAATTTCTGCTTGTGCCTTACCTTGTCTCTTGTATGAAAACTAATTTCAGATGAATCTCCTTGCTCAAAGGATCATACGATCTCAAAACAATAATGGGCTCTGCATTGCTCTTGTCAGTACCTCTCTCCCTTTTTCCTTGTAACGCTGTACTTAATTAATTGCTATTTGATTATGTATCATCAGTCTGCACCTGAGCTTCATTATCCTCTGTTTCTTCCAATATTATTTGATCTATATTTACTCTTTGCAAAATGTAGAATAATGACAACGCTTATAAAGAATTTTCTTTGGGGAATTTATTGAATTATCCTTCCATCAACATGGAGAAGGGCTTTTTCCAGCCCATGTTAACATGTAATGTAAGTTCATCCTTCTCAAGCCTTCAAACTTTGTTCTAGTATAGATTTGGATAGGCATCATTTCCTCCATCGCTGTTTGCTTTGTTGTTTACATCTGATTGATGTTTGCAACAACTACCGCTTTCAAATTGTAGTTGTAAAACATGTTCCTTATGCGTAATGATCCATTTATTTGCTTATATAATTGTGAAACCTGTTACATGTCTCCTTGTTTCTCTTTCGAGTCGTATCTCTTACTCCAGGCAGAACTTTAGGGAAGATAGTGAGCCAAACCATCTTGAGGACAGCGAGATGACCCCAAGGTCCTGTCTTGATGAAGACAAGGAGTTGAAGCTACTCACCGGCAGGTGTGAGACAACCTCTATGCAATCATCGCCTCAATCAGTTCGACTTCTTCGCCTCAACTTAAAGCGGAAAGGCTTGCTTCAGCTCAGCTTCGACTTGAAGTCAAAGATGCAATGAAGATGTCGAGGACTGCCGGCGCACCATCATGCCTTAAATCTAGTGTTGATGCATCTATTGTTGACACAACCGAGGTCTACTCAGCTTCTTCACCGCTTATGGGGGCCCGAGCTTGCTGTGCCTAGTGCCTTCAAGTGCTCTCGCTTTGTATATTCTTTTGTCGGCGCGTTTATTTGCAATCGGTGGCGAACTTTGATGCCCAAAGGATGTAATATGTGATAGCCGTGATAGCCTAGCGTAAGTTGCTTGCTTATTTATTTCCTTGTTGTCTTGTTTATTTGTTTGCTTGTAGTCATTGCGCTTCTTTTTCCACGGTTTGCTAGTGGCTGCAATAACCTATTTTTAAAACTAGGCTACAATAACCATGGGCTAATATTTACTGTAGTGACACTGGCCTCCTACGGGCCGTAGAAACAGTGGGCCTTCTACGGGCTGTAGAAACAATGGGCCTTCTACGGGCCATAGAAACAATGGGCCTTCTATGGGCCGTATCATCAATGGGCCTTATACGGCAAGATGATAACATGGGCCAATAACAGTCGCATTATGGTCAGAACGGGCTAGAGTTGAATCGTCCGCTCATGGTCCGACCATAATGGGCCATCGTTAATAGGCCGTATTTCATGACGCTATGAAAACGCCCGACGATCAACGGACCACAAATGGGCCGATCAGAACCACGGGCTGAATTTGGCCCACAAGCGTAAAATGACAAGAACGGGCCATAAGTAAACGAATCGTCGGAAATGAGCCCAAGAATAAATGGGCTCCGAGAAGGCCGAAGATAACATGGGCTGAAATGGCCCAACGGAATAACGGGTCGTTAATGGGTATAAAATGATACACCGTTCATTACGGGCGGTTTCACCACGGGCCGTTAATGGGTGTAAAGTGATACACCGCTCATTACGGGCCGCCACCACGGGTCGTTAATAGGCCAAGAGTTACATAGGGCCTCATATGGGCCGAAAGACGTCATGGGCCATACATGGGCCAGAAGTGAAAACGGGCTGGAATCATATTGGGTGGCCCAGATGACGCTACTGGGCCTAATTCGGATAGGGCATAACGGGCCTTGGGTTAGCGGGCTGTAAATGGGCTATATGCGAACAGGCCGTTAACAGGCTTTCCATGGGCCGGCCCGCCACCTTTTGACCAAGTCAAACGGGCCGGCCTTTTCACAGGAATGGGCCTCTGTTGGGCCGTGCCACGTGTCGACGTATCATAGGCGCCTTCTGTCCAATGAGTGGATGACATCTGTCCCAACGATGAGCCGACACGTGTTTCCTCCAGCCAATGATGATTTTACACGTGGAAAATCCCCATTGGTCGGGGCTGTTAACGGGTTATCGGATCCAAAACCCGACCCGATAGCTTAACGGCGTTCCGTTACGGTGGATGCCACGTGTCGGTCACCCTTGACGAAAGCACTTCGTGGACGCGATTTATCGTCATGGAAGTGGACACTTCCGTGATGATAATTTTGGTAATGTCATGGAACACTTCTACGACAGCACAAGTATGACTATCTTGATTCTGTCATAAAATCGTCATGGATGTACATGCATGACAAAAAACGCGACCTACAGTGACAAACACGTATCATCACGGAAGTGTATTTTTTTGTAGTGTCACCAAGTTACTAAAACTTCATGATGAACTATAATGTGCAAGGGATGACGAAAACGATTCTCGAGCTCTTTGTGATGTTGAAATTAACGAAGGTACAAATCAAGAAAAGCATCAAATGTTGATGGTTGACAAGACCACTAGTTTCAAGTAAAAGGGCAAGGGAAATAAAGGTAACTTCAAGAAGAATGGCAAGCAAGTTGCCACTCCCATGAAGAAGCCCAAAGCTAGACCCAAGCGTGTAACTAGTGCTTCTACTGCAAAGGAAAAGGTCACTGGAAGCGGAACTGCCCCAAATACTTGGCGGATAAGAAGGATGGCAAAGTGAACAAAAGTATATATGATATAAATGTTTTTGATGTGCATTTTATTAGTGTTCATAGTAGTCCCTGGGTATTTGATACTGGTTCAGTTGCTATAATTATTAGCTTGAAACAGGAGTTACAAAATGAACAAAGACTAGTTGAGGGCGAGGTGACAATGTGTGTTGGAAATGATTCCAAAGGTTGATAAGATCACCATCGCACACTCCCTTTACCTTCGGGATTAGTGTTGAACCTAAAATAAATGTTATTTGGTGTTTGCGTTGAGCATAATATGATTAGATCATGTTTATTGCAATATGATTATTCATTTAAGTCAAAGAATAATTGTTATTCTGTTTACATGAATAAAACCTTCTGTGGTCATACACCCAAGGTGAATGGTTTATTGAATCTCTATAGTCGTGATACACATATTCATAATATTGAAGCGAAAAAATGCAAGGTTAATAATGATAATGCAACTTATTTGTGGCACTACCGTTTAGGTCATATTGGTGTAAAGCGCATGAAGAAACTCCATGCTGATGGGTGTTTGGAATCACTTGATGCTTGCGAACCATGCCTCATGGGCAAGATGACTAAAACTCCGTTCTCCTGAACAATGGATCGAGCAATAGACTTGTTGGAAATAATACATACTGATGTATGCGGTCCGATGAGTGTTGAGGCTCGCGGCAGATATCGTTATTTTCTGACCTTCACAGATGATATGAGCAGATATGGGTATATCTACTTGATGAAACATAAGTCTGAAACATTTGAAAAGTTCAAAGAATTTTAGAGTGAAGTGGAAAATCATCGTAACTAGAAAATAAAGTTTCTACGATCTGATCATGGAGGTGAATATTTGAGTTACGAGTTTGGTCTTCATTTGAAACAATGTGGAATAGTTTCACAACTCACGCCACCCAGAACACCACATCTTAATGGTGTGTCCGAACGTCGTAACTGAACTTTATTAGATATGGTGCGATCTATGATTTTTCTTACCGATTTACCACTATTGTTTTGGGGTTATGCATTAGAGAATGCTGCATTCACGTTAAAAAGGGCACCATCTAAATCCTTTGAGAAGACACCGTATGAACTGTGGCTTAGCAAGAAACATAAGCTGTCGTTTCTTAAAGTTTGGGGTTGCGATGCTTATGTAAATCCTGATAAGCTCGAACCCAAATCAGAGAAGTGCGTCTTCATAGGATACCCAAAAGTAACTGTTGGGTACACCTTCTATCACAGATCCGAAGGAAAGATATTCGTTGCTAAGAATGGATCCTTTCTAGAGAAGGAGTTTCTCTCGAAAGAAGTGAGAGGGAGGAAAGTAGAACTTGATAAGGTAACTGTACCTTCTCCCAAATTGGAAAGTAGTTCATCACAGAACTCAATTCCAGTGATGCCCACATCGATTAGTGAGGAAGTTAATGATGATGATCATGAAACTTCAGATCAAGTCACTACCGAACCTCGTAGGTCAACCAGAATACGTTCTGCACCAAAGTGGTACGGTAATCCTGTTCTGGAAATCATGGTACTAGACCATGACAATCCTACAAACTATGAGGAAGCGACGATGAGCGCAGATTCCGCAAAATGGCTTGAGGCCATGAAATCTGAGATGGGATCCATGTATGAGAACAAAGTATGGACTTTTGTTGACTTGCCCGATGATCAGAAAGCAACATAAAATAAATGGATTTTCAAGAGGAAGACGGACACTGATAGTAGTGTTACTATCTACAAAGCTAGACTTGTCGAAAAAGGTTTTTGACAAGTTCAAGGTGTTGACTACGATGAGATTTTCTCACTTGTAGCGATGCTTAAGTCTGTCCGAATCATGTTTGCAATTGCCACATTTTGTAAAATCTGGCAAATGGATGTCAAAACTGAAAGTGCGTTATATCGACTAGAGGGGGGGGGGGTGAATAGGCGATTTTTATGAATTCTTCACTGAGGAATTTGCCGGTGAGGAAATTTCTTAGCGAAGAATTACTTGCAGCGGAATAAGTACTCAGAAGTAAACATAACAGAGTAGAAGCATGGTCATCATGATGAAATGAAGATAGGCACAGAGTACAGAAAGCGTAAACACAGGATAACACATGATGAAGACAAATAGACTCAAGAAATTGAACTAAGCAAATTGAGAAAGTCTTCAGTCAAAGTCTTCAAACACAGATATGACAAGCACAACACAGTAATGAGGAAATGAAAGAGTTGAGGAAATAGAACCAGTAGGCTTGGTGAAGACAATGATTTGGTAGACCAGTTCCAACTACTGTCACACTTGTACATCTGCTGGAGCGGCTAGGTATTTAAAACTGAGGACACACAGTCCCGGGCACACAGTCCTCACCGTATTCTCCTTGAGCTAAGGTCACACAGACCTCGTCCAATCACTCGTGGTAAGTCTTTAGGTGACTTCCGAACCTTCACAAACTCGGTCACTCAGCGATCCACAATTCCTCTTGGATGCTCTAGACCATGACGCCTAACCGTCTGGAAGAAGCACAATCTTCAATGGTAACAAGCGTCGGATCCACGCAGGATCAATCTCTTCAGTGATGCTCAATCACTTTGGGTTTGTAGGTGTTTGGGTTTGGGTTTTCCTCACTCGATGATTTTCGCTCAAAGTCCTCGGAGGATGGGATGCTCTCAAATGACAAGTGTCAGTTTCTCTCGGAGCAGCCAACCAGCTAATGGCTGAAGGGGGCAGCTTTTTATAGCCTAGGGAGCAGCCCGACATGATAAGACATAAATGCCCTTCAATGATATGACCGTTAGGTGGATAAGATATTTTGGGACAGTCATGCGTAGCACAAGAACGGTCGAAAATTTGAGACTCAAATTCCTCAAGGCTATCATGTTCCTCACTATGTAGGCAATCCAAGACTTTGGCGAATTCCTAACTCCTCGGTCGTAACAAATTCTCAAATACTGAAGAACTTCGCTCTGTCTCTAAAGAATATGACTGAACTGTATGAGATTTCCAATGGCTTCACTCGAAGGGATTGGTAGGTGTAGGATTTTGAGTTGAGCATCACATGGAAATTTTTCCTTAGTATTTCCTCGACCCCTTTAACAATGACGGTGTTTCCTATGACTCAAGAAAGAGAAATGAAACTACAAAAACAAAAGTCTTCACGCTTCATGTTCCTCAAATGAATACCAAGTCTTCAAGGTCACACCAGTTTCTTCACTTTCAAAGTCTTTAGAAAGTCTTCAGAAATCCAAAGTCTTAAGTCGAAGAACTTCATTTTTAGGGGTCGACTTTCTCTGTAAATATCAAACTCCTCATAGACTTATAGACTTGTGTACACTCATAAACACATTAGTCCCTTAACCTATAAGTCTTCAATACACCAAAATCACTAAGGGGCACTAGATGCACTTACAATCTCCCCCTTTTTGGTGATTGATGACAATATAGGTTAAGTTTTCAACGGGGATAAACATATGAAGTGTAAATACTGATATTGAGGAATTTGATTGCAAGATATAGAAGAACTCCCCCTGAAGATGTGCATAGTGAGGAATTTGCTTTTGAAGCAATGCACACTTCAAGAGTAGAATCATGGAGATCTCCCCCTATATCTTGTAATTCATACACACATTTGATATAAAATATGAAGAATTTGAAATGCATGATGAAATATGGTGGCTGATGTAACTCAACATGCGTGCAATAACATTAACAAGGAATAAGCATGCAGAAGAAGCAGCAAAAGTATCAGGCCACTGTAACACCCCAGAAGTAACTTTCCATATTTGTAACTCCAACTCTTGCCATTTTCGGCATTGTGATATGATATTCCCTCCGTGGTTGGGTTTTTGTCTTTCATTTTTGCATTTTGTCCATGTCATGCATTTCATATCATGTCATCATGTGCATCGCATTTGCATACGTGTTCGTCTCATGATTCCGAGCATTTTTCCCGTTGTCCGTTTTGCCAATCCGGCACTCCTATGTCCCCCGGCGTCCCTTTTTACGTTTTTCCGTGAGCGGGTACTAAACGTTCTCGGAATGGACCGAGGTTTGTCAAGTGGCCTTGGTATACCATCGGTAGACCACCTGTCAAGTTTCGGGTCATTTGGAGCTCGTTTGGTACTCCAACAGCTAACCGCACTCTCGCAAAGGCCTCTTTTAAGTTGCAGCCCAACACCCTTTCAAAACAGCCCAATAACCCATCTGAGTCACTTCCATGCTCTCCGTCGTCGGATCACGATCGTGTGGGCGAAAACCGCACCTCATTTGGAGCTTCCTAGCTACTTCTACCTATAAATATGCATCTCCCCCTCCAAATCCCGGGTCTTCTTCCTCCCGAAACCCTAAAATCGTCCCACCCGCGGACACGTCGCCGCCGCCGACGAATCGCCGCCGCCCGCAGCATCGGTCGTCGCGCCACGCCACGTGGCGCCCGACTGCAGCGCACAGCAACCGCCCGCCCCACAGCCGCCCCCAGGCAACGCCAGGCCCACCTCATTCCGCTTTTCCGCCGCCACAACTTCGTGCCCAGCGCTTCACGCCCGGCCGCCGCCCAGCCCGCCGCCCAGCCGACCCGCCTCCAGCGCCCGGCCGCCAGCCCTCGCCGCCGTCCGCCCGCCACGGTCACCATTCCTCCGGCCCATCCTGCCGCCAGCCACCCCGCGCCGCCGCCTCGCCACACCGGCCGCCGTCGCCGCCCTGGCCGGCCCCGCCCCGCCTCCTCTCCTCCCCGGCCCGAGCTCCGGCGAGCCGCGCCGCCGCCTTGCCCCGATCCATCAGGCCGGATCTGAGATCCCGAGGGGGTTGACATTCTTCCCCCCCAAATTCGTCTAAGTTTTATTTCGGTGATTAATTTGTGGCATTTTCAACGCATCATAACTTCGCACCTGTAGCTCCGTTTCGTGCGTGTAATATGTCAAAATGTTCGCCTCTAAGAGTAGATCATTTCGTCTTATTGCATCATTTTCATTTGATCTCATCTTGATGCCCGAAATGCTGTTGGAAGAGGGCTATGTGATGTTAGTTTCTGTTTCTTAACAGAACATGCACTTTTGTTATTTTTGCTATGATTGATGTGTGCACCCTATGAATTTGAGTCCTACATGTGTTTTGTAATATGCCATGCCATATTTACAGGGGTGTATGCCATGTATTTTTGTGATCTATGTGGTGACTAGCACAAGCATGTAAACTAGGCTTCCTGATGTTGCTGTTTTCAGCCCTGTTTAGGTGATATTTTGATGCCATGTTAACTTGATGCTATCGAGAGATCTATGCATATTTTGAGATACTTCAGTAAGGATGTTTTTAACATATGGTTATGCTCTATCCATCCATGCCTTTGTTTGCAATTATGGAGTGCCATAGCTTGAGTCAATCGAGCTCTACTTTTGCTATAAAATGTTTCCTGGCAGATTGTTTACATGTTATTCAATTTTGCCAAGGTTGTTGTAGTTGATCCGTGTATGCTATGATGTTGTTCTTGCCATGTATGTCTTATATGCCATGTCTTCTTGATGTATGTATGCTTAGTTTATCATGAAAGGCTGTGTAGTGAGTGCTTTGAGCTCTTAAACATGCCTACTTGTTATCTGTTTTTGACATGCCCTGTTGTTGAATCATAATGAAACTTGCTATATTGACATGGGTGTTACTATATTTTCTGATCCTTTTTGGCTTATGGTCAGTAAGGGACTTTTGTTCTATGCTTTGAGTAGATTGATTCCATGCCTTGTTTTGCTATTATAAGTTCCTGTAGCATGTTGTTTTCTTGCTCTGAACATTGCTACCTGATGCTGTTTTTGCCATGTTCAATAATTTCACTAAGTCTGTGAAGCTGATATGTTTTGCACTTTTGCCATGCTTGTTTGGACCTGTTATGTTGTGATTTAGCCGTAGCTCAGTGTTCATCTTTTGTCAACCATCTTGAGTAGATCACTGCCATGTGCTTTGTTGGTACGTTTGGGTGCAGTAGCTTAATTTCTTGTTGCTTGCTAAGTGGCATCATGCTGTTAATGGCAGATTTGTGCCATTCTTGTTTTGCTTGTCATTTGCAAACCGTGCATCCGATTCCGGTGATCTTTTTATCGATTTCAACCGAAATCATCTCATCTTTCCAGCGGCATACTTGGTTTGCCAAGTTGATGCCTGGTTTATCATTTTCCTTCCGGAGCGCGCATACGCATTGCATATCACATCTCGCATATCATGTCATATATTGCATCATGTTGCTTGTGCATTGCACCGTGATTTATTGTGGTTCCTTTGTTTGTGTTCTTGCTTTGGGTAGAGCCGGGAGACGAGTACGTGAACGAGGAACCTGTTGAGAACGCTTACGAGGATCAAGCTTTCGACAACTCTGAGAACATTGCAGGCAAGATGACCATACCCTCGAAATCACTTCTATCTTTGCTATGCTAGATGCTCGCTCTTTTGCTATGCCTATGCTACGATGCCTATCACTTGCTATATCATGCCACCCATATTGCCATGTCAGCCCTAACCATCCTTTCCTAGCAAACCGTTGATTGGCTATGTTACCGCTTTGCTCAGCCCTCTTATAGCGTTGCTAGTTGCGGTGGAGATGAAGTTTGTTCCTTGTTGAACATGGAGATGTTGTTCCTTGTTGGAACATATTTACTTGTTGGGGATATCACAATATATATCTGCTATAATTAATGCATCTATATACTTGGTAAAGGGTGGAAGGCTCGGCCTTATGCCCAGTGTTTTGTTCCACTCTTGCCACCCTAGTTTCCGCCATACCGTGTTATGTTCCTTGATTTCGCTTCCTTACGGTTGGGTGATTTATGGGACCCCTTGACAGTTCGCTTTGAATAAGACTCGTCCAAAGAAGGCCCAACTTTGGTTTTACCATTTGCCACCTAAGCCTTTTTCCCCGGTTTTCGCGAGCCCGAGGGTCATCTTTATTTTAACCCCGGACCAGTGCTCCTTCGAGTGCTGGCCCAACTAGAGCCCTGCAGCGCCCCTCAAGGAAACTTGAGGTCTGGTTTTAGTTGTATGGACTGCTCATCCGGATGTGCCACGAGAACGAGATATGTGCAGCTCCTATCGGGATTTGTTGGCACAATCGGGCGGCTTTGCTGGCCTTGTTTTATTGCTGTCGAAATGTCTTGTAGTCCGGGATTCCGAGATTGATCGGGTCTTCCGGTAGAAGGAATATCCTTCGCTGACCGTGAGAGCTTATAATGGGCTAAGTTGGGACACCCTCGCAGGGTATTATCTTTCAAAGCCGTGCCATGGTTATGAGGCAGATGGGAATTTTTTAATGTCCGGTTGTAGAAAACCCAAAGTTGACCTTAATTAAAATACACATCAACCGCGTGTGTAACCGTGATGGTCTCTTCTCGGCGGAGTCCGGGAAGTGAACACGGTGTTGGAGTTATGTTTGACGTAAGTAGTCCAGGATCACTTCTTGATCGCTACTAGCTTCACGACCGCGCTTTGCTTCTCTTCTCGCTCTCTTTTGCGAATGTAGCCACCATATATGCTAGTCGCTTGCTGCAGCTCCACCTCAAAACTCTGTCCTTCCTATAAGCTTAAATAGTCTTGATCTCGCGGGTGTGAGATTGCTGAGTCCCCGTGACTCACAGATTCTACCAAAACAGTTGCAGGTGCCGACGATGCGGTCAGGTGACGAACCGAGCTCAAGTGGGAGTTCGACGAGGAACGTGGTCGTTACTATGTGT
Organism: Aegilops longissima; assembly: GCA_021605205.1. Taxonomy (NCBI): domain Eukaryota; kingdom Viridiplantae; phylum Streptophyta; class Magnoliopsida; order Poales; family Poaceae; genus Aegilops; species Aegilops longissima. The sequence goes on along the minus strand of CM038677.1, from coordinate 479,245,878 downwards.
CTTTTCCTGATGATCAGTAGTGGAGCCAGCTTGGGACGATCGGGATCCGTAGCATTTGGGGTATCTTCTTTTATTTTGGTTCCGTAGTCGGACCTTGAGTGTAATCTGAATGATGGATGTTTATTTATGTATTGTGTGAAGTGGCGATGTAAGCCAACTATGTATCTCTTTCCTTATGTATTACATGGGTTGTGTGAAGATTACCTCACTTGCGACATTGCTTTCAATGCGGTTATGCCTCTAAGTCGTGCTTCGACACGTGGGAGATATAGCCGCATCGAGGGCGCAAGTTGGTAATCGAGCCTTCCCGACTTAGGAGCCCCTACTTGATTGTTTGTCATGCGTTGTTGAGTCTAGAACGGAAAATGTTTTGAGTCTTAGGATTATATATATCGGAGAGTAGGATTCTTTTTACTCCCCAGTCCCTTCGTCGCTCTGGTGAGGTCTCCTGACGTAGAAGTTTTGACTCTCCTCTCCTAAAATTTCACAAATTTTTTTTTTAGGATCACGCGGGTATCTTGGAATCGTTGCGATGGTTTTGTGACGAGAACATTGTTCTTGGTGCCTCCTGACATTTAGGGGTTGTGGCAGTGTCCCGGGGAGTTGAGCTCCGAGGTGTTGTCGTCACAATTTTATCGTTGCAGTTTTGGAATACCTGAGTTTTGCCGACATCGAAATCTCTTTTGTGCAGTTGTTAGTGAGATAACCCGATAACCCAAAGATCGGGCGAGCTCGAGTATTGCCATGACTCAGATAACGGATGTTTTTCAAGGTCGAGGTACACGATTTTCAAGGTTTCTTGGTTATGTGTTGACGGATGGATACAACTGGATCTAGGTATTGTTAGTTTGGGTGATATATTTTGTGTCCCCTGTATCCCCAACACCAGATTGCATAACCAGAAAGTTTCGGGAGTTTATAGGTGGGATTCAAGTAGCTCTTAGCATTTCTTCCCGCAGATATTTGGTTTGTGATTGGGTAATCCTTACCACTTATTTGTTCCAATCGTACCTTGTTATTTTTCATCAAACCTTAATCAAGTGGCTTCTCACCTTAATGGACGTGTGATGTTAACTTTGGAATTCATTCGCTCATCCTTGTTCAATGTTTATTGTGAAGACTATATGTTGCAATTTCTATCCGTTGGTTCTACTTGTCTATCTGCTATCAAGTGCTAACGGATGTCACCCTCTTCAGATGGCTCCGCCAACGCCGAATCCGGAACGAAATGAAGGGAATCAATCGAACCTCCACCTCCACCTCCGCCTCCGGAGGCCTGGCAAGCTATCATGGCAGCCACCAATGCCAATGCTCGATGATTTTGCAGCTCTTGCAAGAGCGCACTCAAGGGCAAGGCAGTCAAGGAAATCAAGGTCAAGGCAACAACCAGCCGCACTTTGCTACCCTCGGTCGGTTCCTCGCTAATCAGCCAAGTCTTTCGGTTTACGTAGTCGAGGCCACAGACGCCGACGATTGGCTTGTGGACATCTGCAAGCATTTTGAATGTAGCAATGTCGACCGAGGACTTTGTCAAGTTTGCATCGCTTCAACTCAAGGACCAAGCTGCTGAGTGGTACCAGCAATACAAAGATTCCAGAGGAGGTCGTGTCATTACAGGATGAGTTCCGCCGAGATTTCAGAGCTCACCACATTCAAAAGTGTTGTTGAGAGCAAGCGTGAGGAGTTCCGCAATCTCAAGCAAGGCAACATGTCTGTGTATCAATACAATATCCAGTTCGAAACTCGCCGCTTTGCTAAGCAAGACGTCCCCGATGAGAAGAGTATGATCTATCAATTCGAGAGGTGGTCTCAGAGAAGATCTGCAATTAACTCTCGTGCTTTTTGAGCCGTAAAAGTATGATGAATTCTACAACATGGCATCAAGCAAGAAGCTGCCCAGCTCAAATGTGAGGCTTCTAAGAAGAGAATCGGGGATGCAGTTCAGTCTTCTTCTTCCTCTCAAGTGGCAGCTAAGCAGCGAAGTTCTACCTTCCTCCTCCTCCGTTCCGTCAGCCTTATCAGCAGAAGAACTCAGGTGGCCGTGGATCTTCCCACCCGGCCAACCCAGGCTATCAGAACAAGTCTAATTCTCAAGCTGCAAGGTCAAATGCTCCTTACCACCGTCCGCTCTCAGAGGTGACTTGCAACAAGTGTCAGCAGAAAGGTCACTATGCGAACAAGTGCTTCAACCAAAGGCGCCTTCCGCCCCTCCTCCCGTGAAATCTTCCAGCAATGCAGTGGTCAAGCATAATCCCAAGTCTGCAAAGGTGAATATGATGAGTGCAGCTCAAGCAGAGGAATCTTCTGATGTGATAATGGGTAATCTCTCAGTTAATGATATTCCTGCAAAAGTCTTATTTGATACTGGTGCATAGCATTCTTTCATCTCAAGACCTTTTGTGGCTATGCATGATTTGGTTACTCAAGTTTTGCCGAGACCTTTGTCTATTGTTTCTCCGGCTAAGGAGATGACTTCTCGAGTTTTGGTTCCGAATGTCGGTATCAAGATGGGCGACTATAGATTTCTGGCTAAACCAATTGTTCTTGGTGACTCGGATATTGATCTTATTCTCGGATGGATGGCTTTCTCAGCACAAAGCTCACTCGATTGTGCTGCTGTGAAATTCAATTGACTCACTCTTCTATGATGTGATCATCTATGCCGCCGTGATGAAACCATTCGGTTGTTTTCTCTCAATGAGAAGGGCGAATTGGAGGCTATCTCTCGATTCCATCGCTTGTGAGTACCAAGATGTCTTTCCGTAAGAGCTTCCGGTATGCCTCCTCATCGGCCGCTTGAGTTCGTTATCGATCTTGAGCCCGCATCGAACCCGTTTGCAAGCGTCCCATACAAGCTTGGACCTAATGAGCTGAAGGAATTGAAGAAGCAGCTCGATGAACAAGAGCGTCTGGTTTGATCGGACCGAGTTCATCTCCTTGGGGTTGTGGTGTTCTTTTGTCCGAAGAAGGATGGCACGGACCGACTTTGCGTCGATTACCGTCCATTGAATAAAAAGACTATCAAGAACAAGTATCCACTTCCCAACATCAATGAGCTTTTCGAGCAACTCAAAGGTGCTAAAGTGTTCTCCAAGCTTGACCTTCGTATGGGTTATCATCAGATTCGCATTCGTGAACAAGATATTACCAAGACAGCATTCAGAACAAGCTTTGCTTCTTATGAATATACTGTCATGTCTTTCGGCCTTGTCAATGCTCCTCCAAAATTCTCTCGGATGATGAACTTCATCTTCAACCCGTACACCAATGAATTCATCTTGGTCTATCTTGATGATATTTTGGTCTTCTCCAAGAATAAGAAGGATCATGCCAAACATTTGCGATTGGTGCTAGACAAGCTCAGTGAGTATCAATTCTATGCTAAGTTCTCCAAATGTGAATTTTGGCTTGATGATGTGCTTTATCTTGGTCATATCATCTCCGCCAAGGGCATCGCTGTTAATCCCGAGAAGGTGTCCGCAGTTGTGAATTGGGAACCTCCTCAGAATGTCAAGCAGCTTCGCAGTTTTCTTGATCTTGCAAGCTATTGCCGAAGATTCGTTGAGAATTTCTCCAAGATTGCAAAGCCTCTTTCCAACCTCCTCCAGAAGCATGTGAAGTATGTCTGGTCTCCTGAGTGTGACGTTGCTTTCAATACTCTCAAAGAGAAACTCGTCACAACTCCCCGCCTTGACTCCTCCCGATGAATCCAAGCCATTTGAAGTTTTCTCGTGATGCTTCTCTTCAAGGTCTCGTGCTGTGTTAATGCAAGAGAAGAGAGTTGTGGCTTATACCTCTCGTCAGCTGAAGCCTAACGAAAAGAACTACCCCACTCACGATCTTGAGTTGGCGGCAGTTGTCCATGCATTAATAACATGGAGACATCTCTTGTTGGGAAGGAAAGTGGACATTTTCACCGATCACAAGAGCATCAAGTATATCTTCACTCAACCTAACCTCAACCTCAGGCAAACTCGATGGGTCGAAATGATTCAAGAGTACAACCCAAGTATTGAATATACTCCGGGCAAGGCCAATGTGATTGCAGATGCTTTGAGCAGGAAGGCTTATCGCAATGCTTTAATCCTCAAGCCCTTCCAACCGGATCTCTGTGAAGCTTTCCGCAAGCTGAATCTTCAAGTTGTTCCTCAAGGCTTTCTGGCCAACCTCATAGTCTCTCCTACTTTGGAAGATCAGATTCGTGAGGCTCAACTCCTGGATACCATGGTGAGAAAGGTGAAGCGTGGTATCGACAAGGGCATTTCCAAGTACAAGTGCTTCCACATTGACGACAAAGATACTCTTTTCTTTGAGGACCGGATTGTGGTTCCTAAGGGTGATCTGAGAAAAGTCATTATGAACGAGGCACACAATTCGCTTCTATCCATTCATCCTGGAAGTACGAAGATGTACCATGACCTCAAGCAGTCATATTGGTGGACTCGAATGAAGCGAGAAATTGCTCAATTCGTGAATGAGTGTGATGTCTGCAGAAGAGTAAAAGCAGAACACCAACGACCAGCTGGTCTCCTCCAACCTCTTGCTATTCCAGAATGGAAGTTTGATCATATTGAGATGGACTTCGTGACTGGATTTCCAAAGTCCAAGCGTGGAAATGATGCTATCTTCGTTGTCATTGACAAGCTTACTAAAGTGGCTCATTTTCTTCCTATCAAAGAATCTATCACAGCAGCTCGGTTGGCGAGCTATACACATCCAGATTGTCTCCTTGCACGGCATTCCACAAGTGATCTCTTTAGACCGTGGCAGCATCTTTACCTCCAAGTTTTGGGATTCTTTTCGTAAGGCCATGGGCACCAACATTCGTTTCAGACAGCTTTCCATCCTCAAACAAGTGGCCAAGTCGAGCGAGTCAATCAAATCCTTGAAGATATGCTCGGGGCTTGTGTCATTTCCTTCGTATGAAGTGGGAAGATTGTCTTCCATATGCCGAAGTTCTCCTACAACAACAGCTTCCAAGCGAGTTCGGCAAGGCCCCATTCAAATTCTCTATGGCGAAAGTGCCGACTCTCTCAATTGGTCCGAGACAGGTGAACACCAACTTCTTGGCAACGACTTGATCACGAAGTCAAGAAATGTGCAAATTCATTCGTGAGAATCTCAAAGCCGCGCAATCGCGCCAGAAGAGCTATTATGATGACAAGCACCGTGATGTGGCTTTTGAAATTGGAGACCATGTCTACCTCCGCGTCTCTCCAATGAAAGGCACTCGTCGCTTCGGTATCAAAGGGAAGCTTGCCCCTAGATACGTGGGTCCTTTCAAGATCATTGGCAAAAGAGGCGATCTCGCCTATCAACTTGAGCTTCCCTCCAACTTCGCGAACGTGCACGATGTGTTTCACGTGTCACAGCTTCGCAAGTGCTTCAAGACTCCTGAGCGCACTATCAACTTTGAAGAGATTGACCTTCAAGAAGATCTGTCTTATCATGAGCACCCCGTTGCTATTCTTGAGGAAACCGAGCGCAAGACTCGCAACAAGTCAATCAAATTCCTGAAAGTGAAGTGGTCACACCATTACGACCGAGAAGCCACCTGGGAGCGCGAGGACCACCTTCGTTCCGAATATCCAGAGTTCTTTCAGTCCTAGATCTCGGGACGAGATCCTCTTGTAGTGGTGGAGTGTTGTAACACCCCGGATGTAACTTTCCATATTTGTAACTCCAACTCTTGCCATTTTCGCATTGTGATATGATATTCCTCCGTGGTTGGGTTTTTGTCTTCGCTTTTGCATTTTGTCCATGTCATGCATTTCATATCATGTCCTCATGTGCATCGATTTGCATACGTGTTCGCCTCATGATTCCGAGCATTTTTCCCGTTGTCCGCTTTTGCAATCCGCACTCCTATGTCCCCGGCGCCCCCTTTTACGCTTTTTCCGTGAGCGGTACTAAACGCTCTCGAATGGACCGAGGTTTGTCAAGTGGCCTTGGTATACCATCGGTAGACCACCTGTCAAGTTTCGGGTCATTTGGAGCTCGTTTGGTACTCCAACGGCTAACCGCACTCTCGCAAAGGCCTCTTTTAAGTTGCAGCCCAACACCCTTTCAAAACAGCCCAATAACCCATCTAAGTCACTTCCATGCTCTCCGTCGTCGGATCACGATCGTGTGGGCGAAAACCGCACCTCATTTGGAGCTTCCTAGCTCCTTCTACCTATAAATATGCATCTCCCCCTCCAAATCCCGGGTCTTCTTCCTCCCGAAACCCTAAAAATCGTCCCCGCGCCCGCCGGACACGTCCGCCGCCGCCGGACGAAATCGCCGCCGCCCAGAGCTAATGGCGTCGCGCCACATGGCGACCGCACCAGGCGCCCAGCAGCGTTCGCCTGCCGACGGCCGCCCGCCCAGGCCAACGGCCGGTCCGACCCCACGCCTCGCCTCTCCCCCGCCCGGCTTCCCGTGCCCATGCCGCGCCCGCCACCCGGCTGCCGCCGCCCGCCGCCGACCCGCCTCGCGCGCGCCCGGCCGCCGGCCGCTCGCCGCCCACACCCGCCTCTGGCCACACCCATCCGGCCACCACCGCCGCCACCAGCGCCATTGCGCCTGCCACCGCCACCGCCGCCGCCGCCGCCGCCGGCGGCCCGGCCCGCCTCCTCTCCTCCCGGCCAGGCGCCATGAAGCAGCGCCGCCGCCTCGCCCGATCCATCGGGCGGATCTGAGATCCCGAGGGTTGACTTTCTTCCCCCAAATTCGTCTAAGTTTTATTTCGGTGATTAATTTGTGGCATTTGCAACGCATCATAACTTTGCACCTATTGACTCGAAGAGTAGATCATTTCATCTCATTGCAGAATTTTCATTTGATCTCATCTTGATGCCCGAAATGCTGTTGGAAGAGGGCTATGTGATGTTAGTTTCGCTTCTTAATGTAACATGCACTTTTGTTATTTTTGCTATGATTGATGTGTGCACCCTATGAATTTGAGTCCTACATGTGTTTTGTAATATGCCATGCCATATTTCCAGGGGTGTATGTCATGTATTTTTGTGATCTATGTGGTGACTAGCACAAGCATGTAAACTAGGCTTCCTGATGTTGCTGTTTTCAGCCCTGTTTAGGTGATATTTTGATGCCATGTTAACTTGATGCTACCGAGAGATCTATGCATATTTTGAGATACTTCAGTAAGGATGTTTTTAACATATGGTTATGCTCTATCCATCCATGCCTTTGTTTGCAATTATGGAGTGCCATAGCTTGAGTCAATCGAGCTCTACTTTTGCTATAAAATGTTTCCTGGCAGATTGTTTACATGTTATTCAATTTTGCCAAGGTTGTTGTAGTTGATCCGTGTATGCTATGATGTTGTTCTTGCCATGTATGTCTTATATGCCATGTCTTCTTGATGTATGTATGCTTAGTTTATCATGAAAGGCTCTGTAGTGAGTGCTTTGAGCTCTTAAACATGCCTACTTGTTATCTGTTTTTGACATGCCCTGTTGCTGAATCTGTTAACGGAACTTGCTATATTGACATGGGTGTTACTATATTTTCTGATCCTTTTTAGCTTATGGTCAGTAAGGGACTTTTGTTCTATGCTTTGATTAGATTCATGCCATGCCTTGTTTTGCTATTATAAGTTCCTGTAGCATGTTGTTTTCTTGCTCTGAACATTGCTACCGATGCTGTTTTGCCATGTTCAAGAATTTCACTAAGTCAGTGAAGCTGATATGTTTTGCACTTTTGCCATGCTTGTTTGGACCTGTTATGTTGTGATTTAGCCGTAGCTCAGTGTTCATCTTTTGTCAACCATCTTGAGTAGATCACTGCCATGTGCTTTGTTGGTACGTTTGGGTGCAGTAGCTTAATTTCTTGTTGCTTGCTAAGTGGCATCATGCTGTTAATGGCAGATTTGTGCCATTCTTGTTTTGCTTGTCATTTGCAAACCGTGCATCCGATTCCGGTGATCTTTTTATCGATTTCAACCGAAATCATCTCATCTTTCCAGCGGCATACTTGGTTTGCCAAGTTGATGCCTGGTTTATCATTTTCCTTCCGGAGTGCGCATACGCATTGCATATCACATCTCGCATATCATGTCATATATTGCATCATGTTGGTTGTGCATTGCACCGTGATTTATTGTGGTTCCTTTGTTTGTGTTCTTGCTTTTGGTAGAGCCGGGAGACGAGTACGTGAACGAGGAACCTGTTGAGAACGCTTACGAGGATCAAGCTTTCGACAACTCTGAGAACATTGCAGGCAAGATGACCATACCCTCGAAATCACTTCTATCTTTGCTATGCTAGATGCTCGCTCTTTTGCTATGCCTATGCTACGATGCCTATCACTTGCTATATCATGCCACCCATATTGCCATGTCAGCCCCTAACCATCCTTTCCTAGCAAACCGTTGATTGGCTATGTTACCGCTTTGCTCAGCCCTCTTATAGCGCTAGTTGCAGTGGAGATGAAGTTTGTTCCTTGTTGAACATGGGGATGTTGTTCCTTGTTGGAACATATTTACTTGTTGGGGATATCACAATATATATCTGCTATAATTAATGCATCTATATACTTGGTAAAGGGTGGAAGGCTCGGCCTTATGCCCGGTGTTTTGTTCCACTCTTGCCACCCTAGTTTCCGCCATACCGGTGTTATGTTCCTTGATTTCGCCTTCCTTACACGGTTGGGTGATTTATGGGACCCCTTGACAGTTCGCTTTGAATAAGACTCCGTCCAAAGAAGGCCCAACTTTGGTTTTACCATTTGCCACCTAAGCCTTTTTCCCCGGTTTTCGCGAGCCCGAGGGTCATCTTTATTTTAACCCCGGACCAGTGCTCCTTCGAGTGCTGGCCCGAACTAGAGCCCTGTGCAGCGCCCCCTCAAGGAAACTTGAGGTCTGGTTTTAGTTGTATGGACTACTCATCCGGATGTGCCCTGAGAACAAGATATGTGCAGCTCCTATCGGGATTTGTCGGCACAATCGGGCGGCTTTGCTGGCCTTGTTTTATTGCTGTCGAAATGTCTTGTAGTCCGGGATTCCGAGATTGATCGGGTCTTCCCGGTAGAAGGAATATCCTTCGTTGACCGTGAGAGCTTATAATGGGCTAAGTTGGGACACCCCTGCAGGGTATTATCTTTTGAAAGCCGTGCCCGCGGTTATGAGGCAGATGGGAATTTGTTAATGTCCGGTTGTAGAAAACCCAAAGTTGACCTTAATTAAAATACACATCAACCGCGTGTGTAACCGTGATGGTCTCTTCTCGGTGGAGTCCGGGAAGTGAACACGGTGTTGGAGTTATGTTTGACGTAAGTAGTCCAAGATCACTTCTTGATCGCTACTAGCTTCACGACCGCGCTTTGCTTCTCTTCTCGCTCTCTTTTGCGAATGTAGCCACCATATATGCTAGTCGCTTGCTGCAGCTCCACCTCAAAACTCTGTCCTTCCTATAAGCTTAAATAGTCTTGATCTCGCGGTGTGAGATTGCTGAGTCCCGTGACTCACAGATTCTACCAAAACAGTTGCAGTGCCGACGATGCGGTCAGGTGACGCAACCGAGCTCAAGTGGGAGTTCGACGAGGAACGTGGTCGTTACTATGTGTCTTTTCCTGATGATCAGTAGTGGAGCCAGTTGGGACGATCGGGGATCTGTAGCATTTGGGGTATCTTCTTTTATTTTGGTTCCGTAGTCGGACCTTGAGTGTAATCTGAATGATGGATGTTTATTTATGTATTGTGTGAAGTGGCGATCGAAGCCAACTATATATCTCTTTCCCTTATGTATTACATGGGTTGTGTGAAGATTACCTCACTTGCGACATTGCTTTCAATGCGGTTATGCCTCTAAGTCGTGCTTCGACACGTGGGAGATATAGCCGCATCGAGGGCGTTACAGCCACCATAGAGTTTAAGTTTACAACTCGATCCAATAAAGTCTCAGAAGAACGAGAGTTGTAACTTAGTAAAAAAACGCCCATATAAGATAGACCCGCTTGAAGACTAACTCAAATTTCTCCCCCTTTGTCATCGAATGACCAAAAGGATCGAAAATGATTACTAACACCCCTGAAGAATATCAAGTTGATGGAGGAGCGCCAGTGTTGTTGGGGTCGTTTGTCGTAGTAGGGCCTGCCGCAGTGTCGTCCAAGTCTTCATGCTCGTCGGTGTCGCGCGATGAAGAATAGGAGCTGGCCACCAAAAAGGAACCTTGACCTTCTTGTATTTCTTTGATGGAGGTGCAGACCAGTCAAAGTCCTCCTTGAGACCCATGTTCTTCAGTTCTTCTTCACCATATACATGTGACAGAATAGCCCAAGTGCGATCGAAGACTTCATGGTGGTACTAGTGGTTTTTCTTCACTGCATTATGTGTAGCAGTCATGTTGTGAAGAATTGAACCAAACTGATGCTTAACCCATTTATGGTTTCCATCCACCTTCTGGTGAAGACTTAGCAGAAGTTCACTGTCAGGCATCACATGAGGAGTAGTAGCTTGAGGATTTGGCTTGGAGGCATGGGCAACAGAATCATGAGTGGCAGAGTCATCATTGGTGGAATAAGATGCAGCCTTGCGAAGTTGACCATCCAATGGATGAATGCCTTCATCTATAACAGCTGGAGCCATCTCTACGCCACCAGCAGAAGACCAAGCCTGAGAGACGATATAGTCCTATGCATTTTCTAGGAACTTTTTGGTAACTTGTTGCCAAAGGGTTAGGGTTACACAGAGTCGGTTACAATGGTAGGAAATCTACATATCTGTATCGCCAAGCTTGCCTTCCACGCCAAGGAAAGTCCCATCCGGACACGGGACGAAGTCTTCAATCTTGTATCTTCATAGTCTTGGAGTCCGGCCAAAGATGATAGTTCGGCTATCCGGACACCCCCTGGTCCAGGACTCCCTCAGCTGCCAAGATGCCAACTCTAGCAGAGGCATCTGAGTACTTTCTGAAGAGCAAGCAGGACCAGCTTGGTTACTTGGTAGCATCAACTCTGCGGATTGAGAAGGGGTTGGCCACCCTAAATCAAAACCAGGAGAGCACGAAAGAATCATGGAACAAAAATTATATGATCTTGATGTCAAAATGTAATCGAGATTCAGTCACCGTGGAGCAGCTACAGGATGATATGCGGAGAGGAAGGCGGGACAACAAGCGATGCATTTGCGAGAGTGCCTCAAGCTCAAAGATCAGCTGCAGAGCCATGCCACCACCGAGTCACTTCATCTGCTCCAGCTACAGCTCCAGCAAGAACCAGTTCCAAAGACCAACTCCTTCAGCTCCTTCCACATCTCTCAAGTCTTCGTCCAAGGAGCCATCTCTACGCCACCAACAGAAGACCAAGCCTGAGAGACGATATAGTCCTATGCATTTTCTAGGAACTTTTTGGTAACTTGTTGCCAAAGGGGGAGAAAAATGTATAGATCATAGGCTTCGAGAGAGAGATTTGCTGCTTTTTGTTCTCTCTTGTCTTCTTGGTTGAAATTTGTTTGCCTTTGATTGGTTGAGATACTATGCTATTACCTGTGAGACATTGATGATCATGTGTTTGATCATAAGCTACACTTATGCTTGTTATATGTTATTATCTCGCTTATCCTTATATGATCATTCACTGTGCTTGGTGATGAGTGCATGTATTCAATCTTTATTATTTTGAGCGCTCCACCAAGATGTATGTGACATGGAAGAGTATCCCATGAGCCTAATTCCTTGTGCATTTGCAGTCCAAAGCAAATCTTAAAATATGCACAAATTTAAGGGGAGCTCTTGCTTATCACATACTTCTCAAAGCGACAATGTTTTTCAATCTTATTATCATTTGTCGAAGCTTTGATCTATATGTTGTCATCAATTACCAAAAAGGGGGAGATTGAAAGTGCAACTACACCTGGGTGGTTTTGGTAATTCATAACAACATATAGCTCATTGAGCTAATGCTATTCCAAGACAAATATTTCAGGAAAGCTCAATGAATGGCATGGCATGGATGATGAAAGTGGATCCCTCAAAATATTAAGGACTAAGGATTGGCTCAAGCTCAAAAGCTCAAGACTCTACATTTTACATTTTAGTGATCCAAGATCACATTGAGTCTATAGGAAAAGCCAATACTATCAAGGAGGGATGAAGTGTTGCTTAATGAGCCTCTTGCTTCATGTGCTTAGTGATATGCTCCAAAACCCTCCACTACTTTCTCACATCCACATATGACCTAAACCTAAAGTCAAACTCGGCCCTACCGATTCTTTCTATCCGGCGCCACCAAGTTCAATTGTCATAGCAACTGCCACAAACCCTAGGCAAATCGATCTCACCGATAGGGATCTCGGTCTCACCGAGATGGGATTGTAATCTCTCTGTTTCCCTTCGTAACGTTTCGGTCTAACCGAAGTGAGCGATCGGTCCCACCGAGATTGCAATGTAAACTCTCTGTTTCCCTTTCGTAACTTTTCGGTCTCACGAAAGAGCGAATCGGTCCCACCGAGTTTACCTGACCAACTCTCTGGTTAGCTAATTACCAAAATCGGTCTCACCGAGTTTGTGTAATCGGTCTCACCGAGATTACATTATGCCCTAACCCTAACCATATCGGTCCTACCGAGTTGCATGTCAGTCCCACCGAAAACCCTAACGGTCACTAGGTTTACTAAATCGGTCCGACCGAGTTTGTTGACTCGGTCCCACCGAGTTTGGTAAATTGTGTGTAACGGTTAGATTTTGTGTGGAGGCTATATATACCCTCCACCTCCTCTTCATTCGTGGAGAGAGCCATCGAACAAACCTACACTTCCAACTTACCAGCCTCGAGAGAGAACCACCTACTCATGTGTTGAGGCCAAGATATTCCATTCCAACCACATAAATCTTGATCTCTAGCCTTCCCCAAGTTGCTTTCCACTCAAATCTTCTTTCCACCAAATCCAAATCCAGTGAGAGAGAGTTGAGTGTTGGGGAGACTATCATTTCAAGCACAAGAGCAAGGAGTTCATCATCAACACACCATTTTTTACTTCTTGGAGAGTGGTGTCTCCTAGATTGGCTAGGTGTCACTTGGGAGCCTCCGACAAGATTGTGGAGTTGAACCAAGGAGTTTGTAAGGGCAAGGAGTTCGCCTACTTCTTGAAGATCTACCGCTAGTGAGGCAAGTCCTTCGTGGGCGACGGCCATGGTGGGATAGACAAGGTTTCTTCTTCGTGGACCCTTCGTGGATGGAGCCCTCCATGGACTCGCGCAACCGTTACCCTTCGTGGGTTGAAGTCTCCATCAATGTGGATGTATGATAGCACCACCTATCGGAACCACGACAAAAACATCCGTGTCTCCAATTACGTTTTAATCCTCCAAACCCTTCCCTTTACATTCTTGCAAGTTGCATGCTTTAATTTCCACTGCCTATATACTCTTTGCATGCTTGCTTGAATTGTGTGAAGATTGCTTGATAGCTAAAATCTGCCAAAGTCTAAAATTGGGAAAAGGTTAAGTTTTAATTTGGTCAAGTAGTCTAATCACCCCCCTCTAGACATACTTCAAGGTCCTACATCATGGTAGTGAGAGGAACGACATCAATTGGGTTTGCAAATGAGCTGGTCATTGACTTAATCTTCTTTGGAGCTGAAGAATCTGAAGAAGCTGAAGCCTTCCTTTTCTTCACTGATGCACGCTCTGCAGCCTTGGTCTTCTTTGCATCTGATGCAGATGGAAGAATTGGAGTTGGGGTAGGCACAGGAGGAGCAGAGGAATGTGGTTGATTTTCTTCAGGCACAACTGATGCAGTTGCCCTGACCTCTTCATTTTCTTCAGGCGCACCACTAGTGGATGCCCTGGCAATTTCATCAGCGGCTGGGATGCAGTCATTAGCCCTGAAACTCATATTTTCTTCAGTAGCCTGAGTGTCATCAGCGGTGCTGGCATGTTCTTCAGTTGGCTGAGCAGATTCTTCAGCCTGAGGAATTTCTTGTTGCGATGGGGCTGCAACATTGGAGGTGAAATTTTCAGTCAGTTTTACAAACCTGACCTTGGCTCCTTGCCAATCAGCCTAGTAAGCATTGAAATCATCACCGAGGACTTTGATTTCAGACTAGATCTTCACAAGTTCATCAGTTGTCATAGTGACAACGTTGTTCTTCAAGAATTTTTCTTTCCTGTACTGCGCTTTCTAGATCTGCCTGGCCTTCTCAAATTTCCATTTCCCTTCTTGGATGAAGGCAGTCAACATATGACTTTGGCCAGGAGTCAACTTGAAATCAGACATAGGAGTGTTTGGGTCCTTGTGCCAGAGATCAATGTAGTCGAGGATCAACTTTGGATCCAAAAGCAGAGGCACATTTGTGCCCTTGGCTCTAGCGGCCCTGACTTTCCTATCTCTGATGATTTCAACAAGTTCTTCATCATCAGCTTCGTCTTCTTCAGACGACACTTGAAAGGCGACCTGCTTCTTGTGAGGACTTGGGCGAGAACCTCGTCCAGCAGTGGTCTTTGCCTTCAGCAAAGAGGGTCCTGTTGCAGAATTTGGTGCAGCTGAGGAACTAGCAGAAGCTCCTGAGGCAATAGAGATGCCTATAGTCCTTTGGCACGTGGCAAGATGCACAGGTGCTGAGGACTTGGTTGGAGCAGCTAAGGACTTTGGAGGAGGAGGAGCAGCATGAGGAATTGGCCGTGAGGGCATAGCTGAGGAACTTGGCCTTGAGGGCATTGAAGGTGAAGCACTTGACTTGTGCGCAGGCTTCTTTGCCATGGATTTCTTCGGTTTGACAAAGGCCTCAGCGGCAGCAGCAGAAGCATCAGAGTCTTCATTGAATTTCCTCACTGCTTCTCTGGCTTGTCTAGCCAACTTGGCCCGACGCTTGGCCCATTCATCAGGATAGTCCTCACCGCGCTTGAGGCTGGTGGGATCCGCTTCTTGGCCAGGTGCCAATGGAGGTCTTGGGCATGGAGGATTGAGTGCGAATTTCTTCATGTATTTGGGAGTAACATATCTGTACTCCCTCCACTCTCTTGCCCATCTCCTCTCTATCCTCTGTATGCGCACCTTGCGCTGATTTTTGTCCTCTTTTCCAAACTTGGCATCATCAGGAGTGCAATAGTCTTTGTATATATCATCAGGGATCTCAAAAGCAGTGTTGACCTCAGGCCTCTTTCCTCCTTTTTGTGGCTTCTTACCGTCAGCCATTTTCTTCAGTTGAGGAATTTGAACAATTGAATTCTTTGAAGAAGTATGCAACTTTTCTTTGAGGAACGCTGCAAATGAGTTAAGTTGATGAGAACCTAGTGATTCAGCGAATGGACATGAGTACCGTGAATGAGTATAGTTGCGAGGAATTTGGAGAGGTCATATGCATTCAAAGAAGGTTTTGTAAAAAGAACAAGTTTGAGGAATTTGACCAGACGAGTCTTGAAGAATTTCACTAAGCGTTCTTAGTCTTAGGTTTCAGAGTTGTACAGATCAGAAATCGGCACAATTGAGGAATCTTGAAGAGAAATTATAGCTTACAGAAATGAATCAAGATCAGATGACATGTGAGGTGTTTAGTGTGTGAAGAATTTGAAGAATAAACACCTTTGAGGATTTTGTAGAAATCATTTGAATCAAAGAGGGCAGTAAAAGTAACTTTTAATTACCCTGGACGAAGAACTGTGAGGTGGAGATGTGAAGTTCGTCTGTGCATATCTTCCACGCCCTAACTCGGCGGAGGAAGACAACTACGGCGTCAGCGGAGTGAAGAAATCCGCGGCTGGCGCGAGTACGACGGCGACGAGGTCGAGGCAGTGAAGCTCTTCCTCACCGGCGACGATGAAGTAGCAGCGGCGCTAGGGTTTGAGAAGCTCGAGTGGGAGAGAGGTCGAGCAGAGTAAAGGAAGTGAGGAAGGGGAGGGGGTATTTATAGCCACTATGAAAAACTGTTCGCCCGAAGATTTTGGACGAACGTGCCCTTGACCCTTCTCATTCGCTTGACATGTGTCACCCACGTACTAAGAAGTGGAGATCGTGGGTGAATAGATAACTGTTTCGTGGGATGCATAACGGTTTGAGCGGCAAAACCGAAAATTTGGATAAGATAAGTTTTAACGTTCCGTTCGCAAATCCTTGAGCTGACAAGGACACAGTGAAGATTTTGAACGAGTTTCAAATAGAACGCACATGAAGAATTTGTGAATAGATTGGGTTGAGTATAGCATAGAGGGGGAAGGGTCCGATCACATTCACTTAGCAGAAAAACCAACTTGAAGAATTAGCCATAAGTGAATGCTATAGAGGACATAAACTTATATATATATATATATATATATATATATATATATATATATATATATATATATATATAATGAAGAAAATGACAGAAATAGTGGAGACGATGCAAAGTTGAAGAAAATGAACAACTGAGGAATTTTAAAACTGAAGAAAAACTCAAATTGAAGATTTTCAACTTTTGGTGGTGGCGTGACCCACCGTATAAGAATGATGATTTCAGACACCGCGTACAATTGTCGTAGGGTTCTGAGAATCAAATTCTTAGTTAATTTCTTCACACTTAGAGTGTTATTCGTCATTGATTGAAGAAAAATGTTTCTTCATGTGTTGCACATCTAAGTCATCAATTTTGCATAAGTGTTAGGATGATTGTCCTTTTCAAAGAACATTCGAAGATTCTAAGATATTTAGCTCACACCGCAACTTGCTAAATCTCTTCTCATCCAAGGGCTTTGTGAAGATATCGGCTAGCTATTCTTCAGTCTTCACATGCTCAATAGAAATGTCGCCCTTCAACACATGATCACGAAGAAAATGATGATGAATCTGAATGTGCTTTGTCTTCGAGTGCTGAACTGGGTTGTGAGCAATCTTCATGGCTCTCTCATTGTCATAGAAGAGAGGCACATTCTTCACGTTGACGCCGTAGTCCTTGAGAGTTTGCTTCATCCACAGCAATTGAGCACAGCAAGAACCAGCAGCAATGTACTCAGCTTCAGCAGTAGACAGTGATACATAGTTCTGTTTCTGCGAGGACCAACAGTCCAAAGATCGTCCGAGGAAATGACATGTGCCAGATGTTGACTTGCGGTCCACACGATCACCAGCATAGTCAGAGTCAGAATATCCAATGAGATCAAAAGCCGAGCCCTTGGGGTACCATAATCCAAGTGTTGGTGTGTGAGCTAGATATCGAAGAATATGCTTCACAACCTTATGGTGTGATTCCTTCGGTGTAGCTTGAAATCGGGCACACATGCAAACACTAAGCATTATATCTGGCCTAGATGCACGTAAGTACAATAAAGAACCAATCATGGAGCAATATACCTTATGATCGAAGTCAATACCATTTTGATCAGTTCACAGATGGCCATTTGTGGGCATAGGAATTTTGACGCCTTTGCAATCTTGCATGCCGAATTTCCTCGGTACATCCTTGAGGTATTTCTCCTGAGATATGAATATGCCATTGCGTTGGTTATGAATTTGAAGACCTAAGAAGAATTTCAACTCTCCCATCATAGACATTTGATATTCTTCACTCATCATATAGGCAAATTCATCACTATAACGTTGGTCAGTACAACCAAAGATAATATCATCAACATATATTTGGCACACAAACAGTTCACCATCATAAGATTTAGTGAAAATAGTAGGGTCGAGTGAACCAAGTTTGAAGCCTTTCTTCATGAGGAATTCCTTCAAAGTATCATACCACGCCCGGGGGGCCTGATTGAGGCCATAGAGGGCCTTATTGAGTCTGAAGACTTTGTCAGGATGCTTTGGATCTTCAAAACCTGGGGGTTGAGAAACATATACTTCTTCCTCAAGCTTACCATTAAGGAATGCACTTTTCACATCCATTTGATATAAAGTGATATCATGATGGTTAGCATAAGCAAGTAATATGCGAATATCCTCAAGTCTAGCAACAGCTGCAAAAGTTTCATCGAAATCATTTCCTTCAACCTGTGTGTAGCCTTGAGCTACAAGCCGTGCCTTATTCCTCATCACAAGGCCATTTTCATCTTGCTTGTTGCGGTAGATCCACTTTGTGCCAATGATATTGTGCTTGCGAGGATCTGGACGTTTAACCAGTTCCTAGACGTTGTTGAGCTCGAATTGATGTGATTCTTCTTGCATGGCCTGAATCCACCCAGGCTCCAGAAATGCTTCATCTACCTTAGTGGGCTCTGTGATAGAGGCAAAAGCATAGTGCCCACAAAAGTTAGATAAATGTGAAGCTTTTGAGCGTGTGAGAGGACCTGGTGCTTCAATGTCATTGATGATCTTTTCGACTTGCACTTCTTTTGCAACGCGAGGATGAGCTGGTTGTCGTTGAGGAATTTGATCATCATTTTCTTCAGCACCATTTTCTTCAGTATTTTCTTCAGGTGCATCAGCTCGACATTCTTCACGTTCTAGAATGAATTCTTCAGCTGATTCTTCAATAGGAATGACATCCTCAGTAGCCTTGAACTTGATACTTTCCTCAGGTGCTGGGTCATCTATCATAGAAGGTAGGTGCTCTCTTTGCGAGCCATTAGTTTCATCGAACCGCAAATCTACAGTTTCAACAACCTTGTGAAGAACGTTGTTGAAGACTCTGTAGGTGTGAGAATCCTTTCCGTAACCAAGCATGAAACCTTCATGTGCTTTCGGTGCAAATTTAGCATTGTGATGAGGATCTCTAATCCAAAATTTAGCACCGAAGACTTTGAAATAACTCACATTGGGTTTCTTGTCAGTGAGGAGTTCATAGGCAGTCTTCTTGAAGAATTTGTAAAGATATACCCTGTTGATGATGTGGCACGCAGTATAAATTGCCTCAGTCCGGAAGTGACAAGGCGTCTTGTACTCATCAAGCATAGTGCGAGCCATCTCAACAAGACTTCTGTTCTTGCGCTCCACGACGCCATTCTACTGAGGAGTATAAGGAGCAGATAACTCATGAGTAATGCCAAGTTCATCAAGATAGTCATCAAGACCAGAATTCTTGAACTCAGTTCCATTGTCACTTCTGATGTGCTTGATCTTCACACCAAAGTTGGTTGAAGCCCTCGAGGAAAATTGTTTGAAGACTTCCTGTACTTCATGTTTGTAAGTGACAATATGTACCCAAGTGTACCGAGAGTAATCATCAACAATAACAAAGCCATAGAGAGATGCATAATTAGTGACTACTGAGTAATGATTAGGACCGAAAATATCCATGTGAAGCAATTCAAATGGTCGAGTAGTGGTCATGATAGTCTTCGCTGGATGCTTAGCCTTTGTTATCTTCCCAGCTTCACAGGCTTCGCATAAGTGATCCTTGAGGAATTTGACATTCTCAATGCCAATGACATGCTTCTTCTTTGCAAGCGTGTGCAAATTCCTCAGCCTGCATGACCAAGTCGTCGATGCCAGAGCCATCCTTCTGAAGCTTTTGCAAGTAGGCACACGGCTGGTTGCAGTCCTCTAGAGAAATCAACAATATACAAGTCTCCTCTCCTAAAGCCTTCGAAGACTTTGGAATTGTCAGCTTCCATAACCACAACACAACAATACTTGCAAAAGACAACAACCATATCAAGATCACAAAGCATTGAGACAGACATGAGGTTGTATCCTAAGGACTCGACAAGCATGACTTTGTCCATGTGTCGATCCTTTGAGATCACAACCTTACCTAGACCCAATACCTGACTTTTGCCTTTGTCAGCAAATATGATATGCTTCAGATGCGATGGAGATAAGGGAGCATCCATCAATAGATTCTTGTCACCAGTCATGTGATTTGTACATCCACTATCGAGAACCCACTCAGTGGCTTTGGGTTGATCATCCTGCAGATGAATTAGTGCAGCTTACGAACTCATATACTTCATCAGTGATGAATATGACATCAATTCATCAGATCAATTTCATCAAGTAATAGAACAGATAAAGCAGTATGAGGACGTGAGAAATGAAAGTTCATTTCTTCATGATTAGCCTGTGTCCTTTCAGGCACTTTTCAGGTCTCCAGCAAATTCTTCAGACGTTCACGCACGTCTGGAGACCTGAACCTGCAGAAGAGATTAGTTCTTTTTCTTCACCACCCACATCTGAAGGGGTGGCAAAGAGTTCATCACTTTGCGAGCTCCATACAAGAAAGGTGGCATAGAAGCCAATCCATTTCGTTTCACATAAGAGGAGTTAGGGTAAGCATATGAATAAGCAGAGAAATTCTTCGAGGACTTGTGAACATAATGATTAGAAGAATAATGCTCATATTCATAGCCCTTAGCTTTTCCCTGCGAGATAGAGTTGTTAGCACGATGATAATCATTTGAGGACTTTGATCCTTTTGAGGAATATGATCCACATGAGGCATTCGGTCCGTATGAGGACTTGGATCCATATGAAGAATTTGGTCCATATGAAGAATTTGATCTGGGGTTCCTATTCTTCACAAGTGGTGTCATGAGGACATTCACCTGAAGACTTTCAAGGCACCTTTTGGGAACCCAGATTTTCTTCATAGGGGAACCGTTCCTGCAGTTAGTGCCAACATATCTAGCAAATACTTCACCATTCTGATTTTTGAACAGTTTATAGTTGGAGTCAAATGACTCATCAGAAGAATGAGGAGATTCACATGTAAAGCCAGATAGATTAGATGGATCAACTGGAGGTCCTTTTGCAGCAACCCATGAGGTTTTGGGGTACTGCTCAAGCTTCCAATATGTACCATCAGCATTAAGTTTCCTCTCAAAGGCAATACCCTCTTTCCTAGGGTTCCTGTTGAGGATCTGCTTTTTAAGCACATCACAAAGAGTCTGATGCCCTTTGAGGCTTTTGTACATGCCTGTCATGTACAATTCCTTCAGCCCTGCATCGTCAGTGATACTAGCAATGTCCTCAGATGAGGAATTAGTGATAGCAGAGGCAGGTGAAGAATTTGTAACATTAGAAGCATTTGAACATTCAGGTGAAGAATTAGCAGATTCACGTTCAATGCATTTTAAACATGGAGGAACAAATTCTTCCTGAGTAGCGCTGATTTGTTGAGCAAGTAATGAATCGCGCTCCTTCTAAATATCTTCATAACTCACTCTTAGCTTCTCAAGATCTTGCTTTCTTTGAAGAAATTAATAAGAAAGCTTCTCATGATCAGACAATAGAGTGTTATGATGACCTTGAAGATTGTCAAACCTAGTCTGAAGTCTCTGAAGATTTTCAGTCAAGGTTTTAGTGCGATCCATTTCTTCACCCCACATATCATCACTTTTGTCTTGTCTAGCATGTTTTGAACTTTTTCAAAAGCCCTTTGTTGTTTCACAGCAATCTTAGCAAGTTTAGAGTAGCTGGGCTTGAGGTTTTCATCAGATTCCTTCTCACTAGATTCAGAGGAGGTATATTTGAGTACCTTGGCACCCTTTGCCATGAAGCAATAGGTGGCAGCGTAGTCATCATTGCCTTCATCAGCCTCGTTGGTGAAGCCATTTTCTTCAGAGTTGAAGATAGACTTGCTGACGAATGCAGTAGCGAGAGCTAGACTCGCTACACCGAACTCAGACTCCTCGGATGCCTCCTCTTCCTCATGTTCCTCAGATTCAGCTTCAGAGTCCATTTCCTTGCCAATGAATGCCCGAGCCTTGTTGGAGCTGCTCTTCTTGTGAGATGAAGACTTTGAGGATTTTGATGATGAAGATTTTGAGGATTTCTTCTTTTTCTTCGCATCATCAGAACTGTAATCCTTGTATTTCTTCTTCTTTGATTCCTTTTCCCACTGAGGACAATCTTGAATGTAGTGTCCAGGTTTATTGCATTTGTGACAAAGCCTCTTCTTGTAGTCACTTGATGAGGAATCATTGCTCCTTGAGGATCTTCCAAAGCGACCACGTCTTGAGAACTTCTAAAATTTCTTTATGAGCAGTGCTAGTTCCTGGCTCAGTTCTTCAGGATCACCAAGGCTGCTGCCAGAGTCTTCATCTCTAGACTCAGAAACTGCCTTGGCCTTCAGTGCACGTGATCTGCCATAGCTCGAACCATAGAGGTCTATCTTTTTAGCAAGCTGGAACTCATGAGTATTTAGCCTCTCGAGGATATCGGCGGGATCAAGTGACTTGTAATCAGCACGTTCTTGTATCATCAATGCGGAGTATCAAATGAGGAATCAGCGATCTCAACAATTTCTTCACCACCTCATGGTCGGTGATGTCATGGCACCAAGCGCTTGAAGCTCATTTGAGATGTCGATGAGGCGATCGAAGGTTTGTTGAACATTTTCATTGTCGAGTCTTTTGAAGCGGTTGAAGAGATTGCGAAGAACATCAACTCGAGAGTCACGCTGAGTTGAGACTCCTTCATTCACTTTGGACAGCCTATCCCAGATAAGCTTAGCAGTTTCCAAAGCACTCACTCTTCCATAATGTCCTTTGCTCAGATGGCCACATATGATATTCTTTGCTTGAGAATCGAGTTGCTTGAATCTCTTCACATTAGCAGCATTCAGAGAAGGTGTGACTGAGTGTAACATCCCAAAATTCTAAATTTTGGAATGTTATATTAAATAAATAGTTTTGATTGTTTGTTTGATTGTTGTCTGAATGATTGAGTGAAATTGAGTGAAATTCGAAACTTTTGAAGGTTAAATGAGAGGAATTAAAGGACTTTCCCAAACTTTCATTTTTCTTTTATGATCTCCGAAATTCAAATTCTTTTCATCACAAAACCCTGGAGAGAAGATGACATGACTTCTTCCATTTATTTAAATGACAAGGGTATTGAAAATATTTTCCAATTCTGAAACTTTATGCAACTCAATGATTTTCACGGCGAAGATAAAATGACTTCTTCAAAACATATGAAATATGAGTTGGGAGTTTTAAAAGAATTAAATTCAAAGTTCTTTTGAATTTATTTCTAATTGGAGTTATTTGAGTTTTATTCAAATTATTTTTCAAAAACAAAATATATGGAAAATAGGGTAACATGATTCCCTACATCAGAAAATTGGAGAGAAATTAATTTGAAGTCATTTTGGTATTTTAAAATGATTTTATTGGATTTTATTGGACCAGTAGCACTGTGTGAATTATTAAAATTTGTGTGGATTTTATTTGACATTAGAATAATGTTAATCTTGTAGGAAATATTTTTCTGCAAATTTTGATATATTATATGCCTATATAAAAGTTTTAATTATTTTGTTTTTGTTTTAATTCTGTGAAATTTTGTTAAAAAAAATATGCAGCGCCTTGGGCCAAAGGCCCAAGCCGCCGACCAGCCACCGGCCAAGGCCAAGGCCAAGGCCATCGCACGCACACACCTAGGGGGCCAGGGAGCCCAGGTTTCCTATTCTTTTACAAATCCTAGTAGGATTTGATCCGTTCGTTATTCCGTTTATTCCGATTTGTTTCTAGATCTTTTCCTCTTTGTTTCCTAATCCTAGTCTATTTCTTGCCCCTACCCCAAGCAAAGCCCTCCCTCCCCAATATAAATACCCAAGCACCCCCTCCAACACATCAAACCAACACCTCTCCTCTCCTCTCCTCTCCTCTTCAAAGCAGCAAGCAGTGCAGCACCACCACCCGCCAAGTCAAGTGCCGCCGCCATCTCGACCTCTCCTGAGGTTTATATGATCTCCTCTCCACCGTCCCGTGATCTCCTTTCCTCTAGGAGCAACTGCAACATCGGATCCGATCTTCTTCCCCAACTCCGACGACTACTCCGTGAGATCCACGAAATCCCGTAATTCTTTTTTCCAGAAAATAGCAATCTTAGAAAATTCATATCTTTTAGAGTTTTTAGTATTTTGAGTGATTCCAATTGCTATGTGTCACAAATTTGCTGAAGTTTCTGTTAGTTCAATTTTATTTCACATTTGAGCAGTTTAAATTTGTGTTTGTATGAATTTTCTCAAATCACTAGATTTGAGCTATTTTGAGTTAGGAATATTATTTTGACCGATTCTTTTTGCTCCTGGTCTCTAGGACCTTTGTTTATCCAGTAGTATTTAGTATTTTATTTCTAGGTTAATTTAAATTAGGTTTTAGCAAAACAGTACTGTTTTATTATTAGTTCTGTTTTAGCTTTTTCTTTATTGTTTTTATTAGTTTTAAATTATTTCTTTTTGTCACTTTTGACAAAATTAGTTGTGTTCTGTTAGAAAACAGGAGAAAAATTTATTTTTATTTTAAAAATTTATTTTCCTTAGTTTTGTATGAAACCTTCTATAGGTCATAGTTAGAGTTTTATAAAAGCTTTTTATGTGTTTCTTTTGCAAATAAAATTTTATGAAAAAATACTTTCTGTTAACTTAGTTGTTTTACTTTTTATTTTCTGTTAAATTATTAGTTTACTGTTTTAATTGCTGTTAAGTTTTTTTTACTTAGGGCAAAACTATGTTAGATGCTTGTAGCAAAGTCATAGATTTTCGTTAGTAGTTTTTCTTTCTAGTTTTATTTGAAGCTTGTTTGGACTTTGTTGGAGTTTTATTATTGAGTTTTTTTTGTTTTAATTGTTATTTTGAGTGTTAGTATTGCTTGCTAGAATGATTGCTTATGTGTATGCTATGTTTGACTATATAGATTTTCAACGGAGTGACGATTAGTTCTACCAAGTCATTTTCTGACAGCGTTGTTATCTTCATCAAGTATTACCAGGAAAGTTCACTTTGAACATGCTTTCATACCTATGTTTTATTGCACTTAGTGGCATCTTTGCAACAACCCTCCAGTAGTGATATTGAATCCTTGTAATTGAGTAGTATGCATGAGGTAGGAACCCATCACCCTGTTACCAAGCCCGGGACGTTATTTATTTTAATGCTACGCTATAGTAGACGGGTTGTTATGAGTGCTCGGGAGTGGTGTGAGAATGGAGGATCTCGTCAATGACGACAACTCCATGATGGAATCTGCAAGGACTGCATCTTCAAGGCCTCAAGACTTCAAGACTCGAGACAAGAATTCAATACACACTCTTTGGGTGAAGGACGGTTGATGGGCACCTGGAGAAACCAGTGGTTGGCGGGATGCATGGAGAAGCGCCATGACATCTTGCGAAAGCTTCACCCAGACTCAAAGAGACGGAAGAATACTTCATGCCCGAAGCTTACCTGTGCAGCCGCAAGTCACTATGGGCTCGGCTTGGTTGACCTTAGTTGTGACTCTGGCTGGGGCGGTGCTAGCAGATGTAGAACTACGGTAGGATTGGATGAGCACCGGACGGTGGTCGAGGAACTCTTCGAAGACCATGTTTGATCGTCTTGTTCTCAAACACCACGAAGTGCGAGAACGTAAAAGAGGATCGAATCTTGCGGGTAAAGTGTACAAACCTCTGCAGAGGGTTTAAACCTAATCGATTAGCCGTGTCCTCGATTCTGAACAATTTGAGCATCTGGACTTGGATCTATCTCGAACTCTCAACACGGATTGATAACTTAATTGTGGGCAACATATGATGATTTTGGGCTATGAGACATCGGTTGGCGGAACCATGTCATGATAGAAAACTCCATAGTACAGACTTCATTTATTCCTTTGATGTA
Organism: Aegilops longissima; assembly: GCA_021605205.1. Lineage (NCBI taxonomy): Eukaryota > Viridiplantae > Streptophyta > Magnoliopsida > Poales > Poaceae > Aegilops > Aegilops longissima. The sequence continues at coordinate 479,220,416 of CM038677.1, read as the reverse complement.
GGGAAAATAAAATCAGCTTTTACGCAAACAAAACTCAGATCTGAGCCACAAAGCCAAATTGCATATAGTATAGTTTTACCACCTGTTTATTCATGTTGTGATCTTGCGGTACATTCAATGTACTGACCTACACGGCTGCAACGTATCATGTTGCAGGATTTTCTTCAACGAGTAAGAGTTACGATACAGGGTTACGGTCTACACTCAACCTGCCAATGGCGTTGATGGGACTCCACACCCGACTATTTGTTTCCGCTGTGACTTATGAGGTATATATCAGTTTTACGTTATTTATACATGTGATTGCACTTTGATATATGCATTGATGTACTGTGTGCGCAGATACCGATCCGTGGATGGCACAGATACGTGAGGCTTGACCGTCTGAGGTTGGGTCGCTACACTGAGGGAACACCATTTTCCACAACATACCAGAGATCGTTATCAATTGCCTCAAGATGCATTCGCATCTTATTCTTCTAGTAGGGGTAGTCTGTCCCATCAAAGGTTGGACACCCAACAGAGACCTTGATCATACCTGTGGTCGACATAACTAAAACTCCAGGCGGTTAAACCAAAATCACACAGAACAAGGGAGTACCTTGCTCTGATACCAATTGAAAGTGCGTTATATCGACTAGAGGGGGGATGAATAGGCGATTTTTATGAATTCTTCACTGAGGAATTTGCCGATGAGGAAATTCCTTAGCGAAGAACTACTTGCAGCGGAATAAGTACTCAGAAGTAAACATAACATAATACAAGCATGGTCATCATGATGAAATGAAGACAAACATAGAGTCCAGAAAGCGTAAACACAGGATAACACAGGATGAAGACAAACAGACTGAAGAAATTGAACTGAGAAAATTGAGAAAGTCTTCAGTCAAAGTCTTCAAACACAGATATGACAAGCACACAACACAGTAATGAGGAAATGAAAGAGTTGAGGAAATAGAACCAGTAGGCTTGGTGAAGATAGTGATTTGGTAGACCAGTTCCAACTACTGTCACACTTGTACATCTGGTTGGAACGGCTAGGTATTTAAACCCGAGGACACACAGTCCCGGACACACAGTCCTCACCGTATTCTCCTTGAGCTAAGGTCACACAGACCTCGCCCAATCACTCGTGGTAAGTCTTCAGGTGACTTCCGAACCTTCACAAACTCAGTCACTCGGTGATCCACAATTCCTCTTGGATGCTCTAGACCATGACGCCTAACCATATGGAAGAACCACAGTCTTCAAAGGTAACAAGCGTCGGATCCACGCAGGATCAATCTCTTCAGTGATGCTCAATCACTTTGGGTTTGTAGGTGTTTGGGTTTGGGTTTTCCTCACTCGATGATTTTCGCTCAAAGTCCTCAAAGGATGGGATGCTCTCAAATGACAAGTGTCAGTTTCTCTCGGAGCAGCCAACCAGCTAGTGGTTGAAGGGGGCGGTTACTTATAGCCTAGGGAGCAGCTCGGCATGATCAGACATAAATGCCCTTCAATGATATGACCGTTAGGTGGATAAGATATTTTGGGACAGTTGGCGCGTAGCACAGCAACGGTCGGAAATTTGAGACTCAAATTCCTCAGGGCTATCATGTTCCTCACTGTGTAGGCAATCCACACCGATTTAATTCCTAATTCCTCGATCGAGAAAAAATTCTCGTGACCGGAAGAACTTCGTCTCATCCTTTGAAGAATATGACTGAACTGTATGAGATTTCCAATGGCTTCACACGAAGGGATTGGTAGGTGTAGGATTTTGAGTTGAGCATCACATGGAAATTTTTCCTTAGTATTTCCTCGACCCCCTTTAACAGTACGGTGTTTCCTATGACTCTAGAAAGAGAAAATGAAACTACGAAAACAAAAGTTTTCATGCTTCATGTTCCTCAAATTAATACCAAGTCTTCAAGGTCACACCAGTTTCTTCCCTTTCAAAGTCTTCAGAAAGTCTTCAGAAATCCAAAGTCTTCAGTCGAAGAACTTCATTTTTAGGGGTCTACTTTCTCTGTAAATATCAAACTCCTCATAGACTTATAGACCTATGTACGCTCATAAACACATTTGCCCCTTAACCTATAAGTCTTTAATACACCAAAATCACTAAAGGGCACTAGATGCACTTACAAAAACCACATTCCTTAATGGATTTCTTAAAGAAGAGTTGTATATGATGCAACCAAGAAGGTTTTTTCAATCCTAAAGGTGCTAATTGTGTGTGAAAGCTCCAGCGATCCATCTATGGACTGGTGCAAGCATCTCGGAGTTGGAATATACGCTTTGATGAGTTGATCAAAGCATATAGTTTTATACAGACTTGCGGTGAAGCCTGTATTTACAAAAGTGAGTGGGAGCACTACAACCTTTCTGATAAGTATATGTTATTGTTGATTGGAAATAATGTAGAATTTTCTGGAAAGTGTAAAGGAGTATTTGAAAGGAGTTTTTCAAAGAAAGACCTGAGTGAAGCTGCTTACATATTGAGCATCAAGATCTATAGAGATAGATCAAGCCACTTGATAAGATTTGTTTTCAATGAGTATATACCTTGACAAGATTTTGAAGTAGTTCAAAATGAAACAGTCAAAGAAGGAGTTCTTCCTTGTGTTGCAAGGTGTGAAGTTGAGTAAGACTCAAAGCCCAACCACGACAGAAAATAGAAAGAGAGTGAAAAGTCATTCCCTATACCTCAGTCATAGGTTCTATAAAGTATGCTATGCTGTGTACCAGACCCATTGTGTACCTCACCATGAGTTTGGCAAGAGGGTACAACAATGATCCAGGAATGGATCACTGGACAACAGTCAAAATTATCCTTAAAAGGACTAAGGAAATATTTCTCGGTTATGGAGGTGATAAAGAATTCGTCGTAAAGAGTTACATCGACGCAAGCTTTGACACCGATCTGGATGACTCTGAGTCTCGATCTAGATACATATTGAAAGTGGGAGCAATTAGCTAGAGTAGCTCCGTGCAGAGCATTGTAGACATAGTAAATTGCAAAATACATACGGATCTGAATATGGCAGACCCGTTGACTAAACCTCTCTCACAAACAAAACATGATCACACCTAAGTACTCTTTGGGTGTTAATCACATAGTGATGTGAACTACATTATTGACTCTAGTAAACCCATGGCGATGTGAACTATGGGTGTTAATCACATAAAGATGTGAACTATTGGTGTCAAATCACATGGCGTTGTGAACTACATTATTGACTCTAGTGCAAGTGGGAGACTGAAGGAAATATGCCCTAGAGGCAATAATAAAGTTGTTATTTATATTTCCTTATATCATGATAAATGTTTATTATTCATGCTAGAATTGTATTAATCGGAAACTTACTACATGTGTGAATACGTAGACAAAACAGTGTCCCTAGTATGCCTGTACTTGACTAGCTTGTTTATCAAAGATGGTTTTTCCTAGCCATAGAGATGTGTTGTCATTTGATGAAAGGGATCACATCATTAGAGAATGATGTGATGGACAAGACCCATCCGTTAGCTTAGCATTATGATCGTTAAGTTTTATTGCTATTGCTTTCTTCATGACTTATACATGTTCCTCTGACTATGAGATTATGCAACTCCCGAATACCGGAGGAACACCTTGTGTGCTATCAAACGTCACAACGTAACTTGGTGATTATAAAGTTTCTCTATAGGTTAATCCAAAGGTGTTTGTTGGGTTGGCATAGATCGAGATTAGGATTTGTCACTCAGTGTATCGGAGAGGTATCTTTGGGCCCTCTCGGTAATGCACATCACTATAAGCCTTGCAAGCAATGTGAGTGATGAGCTAGTTACGGGATGATGCATTACAGAACAAGTAAAGAGACTTGTTGGTAACGAGATTGAACTAGGTATGATGATACCGACGATCGAATCTCGGGCAAGTAACATACCGATGACAAAGGGAACAACGTATGTTGTTATGCGGTTTGACCATTAAAGATCTTCGTAGAATCTGTAGGAGCCAATATGAGCATCCATGTTCCGCTATTGGTTATTAACCGGAGATGAGTCTCGGTCATGTCTACATAGTTCTCGAACCCGTAGGGTCCGCACACTTAATGTTCGATGACGATCGGTATTACGAGTTTATGTGTTTTGATGTACCGAAGGTAGTTTGGAGTCCCGGATGTGATCACGGACATGATGAGGAGTCTCGAAATGGTCGAGACATAAATATTGATATATTGGAAGGCTATGTTTGGACACCGGAAGGGTTCCGGATGAGTTCGGGCATTTACCGGAGTACCGGGGGGTTACCGGAACCCCCCGGGGTGTCAATGGGCCTTATTGGGCCTTAGTGGGAGAGAGGAGGAGGCGGCTAGTTGGAGGGCATGCCCCCCAAGCCCAATCCAAATTGGGTGGGGGCCGGCCCCCTTTCCTTCCCTCTCTGTCCCTCTTCCTTCTTCTCCTACTCCAACAAGGGAAGGGGGGAAACCTACTCCTACTGGGAGTAGGACTCCCCCCTTGGGCGTACCCTATGAAGGCCAACCCTCCCCTCCTCCACCCCTCTACATACGGGGGCGGGGGGCACCCCATAGACACACAAGTTGACAGTTGTCTTAGCCGTGCGCGGTGCCCCCTCCACATATTTCCACCTCAGTCACATCATTGTAGTGCTTAGGCGAAGCCCTGCGTCGGTAACTTCATCATCACCGTCATCACACCGTCGTGCCAACGAAACTCTCCCTCGGCCTCAACTGGATCACCGAGTTTAACGTGTGTAGATCGCAGAGGTGCCGTGCGTTCGGTACTTGATCGGTTGGATTGCGAAGACGTTCGACTACATCAACCGCGTTGCTTAACGATTCTGCTTTCGGTCTACGAGGGTACGTGGACACACTCTCCCCGCTCGTTGCTATGCATCACCTAGATGGATCTCGCATGTGCATAGGAATTTTTTTTGAAATTACTGCGTTCCACAACAGTAGCATCCGAGCCAGGTCTATGCGTAGATGTTATATGCACGAGGAGAACACAAATAGTTGTGGGCGATAATAGTCATACTGCTTACCAGCATGTCATACTTTGATTCGGCGGTATTGTTGGATGAAGTGGCTCAGACCGACATTACGTGTATGCTTACGCGAGACTGGTTCTACCGACGTGCTTCGCACACAGGTGGCTAGTGAGTGTCTATTTCTCCAACTTTAGTTGAATCGAGTGTGACTACGCCCAGTCCTTGTTGAAGGTTAAAACAACAAACTTGATGAAAAATCGTTGTGGTTTTGATGCGTAGGTAAGAACGGTTCTTGCTAAGCCCATAGCAGCCACGTAAAACTTGCAACAACAAAGTAGAGGACGTCTAACTTGTTTTTGCAGGGCATGTTGTGATGTGATATGGTCAAGACATGATTATATAAATTGTTGTATGAGATGATCATGTTTTGTAACACAGTTATCGGCAACTGGCAGGAGACATATGGTTGTCGCTTTATTGCATGAAATGCAATCGCCATGTAATTGCTTTAGTTTATCACTATGCGGTAGCGATAGTTGTAGAAGCAATAGTTGGCGAGACGACGACGCTACGTTGGAGATCAAGGTGTCAAGCCGGTGATGATGGAGATAATGACGATGCTTTGGTGATGGAGATGAAAGGCACAAGATGATGATGGCCATATCATATCACATATTTTGATTGCATGTGTTATCTTTTATGCATCTTATTTTGCTTAGTACGGCGGTAGCACTTAAGATGACCCCTCACTAAATTTCAAGGTATAAGTGTTCTCCCTGAGTATGCACCATTGCTACAGTTTGTCGTGCCGAGACACCACGTGATGATCGGGTGTGATAAGCTCTACGTTCATATACAATGAGTGTAAGATAGTTTTGCATGTGCAGAATACTCAGGTTAACCTTGACGAGCCTAGCATATGCAGATATGGCCTCGGAACAATGAGACGGAAAGGTCGAACGTGAATCATATAGTAGATATGATCAACATAGATATGTTCACCATTGAAAACTACTCCATCTCACGTGATGATCGGACATGGTTTAGTTGATATGGATCATGTGATCATTTAGATGACTAGAGGGATGTCTATCTAAGTGGGAGTTCTTAAGTAATATGATTAATTGAACTTTAATTTATCATGAACTTAGTCCTGGTAGTATTAGCATATCTATGTTGTAGATCAATAGCTCGCGATGTAGCTCCCCCATTTATGTTTTATATGTTCCTAGATAAATATAAGTTAAAAGATGATAGTAGCAATGATGCAGATTTGGTCCGTGATCTGAGGATTTTCCTCATTGCTGCACAGAAAAATTATGTCCTTGATGCACCGCTAGGTGATAGAACTATTGCAGGAGCAGATGCAGACGTTATGAACATTTTGACAAGCTCAGTATGATTACTACTTGATAGTTTAGTGCACCATGCTTTACAGTTTAGAACCGGGACTTCAAAAATGTTTTGAACGCCACGGAGCATATAAGATGTTCCAAGAGTTGAAATTGGTATTTCATACTCATGCCCGTGTCAAGAGGTATGAGACCTCTGACAGTACTTTGCCTACAAGATGGAGGAGAATAGCTCAACCAGTGAGCATGTGCTCAGATTGTTTGGGTACTACAGTTGCTTGAATCAAGTGGAAGTTAATCTTCCAGATAAGATAGTAATTGACAAAGTTCTCTAGTCACTATCACCAAGTTACTAGAACTTCATGATGAACTATAATATGCAAGGGATAACGAAAACAATTCCCAAGCTCTTCGCGATGCTAAAATCGGCGAAGGTAGAAATCAAGAAAATCATCAAGTGTTGATGGTTAACAAGACCACTAGTTTCAAGAAAAGGGCAAAGGGATAGAAAGGGAACTTCAAGAAGAATGACAAACAAGTTGTCATCCTCGTGAAGAAGCCCAAAGCTAGACCCAAGCCTGAAACTGAGTGCTTCTACTGCAAAGGAAATGGTCACTGGAAGTGGAACTGCCCTAGATACTTGGCGGATAAGAAGGATGGCAAAGTGAACAAAGGTATATTTGATATACATGTTATTGATGTGTAATTTACTAGTGTTTATAGCAACCCCTCGGTATTTGATACTGGTAAGAGTGGTAACTCGAAACAGGAGTTGCAAAATAAACACAGACTAGTTAAGGGCAAGGTGATGATGTGTGTTGGAAGTGATTCCAAGGTTGATAAGATCACCATCGCACACTCATTTTACCTTCGGGATTAGTGTTGAACCTAAAATAAATGTTATTTGGTGTTTGCGTTGAGCATGAAAATGATTGGATCATGTTTATTTGCAATATGGTTATTCATTCAAGTCAAAGAATAATTTGTCGAGGAAGCTGATCCACGAACACCTATGGGACCGGCGGGCCGAGTCCCTTTCGGTTCGGCGGGGGGCGGAGATCGCACGAAGAGCAGATTAAGGCGAAGCACACGAGCAGTTTACCCAGCTTCGGAGCTCTCCGGAGAGATAACACTCCTACTGCTGCATGTCTGAATGTATTGAGTTCTTGCTAGGGAGCGCTGGGAGCTATAGTATACTTCAGCTGCTAACGAGACCTAGCGTGAGTGTTTTCTGCCTTCGAACCGAACCCCCTCTACGTTGCGCATGGGCCTCCTTTTATATGCTCAAGGGGTCTCCGACAGGTGGCAACGTATACAAGGGCAAAAATGAAAAAGGAGTTGCGGTTGGTACAGCTACTTGTACAGTGTATCATACCTAACCCTGACGGCAGGGGACAAGGGCATTAAATGCTTGTCTACATCGCCCAAACAGTGCAAACAGGGACCGTCAGGGGCGCCACCGCTTGCCACGATGGCAATCTTGTCAGCGTCGCTTGCCACCGCGCTCCGCTGGCCGCAAGACAGCCTCTTGCCACGCTGCTTGGAAAGGTCCTGTATGCGACACGTTGGTGGATGTGCTGGAGCGCAGGAACAGAGTGGTAGTCTGCCGCGGCAAGCGCCTTGCCGCGGTTGTTGCCTTGTCGCGTCCGGAAGCTTGGGTGGCCTTGTCTCCTCGGTGCCTTGGGTGGCCTTCCCGGCAAGCTCCTCTTGCCGGGGCCTTGTCTCCTTGGCTTGAATACTTTGTTCTTGAATGGCTCCAAAGGAACCACGGAGGACCTTGGCGGTCACCCGGCAAGCCTTGCCGCGGGGTGCTGTAACTGCCCGTGCACAAGTTCGGGATACTAGGGTACCCCCACTCTAGTACACCGACATAATTGTTGTTCTATTTAAGACGATTGGAGCAACGATTGGAGCAACGTGGCCCCGGAAGACGCTAGGCTGAAGATTGCCGTCACCCGGATCCTGCGCCTCAGGCTTGCCGGGCTTACTGTAGGCACCGTTGACGCAGACTTTCTTCGCCACCGCATCGCCCCCTTGCAGGAGAGGAGGAGACCTGCCTGGGAGTTCCAGAATGCGGCGGATATCATGAGGCTGCGCCCGGGCCTCAACTTCAATTTCACTATCTTGGAACTGGACGCGATGCTCTTGGAACTGTTCAAGCCCGATCCTGATCATCCCGAAATGTTCAGGTTGCCGAGGGTGTCGTTCCGCTATGCAACAATTCCTCGCTCGACCGCATCCGTGCAATGATGCCGCTGTGCGACTCGCATGGAATTGTCCCAACCTGGCAAGAGCCTGTAGACGACGTCGTGCGGGAGTTCTTTGACGGCCTGGTAGAAGTGCCGGTCCGTCTTGATGAACAGAAGAGCCTCACCCGCGACACCACCGATGATGAGATGCAGCGCATCGCCACCAGGCTGGAAGAGGCGGCAGCATCCGCTGCCGCGGGCGAGTTCGGATTCACCGTGGAGGAGGCAGATGCAGCAGAGGCGGCAAGCCTTGTCGAGCGAGGGGAGCTTGCCGACGAGGAGGAGCTTGCCGAGCCTGAAGCTGAGTCGAGTGAGCCCGCCGAGGGCGCCTCCTCCCCACCTTCAGACAACTTGCCGCAAGCGGAGCCCCCAGCTCCACCAAGAAGGCGTCTTCGCAAGGCCGGAGATGTAGCGGGGCGGCAGACGGGCCAACAGCCGCAGCGCCACGCGACGCGCTCCACCGCAGCAAGCGCTGTTGCCGCGGGAGCACCTCACGCTGCTGCGGCAACCGGAGCGGGGCCCTCCCAGACCACCGCTTCTGCTCCCGCCAAGCGGCCAAGGGAACCCACTCCTCCGCCTCGTCGCACCGGAGGCGAGCCGGAATTTGATCTCTCCGCGCTCAGCTCCGACGAGGAAGAAGAAGAGTAAGATTCTTTGCTGTTTCTTGTAGTCCTTCAATTTGTTGCTTTGTCTTGTATCTAATTTGCTTCACTCTGAACCCATTCCTTTTCAGGACGCTGGCCCAGAGAGTGTCGAAGAGAGCCAAGGCCCCGGTGATTGTCATCGAGGACGAACCCACCGCGACAGCAGGAGGCGCGTCCGAGACCACCTTGCCGGACGCGGCAACTCTTCCTCAAAGCAGCCCCGAGTGCAGCCCCAACGTAAGTATATGGTTTACTTCCTGCTGTTAGGCGTGCATGGGTGCTCTTTCTTTGCTGATATCATTGTTGGTTTGTGTAGGAGCAGAGCAGCCTCACCAGAGTGCCTGCCGCTCGACATGCCATCTGCTTCGACTACACCGCCAAGGAGGATTCCCGGCAAAGGCGTTCTCCGCAAGGGAGACTTCTCCGCAAGGACAGTTCTCCGGCAAGGATAGCACCAGCGACCCTCCGGTGGTTGAGACCACGGCTGCAGATCCTAAATCTGTAATCCTCTTGCTTGAAAACTTCCCTTGTGCTCTTCTTCTTCTGATTTTCTTTTGAATATTTGCTTGACTTTTCTTTCTTTTCCGGTCGCCGATCCATCTCGCCACAGAGCCAATGGAGACCGAGGTCGCCGGCGGAGGAGGACGCGTCTTGGCAATCTTGACAACGCCGCCGCCATCGAAGAAGAAGCTGGCATCGACGAGCCCGCCGCGAAGAGGCCGCCAAAGCTGCCGCCGCAGAAGCCGGGCGAGGGTCCGCGATTGCACCGACGGCCCCGAGGCCGCAGGAGCGCCAGCGCCACGCCGACCGCCGATCCTCCGCCGCTGCTGCAGCTGCCGAGTTCAAGAGCCCCAACCTGGCGCTTATTTGAAGGCCGGCGATGGCGTCTTCATCAAGCTCCCCTGGGCGTCGAGCTCAAGGGTGCCGACCGAATGAGAGACCTTTGACGAAGAGTTGCTCGCCTCCGCTGGGCTGACGCTAGTTGACGCGCCAAGCAGCAGCAGCGGCGAGTCTGAGGAAGAGCAGCTGCTGCAGAAGCTGTTGTCGCTCTACCGCGCCCGACAAGCCAAGCTGGAATCCCGAGAAGCGCTTGTCGCGAAGGCGGGAGCAGACATCGAGAAGCGCGCGGAGGAGCTCCGGGGCCTCAACCAGGAAGCTCTCCGGTCCCTGGCAAAGGAGCGGGAGCAAATCGCCGAGGAGCGTAAAGCCTTCCTCCTCGAGAAGGCTGAAGTTGAAGAGCAGCAAAGGCTTGCTGCCGAGAAGCTGTCTGTGTAGGAAGGCGAGTTGGCGCAGCGGAAGGTTAATCTTGACAGCCATGAGGAGGATCTTGCCACGCGCGAGCAAACATTTGGCGGGGCTCTCAAGGAAGCAAAGGATGCTGCCGCAGCTACCGAGGCCGCCAAGAAGGAGCTGGATACGAAGGTGGTGCAGCTGGAGGCCAATCTCAAGGAGAGCGGCGAGGAGCTTGCTGCACTCAAGCGTGAGCGCGAGAAGGACGCCTACACTCTTGGCGAGCTGCAGGGCCGTCTCGCCGAGAGGAGCAAGGAGCTCAGCGCCGCCAAGGACTCCAACGCAGATCTTGAGTTGAAGCTGACCACCTTGACTCAGACGCTGGAGGGCGCCAGGGAGCAGGAGGTGGCCTTGAAGGAGAAGATCAAGGCCGACGAGGCGTTGCTGGCGAGGGCTGCTGCCGCCCAGAACACCTTTAGGGAGAATGTGGAGCACTGGACCGAGGGTCTCGTGGATGTTGCTGCAGCCATCGACAGGGAGCTGGCGTAGCTAGGGATGGAGGATCTTGGGTATTCCTCCGATGAGCACCTCCAACCCAGCGCCAAGCTCAGCTTGTTCTTCAAAGGCGTGGCGACGGCCCTCCAGCGACTCCGGGAAGAGATCCCAAAGCAGCTGGCCGACGAGTCGCGCCAGATCTGCGCGGGAGCTCTTCAAAAGGTGCTGATGAAGGTGGCCTTCCGCAACCAGGCCTCAACCTCACCAACGTCCTCAAGACCTTGCCGCCGGATGCTGATGTGGAGGCGCTCAAGACCCTTGTCGCACCCATCGTGGACAGGGTGAGCGGGATCAAGAGGGTTGATGGCGATCGCGTAGATTAGGCCACCCGTTTTCTCTTCTCCTTGTCGCTGCTGGTTATGTTATGAGAACAATCAATTAGAGTTGCGACAATCTATCTTGTAATATAACTCTATCTCGGGTAGTGATTGCTATGTTATTTCCTTTACTTGATTCCTTCCTTTGTATGTTTTTGCCCTACGCTTTTAGGGAACTTGTCGGCGCTTGCACCTTAGCCGCGAGCGCTGAGTGCAGGACGTCAGCAGCCTGCTGGCGGTGTCGCTACCGACAAGAAACCTTGTCGCAACTCACTTAAGTTGTTGAGCGGACTCGAAACAAAGTAAGGGCGCAACTAGCTACGAGTTGGTTCCTCCGCGCACAGGTTTTCCATACAAAGCACGATTGTTCGAGGAAGATAACTTAAAATTTTTAAAACTGATTGCTCAAACTTTAGCAACTTAGCTTTTCAGTCGTTTGCTTCCCGGTAAGGCGAAACTTCCTCGAGCGACGCTTGGTCCACACCATTATCTTCTCCTTCCCCCAGGCAAACTTGTGGGCAAGGGAACCTTCCTTTCTTTGAGAAAGAGAAAGAAGAGAAAATAAAGATATGGAGCCTTGCAGCTCGTTATTGCTTACCGGTGGTAGGTGCTGCACAAAGTGTCAGATAACACATGCAAAAATAAAGTAGAAAGCATGAAATCGACAAGATGCGCGGAGCACATGAGCTTTACTTATGCACGGGGTCTGCGCCCGGTTTTGTACAAAGGATTACATGCAACATGTGCAAGACTTGTACAAAAGGTGGTTGCGGAACAGGTTCCGCAACCGCGCTTCTGAGTAAAACTTACGAAGATGCTCAATGTTCCGGGAGTTGCTCACGGAATGCCATCTTCGTTCTCAAAGCGGACAGCGCCAGGCCTAGTGACTCGTTTCACCCAAGAAGGGCCTTCCCACTTCAAGTCAACTTGTTGGAATTCTTGGCGAACTGAACGCTACCAAGAACAAGGTCGCCTTCCTCGAGACTTCGGCATTAACTGCGGCTATGGTAGCGGTGCAAAGCTTGCTGGTATCGAGCAGCTCGTCTGAGCAGCTGAAGACGATCCTCCTCAAGGAGCAGCGCGTCATCTTATCGCAATCGCTCTTGCTCAAGCTCATCATAGCGAGCACTCGAGGTGACCCGATATCTGAGTTCCGTGGCGAGAACTGCCTCTGCTCCATATACTAGAGCGAAAGGTGTCCGCCGATGGCTCGATTTGGCGTCGTCTGATCGACCAAAGAACCACCGCAGCTCCTCAATCCAGTTTCTTCCGCACTTGTGCAGCCTGTCGAAAGTCCTGGTCTTGAGCCCGCGCAGCACTTCAAGATTCGCCCTCTCCGCTTGACCGTTACTTCTCGGATGAGCAATGTAGCGAAAGTAGACCTTGGCGCCAAGATCTTGGACGTCTTGCATGAAGGTGCGGCTCGTGAATTGTGTGCCGTTGTCGGTGATGATCCCGTTAGGGTTCTGAAACGGCAAACAATTGACTGAAGAACTTGATCACGATCGTCTGTCACCTTCCTCACTGCTTCCACTTCCGCCACTTTGTGAACTTGTCGATTTATCACGCCCAATATGCGACCCTATCCAAAAGGAACTCGAAGGTCCCACCAAGGATAGACCCGCATATTGAAACGCTTTTGCAAGGTGGATATCATTACATCAACATTACATAATAGAAGGGGATACATACATAAGGCACAAATGCCACAAGAATACAACAATACAACATACAAGAACAACATCCGACTATGGATGAAACATAAACAGAAACTCAAACGACATCCACCCTGCTAGCCCAGGCTGCCGACCTGGAACCTATCCCCTGATCGAAAACAAGCAACATCGCTCTCGCGTCATGATCATCGCAAACCTGTACCTGCAACTGTTGGTGTAGTAATCTGTGAGCCACGAGGACTCAGCAATCCCATTACCATGGGTATCAAGACTAGCAAAGCTTAAAGGGAAAGGAAGGGGTAAAGTGGTGAGGTTGCAGCAGCGGCTAAGCATATATGGTGGCTAACATACGCAAATGAGAGCGAGAAGAGAAAACAAAGGAACGGTTGTCAACTAGTAATGATCAAGAGGTGATCCTGAGCTCCTACTTACGCCAATCATAACACAGAAACCGTGTTCTCCTCTCGATCAACCCCGAAAAGAGACACTCATGGTTAAGCACACAGTTGGTGTATTTTAGAAGAGTTTGCTTCAAGTTTACTACAACCGGATATTAACAAATTCCCATCTGCCACATAACCGCGGGCATGGATCTCGAAAGTTTATACCCTGCAGGGGTGTCCCAACTTAGCCCATGATAAGCTCTCGCGATCAACGAAGGATATTCCTTCTCCCGGGAAGACCCGATCAGTCTCGGAATCCGGCTACAAAACATTTCGACAAAGAATAAAACAAGACCAGCAAGACCGCCCGATCGCCGACAATCCCGATAGGAGCTGCACATATCTCGTTCTCGTGGCAACACCGATGAGACAGACTACGAGTAAAACCAAGCCTCGAGTTTCCCGTGGTGGCCCATGCAGTGGCTCGGTTTGAACCAGCACTTAGAGAAGCACTGGCCCGGGGGGGGGGGGGGGTGGGGCTAAAATAAAGATGACCCTTGGGCTCCGGAAACCCAAGGGAAAAAGGGCTGGGTGAGGCAAATGGTAAAACCAATGTTGGGCCTTGCTGGAGGAGTCTTATTCAAAGCGAACTGTCAAGGGGGTCCCATAAATCACCCAACCGCGTTAGGGACGCAAAATCCGGGAACATAATACCGATATGATGGAAACTAGGGCGGCAAGAGTGGAACAAAACACCAGGCATAAGGCCGAGCCTTCCACCCTTTACCAAGTATATAGATGCATTAATTAAATAAGATATATTGTGATATCCCAACAAGTAAACATGTTCCAACAAGGAACAACATCTCCATGTTCCAACAAGGAACAAACTTCATCTTCACCTGCAACTAACAACGCTATAAGAGGGGCTGAGCAAAGCGGTAACATAGCCAAACAACGGTTTGTTAGGAAGGGTGCAAAGGTTAGAGGCTGGCATGGTAATTTGGGAGGCTTGAGCAGCAAGTGGTAGGTAAGGCAGCATAGCGATAGAACGAAGCAACTAGCATAGCAATGATAGTAATAAGATCCAAGGTGACGGTCATCTTGCCTGAAATCCCGCAAGGAAGAAGAACGAGTCCATGAAGAAGACGAACGAAAGAAGCCGAACCAAGCGTAGACGAACGAATCCTCACGATCGCAACGAAACGGGAACTAACAAGAAGAAGCACACAACATAGTAAACACACCACACATGAACAAGACAAGATGCACAAAAAGCATGATGCATGACAAAGCTACATGAAGCTACTCATGGCAAGAGATGATGCATACAAGAGTAACACATCAAAGCAAGTTTAAATGAGGCCGGAAACAACATAGAACAATTCCGGTCAGTCCTCATATGCAAATTTCGAAATTGGTCCAGATCTGAATAAACCTTATGTTCAAGTTGTTAAACAGCAAGTTAAGATGCACCACGATGATCTACACGGAATTCTAGTCAAGTTACATATAAAGTTCATTAGATTCGGAGCTACGGCCTAGAAGATATGAGCAAAACAAGATAAGCATGGCATTGATGCAAAATGAATACAAACATCAAGGAAACACCTCAAAACATGGATGCAACATGATAATATGAAGCTACATGCAAAATCAAGCAAGTTTCATATAGAGCACACTCAAAACGGAGCAACGGTTCAACACATACACCCTATACAAGTCATGACAATAATCTGTCCAAAACACATGGCATAAACAGATAACAAGTAGGCATGGCATATTACAAAACACATGTAGGACTCAAGTTCATAGGGTGCACACATCAATCATGGCAAAAATGACAAAAGTGCATGTTCTGATAAGAATCTGAAACTAACATCACATAGCCCTCTTCTAACAACATTTCGGGCATCAAGATGAGCTCAAATGAATATGATGCAATGAGATGAAATGATGTCCTCGTCGAGATGAACAATTTGACATATTACACGCACGAAACGGGGCAATATGCAGAGAGTTATGGCATGATGAACATGAGCAAATAATATGCAAAATCTGGGACTTAGGAATTTCTCGGGGTCAACCTTGACGGATCTCAGATCTGCACGGACTTTGAGGCGAGGCGGTTCTCGCCGGAAAATACGCCGGAGAGGAGGGAGATGGCGAACGGGCGGTCAGGCTTCTTCTGCCGGATCTCGCCGGATCCGTCCGGTCGAGTGGAGGAGGCGGGGGAGGCATGGCGCGGCGCGGAGCCGGAGGCGGGGCAGGGCACTCCGTGAGGGGCGGCGGCGGCCGAGGCGGGGACCGGGCGCCGGAGGAGGCGGGCGGCGCGCCTTCGCTGATGATGCGCACGGCCGCGGCGGCGCGCTGGGCGTGACGGGCGGCGGCCGCCTTCGCCGACGGCAGGCACGGCGGCCGGCGCGACGGATCTGTGGGCGCAGCGGCTTCGGCAACCGGCGTGTGTGGCGGGGCCCATGACCCTGGGGCCGGAGCGGGCTCAGCGGGCCAGCAGTGGGAGGAGAGAAAGCGCGATGGGGTGAGGTGGCGAAGCCGGATTGGCTGCGGGCGGCGGCGGGATGACGTGGCGACCGGCGGTTGGTCGGAGTGAGGTGGCGGGGAGGGCGGACATGTCCGGTGCGGAGAGGGATTTCGTCCGGCGGCGCGAGGAGGAGGGGAGCTAGGGTTGGACTGCGCGAAAATCCGTAGGGGATCACATATTTATAGGTAGAGGGAGCTAGGAGAGTCCAAATGAGGCGCGGTTTTCGGCCACGCGATCGTGATCGAACGACCGAGAGCATGGAGGGGGTTTGGATGGGTTTTGGGCCACTTTGAAGGGAGTGTTGGGCTACAAACAAAAGAGGGCTTTGCGGTTACCCGGTTAACCGTTGTAGTACCAAACGACCTCCAAATGGCACGAAACTTGACAGGCGGTCTACTGGTGCTATACCAAGGCCGCTTGGAAAACCTCGGTCTATTCCGAGACCATTTAACACCCGCACACGAAAAAAGGCAAAGGGGACGCCGGGAGACATAGGAGTGCCGGATTGCAAAACGGACAATGGGGAAAATGCTCGGATGCATGAGACGAACACGTATGCCAATGCGATGCACATGATGACATGATATGAAATGCAGATGATGACATGGCAAAGTGCGACACGCAAGCACATGACATGGCAACGACGGCGAATAACTGGAAGACACCTGGCGCATCGGATCCGGGGCGTTACACGATTGCAACGTACAAGTACTCAAAGCCCCCGACAGCTCGGGGAAAGGGGCCGAGGATGTCGAGCCCCCAGACCAAAAATGGCCAGGATAAAGGGATCGTCTGGAGAGCTTGAGCTGGCTGGTGTATCTGCTTGGAATGGAACTGGCACGCTTCACACTTGGTTACTTGTGCAGTTTCATCCTGGAGGGCTGTCGGCCAAAAGAAACCCTGCCGGAACGCTTTGCCGGCAAGTGCTCTTGCACCAATGTGGTGACCACATATGCCTCCATGTATCTCTGCCAACAGCTTTTGTCCGTCTTCCCGGTGAACACACTTCAAATTCACACTGTTGAGTCTTCTTCTATACAGTGTGTCGTCGACAAACTGGTACATACTTGACTGCCGGGCTACTCTTTCCGCTTCTTCTTGCTCTTTGGGAAGTTCTCTGTCTGAAGGAAATGGACAATCTCTGTGTGCCCATCTTTGGAGCTTGCGGCTCAACAACAAGGACTAAAGGCACATCTGCTGCTGTGGGAAAATCCGCTTCTACGGCGAGAACCTGCGGCTCAACCGGAGCTTGACGTTCCCCGGCAAGCTTGCCGGAGCAAAACTTGTCGGGAGCGTCTGCTTCAATGGAACAAACCCTAGGGCTTGCCGGAGCAGACTGCTCCTCAGCACCCTTGGTGTTGATCTTGAGGACCTTCTTGGCGGCGGCTTCGGGGAGCTCTGCCGGAAAGTAGTCACCAGAAATCAACTTCCTCTTCTTGTTCAGTCCAGTTGATGGCGTTACAGACAGTTGAGTCAGTTTGAGCACAAAGATCCCTGGTTCCACAGGTAACTTAAGTGCTGCGCACTTCGACAGGCCATCGGCAATGTCGTTCTGAGCTCTTGGAACATGTTCCATCTGTAGGCCGTCAAAGTGCTCTTCTAGCTTTCTCACTTCATCAACGTAAGCTTCCATCAACGGACTTTGATAATTCTTGTTTACTTGGCGGACGACAAGCTGTGAGTCACCCCTGACAATAAGCTTCTTGATCCCAAGGTCTACTGCGATCCTGAGACCGGCAAGCAAACCTTCATACTCTGCAGTATTGTTTGTTGCTTGCTCCTTGGGAAAGTGCATCTGGACTACGTACTTGAGGTGCTCTCCGTGGGTGCGACAAGTAGCACGCTGCACCGGCGCCTTGCAGCGAGAAGGCACCATCAAAGTACATCAGCCACTCTTTGCTTGCTTCCTTGACGGGATGCTCGTTTCGAATTTCTTCATCTTGTGTTGGCGTCCATTCTGCTATGAACTCCGCCAATGCTCGCTTTGGATAGTTGAACTGCTCTCAAACTTGAGGCCAAAGCTTGACAGTTCAGTGCCCACTCAATAATCCTGCCTTTGCTACGGATTTTGCAAGATCCTCTTCAGCGGAAAACGCAGTGACGATTGTGATCTCATGTGCTTGGAAGTAATGGCGCAGCTTTCTCGAGGCCATGAGAAGGCCGAAAGCAATTTCGCACACCAGAGTACCTTGACCTAGCCCCCTGCAGAAGGGAACTGACAAAGTAAACTGGGCGCTGCACCTTTCTTTTCTGCATCTTTTCGCATGCTTGCGCAGATCCATCTTTGTCGGGACCAGAGCTTGCCGGTGAAGTCTCTTGCTTGTCGCTGGATGCATCTGCCGTGGTTGCTGGCTCATCATCCGCCTCCCTCTCCGCTACTAACGCAACACAAACCACTTGATTGGTTGCCGCTATATATAGCAGCAACTTCTCTTGTGGCCTAGGTGCGACAAGTGTTGGAGTGGAGGACAGGTATCTCTTTAAGTCCTGCAGCGCAGCCTCCGCTTCCGGAGTCCATTTCATTGGACCTGCCTTTTCAAAATTTTGAAAAATGGCGAGTAGCCGCTTCAGCAGAACCTAGAGATAAACCTCTTTGAGAGCAGCTACGCAACCGCAAGTCTTCGTACATCCTTGGCGCTTTGGTGCTTCAATCTGCTCAATGGCCTTGATCTTGTCGGGATTGGCTTCAATTCCCCGCCGAGACCACGAAGAACCCGAGAAGCTTGCGGAGGGACTCCAAACACACACTTCTCGGGGTTGAGCTTGAGGTTGATCTTGCGCAGACTTGCAAAGGTCTCGTCTAAATCTTGAATCAGAGTCGCCTTGTCCTTGCTCTTGACCACTATGTCATCCATGTAGGCTTCCATATTTACGTGTATTTGTGGTTCAAAAGCGTCATGGACTACTCTTGCAAATGTTGAACCAGCATTCTTTAAACCGAAAGGCATCCGTGCAAAACGATGCGTGCCACATGGGGTGATGAATGCGGTCTTCTCCTCATCCTCTTACGCCATGAAGATCTGATGGTACCACAGTATGCATCAAGAAATGAAAGCAAATCACATCCGCCGTGGAGTCAACAATCTGGTCGATCGCGGCAAGGAAATGGGTCTTTGGGACAAGCTTTATTAACATCGGTAAAGTCGATACAAAGCCTCCATTTCCCGTTCGCCTTCGCACGACTACGGATTGGCCAACCACGTGGATGGAGCACTCTCGACAAGGCCTGCTGCTTCCAATTTCTTGATTTCTTCTGCGATGAATTCTTGGCGCTCACCGCTCGCTTCGACTTTACGCTTGACGGGCGCGCGATGAGGACAGACGGCAAGATGGTGCTCTATTACTTTCACAGGAACACGGGGATGTCGACGGTTGCCATGCAAATATGTCGACGTTCGCCCAGGAAAGCAACGAGCGCGCTTTCCTATTTAGAGTCGAGAGTGGCACTAATGGTGAAGGTACCATTAGTGCCGCCTTCCTTGGCGGACACCTTCTTGGTCTCTGGTGGAGCTGCCATTGTCTTCTTACACTTGCCGATGGAGCTCGATGGTGCGTCCTCGACGGTAGCGCAGCACTCCGAAGAGGTGCGCTTGCCGGAGTGAGCATCAGAACTCTTGTCGGGCTTGGTCTTCTTCTTCGCCCCGGGAGCTTCAACGGCAAGTGACTTGTGATCTGCTGCGGCTGCTGCTTCCCGGTAGATCTTGTCGGCGCAGATAAGGGCATCCTTCTTGTCGCCAGGGACGGAGATGACACTTATCGGGCCTGGCATCTTCAGCATGTTGTATGCATAATGAGAGGCTGCCATGAATTTGGCGAGTCTTTGGGCGGCCAAGTATCCCATTGTAAGGCAATGGAAAATCAGCAACGTCAAAAGTGACCCTCTCGATCCCTGAAGTTCAACTCGCTGCCAAATGTCACCGCAACGTGATCTTTCCCTTGACTTGCTCCTTCCCGGATTGACTCCTTGGAATGTGCGGTCTCTTGAGCTCGCCATCGGGGATCCGGAGTTTCGGATTACCGCGGAGGAGATCAGGTTCAAGCCGCCCCACCGTCAACTAGCATTTTAGTGACCTTGAGGTTGCGGATAGTTGGTGAAACCAACATCGGCAAGCACCGACCGCAGATTATGCGATTAGGGTGGTCCTCAATATCAAAGATGATAGGCGTGTTGGACCATTTCGAGGCTTGCGTGACTCGACGGATGGTTACGCCGCATTGACTTCCGCATCCACCGCTTGAGTGGCGGTGTGAAGTATCTGAAGAAGCACCGCCGTCAATGCACAAGACCTCTGTGGCTTTCTGGAACTCCTGCTCATCGGTCTCGTCATCATCCATATCTTCATCGTCGTCGTCATCTTCATCCTTGTCGCGGCCGCGGGGAGGTTTGTCTCCTTGCCGCTGCTTGGCCTTGCCGCGGCGTCCTCCTCGGCCGGGGCGTTTCTTGCTAGCTCCTCCAGCACCTTCCTGGGCCTTCTCCTTGTCGCGTCGCTCGTATTCAGCCTTTTGCTGCTCGACAAGCTGCTCGACCTTCTTGCAGCTCTGGAGGTCATGACCCTTGGTGCGGTGGATCTTGCAGTACTGCTTGTTGGCTCTGTCCTGCTTGTCGGCGACCACCACAGCCTGGCAGTTGGTGCCCGCGGCAACCTCCTTGCCGGAGTTACCAACTTTGGCTTTCTTGGCGCCACCTCCGTTGCCGGACTGCTCAACGACTAGCACATCTTTGCCTTTCTTTTTCCTGTTGTTCCCCCGCCGGTTTTTCTTTGCCGGGGCAGCCTCCTCACTATCAGATCTTCCTACTTCTGTATTCTCTCCGGGGAGTTTCCTCCCTTCCTCAGCACGTGCACACTTGTCGGCCAGGGCATATAGCTCACTGACGTCTCTGATCTTGCACATCGCCATCTCCTCCCGCATCCTGCGGTTTCGCACGTTCTGATGGAACGCCTGATTACCGCGGCAGGGTGGACATCTGGGATGTTGTGGTGTACGCGGCTGAATCTCTGAATGTACTTGCGCAGGGGCTCTCCTTCCTTCTGGGTGAGCAGATGAAGGTCGCTCTCTTGGCCATGACGCTTGTGGCCGCCTGTAAAGGCGCCGACAAACTGATGGCATAGGTCTGCCCAGGAGGATATGGAGTTGTCCGGCAAGTGCATGAGCCAGGATCTGACATTGGTCTTGAGTACCGCGGGAAGTAGTTGGCGGGATCTTGTCGTCTCGCCCGGCAGCTTGCACGCGATGGTGTAGATGCTGAGGAACTCCGACGGATGCGTCTTGCCGTCGTACTTCTCTGGTACGTCTGGCTTGAAATTCTTCTTGCTGGGCCACTGGACTTGCCGCAGCTCACGAGTGAACGCAGGGCAACCTACCGTGTACGGCAAGTCGCCTGGTTCCCCTGGCGCATGCATGTTGACAGAGGGCCCAGCGCGCTGGTCGGATTGACGCCGCGCTTCTCTTCGACGCTCGATGCGAGTTCGAGCGTCTTCTTGCTGTCGTTCGTGAAGAACTTGGCGCTGATCGCGACGAGCTCGTGGATCTGATGACGCGGTGGAGTTGCTGTCAAGGTGGATCCGGCGAGTCGGCGATCTTGGCCTTCGGGGCGGAGAGTGCATGGTGGTTGCACCCCCACCGGTTTCGTCGCCACCGGATCGTGCTTGGCAGTCCTGCCGCGGCAGCAATGTACTCGGCTGCCGCGGAGTGTCGCTGTTGGCAAAGCCGATGAGACTCTGAATGGTGGCCCTCCATTCATCGACCTTGTCGGCTGTTGGAGGGTAATCTAGGAGCAGTTGAGCTCTCGCCAAAGCTTCTGCTGGAGTGGTGGTTGGTAGTGGCAAACGGCGCGAGGAGCGGGATATGCTCGGACTTCTAACTATGTTAGAAGGAGCAGTATCCCGTACAGGCGACCGTGCCTCGCTCGTGCCGGCATGTTGGCGTGCATGCTGGTCTTGAGCATCCCGAGATCCACCAGCTCTATCTTGGTCCAACGAGCGTATGGTACTGTGAATACCATGACGCTGTCGGTCCCGCGCCTCCTGAGATGGGCGCGGTGCATGTACGGACGCCGAGGTCTGCGCAGCCTTGTCCTTGAACTTGGCAGCACCGTGGGCTCCTCGTCGACGCCCGTTCTTCGCGGGCGTCTACCCCACCACCCGTTTGCTCCGGTGGTGGTGGGATCGACGTGGACGGATCCGCTGCTGCCGAAGCCTTCTTCTTCGGTGGCATGTCGATGAAGATCTAGCTCGTGTGAACGCCGGATCAGGTTCACACAGCCTCGACGCCCCCTACCTGGCGCGCCAAAGATGTCGGGGAAGCTGATCCACGAACACCTATGGGACGGCGGGCCGAGTCCCTTCCGGTTCAAGCGGGGCGGAGATCGCCTGAAGAGCAGATCGAGGGGCTAACACGAGCGGTTTACCCAGCTTCGAGCTCTCCAAGAGATAACACTCCTCTACCGCTGCATGTCTGAATGTATTGAGTTCTTGCTAGGGAGCGCTGGGAGCTACAGTATACTCTAGCTGCTAACGAGACCTAGCGTGAGTGTTTTCTGCCTTCGAACCGAACCCCCTCTACGTTGCGCATGGGCCTCCTTTTATATGCTCAAGGGGTCTCCGACAGGTGGCAACGTATACAAGGGCAAAAATGAAAAAGGAGTTGCGGTTGGTACAGCTACTTGTACAGTGTATCATACCTAACCCTGACGGCAGGGGACAAGGGCATTAAATGCCCGTCTACGTCGCCCAAACAGTGCAAACAGGGACCATCAGGGGCGCCACCGCTTGCCACGATGGCAATCTCGTCAGCGTCGCTTGCCACCGCGCTCCGCTGGCCGCACAGCCTCTTGCCACGCGCGCTTGGAAAGGTCCCGGGGCGACACGTTGGTGGATGTGCTGGAGCGCAGGAACAGAGTGGTAGTCTGCCACGGCAAGCGCCTTGCCGCGGTTGTTGCCTTGTCGCGTCTGGAAGCTTGTCGCTCACCGGGCCTTCCCGACAAGCTCCTCTTGCCGGGGCCTTGTCTCCTAGGTGCCTTGGGTGGCCTTCCCGGCAAGCTCCTCTTGCCGCGGCCTTGTCTCCTTGGCTTGAATACTTTGTTCTTGAATGGCTCCAAAGGAACCATGGATGTAATGCCCCCGATGCGGCTATATCTCCCACGTGTCGAGGCACGACTTAGAGGCATAACCGCATTGAAAGCAATGTCGCAAGTGAGGTAATCTTCACACAACCCATGTAATACATAAGGAAAGAGATACATAGTTGGCTTACAATGCCACTTCACACATACATAAATAAACATCCATCATTCGAGTACACTCAAGGTCCGACTACGGAACCAAAATAAAAGAAGATACCCCAAATGCTACACAGATCCCGAATCGTCCCAACTGGCACCACTATCGATCATCGGGAAAAGACACATAGTAACGACCACGTTCCTCGTCGAACTCCCACTTGAGCTCGGTTGAGTCACCTGCACCGCATCATCGGAACCTGCAACTATTTTGGAAGTATCTGTGAGTCACGGGACTCAGCAATCTCACACCCGCGAGATCAAGACTATTTAAGCTTATAGGAAGGACAGAGTAGTAAAGTGGAGCTGCATGGCGACTAGCATATATGGTGGCTACTTCGCAAAGAGAGCGAGAAGAGAAGCAAAGCACGGACGTGAATCTAATAGCGATCAAGAAGTGATCCTGAACTACTTACGTCCGACATAACTCCAACATCGTGTTCACTTCCGGACTCCGAGAAGAGACCATCACGGTTACACACGCGTTGATGTGTATTTTATTTGAGGTCAACTTCGGTTTTCTACAACCGGACATTAACAAATTCCCATCTGCCTCATAACCGCGGGCACGGCTTTGAAAGATATTACCTGCAGGGTGTCCCAACTTAGCCCATTATAAGCTCTCACGGTCAACGAAGGATATTCCTTCTACCGGAAGACCCGATCAATCTCGGAATCCCGGACTACAAGACATTTCGACAGCAATAAAACAAGACCAGCAAAGCCGCCCGAATGTGCCGACAAATCCCGATAGGAGCTGCACATATCTCGTTCTCGTGGCACACCGGATTGTCCAAACTTCCGATAGGACAGCTCGAGTTGCCCCCGATGGCCACCGGCGGTTGACAGGTTTGGACCAGCACTCGAGAGGAGAACTGGCCCGGGGTTAAAATAAAGATGACCCTCGGGCTCGCGAAACCCGGGGAAAAGGCTTAGGTGGCAAATGGTAAAACCAAAGTTGGGCCTTGCTGGGCGAGTCTTATTCAAAGCGAACTGTCAAGGGGTCCCATAAATCACCCAACCGTAAGGAACGCAAAATCAAGGAACATAACACCGGTATGACGGAAACTAGGGTGGCAAGAGGGAACAAAACACTGGCATAAGGCCGAGCCTTCCACCCTTTACCAAATATATAGATGTATTAATTAGAGCAGATATATATATTGTGATATCCCCAACAAGTAAACATGTTCCAATAAGGAACAACATCTCCATGTTCCAACAAGGAACAAACTTCAGCTTCACCGCAACTAGCAACGCTATAAGAGGGCTGAGCAAAGCGGTAACATAGCCAATCAACGGTTTGCTAGGAAAAGGATGGTTAGGGCTGACATGGCAATATGGGTGGCATGATATAGCAAGTGGTAGGCATCGCAGCATAGGCATAGCAAAAGAGCGAGCAACTAGCATAGCAAAGATAGAAGTGATTTCGAGGGTATGGTCATCTTGCTCGCAATGTTCTCGAGTTGTCGAAAGCTTGATCCTCGTAAGCGTTCTCAACAGGTTCCTCGCTCACGTACTCGCCTCCGGCTCTACCAAAAGCAACAACACAAACAAAGGAACCACAATAAATCACGGTGCAATGCACAATCAACATGATGCAAAACATGACATGATATGCGGATGTGATATGCAATGCGTATGCGCGCTCGGAAGGAAAATGATGAACCAGGCATCAACTTGGCAAACCAAGTATGCCACTGAAAGATGAGATGATTTCGGTTGAAATCGATATAAAGATCACCGAATCGGATGCACGGTTTGGAAATGACAAGCAAAACAAGAATGGCACAAATCTGCCATTAACAGCATGATGCCACTTAGCAAGCAACAATTAATTAAGCTACTGCACCCAAACGTACCAACAAAGTATATGGCAGTGATCTACACAAAATGCTCGACAAAAGATGAGCACTGAGCTACGGCTAGTTCACATCATAACAGGTTCAAACAAGCATGGCAAAAGTGCACAAAATATCAGGCTGGACATGGCAAAAACAGCATCAGGTTGCAATGTTCAGAGCAGCAAAACTACATGCTACAGGCCCTTAAAATAGCAAAACATGGCATGGCATGAATCTACTCAAAGCATAGAACAAAAGTCCCTTACTGAACATAAGCCAAAAGGATCAGAAAATATAGTAACACCCATGTCAATATTGAAAGTTTCGTTAACAGATTCAGCAACATGGCATGTCGAAAACTGATAACGAGTAGGCATGTTTACAAGCTCAATGCACTCACTACAGAGCCTTAAATGATAAACTAAGCATACATACATCAAGAAGACATGACATAGAAGACATACATGGCAAGAACAATAACATAGCATACATGGGTCAACCACAACAACCTAGGCAAAATTGAATAACATGTAAACAATCTGCCAGGAAACATTTGATAGCAAAAGTAGAGCTCGATTGACTCAAGCTATGGCACTCCATAATTGCAACCAAAGGCATGGATGGATAGAGCAAGACATGTTTTACAAAACATCCTTACTGAAGTATCTCAAAATATGCATGGATCTCTCGGTATCATCAAGTTAACATGGCATCAAAATATCAGCTAAACAGGGCTGAAAACAGCAACATCAGGACACCTACTTTGCATGCTTGTGCTAGTCACCACATAGATCACAAAAATACATGGCATATACCCCTGGAAAGATGGCATGGCATATAACAAAACACATGTAGGACTCAAATTCATAGGGTGCACACAATAATCATGGCAAAAATAACAAAAGTGCAAGTTCTGTTAAGAAACAGAAACTAACATCACATAGCACTCTTCCAACAGCATTTCGGGCATCAAGATGAGCTCAAATGAAAATGATGCAATGATATGAAATGATCTACTCTTCGAGGCGAACATTTTTACATATTATACGCGCAAAATGGAGCTACATATGCAAAGATACACTCCGTTGAAAATGCAACATAATCAATAAGATATAAAAGACTTAGGGAAAAAAAAGGAGGGGGAGAGAGGTCAACGGGATCGGATCCGGATCGGGCCGATCCGGATCGGGCGGCGGCGGCGGCGGTTCAGCGGGCTCGCCGGAGAAGGCGGCCGGCGAGGGGAGCCGAGGCGAAGGCAGGGCAGCCGGGGAGGCGACGGCGGCGGCGCAGCTGGCAAGCAGGGCGGCCTTGTGTGTGCTGCAGTCTGCGTGGGCAGGCAGTCGGCGGCGGTCAGGCGCCTCGGCGGGGAGGTCGGGCGCTGCCCGGAGGCGGGGGGACGGGCGGGCGGCTCGCTGGGCCCATGGTCGGCCCCGAGGGCCGGGCGAAGCGATGTGGGCGCGGACGGCTGACGTGGCACGCTGCGGTTGGCCGGCGGCGACGGGCGGACGTGTCCGGTCCGACTCGGACACGTCCGGCGCGCGGAGGGGAAAATTGCTAGGGTTTCGGGGAGGATGATCCGGATTGGAAAGGGGAGGTGTTTAAATAGGCATAGAGGGAGCTAGGAGAGTCCAAATGAGGTGTAGTTTTCGCCCACACGATCGTGATCGAACGACGGAGCGCATGGAAGTGACTTAGATGGGTTATTGGGATGTTTTGAAGGGGTGTTGGGCTGCAACTTAAAAGAGGCCTCATGAGAGTCTGTTAACTGCTGGAGTACCAAACGAGCTCCAAATGACCAAACTTGACCGGTGGTCTACGGTGGTATACCAAGGCCACTAGACAAACCTCGGTCCATTTCGAGAAGGTTTAGTACCCGCACACGGAAAAACGTAAAAGGGCCGCCGGGAGATAGGAGTGCGGAATGCAAAACGGACAACGGAAAAATGCTCGAATCATGAGAAGAACACGATGCAAATGCGATGCACATGATGACATAATATAAAATGCATGACATGGACAAAAAGAAAATGAAGAAAACCCAACCACGGAGGGAATATCATATCACAATGCCGAAAATGGCAAGAGTTGGAGTTACAAATATGGAAAGTTACTTCGGGTGTTACAACACTCCACCACTACAAGAGGATCTCGTCCGAGATCTAGGACTGAAAGAACTCCGGATATTCGAACGGAGGTGATCCTCGCGCTCCCGGTAGCTTCTCGGTCGGAATGGTGTGACCACTTCACTTTCAGGAATTTGATTGACTTGTTGCGAGTCTTGCGCTCGGTTTCTTCAAGAATAGCAACGGGTGCTCAT
Organism: Aegilops longissima; assembly: GCA_021605205.1. Classification (NCBI taxonomy): domain Eukaryota; kingdom Viridiplantae; phylum Streptophyta; class Magnoliopsida; order Poales; family Poaceae; genus Aegilops; species Aegilops longissima. The sequence continues at coordinate 479,193,050 of CM038677.1, read as the reverse complement.
GATAAGAGAGATCTTCTTGAAGGTCAACTCTTCGTTGATAGTGCGCTCAGAGTCTTGAAGCACTTGCGAAGCTGTGACACGTGAAACATATCGTGCGCTTGCAAAGTTGGATGGAAGCTCAAGTTGATAGGCGAGATCGCCTCTTTTCCCAATGATCTTGAAAGGACCCACGATCTAGGTGCAAGCTTCCCTTTGATACCGGGCGGCGAGTGCCTTTCATTGAGAGACGCGAGGTAGACATGGTCTCCGATTTCAAAAGCCACATCACGGTGCTTATCATCATAATAGCTCTTCCGCGCGATTATGCTGCTTTGAGATTCTCACGAATGACTTGGCACATTTCTTCCGCTTCGGATCAAGTCATTGCCAAGAAGTTGGCGTTCACCTGTCTCGCACCAATTGAGAGGAGTACGCACTTTCGCCATAGAGAATTTCGAATGGGGCCTTGCCGAACTCGCTTGGAAGCTGTTGTTGTAGGAGAACTCGGCATATGGAAGACAATCTTCCCACTTCATACCGAAGGAAATAACACAAGCCCCGAGCATATCTTCAAGGATTTGATTAACTCGCTCAACTTGGCCACTTGTTTGAGGATGGAAAGCTGTCTTTGAAACGAATGTTGGTGCCCATGGCCTTCCAAAAGAATCCCAAAACTTGGAGGTAAAGATGCTGCCATGGTCTCAAGAGATCACTTGAGGAATGCCGTGCAAAGAGACAATCCTCGAGGTGTATAGCTCGCCAACCGAGCTGCTGTGATAGATTCTTTGATAGGAAGAAAATGAGCCACTTTAGTAAGCTTGTCAATGACAACGAAGATAGCATCATTTCCACGCTTGGACTTTGGAAAGCCATCACGAAGTCCATCTCAATATGATCAAACTTCCATTCGGAATAGCAAGAGGTTGAAGGAGACCAGCTGGTCTTTGGTGTTCTCGCTTTCACTCTTCTGCGCAGACATCACACTCATTCACGAATTGAGCAATTTCTCGCTTCATTCGAGTCCACCAATATGACTGCTTGAGGTCATGGTACATCTTCGTATTTCCGGGATGAATGGATAGAAGCGAATTGTGAGCCTCGCTCATAATGACTTTTCTCGAGATCACCCTTAGGAACCACAATCCGTCCTCAAAGAAAAGAGTGTCTTTGTCATCAACGTGGAAGCACTTATACTTGAAATGCCCTTGTCGATACCACGCTTCACCTTTTTCACCATGGTATCCGAAGTTGAGCCTCACGAATCTGATCTTCCAAAGTAGGAGAGACTATGAGGTTGGCAAGAAAGCCTTGAGGAACAACTTGAAGATTCAGCTTGCGGAAAGATTCACAGAGATCCGGTGAAAGGGCTTGAGGATTAGACTGCTGCAGTAAGCCTTCCCGCTCAAAGCATCTGCAATCACATTGGCCTTGCCCGAGTATATTCAATACTTGGGTTGTACTCTTGAATCATTTCACCCATCGAGTCTGCTGAGGTTGAGGTTGGGTTGAGTGAAGATATACTTGAGACTCTTGTGATCGGTGAAAATGTCCACTTTCCTTCCCAACAAGAGATGTCTCCATGTTATCAATGCATGGACAACTGCCGCCAACTCAAGATCGTGAGTGGGGTAGTTCTTTTCGTTGGGCTTCAATCAAGCGAGAGGTATAAGCCACAACTCTCTTCTCTTGCATTAACACAGCACCGAGACCTTGAAGAGAAGCATCACGAAAACTTCAAATGGCTTGGATTCATCAGAGGAGTCAAGACAGGGCTGTGACGAGTTTCTCTTTGAGAGTATTGAAAGCAACGCCACACTCGGGAGACCGTACATACTTCACATGCTTCGGAGGAGGTTGGAAAGAGGCTTTGCAATCTTGGAGAAGTTCTCAACGAATCTTCGCAATAGCTTGCAAGACCAAGAAAATCATGAGTCTGCTTGACATTCTCGAGGAGGTTCCCAATTCACAATTGCGGACACCTTCTCGGGATTAACAGCGATGCCCTTAGGCGGAGATGATATGACCAAGATAAAGCACTTCATCAAGCCAAAATTCACATTTGGAGAACTTAGCATAGAATTGGTACTCTCTGAGCTTGTCTAGTACCAATCGCAAATGTTTGGCATGATCCTTCTTGTTCTTGGAGAAGACCAAAATATCATCAAGATAGACCAAGACGAATTCATTGGTGTAGGGGTTGAAAATGAAGTTCATCATCCGAGAGAATGTTGGAGGAGCATTGACAAGGCCGAAAGACATGACAAGATATTCATAAGAACCAAAGCTTGTTCTGAATGCTGTCTTGGGAATATCTTGTTCACGAATGCGAATCTGATGATAACCCATACGAAGGTCAAGCTTAGAGAACACTTTAGCACCTTTGAGTTGCTCGAAAAGCTCATTGATGTTGGGAAGTGGATACTTGTTCTTGATTGTCTTCTTATTCAATGGACGGTAATCGACGCAAAGTCGGTCCGTGCCATCCTTCTTCTGCACAAAAAGAACACCACAACCCCAAGGAGATGAACTCGGTCTGATCAAACCAGACGCTCTTGTTCATCGAGCTGCTTCTTCAATTCCTTCAGCTCATCAGTCCAAGCTTGTATGGACGCTTGCAACGGATTCAATGCGTGCTCAAGATCGATAACGAACTCAAGCGGCCGATGAGGAGGCATACCCGAAGCTCTTCCGAAAGACATCTTGGTACTCACAAACGATCGAATCGAGAGATAGCATTCAGTTCGCCCTTCTCATTGAGAGAAAACAACCAATGGTTTCATCACGAAGCGCATAAATGATCACATCATTAGAAGAGTGAGTCAATTGAATTTCCTCAGCAGCACAATCAAGCTGAGCTTTGTCTTGATAAAGCCATCCATTCCGAGAATAAGATCAATATCCGAGTCACCGAGAACAATTGGTTTAGACAGAAATCTATAATCGCCCATCTTGATAGAAACATCCGAACCATGTAGCTTATGCTCATGCATTTACCCGAGAGACAACTGCTAATGGTCTAGGCAAATCTTGGAAAGACAACTCATGCTTAGATGCAAATGGTTTAGAGATGAAACTAAGCGATGCACCAAAGTCAAAGAGAACTTTTGCAGGAATATCATTAACAAGAAGATTACCCATGATCACATCAGAAGAATCCTCTGCCTGAGCTTCATTCATCATATTGACCTTTGCAAACTTGGGATTATGCTTGACCACTGCATTGCTGGAAGATTTCACAGAGGAGGAGGCGGAAGGCGCCTTTGGTTGAAGCACTTGTTCGCATAGTGACCTTCTGCACGACATTTGTTGCAAGTCACCTCGTAGAGCGGACGGTGGTAAGGAGCACTTGACCTTGGAGCTTGAGAATTAGACTTGTTCTGATAGCTTGGGTTGGGTGGGTGGGAAGATCCACGGCCACCTGAGTTCTTCTGCGATAAGGCCGACGGAACGGAGGAGGAGGAAGGTAGAACTTCGCTGCTTAGCTGCCACTTGAGAGGAAGAAGAAGACTGAACTGCATCCCCGATTCTCTTCTTAGAAGCCTCACATTTGAGCTGGGCAGCTTCTTGCTTCAGAGCCATGTTGTAGAAATCATCATACTTATCTCGCTCAAAAGCACAAGAGCTAATTGCAGATCTTCTCTCGCACCACCTCTGAATTGATAGATCATACTCTTTTCATCGTGCACGCCTTGCTTAGCAAAACGAAGCGAGCTTCGAACTGGATATTGTATTGATAGACAGACATGTTGCCCTGCTTGAGATTGCGGAACTCCTCACGCTTGCTCTCAACAACACTTTTCGAATGTGATGAGCTCTGAAATCTCGGCGGAACTCATCCCAGGTAATGACACGACCTCCTCTGGAATCTTTGTATTGCTGGTACCACTCGGTAGCTTGATCCTTGAGTTGAAACGATGCAAACTTGACAAAGTCCTCAGGTCTGACATTGCTACAATCAAAATGCTTGCAGATGTCCACAAGCCAATCGTCAGCGTCTGTGGCCTCGACACAGAAACTGAAAGACTTCGGCTGATTAGCGAGGAACTGACTGAGAGTAGCAAAGTGCGGCTGATTGTTGCCTTGACCTTGATTTCCTTGATTGCCTTGCCCCTGAGTATGTTCTTGCAAGAGCTGCAAAATCATCTGAGCATTTGCATTGGTGGCTGCCATGATAGCTTGCCAGGCCTCTGGAGGCGGAGGTGGAGGTGGAGGGTTGATCGATCCCCATCATTGCGATCCGGATTCGACGCTACGTTGGCGGAGCCATCTGAAGAGGGCGACATCCGTTAGTCCTTTGATAGACAAAAGATAAGTAGAATCAACGGATAGAAATTGCAACATATAGTCTTCACAATAAACATTGGAACAAGAATGAACGAATGAATTCCAAAGTTAACCATCACACGTCCATTAAGGTGAGAAGCCACTTAGATAAAGATATGGAAACAACATCATCTTAGAAACAAATCAATATCACAACTGAAAACAAAAGATTGATGCTAGAATGAGACGGAACAAACACATGATAGAGATTTACGCCCAAAGTGTTCGTGGTGGGGCCCACACGGACACGACGATATAGCGGACGTCACGAATGACAAACAAGACGCCCCGAATCAGCATAGCCAAGGATTCTTTAAGACGCTCGCAACCATCAGTAAATCGACCGTGAATGGGCGGACCACTAGACGTTGAACCCCAATCTCAAATCATACATCCGCCGGAAAGATATCCTGTAAGCTACTAGAATTCCCACCTATAAACTCCCAAACTTTCTGGTTATGCAATCTGGTGTTGGGGATACAGGGACACAAAATATATCACCCAAACTAACAATACCTAGATCCGGATGTATCCATCCGTCAACACATAACCAAGAAATCCTCGAAATCGTGTACCTCGACCTTCAAAAACATCCGTTATACAAGTCATGGCAATACTCCCTTTTCGCCTCGAAGATCGGGCTATCGGGGTTATCTCACCAACAAGTGCACAAAAGAGATTTCGATGTCGGCAAAACTCGGTATTCCAGAATCTGCAACGATAAAATTGTGACGACAACACCTCGGAGCTCAACTCCCCGGGACACTGCCACAACCCCTAAATGTCAGGAGGCACCAAGAACAATGTTCTCGTCACAAAACCATCGGAATGATTCCAAGAAACCCACGTGATCCTAAAATTTTTTTTTAGTGAAATTTGAGAAGAGGAGAGTCAAAACTCTCGTCAGAGACCTCACAGAGCGATTTAAGGGACCGGGAGTAAAAGAATCCTACTCTTCGATATATATAATCCTAATACTCAAAAACATTTTCCATTCTAGACTCAACAACGCCAGACAAACAATCAAGTAGGGGGCTCCTAAGTCGGGAAGGCTCGATTACCAACTTGTAACGCCCGACACACCCGCCGGTGGTCGTTACTCTGGCGGGATCTAGATCGCCCCACAGATCAATACTAGTCTTTTCTCGCGACTTTGTCCTCACTGCGCGCACTCGGAGCAACTTCGGTCGGTCACCCATCGACACTACTCCAAGCTGAGCACGCTTAACTTTGGAGTTCATGCAAATGGGCTCCCGAAAAGAAGGAATTCCTTATTGATATGAGTAGTCTATCATCCCTAATAAGCCAAGCTATCACATACACCCCACTCGGAGGAACCGACGTCCTCGTCGGGCCACAGAACGCTCCTCTTGGCACAAACGTCGTGCTTCCATCAGTACATGTGCCATGTCGGGTGCCACGACGGGTCACAAACGTCATGAACAACATGACCACGCACCTGTCCGCAACCATCCGTAATCATGCAGGTCGGCTCGATACCAACTTGTAACGCCCCGATGCGGCTATATCTCCCACGTGTCGAGGCACGACTTAGAGGCATAACCGCATTGAAAGCAATGTCGCAAGTGAGGTAATCTTCACACAACCCATGTAATACATAAGGAAAGAGATACATAGTTGGCTTACGATGCCACTTCACGCATACATAAATAAACATCCATCATTCAGTACACTCAAGGTCCGACTACGGAACCAAAATAAAAGAAGATACCCCAACTGCTACACAGATCCCGAATCGTCCCAACTGGGCACCACTACTGATCATCGGAAAAGACACATAGTAACGACCACGCCTCGTCGAACTCCCACTTGAGCTCGGTTGAGTCACCTGCACCGCATCATCGGAACCTGCAACTGTTTTGAAGTATCTGTGAGTCACGGGACTCAGCAATCTCACACCAGCGAGATCAAGACTATTTAAGCTTATAGGAAGGACAGAGTAGTAAAGTGGAGCTGCATAGCGACTAGCATATATGGTGGCTACTTCGCAAAGAGAGCGAGAAGAGAAGCAAAGCACGGACGTGAATCTAATAGCGATCAAGAAGTGATCCTGAACTACTTACGTCGACATAACTCCAACACCGTGTTCACTTCCGGACTCCGCCGAGAAGAGACCATCACGGTTACACACGCGTTGATGTGTATTTTATTTGAGGTCAACTTCGGTTTTCTACAACCGACATTAACAAATTCCCACCTGCCTCATAACGCGGGCATGGCTTTGAAAGATATTACCCTGCAGGTGTCCCAACTTAGCCCATTATAAGCTCTCACGGTCAACGAAGGATATTCCTTCTACCGAAGACCCGATCAATCTCGAATCCGGACTACAAGACATTTCGACAGCAATAAAACAAGACCAGCAAAGCCGCCCGAATGTGCCGACAAATCCCGATAGGAGCTGCACATATCTCGCTCTCGGGCACACCGGATTGTCCAAACTTCCGATAGGCCAGCTCGAGTTGCCCTGATGGCCACGCGGTCGACAGGTTTGGACCAGCACTCGAGAGGAGAACTGGCCCGGGGTTAAAATAAAGATGACCCTCGGGCTCGCGAAAACCCGGGGAAAAGGCTTAGGCGACAAATGGTAAAACCAAAGTTGGGCCTTCTGGACGAGTCTTATTCAAAGCGAACTGTCAAGGGGGTCCCATAAATCACCCAACCGTAAGGAACGCAAAATCAAGGAACATAACACCGTATGACGGAAACTAGGGTGGCAAGAGTGGAACAAAACACCAGGCATAAGGCCGAGCCTTCCACCCTTTACCAAATATATAGATGTATTAATTAGAGCAGATATATATATTGTGATATCCCCAACAAGTAAACATGTTCCGATAAGGAACAACATCTCCATGTTCCAATAAGGAACAAACTTCAGCTTCACCTGCAACTAGCAACGCTATAAGAGGGGCTGAGCAAAGCGGTAACATAGCCAGACAACGGTTTGCTAGGAAAAGGATGGTTAGGGGCTGACATGGCAATATGGGTGGCATGATATAGCAAGTGGTAGGCATCGCAGCATAGGCATAGCAAAAGAGCGAGCAACTAGCATAGCAAAGATAGAAGTGATTTCGAGGGTATGGTCATCTTGCCTGCAACGTTCTCGAGTTGTCGAAAGCTTGATCCTCGTAAGCGTTCTCAACAGGTTCCTCGCTCACGTACTCGCCTCCGGCTCTACCCAAAGCAACAACACAAACAAAGGAACCACAATAAATCACGGTGCAATGCACAATCAACATGATGCAAAACATGACATGATATGCGGGATGTGATATGCAATGCGTATGCGCGCTCCGGAAGGAAAATGATGAACCAGGCATCAACTTGGCAAACCAAGTATGCCACTGGAAAGATGAGATGATTTCGGTTGAAATCGATATAAAGATCACCGGAATCGGACGCACGGTTTGGAAATGACAAGCAAAACAAGAATGGCACAAATCTGCCATTAACAGCATGATGCCACTTAGCAAGCAACAATTAATTAAGATACTGCACCCAAACGTACCAACAAAGTATATGGCAGTGATCTACACAAAATGCTCGACAAAAGATGAGCACTGAGCTACGGCTAGTTCACATCATAACAGGTTCAAACAAGCATGGCAAAAGTGCACAAAATATCAGGCTGGACATGGCAAAAACAGCATCAGGTTGCAATGTTCAGAGCAGCAAAACTACATGCTACAGGCCCTTAAAATAGCAAAACATGGCATGGCATGAATCTACTCAAAGCATAGAACAAAAGTCCCTTACTGAACATAAGCCAAAAAGGATCAGAAAATATAGTAACACCCATGTCAATATTGAAAGTTTCGTTAACAGATTCAGCAACATGGCATGTCGAAAACTGATAACGAGTAGGCATGTTTACAAGCTCAATGCACTCACTACAGAGCCTTAAATGATAAACTAAGCATACATACATGAAGAAGACATGACATATAAGACATACATGGCAAGAACAATAACATAGCATACATGGGTCAACTACAACAACCTAGGCAAAATTGAATAACATGTAAACAATCTGCCAGGAAACATTTGATAGCAAAAGTAGAGCTCGATTGACTCAAGCTATGGCACTCCATAATTGCAACCAAAGGCATGGATGGATAGAGCAAGACATGTTTTACAAAACATCCTTACTGAAGTATCTCAAAATATGCATGGATCTCTCGGTATCATCAAGTTAACATGGCATCAAAATATCAGCTAAACAGGGCTGAAAACAGCAACATCAGGACACCTACTTTGCATGCTTGTGCTAGTCACCACATAGATCACAAAAATACATGGCATATACCCTGGAAAGATGGCATGGCATATAACAAAACACATGTAGGACTCAAATTCATAGGGTGCACACAATAATCATGGCAAAAATAACAAAAGTGCAAGTTCTGTTAAGAAACAGAAACTAACATCACATAGCACTCTTCCAACAGAATTTCGGGCATCAAGATGAGCTCAAATGAAAATGATGCAATGAGATGAAATGATCTACTCTTCGAGGCGAACATTTTTACATATTATACGCGCAAAATGGAGCTACATATGCAAAGATACACTCCGTTGAAAATGCAACATAATCAATAAGATATAAAAGACTTAGGGAAAAAAAGGGAGGAGAGAGGTCAACGGGATCGGATCCGGATCGGGCCGATCCGGATCGGGCGGCGGCGGCGGCGGTTCATGGCTCGCCGGAGAAGGCGGCCGCGAGGGGAGCCGAGGCGGGGCAGGGCCGGAGGCGACGATGGCGGCGGCGCGGCGGGCCATGCGCGGCGGCGGCGAGGGCCGTGGCGGCGGGAGGTCGGCGCCTCGGCCGGAGGCGGGGAGCCGGGCGGCGGGCTCGCTGGGAGCCTCCCTGGGCCCATGGGCCGGCGCGGCGTCTTGGCGATGGGGCGCGGACGGTGGCGTGGCACGCTGCGGTTGGCCGGGCGATGGCGGACGTGTCCGGTCCGAATCGGACACGTCCGGCGGCGCGGAGGGGAAAATTGCTAGGGTTTCGGGGAGGATGATCCGGGATTGGAAAGGGGAGGTGTTTAAATAGGCATAGAGGGAGCTAGGAGAGTCCAAATGAGGTGTAGTTTTCGCCCACACGATCGTGATCGAACGACGGAGAGCATGGAAGTGACTTAGATGGGTTATTGGGATTTTTTGAAGGGGTGTTGGGCTGCAACTTAAAAGAGGCCTCGCGAGAGTGTTGTTAACCGTTGGAGTACCAAACGAGCTCCAAATGACCCGAAACTTGACCGGTGGTCTACGGGTGGTATACCAAGGCCACTAGACAAACCTCGGTCCATTTCGAGAAGGTTTAGTACCCTTTGCGGAAAAACGTAAAAGGGGCCGCCGGGGGAGATAGGAGTGCCGGAATGCAAAACGGACAACGGGAAAAATGCTCGGAATCATGAGACGAACACGTATGCAAATGCGATGCACATGATGACATAATATAAAATGCATGACATGGACAAAAAGCAAAATGAAGAAAAACCAACCACGGAGGGAATATCATATCACAATGCCGAAAATGGCAAGAGTTGGAGTTACAAATATGGAAAGTTACTTCCGGGGTGTTACAATGGAGGACCTTGGCGGTCACCCGGCAAGCCTTGCCGCGGGGTGCTGCAACTGCCCGTGCACAAGTTCGGGATACTAGGGTACCCCCACTCTAGTACACCGACATAATTGTTGTTCTATTTAAATGAATAAAACCTTCTATGGTCATACACTCAATATAAATGGTTTATTGAATCTCGATCGTAGTGATACACATATTCATAATATTGAAGCCAAAAGATTCAAAGTTAATAATGATAGTGCAACTTATTTGTGGCACTGCCGTTTAGGTCATATTGGTGTAAAGCGCATGAAGAAACTCCATGCCGATGGGCTTTTGGAATCACTTGATTATGAATCACTTGATGCTTGCGAACCATGCCTCATGGGCAAGATGACTAAGACTCCGTTCTCCGGAACAATGGAGCGAGCAACTGACTTATTGGAAATAATACATACTGATGTATGCGGTCCGATGAGTATTGAGGCTCGCGGCGGGTATTGTTATTTTCTGACCTTCATAGATGATTTATCTACTTGATGAAACATAAGTCTGAAACATTTGAAAAGTCCAAAGAATTTCAGAGTGAAGTGGAAAATCATCGTAACAAGAAAAAAATTCTACAATCTGATCGCGGAGATGAATATTTGAATTACTAGTTTGGTCTTCATTTGAAACAATGTGGAATATTTTCGCAACTCACGCCACCTGGAACTCCACAGCGTAATGGTGTGTCCGAACATCATAACCGTACTTTATTAGATATGGTGCGATCTATGATGTCTCATACCGATTAACACTATCATTTTGGGGTTATGCATTAGATACAACTGCATTCACTATAAAAAGGGCACCATCTAAATCCGTTGAGACGACACCGTATGAACTGTGGTTTAGCAAGAAACCTAAGCTGTCATTTCTTAAAGTTTGGGGTTGCGATGCTTATGTGAAAAAGTTTCATCCTGATAAGCTCAAACCCAAATCGAAGAAGTGCGTCTTCATAGGATACCCAAAAGTAACTATTGGGTATACCTTCTATCACAGATCCAAAGGCAAGATATTCGTTGCTAAGAATGGCTCCTTTCTAAACAAGGAGATTCTCTTGAAAGAAGTGAGTGGTAGGAAAGTAGAACTTGATAAGGTAATTGTACCTTCTCCCGAATTGGAAAGTAGTTCATCGCAAAAATCAGTTTCAGTGATGCCTACACCGATTAGTGAGGAAGTTAATGATGATGATCATGAAACTTCAGATCAAGTCACTACAGAACCTCGTAGGTCAACCAGAATACGTTCTGCACCAAAGTGGTATGGTAATCTTGTTCTGGAAATCATGTTATTAGACCATGACAAACCTACGAACTATGAGGAAGCGACGATGAGCCCAGATTCTGCAAAATGGCTTGAGGCCATGAAATCTGAGATGTGATCCATGTATGAGAACGAAGTATGGACTTTGGTTGACTTGCCCATTGATCGGCAAGCAACAGAAAATAAATTGATCTTCAAGAGAAAGACGGACACTGATAGTAGTGTTACTATCTACAAAGCTAGACTTGTCGAAAAATGTTTTTGACAAGTTCAAGGTGTTGACTACGGTGAGATTTTCTCACTCGTAGCGATGCTTAAGTCTGTCCGAATCATGTTAGCAATTGCCACATTTTATGAAATCTGGCAAATGGATGTCAAAACTACATTCCTTAATGGATTTCTTAAAGAAGAGTTGTATATGATGCAACCAAAAAGGTTTTCTCAATCCTATAGGTGCTAACAAAATGTGCAAGCTCCAGCGATCCATCTATGGACTGGTGGAAGCATCTCGAAGTTGGAATATACGCTTTGATGAGTTGATCAAAGCATATAGTTTTGTACAGACTTGCGGTGAAGCCTGTATTTACAAGAAAGTGAGTGGGAGCGATACAACTTTTCTGGTAAGTATATGTGTATGACATATTGTTGATGGGAAATGATGTAGAATTTTTCTGGAAAGCATAAATGAGTGTTTGAAAGGAGATTTTCAAAGAAAGACCTCGGTGAAGCTGCTTACATATTGAGCATCAAGATCTATAGAGATAGATCAAGACGCTTGATAAGTTCTTTCAATGAGTACATACCTTGACAAGTTTTTGAAGTAGTTCAAAATGGAACAGTCAAAGAAGGAATTCTTGCCTGTTTTGCAAGGTGTGAAGTTGAGTAAGACTCAAAGCCTGACCACGGCAGAAGATAGACAGAGAATGAAAGTCATTCCCTATGCCTCAGCCATAGGTTCTACAAAGTATGCCATGTTGCGTACCAGACCTATTGTATACCCTGCCCTGAGTTTGGCAAGGGAGTACAATAGTGATCTAGGAGTAGATAACAGGACATTGGTCAAAAATGATCATAAGAGGACTAAGGAAATATTTCTCGGTTATGGAGGTGATAAAGAGTTCATCGAAAAGAGTTACGTTGATGCAAGTTTTGACACCGATCTAGATGACTCTGAGTCTCGATCTGGATACATATTGAAAGTGGGAGCATTTAGCTAGAGTAGCTCCGTGCAGAGCATTGTAGATATAGAAATTTGCAAAATACATACGGATCTGAATGTGGCAGACCCGTTGACTAAACTTCTCTCACAAGCAAAACATGATCACACCTTAGTGCTCTTTGGGTGTTAATCACATGGCGATGTGAACTAGATTATTGACTCTAGTAAAACCTTTGGGTATTGGTCACATGGCGATGTGAACTATAAAGTGTTAAATCACATGGCGATGTGAACTAGATTATTGACTCTAGTGCAAGTGGGAGACTAAAGGAAATATGCCCTAGAGGCAATAATAAAGTTGTTACTTATATTTCCTTATATCATGATAAATGTTTATTATTCATGCTAGAATTGTATTAACCGGAAACTTAGTACATGTGTGAATACATAGACAAACAAAGTGTCACTAGTATACCTCTACTTGACTAGCTCGCTAAACAAAGATGGTTAAGTTTCCTAGCTATGGACAAAAGTTGTCATTTGATGAACGGGATCACATCATTAGAGAATGATGTGATTGACTTGACCCATCCATTAGCTTAGCACTATGATCGTTTAGTTTATTGCTATTGCTTTCTTCATAACTTATACATGTTCCTATGACTATGAGATTATGCAACTCCCGAATACCGAAGGAACACATAGTGTGCTATCAAACGTCACAATGTAACTGGGTGATTATAAAGATGATCTACAGGTGTCTCCGATGGTGTTTGTTGAGTTGGCATAGATCGAGATTAGGATTTGTCACTCCGGTTGTCGGAGAGGTATCTATGGGCCCTCTCGGTAATGCACATCACTATAAGCCTTGCAAGCAATGTGACTAATGAGTTAGTTGCGAGATGATGCATTACGGAACGAGTAAAGAGACTTGCCGGTAATGAGATTGAACTAGGTATTGAGATACCGACGATCGAATCTCGGGCAAGTAACATACCGATGACAAAGGGAACAACGTATGTTGTTATGCGGTTTGACCGATAAAGATCTTCGTAGAATATGTAGGAGCCAATATGAGCATCCAGGTTCCGCTATTGATTATTGACCAGAAGTGAGTCTCGGTCATGTCTACATAGTTCTCGAACCCGTAGGGTCTGCACGCTTCACGTTCGATGACGATCGGTATTATGAGTTTATGTGTTTTGATGTACCGAAGGTAGTTCGGAGTCCCGGATGTGATCACGGACACGACGAGGAGTCTCGAAATGGTCAAGACATAAAGATCGATATATTGGAAGGCTATGTTTGGACACTGGAAGGGTTCCGGATGAGTTCGAGCATTCAGAGTACTGGGGGGGTGTTACCGGAACCCCCCGGGGAGTCAATGAGCCTTATTGGGCCTTAATGGGAGAGAGGAGGAGGCGTCAAGGTGGAGGGCGCGCCCCCCAAGCCCAATCCGAATTGGGTGGGGGGCTGCCCCCCTTTCCTTCCCTCTCTCTCCCTCTTCCTTCTTCTCCTACTCCAACAAGGGAAGGGGGGGGGGGACCTAGTCCTACTGGGAGTAGTACTCCCCCCTTGGGCACGTCCTATGAGGGCCGGCCCTCCCCTCCTCCACTCCTTTATATACGGGAGAGGGGGGCACCCCATAGACACACAAGTTGACAGTTGTCTTTGCCGTGTGCGGTGCCCCCCTCCACAGATTTCCACCTCGGTCATATCGTTGTAGTGCTTAGGCGAAGCGCTGCGTCGGTAACTTCATCATCACCGTCATCACGCCGTCATGCTGACGAAACTCTCCCTCGGCCTCAACTGGATCAAGAGTACGAGGGACGTCACCGAGTTGAACGTGTGTAGATCGCAGAGGTGCTGTGTGTTCTGTACTTGATCGGTTGGATCACGAAGACGTTCGACTACATCAACCGTGTTGCTTAACGCTTCCGCTTTCGGTCTATGAGGGCACGTGGACACACTCTCCCCGCTCGTTGCTGTGCATCACCTAGATGGATCTTGTGATCTAGGATTTTTTTTGAAATTACTGCGTTCCACAACATGCTTGAGCAAGGAAAAGCCTACACTCAAAAAAGTTTTTGTGCTACTTCTACTACTTTGGACCCAGGCCACTGCCCTACTAGCTCAACTCCCAGGCCCATCGACAAATGCACAACTCAAACGTGCAGAAATAAATAATGATGGCATTCAAGAGAGTCCATCACGGATAGCTAAGTTGCCTAGTACCTCACTGTTTGTCATATAGTAGGAGAAACTAATCGTATTTCACGTTACTACGTATGCTTAGTGGACAATATGTATAACATTAGAGTAAAAAAGAGATGCAACAAGTGTACAACCTCTTTGGCGAAGCCATGTCGGTTTCAGCGTGATTGGGTTGGTCGGTGAGGATGGTCCGGCTGACTTGGCTGTCAGAGGAGGGGAAGAAGATCTTAGAGCATCTCCAATAGATGGTCCAAATTTGGCGGTCCAAAACCGGAGATGTAAAATTTGGACCGCCAAAAAGTGCATTTTGGAGCTCCGAAAAACGCTCAACTCCAACAGATGGTCCAAATTGATGGTCCAAAAGAGCAACTCCAATAGATGGTCCAAACCAAAGATGTAAAAATCTGAAAACGGTCGTGCAACTGCTGCCAGCCACTGTCCAGCCGCGGTTTTGCATTGAAATAGCATCAAAAATTTGAAAATAAAGTGCATCATCATCATAGTTTCGATCAAAAGTGCATCACCATCATAGTATCAAATCCCTCTACCAAAAGAGCATCGTCTCAATCAAAGTTTTTCGCCCTAGAAATTGAAATGCACATGAATATTACTCATGCGGGTCATCAACACCACCGGCGTTGTGAACCGCGGTACGATCATCATCTTCACCATCGTCTTGGTCGACGTTCTCAACAAGCGGTGAACTCTCGTTGCCGTGAGCACAACCGGAAGCATCTTTATTGCATCCCATATCGGTCATGTTGCCGACGATGCCAACTCCAACGCCACTCATGTTGCCGCCATAGCCACCTCCCAAGCCACCCATCATGTTGTCACCAAATCCACCTCCCATGCCGCCAAAGCTACCTCCCATGCCGCCAAAGCCACCTTCCATGTTGCCACCTAAGCCACCTCCCATGTTTCCGCCAAATGCACCATTCATCGAACCTCCAATCATGTTCATGTAACCACCCATGGCACCTCCCATGCCTCCTCCCATGCCTCCTCCCATGGCACCTCCCATGCCTCCTCCCATGTCTCCTCCCATGCCTCCTCCCATGGCACCTCCGATGCCTCCTCCCATCACCATTTGCCTCATGAGCATTTGCTTCTTCATGAGCATTTCATAGTGACAAAGTTCAACATATGCCTTTGCCTTGGCATCAAGAGTTGATATGTCCATAAACATAAACTTGAGTGTCCTCTCCTCAACCACCTTTGTCACGCCCAAGATGCGACCCTATCCAAAAGGAACTCGAAGGTCCCACCAAGGATAGACCCGCATATTGAAACGCTTTTGCAAGGTGGATATCATTACATCAACATTACATAATAGTGGGGATACATACATAAGGCACAAATGCCACCAGAATACATCAACATCATACAAGAAGATCAACATCCGACTACGGATGAAACATAAACAAAACTCAAACAATATCCACCACGCTAGCCCAGGCTGCCGACCGAACCTATCCCCGATCAAGAAGAAGCGGAAGAAGAACTCCAATACAAGCAAACATCGCTCTCGCGTCATGATCATCGCACAACCTATACCTGCAACTGTTGGTGTAGTAATCTGTGAGCCACGAGGACTCAGCAATCCCATTACCATGGGTATCAAGACTAGCAAAGCTTAATGGGAAAGGAAGGGATAAAGTGGTGAGGTTGCAGCAGCGGCTAAGCATATATGGTGGCTAACATACGCAAATGAGAGCGAGAAGAGAAACAAAGGAACGGTCGTCAACTAGTAATGATCAAGAAGTGATCCTGAACTCCTACTTACGTCAGACATAACCTAGAAACCGTGTTCTCCTCTCGATCAACCCCGAAAAGAGACACTCACGGTTACGCACACGGTTGGTGTATTTTAGAAGAGTTTGCTTCAAGTTTACTACAACCGGATATTAACAAATTCCCATCTGCCACATAACATGGCACGGCTCTCGAAAGTTTATACCCTGCAGGGTGTCCCAACTTAGCCCATGATAAGCTCTCGCGATCAACGAAAGATATTCCTTCTCCCGGAAGACCCGATCAGTCTCGAATCCGCCCAAGACATTTCGACAGAATAAAACAAGACCAGCAAGACCTCCCCCGCGTGCCGACACACCTCGATAGTAGCCGCAGATCTCTTCTCGTGCCACGACCGGATGAGCAGTCCGCATAACTAAAACCAAACGTCAAGTTTCCTTGAGGGGGCGCTGCAAAGCACTCTAGTTTGGACCAACACTTAGACAAGCATTGGCCCGGGGCTGAATAAAGATGACCCTTGGGTTAATTACTCCCAAGGAAATGTAGGTGGTTGTGAGGCAAATGGTAAAACCAATGTTGGGCCTTGCTTTGGAGGAGTCTTATTCAAAGCGATCTGTCAAGGGGTCCCATAAATCACCCGACCGCGTTAGGGACGCAAAATCCGGGAACATAATACCGATATGACGGAAACTAGGGCGGCAAGAGTGGAACAATACACTGCATAAGGCCGAGCCTTCCACCCTTTACCAAGTATATAGATGCATTAATTAAATAAGATATATTGTGATATCCCAACAAGTAAACATGTTCCAACAAGGAACAACATCTCCATGTTCCAACAAGGAACAAACTTCATCTTCACCGCAACTAACAACGCTATAAGAGGGCTGAGCAAAGCGGTAACATAGCCAAACAACGGTTTGCATAGGAAAGGTGTCAAAGGTTAGAGGCTGACATGGCAATTTGGGATGGCTTGATAAACAGGTAATAGGTAGCGCAGTATAGCGATAGAACGAAGCAACTAGCATAGCAATGATAGTAGTGAGATCCAGGGTAGCGGTCATCTTGCCTGAAATCCTGCAAGGAAGAAGAACGAGTCCATGAAGAAGACGAACGGATGAAGCCGAACCAAGCATAGACGAACGAATCCTCACGATCGCAACGAAACGGGAACTAAAAAGAAGCACACAACATAGTAAACACACCACACATAGACAAGACATGATGCACAACAAGCATGATGCATGACAAAGCTAGATGAGGCTACTCATGGCAAAAGATGATGCAAACAAGAACAACACGTCAAGGCAAGTTTAAATGAGGCCGAGAACAACATATAACAATTCCGGTAAGTCCTCATATGCAAATTTCGAAATTGGTCCAGATCTGAATAAACCTTATCTTCAAGTTGTTAAACAGCAAGTTAAGATGCACCACGATGATCTACACGAAATTCTAGTCAAGTTACATATAAAGTTCATTTAATTCGGAGCTACGACCTAGAAGATATGAGCAAAACAAGATAAGCATGGCATTGATGCAAAATGCATACGAACATCAAGCAAACACCTCAAAACAAGGATGCAACATGATAATATGCAACTACATGCAAAATCAAGCAAGTTTCATATAGAGCACACTCAAAACGGAGCAACGGTTCAGCACATACACTCTATACAAGTCATGACAACAATCTGTCCAAAACAGCAACTAGGCATATTGCAAGCATCAAAACAACATGCTGCAGGACCTCAACGTAATAACAAATGGTATGGGCATGATGTACAGGTAAAGCATTACAAAACATGAACACTGAGCTATCTCCAGAAGCTACTAGAACATGCTCAAAATGAGATGGCAAGATTGCAAATAATAACAGGTTCAGACTTTAGCAGAAAATAACATCAGGTTACAATGTTTAGAGCTATCAAACAACATATTATAGGAATTTAACATGGCAAACAAAGGCATGGCATGATACTACTAAATGCATAGAACAAAAGTCCTTTACTGACCATGAGCCAAAAAGGATCAGAATATATGATGGCACCCATGTAAACATGGCAAGTTATATTACAGATTCAGACTTAGTGCAAAACTGGAGCATGGCATAAACAGATAACAAGTAGGCATGTTGGTGAGCTTCAACCACTCACCACAGAACAATACATGGAATGGCTAGGAAACTCACAGTAAGAAGACATGGCATAGAAGCTATACATGGCAAGAACAACATCATAGCATGCAAGGATCAACTACAACAACCTTGGCAAAATTGAATAATATGTAAACAACCTGCCAGGAAACATTTTATAGAAAAAGTAGAGCTCGATTGACTCAAGCTATGGCACTCCATAATTGCAAACAAGGGCATGTATGGATAGAGAATAACCATATGATAAAAACATCCTTACTGAAGTATCTCAAAATAAGCATGGATCTCTCGGTTGCATCAAGTTTACATGGCATAAAAATATCAGCAGAACAGGGGCCGAAATCAGCAACATCATGAAGCCTAGTTTGCATGCTTGTGCTAGTCACCACAGAGATCAAAAAAAATACATGGCATACACCCCTGTAAAGATGGCATGACATATTACAAAACACATGTAGGACTCAAGTTCATAGGATGCACACATCAATCATGGCAAAAATGACAAAAGTGCATGTTCTGATAAGAATCTGAAACTAACATCACATAGCACTCTTGCAACGAAGATTCAGGCATCAATATGAACTGAAATGAAAATGATGCAATGAGACGGAATTATGTACTCATCGAGGCGAACAATTTGACATATTACACGCACGAAACGGAGCTACGGATGCAGAGATATGATGCGACGAAAATGCATGAAAATATTAGCAGATTCGGGACTGTGGATTTGGACCTCGGGGGTCAACGCGGAGAAGGTGCTCGTCCCCGACCTCGCCGAGGTCGAGGCGAGCCATGGCGGCGGCGGCGGCTTGATCCCGCCCGGATCTCGCCGGATCCGGCGCGGGGCGGCGAGGAGGAGGATCCGGCGGCGCGTTGCATGGCGGAGGCCGGCGGCGACGGCCGGAGGAGCAAGGCGACAGGCGGCGCGCAGGAAAGGGCTATGGCGCTGGCGGCGGAGCCACGCCGGCGACGGGTGGCGGCTGCCGACGGGAGGCGGCGCGGGCGCGCGAAGAAGCTGGGCGCGCGAAGCTGTGCGCGGCGGCGACCGGGCCGGGAGGGCCTGCTGGCTGGGCGGGCCACGGCGGGCGGGGTGGCGGCGGCCACGTGGCAGCCCCGATTGGCGCGGGCGGCGGCGCGATTCGTCCGTCCGGACGGACACGTCCGCGCGGAGAGGGGAATTTGCTAGGGTTTCGGGGGGGATTGATCCGCGAATTCGGAGGGGGAGGTGTATTTATAGATAGAGGGAGCTAGGAGAGTCCAAATGAGGTGCGGTTTTCGCCCACGCGATCGTGATCGAACGTCCGAGAGCATGGAGGGAAGTTTGCTGGTTTTTGGGCCACTTTGAAAGGGGTGTTGGGCTGCAAGAGAAGGGGCTTTTACGGTTACCCGGTTAACCGTTGGAGTATCGAACGACCTCCAAATGGCATGAAACTTGACAGGCGGTCTACCGGTGCTACATCAAGGCCGCTTGACAAACCTCGGTCCATTCCGAGACCGTTTAACACCCGCACATGAAAAGAGGTAAAAGAGGGCGCCGGGAGACATAGGAGTGCCGGATTGCAAAACGGACAACGGGGAAAATGCTCGGATGCATGAGACGAACACGTATGCAAAATGAAATGCACATGATGACATGATATGAAATGCAGATGATGACATGGCAAAGTGCAACACGCAAGCACATGACATGGCAACGACGGCGAATAACTCAAGGACACTGGCGATCCAATCCGGGGCGTTACAACACTCCTCCACTAACAAGAGATCTCGTCCCGAGATCTTAGGACCGAGACGGAAGGGAAAAGGATGAGGTGAAATAAGAACTCAAGAGAAGAAGCAAAGAATCGAAAGCACTCGAGAAGAAGAGACGAACGACGAGAATGCCGAGAATCGAAAGCTCACGGAATCAAGATAGACTCTGAAAGCACTCGTTCTAACCGGAGTGGTTTGAATGAGAAAAGAAACGGATAAGACTGAAAGGATTTAGGAAGCACTCCGGTTAAAACAATGAAGGAATGGAACACGAGCTTGAGAGGATGGAATGATACTTGAAGACATGACACAAAACCTCCGGAAAGAATTGAAAGAGTTGAATGAAAAGAACGGAGAAGAAAATGACAACTTCTGCCACGAATGAAATTGAAAGCATCTTTAGAGGGAAGGTTTAAACGGAGTTGTTGAGAAAATCAACAACGAAAAGAATAAGCTTGTTGTGGACTTATGGATAACCTCCCAAAATTATGAGGTGATCTCTGACCACAGACGGAAAAGATTAAATAGCTGAGAAAAACGAAGAAATGCAAAACTCCACTTCAAAAGAATACGGAGATTTAATTGCACTTCAAAAAGCAAGAAGGAAAGATACTTGAGCTCCACCAACAAAATCTTGATGAACACTTGATGAATGAATTAAATCATGAAGAACCACCATGAAGACTCCGGTTACAAAAAGAATGATGAGATAGAATGAAGGAAGAAAAATAAGATGAGCGTTGCGATGATTTAGATGGATGTTCCGACGAAATGGCCGAGGAAAATTGAACTCCGGAAAAGAAAAGATGAAAACACTTGGATCTAGAATTTATTCCTCAAGAACAAACTCCAAAGAAAAGGATTGAATCAACTTGAGGAAATAAGAATAAGATTTATTGTATGCTTATCCTTCATCAAATTAAATTGATGACCACCAATGGATTTTGCATATTACTTATTCTTCTTGAAAATGATTAAGGGGAAAATATAGCACAAAACTTGAGAAAATCTTCATGAACCACCGGTAGGATTAAAAGAACGAATGGATTGAATATGATCATCAAAGAAAAAGAATCTTGTACGAACCACCGTAGGAATTTGGAAATGACTGACGAAAGAGAATGAATCACTGGGAAGAATTAGAAGAACAAATAAGCTAGAGGGGATTTAGATGCAAAAGAACAAAGAGATCATGAGCTGATTAAAGAACACTTGAACGAAGCACCGGAAGAATATTGAGACGAACGAAGGGGCACGGATATAGAATAGTTAGAGAACGAATCTGAAAACTTAGAATGACGAAATCTTCCGAAAAGATGGCCTCCGGATGATCGAGAGAGGAAGCAACTCCTGAAATGCTCCGGATGGATGTAAAGAATAACTAACAACTGGAATAATTCGTGAGGATAACATGAAGCTAGAACCACGAATCTTCGGGAGAACGGGCAAGATTTAAGAGAAACTCTACTTCGGTCTTCAAAGGACGACGATAAACACCACCAAAATTACTGGGATACTCCGGGAGAATGAAAAGCGAAGGCGTTGAGCCAACAATGAAATGGTTTGAAATTGATCTTGAAAAAGGCATGTGACTGATGGAATCCATTCTTACGTCACACTTGAAAAGAATAGGGAATAGCTCCGGGGAAATTAAAAGAGTCAGGTAAGATCCTGGGAAAAGACCTGTGGGTTAGGGCCCACTAAAAGAAAACACCGTTGGAAAGGGGTGTTGAACAGATAGATGATGCACCGGAAGAACTGAAATATTTGACTGAGGTGACAACCTCGAATTAATTGGAACACAGGCGAATCTCCTGAGATGTCTTGAGCACTCCGGAAGGATAATCTGGCAAGAGGCGAACGAGCAAGGAAAACACTTCGAGGAAAAGAATATGATCGAACCAAGAAAATTGAGTTGAAATCCACCGGAAAGAAAGGGATGAAGAATGACGGACAGACGAGAATTCACCGGTTGAAATAATTGAGGGAAGATTCCACACGAATGAAATTGATGGTCGGAATAGACTCAGGCTCCGGGAAGAAGAGGGTGGGAGGGCGGGAAAAACAAAGGCAACTTGGAAGGGGAAATCGACGAATATCTTGAAGAGAAAACACCGGTTGAAATCATTGAGGAAAGAAAGCAAAGACTTCGCACGAGTAGGATGGATACTCAATTACGGACTCCAGTTCCGAGAGGAAGAAGGGAGGGCGGGTGGGAAAGAAAACAACTGAGGATTGAACTCAAAGATGAAGAGGCTCGAGTCAACTTGACGAGAAATGCACCGGATGAAAAGAGCTGAGGAACAACTCACGACACTAACCACGCGATCCTAAAGAAAAATTTGAAGGGGAAGAGGAGTAATTCAAACACCTACGTCAGGATTCCTCACCAGAGCGACGAAGGGGCAGAGGAGTAAAAAGAATTCCTACTCTCCGATATAACTAGAGTCTGAAAACAGTTTTCTTCTAGACTCAACAACGGCCAAACTACACGATCAATCAAGGGGGCTCCTAGGGTCGGTCGAGGCTCTGATACCAACTTGTCACGCCCAAGATGCGACCCTATCCAAAAGGAACTCGAAGGTCCCACCAAGGATAGACCCGCATATTGAAACGCTTTTGCAAGGTGGATATCATTACATCAACATTACATAATAGTGGGGATACATACATAAGGCACAAATGCCACCAGAATACATCAACATCATACAAGAAGACCAACATCCGACTACGGATGAAACATAAACAGAAACTCAAACAATATCCACCCTGCTAGCCCAGGCTGCCGACCTGGAACCTATCCCCTGATCGAAGAAGAAGCAGAAGAAGAACTCCAATACAAGCAAACATCGCTCTCGCGTCATGATCATTGCACAACCTGTACCTGCAACTGTTGGTGTAGTAATCATGAGCCACGAGGACTCAAAGAATCCCATTACCATGGGTATCAAGACTAGCAAAGCTTAATGGGAAAGGAAGGGATAAGGTGGTGAGGTTGCAGCAGCGGCTAAGCATATATGGTGGCTAACATACGCAAATGAGAGCGAGAAGAGAAACAAAGGAACGGTCGTCAACTAGTAATGATCAAGAAGTGATCCTGAACTCCTACTTACGCCGACATAACCCGAAACCGTGTTCTCCTCTCGATCAACCCCGAAAAGAGACACTCACGGTTAGCCACACGGTTGGTGTATTTTAGAAGAGTTTGCTTCAAGTTTACTACAACCGGATATTAACAAATTCCCATCTGCCACATAACCGCTGGCACGGCTCTCGAAAGTTTATACCTGCGGGGTGTCCCAACTTAGCCCATGATAAGCTCTCGCAATCAACGAAAGATATTCCTTCTCCCGGAAGACCCGATCAGTCTCGGAATCCGGCTACAAGACATTTCGACAAAGAATAAAACAAGACCAGAAGACCTCCCGGCGTGCCGACACCCCGATAGTAGCCGCACAGATCTCTTCTCGAGCCACGACCGGATGAGCAGTCCGTATAACTAAAACCAAACCTCAAGTTTCCTTGAGGGGGCGCCAAAAGCACTCTAGTTTGGGCCAACACTTAGACAAGCATTGGCCCGGGGCTGAATAAAGATGACCCTTGGGTTAATTACTCCCAAGGGAAATGTAGGTGGCGGTGAGGCAAATGGTAAAACCAATGTTGGGCCTTCCTGGAGGAGTCTTATTCAAAGCGAACTGTCAAGGGGGTCCCATAAATCACCCAACCGCGTTAGGGACGCAAAATCCGGGAACATAATACCGATATGACGGAAACTAGGCGACAAGAGTGGAACAAAACACTGGCATAAGGCCGAGCCTTCCACCCTTTACCAAGTATATAGATGCATTAATTAAATAAGATATATTGTGATATCCCAACAAGTAAACATGTTCCAACAAGGAACAACATCTCCATGTTCCAACAAGGAACAAACTTCATCTTCACCTGCAACTAACAACGCTATAAGAGGGGCTGAGCAAAGCGGTAACATAGCCAAACAACGGTTTGCATAGGAAAGGTGTCAAAGGTTAGAGGCTGACATGGCAATTTGGGATGGCTTGATAAATAGGTAGCGCAGTATAGCGATAGAACGAAGCAACTAGCATAGCAATGGTAGTAGTGAGATCCAGGGTAGCGGCCATCTTGCCTAAAATCCCGCAAGGAAGAAGAACGAGTCCATGAAGAAGACGAACGGATGAAGCCGAACCAAGCATAGACGAACGAATCCTCACGATCGCAACGAAACGGGAACTAACAAGAAGCACACATAGACAAGACATGATGCACAACAAGCATGATGCATGACAAATCTAGATGAGGCTACTCATGGCAAAAGATGATGCAAACAAGAACAGCACGTCAAGGCAAGTTTAAATGAGGCCGGGAACAACATATAACAATTCCGGTAAGTCCTCATATGCAAATTTCGAAATTGGTCCAGATCTGAATAAACCTTATGTTCAAGTTGTTAAACAGCAAGTTAAGATGCACCACGATGATCTACACGAAATTCTAGTCAAGTTACATATAAAGTTCATTTAATTCGGAGCTACGGCCTAGAAGATATGAGCAAAACAAGATAAGCATGGCATTGATGCAAAATGCATACGAACATCAAGCAAACACCTCAAAACAAGGATGCAACATGATAATATGCAACTACATGCAAAATCAAGCAAGTTTCATATAGAGCACACTCAAAACGGAGCAACGGTTCAACACATACACTCTATACAAGTCATGACAACAATCTGTCCAAAACAGCAACTAGGCATATTGCAAGCATCAAAACAACATGCTGCAGGACCTCAACGTAATAACAAAAGGTATGTGCATGATGTACAGGTAAAGCATTACAAAACATGAACACTGAGCTATCTCCAGAAACTACTAGAACATGCTCAAAATGACATGGCAAGATTGCAAATAATAACAGGTTCAGACTTTAGCAGAAAATAACATCAGGTTGCAATGTTTAGAGCTATCAAACAACATATTACGAGAACTTAACATGGCAAACAAAGGCATGGCATGATACTACTAAATGCATAGAACAAAAGTCCTGTACTTACCATGAGCTAAAAAGGTTCAGAAGATATGATGGCACCCATGTAAACATGGCAAGTTATATTACAGATTCAGACTTAGTGCAAAACTGGAGCATGGCATAAACAGATAACAAGTAGGCATGTTGGTGAGCTTGAACCACTCACCACAGAACAATACATGGCATGGAAAGGCAACTCACAGTAAGAAGACATGGCATAGAAGCTATACATGGCAAGAACAACATCATAGCATGCAAGGATCAACCAAAACAACCTTGGCAAAATTGAATAACATGTAAACAACCTGCCAGGAAACATTTTATAGCAAAAGTAGAGCTCGATTGACTCAAGCTATGGCACTCCATAATTGCAAACAAGGGCATGGATGGATAGAGAATAATCATATGTTCAAAACATCCTTACTGAAGTATCTCAAAATAAGCATGGATCTCTCGGTAGCATCAAGTTTACATGGCATAAAAATATCAGCAGAACAGGGGCCGAAATCAGCAACATCATGAAGCCTAGTTTGCATGCTTGTGCTAGTCACCACAGAGATCACAAAAATACATGGCATACACCCCTGTAAATATGGCATGGCATATTACAAAACACATGTAGGACTCAAGTTCATAGGATGCACACATCAATCATGGCAAAAATGACAAAAGTGCATATTCTGATAAGAATCTGAAACTAACATCACATAGCACTCTTGCAACGAAGATTCAGGCATCAATATGAACTCAAATGAAAATGATGCAATGATATGAAATTATGTACTCATCGAGACGAACAATTTGACATATTACACGCACGAAACAGAGCTACGGATGCAGAGATATGTTGCGATGAAAATGCATGAAAATATTAGCAGATTCGGGACTTAGTGGATTTGGACCTCGGGGTAATCAACGCGGGCGAAGGTGCTCGTCCCCGACCTCGCCGAGGTCGAGGCGAGCCATGGCGGCGGCGGCGGCTTGATCCCGCCGGATCTCGCCGATCCGGCGCGGGCGGCGGGGAGGAGGATCCGGCGGCGCCGCATGGTGGAGGCCGGCGGCGACGGCCGGAGGAGCAAGGCGACGGGGCGGCGTCTTTCGGAAGGGCCATGGCGCTGGCGGCGGGCCACGCTGGCGACGGGCGGCGGCTGCCGACGGAGGCGGCGGCGCGGGCGCGCGGGCGGCGGAAGGGCGCGCCATGGGGCGAAGCGGCGGCGACGACCAAGCCGGGAGGGCCTCGCTGGCTGGGCGGCGGCGGCGGCGGCGGGTGGCGGCGGCCACGTGGCAGCCCCGATTAGCGGCGCGGCGGCGCGATTTCGTCCAGTCCGGACGGACACGTCCGGCGCGGAGAGGAATTTGCTAGGGTTTGAAGTTGATCCATCCGTCGGAGGGGAGGTGTATTTATAGATAGAGGGAGCTAGGAGAGTCCAAATGAGGTGCGGTTTTCGCCAACGCGATCGTGATCGAACGACCGAGAGCATGGATGGGAGTTTGCTGGGTTTTGGGCCAATTTGAAAGGGGTGTTGGGCTGCAAGAGAAGGGGCTTTTACGGTTACCCGGTTAACCGTTGGAGTATCAAACGACCTCCAAATGGCACGAAACTTGACAGGCGGTCTACCGGTGCTACACCAAGGCCGCTTGACAAACCTCGGGCCATTCCGAGACCGTTTAACACCCGCACATGAAAAGAGGTAAAAGAGGGCGCCGGGAGACATAGGAGTGCCGGATTGCAAAACGGACAACAGGGAAACTGCTCGGATGCATGAGACGAACACGTATGCAAAATGAAATGCACATGATGACATGATATGAAATGCAGATGATGACATGGCAATGTGCAACACGCAAGCACATGACATGGCAACGACGGCGAATAACTGGCGGACACCTGGCGCATCGAATCCGGGGCGTTACAACCTTCCTCTCCTCGGTCGCGGCCTTCGTCTCCTCTAGGTCCACCTTCCTCTCCTCGACCGCGGAACAAAGAGGAAATATTTGACAAAGCATGCATGAAGAGGAAATATTTACCAAGTCACTATCACTGCAACCACTTGGGTTCATGCGAGGAACGTTTGACAAGCAACCGGCCCACTTCGCATTCGGCGTTGATGGTGGACCAACATTGGTGTAGAAAGTCGCTCGAACGGAAGTGACCAGTTGTGTTGCGCTCATCGCAGTACTCCTTGATGCGTTGCCAATAGGTGTTCATCATTTGGTTGCTTCCAACGCTTGCATCTTGAGACATTTTCTTCCAAGGGGTGCATATCAACACATCCTCCGCGGTGGTATAATTTGCACTTCTTCCCTTGACAACAAAGCCCACATCGTCCACATCAAGATTGTCATCATCATATTCGGTTTCATATTCTTATGACGTATACATGTAATCATCCTTTGCCACATTTGTCACGCGCATGAAAGCTTCATCATCAAAACTACAATTGGACACACAAACAATCAAGAACACACATAATTTGAAACAACAAACGAGAGCACAACCGAAAAAATTATACCTTTGCGAAATTTCGTCGAACATGTTGGAGGCGGTGGCCATCAGCGTGGCCACATCTTGCTCCACGGCCAGCGGTGGTGGCGGGGGAGGTTGAGGAATGGATGTGTGGCTGCTGGAGGAGGCCGCCGGCCGCACCGGCTGTGAGTCGTCGCCTCGAGCCGCCGCGACCGCCTTGGAGACCTTCACCGGCTGCGTAGACCTGTCGGTCGGGTTGCGGCTGCGGTTGGCCGGCCATTTTCTGCCGCCTCGGCCCTTCGCCGGCCCCTTCAGGCGGCGCGGTGGCCACCGGCCGGGCGGCACGAATCCGCCAGCGGGCGGGGCGGCGGCATGGCAGCGGTTCGGGCGGGATGGCAGCGGCGGCGGCCTCGTGGGTCAGTGCACCGGCTGCGGCAGCGGTGTCGGCCACGTGGGTCAGCGCACCGGCTGTGGCAGCAGCGGAGAAGGTGGCGAGGTCATCGCCTTCGGCCATGGCGGCACCAGACGGCGGGGGGCGGCGGCGGACGGGCGGGTCGTGGGCAGGGGGGCAGGCGTGGGCTGGCGGGAAAGGAAAGGAACTGGCGGTTGCGCGTTCGCGGGCGGCGGCTGGTTTTGTACCAGATGCACCTCATGATGTAAATTTGCACCATGAGGTGTTGTATTTTACGTCAAGAGGAGGCCGCGGTCCAATTTGTTTTACATATGGACCGTCTGTTGGAGCAGCATTTTTTGCCCCAGACGGTCCAAAAGTTAGGTATTTTTACATTTGGACCATCTATTGGAGATGCTCTTAGGCGTCTGGAGATGGAGCATGGGGTACTGCTCTGTTGTGATGGAGGGTTTCGTCGTTGGAGCAACTCTGGTGAGTTGTACGACGCCGAGGATGAAGCAGGACAAGAGAGACAACGTTAATCCGAGTGGAATTCTGATAGCATCTCCAATAGATGACACAAAATACATAACCACAAAGTGCTAGATGTAAAATACATCAGCCACTCATCTCTGAACTTAACTATCGAAACTGAATTTAACTATCAAAACTGAATTTTGCTGTTGAAACTGAATTTTACTGTCGAAACTGAACGCATGAGTGGCACGTAGTAGCAGCAGCAGCGCCCGGAGCAGTAGTGCGTGCAAGAGCCGGGGTAGCTGGTCGTGTAGCAGCATCAGGGTGATATTACACATCAGTTGACTAACTTTTTCATCTCTGGTCAATCGATTTTTCAGCCGTTGGATATGAAATCAAGGGCCTGCAGTTCATCTTCAACCTCCACCCCTGAGCCGCTAGCCACCATCGGCCAAACCGCCGCCCTCGCTGCCCGCGGCCGGCGGTGCGATGCCCCGCCCGCCCCAAAACCACTCCCCACCGCCGGTCCGCCGCCGCCCCGGCCATCCCTCTAGGCCCCCCATGCCGAGCTTTTTCTCCGGCGATCCCCACGCCACCGCCCCACCACCGCTGGTGACCACCGCCCCCACCCTGAACCCTAAGATAGATAGTGGGGTACCTCTCCGGCAAGCCCCCATCTCGATGCGGCTGGTTCTTCCTTAACTTCACGAGCCCACCACCCCCTGAAAATCGACTGACCCAAAAGTCGATTTAGTCGACTGAAGTGTAGATAAATCGGAGCAGCATCGCAAGCAAGAGCAAGACCGAGAGTAGAAACAAGAGAAAGAGCGAGAGCAGCAGCGTGAGCAAGAGCAAGAGCAGACCAGGCAGGGGACCGAGAGCAACAGTAGAGCAGCAGCACGGGCAAGAGCCAAAGCAACAGCAAGTCCTACTGATGTGGACGTCGCCGCCGAGGGAGCGACTGTTGGGGAACACAATATTTCAAAAAATTTACCTACGATCATGCAAGATCTATCTAGGAGATGCAAAGCAACGAGACGGGAAAGTGTGTCCACATATCCTCGTAGACCAAAAGAGGAAGCGTTTAGTAATGCGGTTGACGTAGTCAAACGTCTTCACGATCCAACCGATCCAAGTACCGAACATACGGCACCTCCGTGTTCAGCACACGTTCGGCATGATGACGTCCCTCGAGCTCTTGATCCAGTTGAGGGAGAGGGATAGTTCTGTCAGCACGGCGGCGTGGTGATGGTGATGATGAAGTTACCGGCGCAGGGCTTCGCCTAAGCACTACGATGATATAACTGAGGCGTGTAACTGTGGAGGGGGCACCGCACACGGCTAAGAGAATACTTGGTGTTTCTTTGGGGTGCCCTCCTCCCATGTATATAAAGGAGGGGGGAGGAGGAGGCCGGCCCAAGGGGGGTGCGCCAAGGGGGAAGTCCTACTTGGACTCTCGGTCCAAGTAGGATTCGGCCCCCCTTTCCTATTCCAACAAGGGGAAGGAGGGAAGGAGAGGGAGAGGGAGAGGGAAAGGAAGGGGGGCCGCGCCCCCTCCCCCTAGTCCAACTCGGACTGCCATTGGGGGGGGGCGCCACCTTATGGCCCATTAGGGCCCATAACTTCCCCGGGGGGTTCCGGTAACCCCTCGGTTCCCCGATAAATATCTGAAACGTCCCGAAACCTTTCCGGTGTCCGAATACCTTCGTCCAATATATCAATCTTTACCTCTCGACTATTTCGAGACTCCTAGTCATGTCCGTGATCCCATCCGGACTCCGAATAAACTTTGGTCATCAAATCACATAACTCATAATACAAATCGTCATCGAACGTTAAGCGTGCGGACCCTACGGGTTCGAGAACTATGTAGACATGACCGAGACACATCCCCGACTAATAACCAATAGCGGAACCTGGATGCTCATATTGGTTCCTACATATTCTACTAATATCTTTATCGGTCAAACCGCATAACAACATACGTTATTCCCTTTGTCATCGGTATGTTACTTGCCCGAGATTTGATCATCGGTATCATCATACCTAGTTCAATATCGTTACCGGCAAGTCTCTTTACTCGTTCCGTAATGCATCATCCCACAACTAACTCATTAGTGACATTGCTTGCAAGGCTTATAGTGATGTGCATTACCTAGAGGGCCCAGAGATACCTCTCCGATACTTGGAGTGACAAATCCTAATCTCGATCTATGCCAACTCAACAAACACCATCGGAGACACCTGTAGAGCATCTTTATAATCACACAGTTACGTTGTGACGTTAGATAGCACACAAAGTGTTCCTCCGGTATTCGGGAGTTGCATAATCTCATAGTCAGAGGAATATGTATAAGTCATGAAGAAAGCAATAGCAATAAAACTAAATGATCATTATGCTAAGCTAACAGATGGGTCTTGTCCATCTCATCATTTTCTAATGATATGACCCCATTCATGAAATGACAACACATGTCTATGGTCAGGAAACTTAACCATCTTTGATTAACGAGCTAGTCAGGTAGAGGGATACTAGGGACACTTTGTTTGTCTATGTATTCACACATGTACTAAGTTTCCGGTTAATACAATTCTAGCATGAATAATAAATATTTATCATGATATAAGGAAATATAAATAACAACTTTATTATTGCCTCAAGGGCATATTTCCTTCAGTCTCCCACTTGCACTAGAGTCAACAATCTAGAATACATAGTGCTACCTCTTGAGCACTGTGTTGGATTTCCCCGAAGAGGAGAGGAGGATGCAGCAAAGTAGCGTAAGTATTTCCCTCAGTTTTTGAGAACCAAGGTATCAATCCAGTAGGAAGCCACACACAAGTCCCTCGTACCTGCACAAAACGATAGCTCCTCGCAACCAACGCGATTAGGGGTTTCAATCCCTTCACGGTCACTTACGAGAGTGAGATCTGATAGAGATGATAAATAATATTTTTGGTATTTTTGATATAGAGATGCAAAGTGAAAAGTAAAAGGCAAAGTAAAAACAAAGCAAGTATTAAAGTGATGGAGATTGATATGATGAGAATAGACCCGGGGGCCATAGGATTCACTAGTGGCTTCTCTCAAGAGCATAAGTATTCTATGGTGGGTGAACAAATTACTGTTGAGCAATCGACAGAATTGAGCATAGTTATGAGTATATCTAGGTATGATCATGTATATAGGCATCACGTCCGAGACAAGTAGACCGAAACGATTCTGCATCTACTACTATTACTCCACTCATCGACCACTATCCAGCATGCATCTAGATTATTAAGTTAAAAACAGAGTAATGCCTTAAGCAAGATGACATGATGTAGAGGAATAAATTCATGCAATATGATAAATACCCCATCTTCTTATCCTCGATGGCAACAATACAATACGTGCTTTGCAACCCTTTCTGTCACTGGGTAAGGACACCGCAAGATTGAACCCAAAGCTAAACACTTCTCCCATTGCAAGAAACTACCAATCTAGTTGGCCAAACCAAACGGATAATTCGAAGAGACTTGCAAAGATAACCAATCATACATAAAAGAATTCAGAGAAGATTCAAATATTATTCATAGATAAGCTGGATCATAAACCCACAATTCATCGGTCTCAACAAACACACCGCAAAAAGAAGATTACATCGAATACATCTCCACGCGAGAGGGGAGAACATTGTATTGAGATCCAAAAGAGAGAAGAAGCCATCTAGCTACTAGCTATGGACCAAGGTCTGAAGTAAACTACTCACACTTCATCGGAGGGGCTATGGTGATGATGTAGAAGCCCTCCGTGGTGGATGCCTGCCCGTGGAGCTCCTAACAGGCCCCAAGATGGGATCTCGTGGATACAGGAAGTTCTTGGCGGTGGAATTAGGTTTTGGCTCCTATTCTGATTGTTTGGGGTGCGTGGGTATATATAGGAGGAAGGAGTACGTCGGTGGAGCAACAGGGGCCCACGAGGCGGGGGCGCGCTCTAGGGGGCGCCCCACCTCGTGACCGCCTCTTTGTTCCTTGGCGTGGGTCCAAGTCTCCGGATCACGCTCAGTGAGAAAATCATGTTTCCGAAGGTTTCATTCCGTTTGGACTCCGTTTGATATTCCGTTTCTTTGAAACACCGAAATAGGCAAAAAACAACAGTTCTGGGTTGGGCCTCCGGTTAATAGGTTAGTCCAAAAATAATATAATAGTGTAAAATAAAGCCCAATATAGTCCAAAATAGTAGATAAAGTAGCATGGAGCAATCAAAAATTATAGATACGTTGGAGACGTATCACATAGCAATGATTCTAACACCCATGGAGTCATGGTGCTGATCATGTTTTGCTCGTGAGAGAGGCTTAGTCAACGGGTCTGCAACATTCAGATCTGTATATATTTCGCAAATCTCTATGTCTCCCTCCTTGATTTGATCGCGAATGGAATTGAAGTGTCTCTTGATGACAAAGTTACTGGCGCAGGGCTTCGCCTAAGCACTACGACGATATGACCGAGGTGTGTAACTGTGGAGGGGGGCACCGCACACGGCTAAAAGAAGACTTGGTGTGTCTTTGGGGTGCCCCCCTCCTACGTATATAAAGGAGGGGTGAGGAGGAGGCCGGCCCAAGGGGGCGCACCAAGGGGGGAGTCCTACTTGGACTCCCGGTCCAAGTAGGATTCGGCCCTCTTTCCTATTCCAACAAGGGGAAGGAGGGAAGGAGAGGGAGAGGGAAAGGAAGGGGGGGGCCGTGCCCCCTCCCCCTAGTCCAATTCGGACTTCCATTGGGGGGGGGGCACCTTGTGGCCTTCCCTCTCCTACTCCGTTATGGCCCATTAGGGCCCATAACTTCCCGGGGGGTTCCGTTAACCCCTCGGTTCCCTAATAAATATCTGAAACGTCCCAAAACCTTTCCGGTGTCCGAATACCTTCATCCAACATATCAATCTTTACCTCTCAACTATTTCGAGACTCCTCGTCATGTCCGTGATCTCATCCGGGACTCCGAACAAACTTCGGTCATCAAATCACATAACTCATAATACAAATCGTCATCGAACGTTAAGCGTGCGGACCGTACGGGTTCGAGAACTATGTAGAGATGACCGAGACACATCTCTGGTCAATAACCAATAGTGGAACCTGGATGCTCATATTGGTTCCTACATATTCTACGAAGACCTTTATCGGTCAAACCGCATAACAACATACGTTATTCCCTTTGTCATCGGTATGTTACTTGCCCGAGATTGGATCGTCGGTATCATCATACCTAGTTCAATCTCGTTACCGGCAAGTCTCTTTACTCGTTCCGTAATGCATCATCCCGCAACTAACTCATTAGTCACATTGCTTGCAAGGCTTATAGTGATGTGTGTTAGCGATAGGGCCCAGAGATACCTCTCCGATACACGGAGTGACAAATCTTAATATTGATCTATGCCAACTCAACAAACACCATCGGAGACACCTGTAGAGCATCTTTATAATCACCCAATTACGTTGTGGTCTGAGCTGCCTTTTGTGATTCAAACGGACTGCGCAGAAGTGGTAAAACTAATTGAAGGAGGTATTGGCGACCGATCGGAGCATATGATGTTGATCCGCGAGATTACTTCGCGTCTTCGGGAACATGGTGAATTCTTAGTTAAGCTTGTGAGGCGTGAAAAAAACGTTGTTAGTCATTTCTTAGCGAACTTTGGTCGAATAACGAAGTGCACTGTGGTGTGGCTTCATTCTGGGCCGGACGAGGTTCCGGACCTATGTAATGCAGACGTGGCTGCCACTTAATTAATGAATTCCCTTTTCCCCGCAAAAAAGATAGCACACAAAGTGTTTCTCCGGTATTCGGGAGTTGCATAATCTCATAGTCAGAGGAATATGTGTAAGTCATGAAGAAAGCAGTATCAATAAAACTAAACAATCATTATGTTAAGCTAACGATTGGGTCTTGTCCATCTCATCATTCTCTAATGATGTGATCCCATTCATCAAATGACAACACATGTCTATGGTTAGGAAACTTAACCATCTTTGATTAACGAGCTAGTCAGGTAGAGGCATACCAGGGACACTTTGATTGTCTATGTATTCACACATGTACTAAGTTTCCAGTTAATACAATTCTAGCATGAATAATAAACATTTATCATGATATAAGGAAATATAATTAACAACTTTATTATTGCCTCTAGGGCATATTTCCTTCAGTGACACCGTGGAGGAAGTGGCCGGCGACGCCGCCGTGGATGGAGTCGCGCCATGTCGGCTCGAGACCGAGCGCCGGCAGCACCGTGAGATCGAATCAAGAAGAAAATGCGGCAATTAGTGTAGAACCACTTTGGTGGTGCCGATTAGGCCTCAGCTTCGTCCTAGGAAACGGTGATGATGCTGCTCTTCCGGTGGTGCAGGTGAAAACGGCGGTGTGGGAATGGAGGTGGCGGGAAAGATGAGGGGAACGTCGGGGTAGCTCCTTGGAGGTGGAGGACGGGGTGGCTGAACCAGCGGGACGACGAGATCGACGACGGATCCTCATCTGGTGCGGTGGATGAGGGACGTCGAAGTGTTGCTGTGGACGACGTCATCGGGGAAGAGGCTCCGGCTGGGTGGCGGAAGGAGGATGGTGTGGGGCTTCGCAGGTTTTCACGGCCTCGGTGTATGAATGGGTGAGCAGATGGGGTGGGAGGGGGAACCATGGCTTAGGGACGCGCTTGTCCGAAATGTGGGGTAAGTTATGAAAGTACCCCCACAGATTTGAGCTAGGCGGTTCTTTCGGTTCAGGGGTATCACAGGCATTTCGCGTGTCGGGATTCCGCAGGAGGTGGGAGTTTTCACGCGCGTTGTAATTTTGGGATAGCAAGGCGTGCATTGAGATGGAGGGAGTTTTCGGAGCACAACGAGACAACGATATATCTTAAATATTTCGGGGTAACAAGGCGCGAGTTGAAGAGGCGGGAGCTTCGCAACATGATAGACAGAGATGCTAGCTTGAAATTTCGGCATAACAAGGCACAGCTTGAAATTTCGTGGGAACAAGCTTAACGTGTACCAAAAAAGACAATTCGCACCTCATCACTAGAGAGAGCCATGTCCCGTTTTACTATATTACTAGAAATGCATTCAAATACAACAACAACAAAACTAAAAAAAATCAAGACAACAAACATAACATGTACAGTACCAAAACAATTTGCACTTCCCTCAAGAATAAAAAATAATGTGTGTTGTCTAGCATATGGTCTAAATTTGAGTACATTTTCCCTGTTTGAATGGGATTGTACTCGGGTTAGTTATACAACCATCTAAATATTATCTTCACAACACATGACATGAATATAGGAGAAGTGAATTCCTATATAAATACGTACTACATGTACATACGGTCTCAAATTCAAATATATGTATCCATTTTATGTTGAATTCAAATCATAGTACATGTATGCTCTAGCTAGATGTTCGGAATCTAAACCACGTATGATACTACGTATAATGTGTTTAACACACACAACACACACACACACAAACACCATTTAGACTAGTAAGGTACACATGCATTGCACGCATGAGATTTTGCAACCAAATTATGAATAAATACCACATTATAGCATGTAAGCTTTGAGTCATATATGCATGATGTAGATGTTTGTTTAATTCTTATAGTTCATTTCATTCAAAATCATCAAGTTTTTATAAGAAAGCTAATCTATTTTAAGATTCATGGAATTGTGTGTTGTAAAGCATAAAGTAAACACAAATAATGGCAAATCATGTTGAGAAACATTTGGGCAATTATGATACGGAAGATTGTCGGTGCAACAAACCCTGGGTCTATTGCCCAGACTGTGCACAGGCATGGGAACAAGATCAAAGGACCAGCACATAGATCAGAGGGACCAAGATCGAGCCAGAGAAGCAGAATATCAACAAGATAAGGGCCTCCCTTGCCGGGTAGGCGAGCTCGGCAAGGGGCGAGGCCACCCCCAGAAGCAGACAACCAAGACACCACGACAGGGCCTGCCTGGGCTCATGGAAGCAAAACCACTCCACCAACCACTCCAGCACGACCCACGTCGTCCATCAGTGCGATGTCAAGCCGCAAGGTGATTAAGTGGCAGCCATTCGCCACATGGCAGCCATTTCGTACAGAAGAAACCCACAGATGACACTCGTCTTGCGACATATCAAGAGAACATGTGCGGACCTGGAAAGATAGCCTGGCAAGGCTTGCAGGGCAACCAGTGATGTGACACTAAGCGGTGCATTTAATGCGCCCTGTCAGCCCGCAGAGTTAGGTATGATAGCACTGTTTGCTATCATATCAGTGCATAATGACTACTTTGCCACTGTGGTAACCCCTTGATCTATAAAAGGAGGCCCATGGCAACCATGGAAAGGGTTGGAAAGTTGATGAACCCAGACCCCCATACGCGCGTAGTCGTTGATGCCCCAAGGCAACCCCTGCCGGGCAAGTGTACTATGCTTCACCACCTCCATTCCACCATTAATCCACCAAAGAAGGAGTAGGGTTTTACGCCTCACGGCGGCCCGGACCTGGGTAAATTGCTTGTGTGCTCTCTGCTTGCTGCTGTACGTTGGTCTGCTCTTTGTGCAATGCGATGTCCCCCTGCCGAACCAGCAAGGGGCCTCCTGGTCCCATAGGTGGCTGTGGATATCCCGTGACATATTTAGCGCGCCAGGTAGGGGAAGCGCTTGCGCGAACCTGAAAGCGTGTGCGGCGCGTCATCTTCATCTTTGATGACGTCATCGACCATCGCACCCAAGAAGAAGTCCGGTACTTCAGCCCATCCATCCACCTCGAAGGCTCCGCCGCCCGCAGCCTCTAATGCCGCGTGGGATGCGGAGGCAAGTGAGGGCGTGAACACTACTGGGGACGTGGTTGGAGTAGGTGTCTCCATCACCACTTCCCCCGCGGCCGACACAAGGGCCGGAGATATCAGAGAAGAACAACATCAGCAGCGCCTCGACGGTCATGCTCCGCAAGGTGCGGGCGAGGGGGTCACTCCATCCGCACCCCCTCCTCCCACCGACGGGCACAACCGCAGAAACGATGCTCGGTCCGGGGTAAGCCATCGTCCTCCAGCCGCCCCTGCCACGGGAGTGACGGCGGCGCATGCTCCTCCTCCCAGACGAGCTAACCAGACCGCTACGCTCGATGGAGCCGTTGACCCTCGACCGCCACCACCGTGCAACCCCGCTGCCTAGGTGGTCGTCCCACAGCAGCGTGGGCGCGACACTGCCGCTGCTGGCACCGTCAGGAGCCAGGCGACGGTGCGATCAACGTCATCAACATCTATTCCAAGCACAGCCATGGAGGCTATGGCGCGAGGGGGCCGTCCCCACGGTGCATTCCCCACCATGGCAGCCAGCGCGGGCGCCACAGAATCAAGACCCCGACGATGTCTCAATGGCATCTTCTGACCCTCGAGCACGTCCAGGCCAACGTCGATCCCCGAAGGACAAGCGGCGAGGAGACACGCGTGTCGTCGTAGATCGACGCCGTGAAGACCTCCGCCAGACCGACGGGTGCGACGGCCTCAACGTCGATGAGCCTGCGCTCGGTGTTGGCGGGTGCCTACCTTTTGAGGTCGGCTACCCTGCCTTTACATGAGAGCCGCGTCAAGTCCGTTGGCCGTCCGTTTGCACGTTCAAGCCAGAGATGATCGAGAAGTACGACGGGAGGCTAAACCCGGCAGTGTTCCTGAGCATCTACACCATTACTGTTTAGGCTGCCGAGGGAAGAGATGAGAAGGTGTTCGCCAATTACTTCCCTTTGGCCCTCAAATCCAATGTGAGGTCTTGGCTGATGCACCTGCCTGAGAACTCCATTTCGTCATGGGCAGACCTGTGCCACGAGTTCATCGGTGCCTTCACCGGTGGCCACCATGAGCCCGGCAGGCCCAGCAACCTGCAAATCCTCCAGCAGAAGGAAGGAGAAACTCTCTGTAAGTATTTACAGAGATTCAGTAAAGTTCATAGAAATATTCCAAATATCCATCCGGCAGACGTTATAGCAGCTTTCCAGTTCAATGTGCGCAACCGCCGCATTCGTTCCAAGATGAACGTGCGGTTGCCCAAGACTGTGAAGGAGCTATACACACTGGTGGACAAGTGTGCTCGGATGGAGTAAGGAATGAAGATGCCCGGAGAGGAAGATTGCACCAATGTTGATTCAAAGGACGAGGATGAATCAACCAGTTAGAGAAAGGTCAAGAAGCGTAGTAAGAAGCCAAGAGATAAGGCAGTGATGACTGTGGAAGGTCCGGGCACACCTAGTACCGGCAAGAAGGCCAAGGCCGAGGCCCCCGGCAAGGAGGCCGCCACTTGCGCTGCCTGCCGAGAAGCCGCTGCTGCTGAGAAAGGTGTGAAAGGCGATGGGCCGTACTGCAAGATCCATCGGACCAAGGGCCATGACCTTCAGGAGTGTTACCAGGTTGAGCAGCTTGTCAGGAAACAGAGGGCAGGATATGATAAGCATGACAAGGAAAAAGGTCAGAATGCCGCTGGCGGTAAGGACCAAGGCGGTGAAGCAAAGTGCCCCAGCAAACCCTTTCGGAACCAAGGAAAGCCCGCCAGGGGTCAAGAGAGGAAATCTGTGATGATGTGAGTGATGGAGGGGATGAAGGGGAAACCAGTGACCAGGAGTTTCAGAAGGCCACTGATGCCCTATGCATTGATGGGGGTGCATCTTTGCATGCCTCCACTGCCAGCTTAAGCGATGGGCACAAGAGATCAATGGTGTGGCGCCAGCACCAAAGGCCCGGAAGCCACTCAAATGGTCCCGCACACCCATCATCTTTGACGAAGCGGATCACCCTGGCCGCACCACTGCGGTAGGATGTTTGCCATTGTTGGTCTCCCCAACAATTCGCAACCTCAATGTCACAAAGATGCTTGTGGATGGCGGGGCCGGGTTGAATCTGATTTCCCTGGCAGTCATCATGAAGCTTCAGATAGGGGAAGAAGAGCTAGAGGTTACCGACACGTTTAAAGGAGTTAATCCCGACAAGAGCCATCCTAAAGGGAAGATTACATTGCCGGTGACGTTTGGGGGGGGGGGCAAACTGAACTATCAGGCCGAGAAGATTGTGTTTGATGTGGTTGATCTCCCCCTGCCGTACAATGGGATTCTTGGACGTCCGGCCCTGGCCAAGTTCATGGCGACATCCCATTATGCTTACAACACCTTGAAGATGCCTGGGCCACTGGGAGTCATTATCATCCCATCGGATGAGAAGGATGCAATTATCTGTGTGGACAGGATGTACTGGGATGCAGTCGCAGCAGAGGCAGCGGCAGTTCCCGCCAAGAAAAACAAAGGAAAAAAGAGGGATTGTCGGACCTCCAGTAAGGAGTCCGAGAAGCGTGCCCCCTCAGAGTGCAGGACACCCGTTGACAACGTGCTAGAGTGTTCCAACATCAAGAGATCCAAGGTTGTTGCCCCCCAAGTGAAGAAGGTCCCGACAGGGCTGGCTTGCGTTGATGGTACTTTCACCATCAGCGCTGCCCTTGATGACAAATAGGAAAGCACGCTCGTTGCCTTCCTGCGGGCGAATATCGATGTGTTTGCCTAGCAACCATCTGATATCCCCGGTGTTC
Source organism: Aegilops longissima (assembly GCA_021605205.1). Classification (NCBI taxonomy): domain Eukaryota; kingdom Viridiplantae; phylum Streptophyta; class Magnoliopsida; order Poales; family Poaceae; genus Aegilops; species Aegilops longissima. The sequence continues at coordinate 479,152,840 of CM038677.1, read as the reverse complement.
CCAGGGAGGTAATCGAGCACCACCTTGCTATGTGCCCACATGCCTGACCTGTCAAGCAGAAAGTCTGGAAGCAGGCCTTGAAGAGGCAATAGTTCATTGCCGAAGGATCGTGAAGCTAGAGGCAGCTGGTTTGGTCAGAGGAGTATTGCATCCTACATGGTTAGCAAATCCGGTGGTAGTCCGGAAGGCCAATGGGAAATGGAGGCTTTGCATTGATTTCACAAACCTCAACAAGGCTTGCCCGAAGGACTCATCTCCCTTGCCGCGCATCGACCAGATTGTGGACTCGTGATTTGCTCTCCTTTCTGGACGCGCACTCCGGATATCACCAGATCTTTATGTCCAAAGAAGATGAAGAGAAGACATCATTCATCACTCCATGTGGTACGTACTGCTTTATCCGCATGCCATTCGGATTAAAGAGTGGTGGGTCCACTTTTGCAAGGGCAGTGCAGATTGGTTTTGAGCCACAGTTGCATAGAAATATAGAAGCCTATATGGATGATATCATGGTCAAAACCAAGGATAAGGCCACCCTTATCCAGGATTTGGAGGAGACATTGCTAATTTGCGCAAGATCATTTTGAAGCTTAATCCAGAGAACTGTGTGTTTGGTGTTCCCTCCGGCAAGCTACTTGGTTTCTTCGTGTCCCATCGGGGGATCGAAGCTAACCCTGATAAGATCAAAGCCACTGAGCAGATCCAAGCACCAAGGACAGTTAAGGATGTGAGGTGCTTAATAGGATGTGTTGCCCCGCTAAGCAGATTCATCTCCAAGTCTGCCGAGCGTGCCCTGCCGTTCTTTAAAATTTTGAAGAAGACATGTCCTATGAGGTGGACCCCGGAAGCAGATGCAGCTCTGCAGGAGTTGAAAGCCTACCTATCGTCTGTGCCTACCTTGGTTGCGCCCAAACTCCAAGAACCGTTGTTGCTATACTTGGCGGCAACCAACCAAGTGGCCAGTGCGGCCTTGGTAGCGCGGCGAGAAGTGGATGAGGCAGAAAGCAAGAAGAAGACAGCAGATTCTGATAAGGATCAGGACAGCAGTGAGCACGGCAGCGAGAACAACCCCAAGTACACAACAAGGAAGAAAGTTATGCATCACCTAGTGTACTTCGTCAGCTCCTTGTTACAGGGGCTAGGTCGAGGTACTTTGGTGTGCAGAAGTTGATCTTTGGCCTCATTATGGCCTCAAGGAAACTGCGCCACTACTTCCAAGCCCACGAGATCACGGTTGTCACTCGTTTTCTGCTTCAAAGGATACTCCGAAACCCTAAGGCTACTGGCAGAATAGTGGAATGGGCTTTGGAGCTATCCATCTTTGGTTTGAAGTTTGAGAGCACATCAACTATTCAGAGCAGGGCACTAGCAGAGTTTATTGCAGAATGGACGCCAACCCCTGACGAGGAAGTGACAGAGACAGCTATCCCCGACAAGGAATCACCTCAAGAATGGATTATGTATTTTGATGGTGCTTTTTCCCTACAAGGTGCAGGGGCTGGCATGCTTCTTGTTGCCCCCTCCGGGGAGCACTTGAAATACGTCTTCCAAATGCATTTTGCCCAGGAAGAAGCCACCAATAATACATCTGAGTATGAAGGACTCCTTGCCGGGCTCAGGATTGCAGCAGAATTGGGAATTAAGAAGCTGATCATTCGAGGAGATTCACAGCTTGTGGTGAGACAAGTCAACAAATATTATCAAAGTCCATTGATGGAATCATACGTCGAGGAAGTGAGGAGATTGGAGGAGCACTTTGACGGGTTGCAAACAGAGCACGTACCCCGTGCGGAAAACAGCATAACTGATCACCTGTCAAAGTGTGCTGCGCAGAAGCTTCCTGTGGAACCAGGAACTTTTGTTCTCCATCTCTCTCAGCCCTCCGTATCACCAGCAACAATGGCCCGGAAAAGGAGAAAGTTGGACTACGATAAGCCTCTCCCGGTCGAGCCATCCGCTCCGGGAGAGACCCTGCCGGAAACAACTCCTCATAGCCTGCCGGACCACCCCCTCCAGCCGGGCCCATGGACCCTGCGAACGAGGCTGGTGCTCCTGCAGCAGAGGAGGTGCCGCTAGTCCTTGTTGCCAAGCCTCAGGCTCCAACTTGGGCAAGGAACATTTTCCACTTCCTCCAGACCGGAGAACTCCCTGGCGACCAAGATGAAGTTAAAAAATCAGCCCTGAGGGCCAGTATGTATCAGTTTGTCGATGACACTCTATACAGAAGGAGGCCCAAAGGTGTGAAATTGAAGTGTGTCTGCCGGGAGGATGGAAAGGAGCAGTTGGTTGAGATTCACAGAGGAATGTGTGGCTCCCACATTGTATCAAGGGCATTAGTTGGGAAAGCATTCCGGCAAGTATTCTGTTGGCCCACAGCTCTCCAAGATGCGGTTGAGCTCGTCACGACACGTGAAGCCTGCTAGTTCCATTCCAAGAAAACACACCTGCCTGCCCAAGCTCTTCAAACAATCCCTCTATCATGGCCATTTTTTGTTTGGGGGCTCGATATCCTCGGCCCCTTTCCCCGAGCAATCGAGGGCTTTGAATTCTTGTTCGTTGCCATCGATAAGTTTCCAAAGTGGCCGAAAGTGACTGCCATGAGAAAGGTGACTGCTTAGTCAGCTATCAAGTTCTTGAAAGAATTGGTGTGTCATTTTGGAGTTCCGGCAAGGATCATCACCGACAACGGCACCTGGTTCACGAGCCACGCCTTCATGCAATATGTTCGTACCCTCGGATGCAAGATCTCATTCGCCTCTGTGGCACACCCCCGGAGCAGTGGACAAGCTGGGAGGGTGAACGCTGAAGTACTAAGTGGACTCAAGACAAGAACTTTTGATACGCTGCAGAAGCAAGGCAGGCGGTGGATCGAGGAGCTGCCGGTAGTTCTCTGGTCCCTCAGAACGACACCTAACCGAGCTACCGGGCAGACTCCCTTCTCCCTTGTCTACAGGGTAGAAATAGTTATCCCCACGGAACTCATTTACGAGTCCCCTCGAGTGCTTGCCTATGATGAAGTAGCGCAAGATCAGCACTGGCGTGACAATGCTGTGCTACTTGAGGACAACCGTCTCCGGGCTGCTACGCGTGCTGCATGCTACTAGCAAGCCCTGCGTTGCTATCACAGCCGCAGGGTTCATGCCCGGTGTTTTGAGGAAGGTGACCTTGTCCTTAGGCGCATTCAGTCCGCCAAGGGTACACACAAGCTGTCACCGAAGTGGGAAGGCCCTCACCGGGTGGTACGAGTCACCAGACCTGGTGTAGTCCGCCAAGGGAATATTGAGCATCTCCGCAAGTACTACTCGTAAGGCGCAGCTGTCGGGCCCTGCCCGGCAACCACCCTTTTGTACATGCCTTGCCTCAGCTGCATGTAACCCCTTGTACGAAGTCGGGGCGATGACCCCGTGCAAGAGAAAATAAAGAAGCGCTGTAGGTGGGCCCCAACTAAGATTGCATGCATGCATGAGCACACCAAGATCACTGCATAAGCATTTCATGAACATTTGCATATAGATAGGATCGCATCCTGCATTCATTCTCACCTGCATGAAGCTGCAGGTTCCTGTCGTGAACTTGGCTTCGACAAGGAGCGAGAAGATTGCCTGGTACTGCGATCACCGGCAAGCCTATCAGATAAGTTCTACCTCTTGCCCGTTAGTATTCTGTAAGCTTTTGTTCATTAGAAAACCTCGCCTCTCTTTTGAAACTTAGGTGTTCCCATCCATGACTCGAACGCTGCTTCGGTCAGGATGGTCGTAGTGGCATTTGGCGAAAAGGAGTTGGCGGGGGCTGGTCCCTCTATCTGTTCCCCGGCAGACGCAGCTCTCCGGCAGACAAGAAGGGTACCAGCAGGATAGCCTGCCGGGGAAAACTCGTTTATTTACATTAAAGAGGCACCACACCTCATGGACATACACATGCATGAGTTCCCAGCAAGGTTCATCTTTTTCATTCATATGCTAACGCAAGTAGAAGCATTACAAAACACAAAGATGGACACGACGGATTGCATTATTTGAATTAAAATTTGGCGATTGCCTACAGATTTAAGATTGAAAAAAGATAAGTGCTCCGTAATGCCCTTTCTTGTCCCTCTCCTCCTAGGCATGGACGTTGAAGGCGAGGAGGGAAAAAGGAGCGCCTGGGCAGGAGGCCAGCCCACTCCCATCGGGCTCCAGGAGAGGTAGCCCGATAGGGACAGGAGCGCGAGGGAACACCTCGATGGAGAGCAAGGCGGAAAGCGGCCCCATCAACCACCGTCACCAGGGCCAGCAGGACTCGGCAGGGCTAACGAAGCTGCAGCCCTAGAGGAAGCCTGCTGGAGTCCAGCTGGAAGGCTGCTAGAGGAGCCCGGTAGCACCATCCACTCCTCTGCATCCAACTCCCCGGCAAATCATGTTGCCGGGGAGGAGACGCAGTTGCAGATGATGGTGCTGCCGCCTGATGAAGATGGTGCGGGTGACAATCAGCCGGAGTCAGAGTCGTCGCTCCCCCGCCGCTGCCGTCATCATCATCGTCACTGTCCTCCTCATTGCTTTCGCTCGAGGAGGAGCTTTCGTCGTTGGTCGAGCTGTCCGTGTAGCACCCTGAGCAACCTCCCGAGCACCCAAAGATCTTGACGTAGAGTAGGTCGCTCTCCATTAATTTGAACTGGAGAACGTGCCCCTCTGAGAAGCCATGGGCACGGGCAAAAGTCTTCGAGCCACAGCGAAGATACATCATGTGAGGGGCAGGTAAATCGACATCAACCCACATGCCGCCATTTCCACAACCCCTCATGTGCAGCCTCAGAGCGCGTGGTTGCTCGAGCTCCATCTCCCGCGCAGAGGGAGTTGGAAGATGAAGATGACCACACAAGGGCTTATACAGCATGATTATGAACTCTCGAGGTTGGTCCCCGATGTGGCCTTCTATCGGAGAGGGAGCCGCCGGTGGAGGTGCAGCGAAGGCGCCACCCTGCCCTCCTCCTCCTCGAGCACCGTGGCGGCCTCGGCCTCGCCCCCTCCTTCCTCCTCTCGCGGCAGGATCCACAACCTCGGGCTCCAGAGGAGGAGGGATGTGCAGCTGAGTGGAAGCCCTCGTCACCGCCGCTGGAACACCACTACACCCTCGCCCTCTTACCATGGCCAGGAGAGAAGGATTGCAGAGGAGGAAGAGAAGTGTGTGCAGAGAGGTACTGCCTTTGCCTCTTTTTTATAGAAGGGACGGGTAGGGGGCTGGCCCCTCGCGTAGGAAATGGCCGGCCCGCTCCCCCAATGCGGCCTCTCTGCACCATCGGTAGCTTTGGGAATCAAGGTTGACCCTCTGCACCAACCGTCGATGCTCGATTTTCAGCCATGGCACTCCTCCCCGCGCCCTCCGCATCCTCCACCTACCACGCCCAATGCATGCGGAACACGTGGCAGGCGCGTGCGAGACGGGGGCATGTGAGTAGGGTGGCAGGTTCCGCCCCGTGATCATTGGATGAGGTGAATCCACAAGCCATGATCGAAGTTCCCCCGCAGCATTACGCACGACGCGCGTGGAAACCGGAAACTGGCCTGGAATCAAGGCTAATGAAGAAGCAAGAGGAGACTTCAAGAGACCAACCTCTTCAGCAAGCCTTGCATGTGCACTTATTAGGCCCTACCCCGATGACGCCAAGAACGCTGCTCGGGCAGGCCCGGGCTTCACAGGTGCAACAGACACTCGGTCTGCCGCCTGCACTATGCACATGCACGGGAACAAGATCAAAGGACCAGCACACAGATGAGAGGGACCAAGTTCAAGCCAGAGAAGTAGAATTTCGACAAGAGAAGGGCCTCCCTTGCCAGGCAGGTGAGCCCGGCAAGGGGCAAGGCCACCCCCAGAAGCAGACGACCAAGACACTCCGGCAGGGCCTGTCGGGGCTGATGGAAGCAAAACCACTCCACCAACCACTCCAGCACGACCCACGTCGTCCATCAGTGCGGTGTCAAGCCGCAAGGTGATTAAGTGGCAGCCATTTGCCACATGGCATCCATTTCCTACAGAAGAAACCCACAGATGACACCCATCCTGCGACGTGTCAAGAGAACATGTGCGGACCTGGCAAGGCTTGCTGGGCAACCAGTGATGTGACACTAAGAGGTGCATTTAATGCGCCCTGTCAGCCGCAGAGTTAGGTATGATAGCACTGTTTGCTATCATATCAGTGCATAATGACTACTTTGCCACTGTGGTAACCCCTTGATCTATAAAAGGAGGCCCATGGCAACCGTAGAATGGGTTGGAAAGTTGATGAACCCAGACCCCCATACGCGTGTAGTCGCTGCTGCCCCAAGGCAACCCCTATCGGGCAAGTGTACTATGCTTCACCACCTCCATTCCACCATTAATCCACCAAAGTAGGAGTAGGGTTTTACGCCTCACAGCGGCCCGAACCTGGGTAAATTGCTTGTGTGCTCTCTGCCATGCTGCCGTACGCTGGTCTGCTCTATGTGCAACGCGACGTCTACCTGCCGAACCAGCAAGGGGCCTACTGGTCCCATAGGTGGTCACGGATATCCCGCGACAAAAATTCTAGAGCAAAGAAGAAGTGCTTGTGTTTTGAGGTTTGTGCATTATGCTTAAGTCCAACCATGGAGTCTTCTAGATTGTACATGTGGCAAAATCTGGTGGAATCTAGATGATACCCAACGACCAGTAGTGCTCGAATTTGCCATCTCTGTACCATCGGATTGGCTTCATCCAACGACCATCTTTCAAAGTTAAAGTTATCCGCACACTATATAAAAATATAAAATATAATATATAGGGGTATAGATATAGATATGTGACGCGAAAGCCACCCATCATCTCCAATTAGAATAGTGTGTTCGTGCACGGATGCAATGTGGCCAAACGATATATGCCATCGGTATCTCAAATTCAAATAAGTCTGATCTTGTTCAATGTGTATACAGTACAACATGCTTGTTTCCAAAGCACACCGCGCATATCTCAGTTATATTCATGCATGCATGGGTTTCAAACATCATGTTCTCTTATTTAAATATTTGAATTCAACTTTACATTGATTATGACCTCACCTAGTCTTTTACACCCATACAATCATCTTCTCTTTATAATTGTACCACTAACTTCCTCTCGTGCATGCATGCACACACACTACCACTCGGCATTATCCATCGCACACATGCAATCTTTTGCTTCAGGTTGGTCTCCCATGCATGCACACACACTCACCTCCCCCTCTTCATCATATCGGGCATTCTTTATCTCTCACGTGCATGTGCAAGCAACGATGTTCCTCTATCTGTGTGTATATATAGCTAGGTCTTTCCCAGTTTTTCACACAAACCGATCAATCTATATATCTAGTGAGGTCTCACCCTCTTTCCCACGTACACATCAATCAATCTATACCTCTCTATATAGGATTACATAGCTAATACACCCACATTAATTATATATCCAACGTCCCCCTCTCATCATCCATGCCTTCCGCTTCATCTCTCAAACGCCAAGACAAGCGTAAGATAGGGCAGAAAGGCCCTGCCCCTAATATCACTATATATTGAGGCTAATATGAATGTGATCATTAGATCAATTGCTAGTAAAATGGTTTAAGTTGATGAATTGGCCTCCTCGTAAAGGATTAGCAATGCTTGGCCCCCTAGCTCATTTATTTTTCATGGCTCCGCCACTCACGCAAGCAGCAGCACGTTCGCTCGCCTCTCTTTAAATATCGATCTCGCACTTGTGCACTCCTTCATAGTCTCCCTCCACTTGGTCCCTCGCACCATCTTCTAGCCCCCACCGGATTTTTCCACATGTACAATCTAGCAGACTCCATGGTTGAACTTAAGCATAATGCACAAACCTCAAAACACGAGTGCTTCTCCTTTGTTCTAGAATCTTCCGTATCATAACCGCCGAAACTTTTTTTCTAGTTGAATTGCTATTATTTGTTTTTACTTTATTCTTTACAACACACAATCCCATGAATCATAAAATAGATTAAGGGCTTCTTTGATTCAAAGGATTCTCAAAGGAATTTGGAGGATTCTAATCCTTAGGAATTTTTCCTATCTTGGTTGTTTGATTCGTAGGACTGTAAACCATAGCAATTTTTCCATAGGATTCATTTGCACTAGATTTGATAGGAAACTTTGCATCCACTCAAACCTCTCTGAAAGAAACCTACGTTTTTTCTATGCACAATCAAACACTCGTACAATCTTGTAGGATTCAAGACGACATTCCACTCTAATCCCATGTTTTTCCTATTCTCGCGTTTTGGAAATCCTACGAATCAAAGAGGCCCTACTTTTTATAAAAAATAATTGATTTTGAATGAGATGAACTTTATGAATTAAATGAATGTCTACATCATGCATATATGACTCAAACCTTACATGCTATAGTGTGGTATTCAAGGTTGTCAGAATCGCGATTTTGAATCGGATCGGAGCTCTGATGGTAGAATCGTAAATTGTAGAATCTTCACTACCAGGATCGTAGAAACTAGATTTTATGAACTAAAATCGTAGAATCAAATGGGTAAGTTTGGATCGTAAAGTTGTAGAATCGTATAATAGAATCGCGATTCTAACTACCTTGGTGGTATTTATTCATAATTTGGTTGCCAAATATGATGCGTGCAATGCACATGTACCTTACTAGTACTTTGAGTATGTGCAAAACACGTAAATTAGAATTCCAATGGCACACTACACATTGTCTCTCTTTCAGTTCATGAAGCCACGTGGCACATGTGGAGGCGTTGTCGCGACCTCCTTGTGTGGATTGGTCACAGTGACGTGCTGTTGGTTCCAGAAGAATGTACTCGTCCTCTCTGAGGCAGACTGGCAGTACATGCACGAAGCGAAGATGCGCACGCACGCCACGCACACACTGATTCCCTCGCACGCACACGCGGGTACATGGTGGGACGCATTTTTGTACGAAGATCCACCCCATGTGATAATTTGACGTGTCTAAAGTCCTTCATTTCATTGATTGTCAATTAATATAGCGCATGCAAATTGAGTGGAGTGAGGGAGGAAGTAGTTGAGAAAGACATCCACTACAAAAAAAAGACACATCCGTGACATTTTGGGCCGAACGAATTTTTTTGCCATGCATATGACACTTCTATGACGATAATTGTGACAAAACCCGGTATCATCATAGATGTGGTGGGCCTTACTTATGACAAAAAATCATGACAGAAAATGGGCTTTTCGCCCCGGGCGGGCCGGAGACGAGCTTCATGACATTCTTTGGGCCGTCCATGACGGAAAAACCGTGGTAGAAGCCGGGGAGGAAAATTTCGGGAGTTCCTGCCACGGGGGAGGTCGGGGCCGAAGCGATGCGCGCTTTCTCGTACACGTGCGGGCGTTGGCTCTAATCAACCCGAAGCGAGGCGTTGGGCTCTAATCAACCCGAAAGCGATTGCACTTCAGCTACGCGTTCTCGAACCCGAGCGATCGGTCGATGGCTGTTAATCAACCCGATCGAGCGATTCTTCGCCATCGCTGCTAACCAAGCCGATCGATTGGATGAACAAGTGAGCGCTGTGGGGGGGGGTTGATGAACAAAGGAGCGGTGGCGTTGCCTCTCGGATGAGCAGGACCCCGTGGTGTGGAGGGATGGATGAACAGTAGAAGGTGGGGCGGCCGTGGAGGGCTGGTTGAACAGGACACCGTGGTGTGGAGGGCTGGATGAACAGTAGACGGTGGAGGGGTGCCCGTGGAGGGTGGTTGAACAAGAGCTGGTGGAGAAGCGCGTGGAGGCTGGATGAACAGGAGCCCGTGGAGGCTGGAGGAGGTCGACGGTGCAGCCCGTGGAGGCTGGAGGAGGTCGACGGTGGAGATGAACAGATCCCATCGAGTCCCGCTTTGGCGGCACGCCACACCCTCCCGAAAGCAGCAGGACCCCGCTTTGACCGTAGGAGGTCCGCTTGTCTGCTTTTTGCGCACGCCACACCCTCCCGATCAACAGACCCTGCTTGACCGTAGGAGGTCCGCTTGTCTGCTTTTGCAAGACGACACACCCTCCCGATCAACAGGACCCCCATTTCGACCGTAGGAGGTCCGCTTCTTCGCTTTGCGGTACGCCACACCCTCCCGATCAACAGGACCTGCTCAACGTAGGAGGTCCGCTTCTCCGCCAGCGGTACGCCAGTCCTCGCTTCCATCGCCTGCTTCCGGCCCAAGCTGGTTGGTTCTCACGCTGCCTGCTGCGTCCCGATGAACACGACACATTCCATTGCCTCCCGGCGAACACGACGCATTCCGCTGCCTCCCATGAATACGACACATTCCGCTGCCTCCCGATGAACACGACGCGATTCTGCTGCCTCCCCATGAACACGGCGACGATGTTGTTTCCCGCTTCAACCCAGCCATGTACACGAGCCCTGGCCGTGCGAGCGCGTGAGTAGGCGTCGAGACCCTGCCCGTATGTACGTGCGCGGGTCAGATTTTCTTTCTTGCACCCTCGCCGTTGTATGCGTGCGTGTACATGCTACATGCGCGCCACTACTACGACACGTGCGCGCCTCTACATCCACCAAAGATATATGTACGCATATCGCTTGCACCAGAATGACAACACTATGTACGCTTCGACCAGGTGGGTCCCGACCGCCGCACTTCCTTGCGTGCGAAGATGTAGCTGGTGGGTCCCAGCCGTCGAGGGCGAATCATTTTTTGCCCGGACGCACTTCCTTGCGGCGAAGATGTAGCTGGTGGGTCCCAACGATCGTGGTGGCGAATCGCTTTTTTGCCCGGACGCACTTCCTTGCGTGCGAAGGTGTCGCCGGTGGGTTCCAGCGTCGGGGCTTAATCGCTTTGTTTTTTGCCCGGACGCACTTCCTTGTGTGCGAAGATGTAGCTGGTGGGTCCCAGCAGCGTGGTGAAACGTTTTTTGGCGAATACAGAGTCCCGTCCGGTGGGCCCCACTGTCGTGGAGGAATCATTATTTTCCGCGTAATAAGGAGGCACTTCTTGCCGCGTCAGGACCCAGCTGTCGGCCTCTCCACGACAGTCCACGTCCGATGGAAGTCGCTCGACCATGTTGACCACGCCGCACCGAGAGCACCACGGCGGTGGACGACGGCGAGGCCTAGGAAGGGGATGACGGGGAGCCGGAGAAGACGCGGCAGTGGAAGCCTGCGTGGAGGGGAGTACGAGGGTTCACTGGTTCGACTGCGGTGTGAAGCTGACGTCGCCGCAGGGCCTGGCCAGCGGATGGGAATAGTAGGGGCGGTGAGGCCTCATGGCAAAGACCGCCGCCACAGGAGGCAGGAGCATGCGGCACGACCGGCGCTGCTTTGGGCGGCTGGAGCAAGAAGACCAGAGGTTGAAGAAGCACTACGTCCGTTGGATGGACATCATACGGTCACTGGAGCTAGAATCGTTCATATTGACTAAAGTTGACAAAGGCCCCCGTCCTAGTCAACTTAGTAGGCCCACGAGTCAGCCTCCCACCATGGTGGGTCCCAGCTAGCAGGGTGTGTATTCATTTTTTTTGTGCGTAATAAGGAGGCACTTCTGGTGGGTCTGAGCTGACAGCGGGGGGAACGTTTTTTTTGCGAAATACGCTGGCCCACAAGTCAGCCTCCCACCATGGTGGGTCCCAGCAGTCAGGGGGGAAACGTTTTTTTCGCGAAATAAGGTGGCCCGTCCGGTGGGTCCCTGCTGTCAGGTGGAGGAATAATTAATTTTGCACGTAATAAGGAGGCACTTCCTTGCGGCTGCCTGGACCCAGCTGTCAGCCTCTCCACATACAATACTCTTCCGATGGAAGTCGGTCGTTGACCACGTTGACCACGCCGCGCCGAGAGCACCAGGGCGGTGGTCTGGACGACGGCGAGGCCTAGGAAGGGGACGATGCGGAGCCGGGGAAGATGCAACAGCGGAAGCCCGCGCGGAGAGGAGTACGAGGGTTCACTGGTTCGGCTGCGGTGTGAGGCTGTCGTCGCCGCAGAATAACAGGGGGTGTGGGTGAGTACAGGGATGGCCTGGCTAGCGGTGGGAGTAGTACGGGGCATTGAGGCCTCCACGGCATCACAGCCGGCCACGGGAGGCAGGAGCATGCGACACGACCGGCGCTGCTTTGGGCGGCTGGAGCAAGAAGACCAGAGGTTGAAGAAGCACTACGGCCGTTGGATGGACATCGTACAATCACTGCATCTAGAATCGTTTATATTGACTAAGTTGACAAAGCCCTTGGTACGCGTCAACTTAGTAGGCCCACAGCTCGGATTTGGCAGAGAATATATAGCCTATTTGCGATTTGTAAGAATGTACAGCCCATTTTTTAATTCTAATGGAATTTACTACAGCCCATTTACAGTTTGTTAAAAGTACAGCCCAACTTCTAGCTAGGACAACGATTAATAATTTCAAACAACCGCCAAAACAGAATTCAAAAAAATTCTACATTTTGATGGGATCCAAATAATTTTATCCGAAATTTCTAGTCAGGTTAAATATAATTTCAAAATAAAGTTGTATTACGTTAAAATCCAACTAAATATTGCGCACGCAACAAGTAATGAAAGGTAAATTTCCAAATTCCAAAAATAATATATTTTCAAACTAATTACGTGTTTGGTGCATAGTAGTTGCCAGCTTATTATAATTACATCCCATTTATTATTTCTTAAAGTCCATTTTCTTGTTAAGCCTAATGCATACCTCCTAGGAAACTTTGCAGCCAATAAGCAGATAACAAGTTGACCCGATATTGTGTACAACTGTCGGCCCGCTTGCATTGCTGATGTTGAAAAAAAGACCTCTGTAGTACAAGACAACCTAACATGGTTACTCAGCCCACATTCAGCGACGCCAGAAAGGCCCAAACAAGGCTTCTGTACAACTTTTTGAAGTCACTGAGCTCAGTTAATAACTTAAGAAAAAAGTTAGATTACAGTGGAATTTAATTAAAAGTTGTCACGAGCAAATAAATAATTCAACGGGTCCCACTTGTGCGTGTGCGTGTGTATGTGCGTGTATGTGTGTGAGAGAGAGAGAGAGATAGAGAGAGACCCATCGGTCGATGCTCGTCAATACATCTTTCAGCCATATGCATTGTCGATGCTCAGTAAAAACTTATATAGTTGACACAATCATATAGAACATCATAGCACACTGAACTTGCATACAAAAATTACACGCAGCGCACAATCAGGATGGAAGCAAAGTGGATCGCTACGGAAGGGCTATGTTGAAACTAACGAAGTCGTATATAATGGTTCATCGCCTTTATAAATGACGGGAAATATCTTGAATGTTGTGCAAAGAAAACAGATAGACAACACAATAAGTTCTGCTAGCACATTGTTGACGACAACCCTTTCTAAAAAAGTCCGGTACAAAATTAGAATAGGTCACAATCAAATGTACTAGCATATCGAGTGCTTCGCACCCATAGCTCGGATTTAACTAGTACTATCTCGACAAGATTCAGTTGTTACCTCAAATTAGAGCACATCCAGCAGCCAGCCCCGCCTCTTCTCCCAAAGAAGCAGTGGCCTCCGCCACAAGAATGGAGTAGGCCCCTGCCCCATCAGAGAGAGTCCTGGATTAGGGGTGTCCGGATAGCTGAACTATCATCTTGGCCGGACTCCTAGACTATGAAGATACAAGATTGAAGACTTTGTCCCTTGTCGGGATGGGACTTTCCTTGGCGTGGAAGGCAAGCTTGGCGATAAGGATATGTAGATCTCCTACCATTGTAACCGACTCTGTAACCCTAACCCTATCCGTGTCTATATAAACCGGAGGGTTTTACTCCGTAGAGGACTAACAACAATCATACCATAGGCTAGCTTCTAGGGTTTAGCCTCTCGATCTCGTGGTAGATCTACTCTTGTACTACCCATATCATCAATATTAATCAAGCAGGAGTAGGGTATTACCTCCATCGAGAGGGCCCAACCTGGTAAAACATCGTGTCCCTTGTCTCCTGTTACCATCCGCCTAGACGCACAGCCGGGACCCCTACCCGAGATCCGCCGGTTTTGACAATCGACATTGGTGCTTTCATTGTGAGTTCCTCTATGTAGTCACCTATAGGCCCGATGGATCCTTCGATCATCAATAACGACGCGTCCAGGTGAGATTTTCTCCCGACAGATCTTCAGATTCGGGCGGCTTTGCATCGCGGGCCAATTCACTTGGCCATCCGGAGCAGATCGAAGCTACGCCCGCCATCAGGTCAGATTTGGAAGTTTGAACTACACGGCCGACATCCGCGAAGACTTGATCTTCGACGGATTCGAGCCACAGCCAGCGCCCAGACTTGCCTCGATGGGCATGATCTAGCTCGCCACGAACAGTGCCCTCGAAGCCGCACTCAGCGTCCACTCCGACCCTTAGCTCGAGCCGACTCCGATCGAGGACGAGTGGTTGGACACCGCCGAGGGCTACGATCTTTACGGCGATTGAGCCGAACTCCATCCCTGTCCTTTGCGAAGACCGTGACTCCAAGGCGCTAGACTCCGAACCCTCCGCGCCCCTGCCAATCGAATCCGATTGGGCGCCGGTCATGGAGTTCACTGCCGCAGACATCTTTCAGCACTCGCCTTTGGCGGCATCCTGAATTCACTAAAGTCTCTCTTTATCGAGAGCCCTGGCCGACTACGGTCGAAGGTTGGGATGCGGACGACAAAGAAATTCAACACCCACCCACCACCCACTTTGTAGCCACTGTCGAAAGCTTAAATGACGTGCTCAATTTCGACTCCGAAGACATCGACAGTATGGACGACGATGTAGGAGACAACCAGGAACCAGCACCTATAGGATACTGGACAGCCACCTCATCCCATGATGTATACATGGTGGATACACCTAAAGGAGCCGGTGGACGATGAACATGCTATCGAGCAACCATCCGAATAGGACAACTTGGATAAACAACCCGTCTCCGGCGAAGATAATAGTCTGGACGATCTCACGCCGGACAAATTGTTGGAGCAGAAGAACCTCCACAAAACGCTCGTCGCCACTGCGCGTATGAAACGCCCTCGATGCGGCTATATCTCCCACGTGTCGAAGCACGACTTAGAGGCATAACCGCATTGAAAGCAATGTCGCAAGTGAGGTAATCTTCACACAACCCATGTAATACATAAGGGAAAGAGATACATAGTTGGCTTACAATCGCCACTTCACACAATACATGAGTAAAGCATTACATCATACAGATACAATCAAGGTCCGACTACGGAACCAAAATAAAAGAAGACTACCCCAAATGCTACACAGATCCCCGATCGTCCCAACTGGGCTCCACTACTGATCAGCTGAAACGGAACAACACAATGCACAAAGATCTTCATCGAGCTCCTCCTTGAGCTCGGGTGCGTCACCTGCACGGTTCCATTGGCACCTGCAAACTGGTTTTGGAAGTATCTGTGAGTCACGGGGACTCAGCAATCTCACACCCGCGAGATCAAGACTATTTAAGCTTAAAGGTAGGACAGGGTTGTGAGGTGGAGCTGCAGCAAGCGACTAGCATATATGGTGGCTACATACGCAAATGAGAGCGAGAAGAGAAGGCAAAAGCACGGTCGAACAACTATGATCAAGAAGTGATCCTGAACTCCTACTTACGTCAGACATAACCCAGAAACCGTGTTCTCCTCTCGATCAACCCCGAAAAGAGACACTCACGGTTACGCACACGGTTGGTGTATTTTAATTAAGATCAACTTCGGTTTTCTACAACCGACATTAACAAATTCCCATCTGCCACGTAATCGCGGGCACGGCTTTCGAAAGTTCAAAACCCGCAGGGTGTCCCAACTTAGCCCATGATAAGCTCTCGCAATCAACGAAGGATATTCTTCTCCCGGAAGACCCGATCAGTCTCGAATCCGGCTACAAGACATTTCACAGCAATAAAACAAGTCCAGCAAAGCCGCCGGATGTGCCGACAAATCCTGATAGGAGCTGCACATATCTCGGTCTCGAGGCACACCGGATTGTCCAAACTTCCGTAGGCCAACCCAGAGTTGCCCCTGGTACACCGGCGGTCGACAGTTTGGACCAACACTCACGACGAGCACCGCCCGGGGTAAAATAAGATGACCCTTGGGCTCCTAAACCCAAGGGAAAAGGGCATAGGTGAGGCAAATGGTAAAACCAATGTTGGGCCTTGCTGGAAAAGTCTTATTCAAAGCGAACTGTCAAGGGGGTCCCATAAATCACCCGACCGTTAGGGACGCAAAATCCGGGAACATAATACCGATATGACGGAAACTAGGGCGGCAAGAGTGGAACAAAACACCAGGCATAAGGCCGAGCCTTCCACCCTTTTCCAAGTATATAGATGCATTAATTAAATAAGATATATTGTGATATCCCAACAAATAAACATGTTCCAACAAGGAACAACATCTCCATGTTCCAACAAGGAACAAACTTCATCTTCACCTGCAACTAACAACGCTATAAGAGGGGCTGAGCAAAGCGGTAACATAGCCAAACAACGGTTTGCTAGGAAAGGATGGTTAGAGGCTTGACATGGCAATGTGGGTGGCATGATATAGCAAGTGGTAGGCATCGTAGCAAAGGCATAGCAAAAGAGCGAGCATCTAGCAAGCAAAGATAGAAGTGATTTCGAGGGTATGGTCATCTTGCCTGAAATCCCGCAAGGAAGAAGAACGAGCCCATGAAGAAGACAAACGGACGAAGTCGAATGAATCCTCACAACTCCGGAACGAAACCGAAGCTAACGAGAGAAGCAAACCGGAAAGAAGCAAACAACATAGTAAACAACCATCACATAAACATGGCATGATGCACAAACAAATATGATGCATGTCCGGTTTAAATAGCATGGCAACATGCACAAACAACGCTACAAGTTAAGTGGAGCTCACTATGCAACGGGTTGCATATTGACAAAACACCACAACACTTATTTAGTTCACTCTTGATTAGGCTACCCAACAATATTAAATGTTATTAAACATGGCAAGAGGGTGAAGCATATGAAACTAACTATTTAGGCAAGTTTAAATGAGGCCGGAAACAACGAACAACAATTCCGGAAAATCCCCATATGCAAATTATGGATTCGGTACAGATCTGACCTAAAGCAAATTTTAGAGTTGTTAAACATGCAAAGTAATGCTACCATGTTAAACTAGGCATTTTCTACCCCATTTACATATATAATTTATTTAAAATGGAGCTACGGTTATTTAGTTATGAAATAAATCATTTTAGCATGGCAATTAAGCAAATTAAAGCAAACAACAATTATAAACATTTAAATGTTGTTATCATGATGCGGATGACATATACAAGTTTTATGCAATATTATGAAAACGTTATCATGAGCATGATATGAAGCATTATGTCACCGTGGTGGAAGAAAGGGGTGCCACGGCGACGAATCCGAAAATGGTGCCATGGCAACATATCGGTTCCGATAACTCACGGAGATACCGGAGCAAAAGAAGTGGACGTGAGCGAGTCATGCGAGGACGGAAAGCGTTTCGTAGAGGGAAGTAGATGTTCACGGGTCGTCGAGGGAAGTAGAGGAAGTAGTCGTTCTCGCGTTGATCGCTGAGGGAAGTAGTCGTACACGGCGTAGGGGGAAGTCGTTGTTCACGTTCGTTTTCGAAGAGGTACTTGACGGGTCCGAAACCCTTCGGGGTTGTCGTGGTACTTGCGATCTCGGCGATGGTAGTCGTACATCTCGATTTAGGCGGTGGTAGTGGAACACGTCATCGGGGTACTTGTCGGATCCGGTCTTGGCGATTCGGGTTTCCGTAGGGGTACTTGTCGCATCATCGTGGAAGTAGTCATTCGGGCTTCCGTTTCGCCGTAGGGTACTTTGTCGCTATCCACCTCGGATGTAGTCGCTCCCGCGTAGTCGAACTTGACGATCCGAGGGGTACTTGGTGCATCACCGTAGTCGATCTTGACGGAGCCGTATGTCCTCGAGGTAGTCGTACATGATCGCTATCGCACAGGTTCGTAGTCGCACACTCTCCGTAGATGTTCATGGCAAACGAGTGGTATTTGCTCCGCCGCCCCGGAACCTTTTAAAAAATCCACGGAGGCAGTCTTGGCGTTCCTGGTCTTGCAAAGGCAACCGAACTTGGCGCCAACAAGGCCATGGGGTAAATGGCGCAGGCGCGCAGGAGGAGATGGTGAAACAGAGGCTATGGTCGGTCACCGATGCAAAGGGGCAACGGGCAGCGGAACTTGGGCGCCAAAGAGCGCAAACTTGGCGAAGGAGGCGGCAAGGGGCGTGGTCGCGGGGCTCGCGACGGAGGGCGGAGGAGCTCGCGGTCTGTCGAAGCAGAGGCGACCGGCGGGGCAGAGGTTCCACGGCCATGGCGTCGGGCGGAGCAGAGGGTCCACGGCCATGGCGTCGGGCATGGGAGGCGGACGGCGGCTCGGCACGGCGAGGAGGGGGTGAGGCAGAGGAGGAGGGTTGAGGGCGGCGGCGCTCCTCCTTGAGCTCGTCGGCGACGAGGAGAACACCGGGGGGTCCGGCCTGGTAGGGGACTCGACGCGGGTGGCCGGAGTTGGGGTCCTCGGCTGCGGGGTGCGAGGGAGCCGGGCAGCGGCCTGCTGCTGGTGGCGCTGCTTGCGGCCGACGGCGACGCAAGGAAGAAGGAGGGGGTCGGGCGAGTTGGGGACGAGGCCGGACGAGCGAGGGATCGGGAGGAAGGAGGCGATGGGGAGGACGAAGGATCGGGCAGGAGCGGCGCCGAGGGAGAGATGGGGATCGGGGATCGCCATGGCTAGGGTTAGGAAGGGGCGCGGCTTGGGCCTTGGGCCGAGACTAGGCCGGCCTGGAGGGAGGCGCGGCTGGGCCTAGGCCTTAGAGGCCGGGCGCTGGGGAATGGCCAGAGGCCGGCTGGGCTGGCTCTCTCCACTAATATATATACTTTAGCGTAAAATGATAAAGAGAAGAAAAGAAAGAGAGGGTTAGGGAAAGGACTTATGGCGGGATAATTTTCCCAGGCTCACAAAAATATGAGGAATTAAACAAAAATGATCCAAGGATTTTTGGTGGAACTCCGGAAAATGATAGAGTAATAATGGCAAGGTTTGGGAACCACACTTGAAGTAGAAAGGGCATGGGATTTATTATGCAAGTGGGTTATGGTTAATTCCAAATAAATGGAATAATTTTATTATAGCTCCCTAATATTGGAAGGATATGTTATAAAGAGAAATCACCATGTGAATTCCCTCGATTTAAATGGACCGAAGATCCATACGATTTATTTAGTTGAGTTGCAAAAATTAATGATATGATGGCATGATGAGATGATGCAATGCAAGAGATGACATGAGCAATGCAAAAACAAAACAAAACACAAGGCAAGACTCGGAAACCCTGGAAGGCAACTGAAGCTCCGGTCTTGGGGCGTCACAACACTCCACCACTACGAGAGGATCTCGTCCCGAGATCTAGAATGGCACCGGAGAAAAGCGGGAGAGGAAGAGGTAAAACAAAGTTGCTTCTGCGACAAACGAGTGAAACCAATGAACCTCGAGAGGTTGAGCGAAATGAAAGAAAGAAAACAACGAGGATGAACAAAGTTGAAAACACTCTGTTAGAAAAAAGGAACAAGGGATACGACGAGAACCAAGAGGTTAAGTGATAACATAGATATTGAAACCACTCTGGTTAAAACAAGATAGAGAAGAAATAAGAATGATATAATTTGGGTAGCACTCCGACTAAAAGAAGAAGGAAAACTTGATAAGATGAAAAGAACTTGAAGAGAAGACACAACACTCCGGTTAAAAAAAACGATAAGCAAGGAAAAGGACATGATCTTTACAAAACGAGGTGAAATTCTGCCACCAACGGAAACAAACGATTGGATTGATAACAACAAGGAGACGGGAAACTTATTTCACCGAGAGGACAAATGAAGAACTTGGGTCCTTTATAAGCACCATAAATAGCAACAATCCTTAGGGAAAGCTTTAGGTGAAATATAGCCCAAGATAAGTCCAATGAAGAGATTGATGGATTTAAAATACCTCATTCTTGACAACAAGTGAATCATGAAACACGAACTCAAATTGTCGAGAATGACATAACACCATCTCAAGAGATAAGGTAGAAAGAATTGCACTTCGAAATGCAAGAAGAAGAATACTTGAACTCCTCAAAACAAAACATGTGTTGGAAGACCATGTTTAATTTTGAGTATAGCTTGGCGGATCATAACTCCGAGAGAAATCTTGAAGAATAATTGAAGAATGAAAAGAATCCTTGACGAACCATCATGTAGAGCCTCCATGATGAACTCCGGTAAGAAAAAGGATGATAAAAGAAAGAGAAGTTGACAATACAAGGTGAAGCCTTGCAGTGATAAGATGAAGCTTTGAAATGAAATAACCGAGAAAACTTTGAACTCCGGAAAGAAAGATGAACAAATGAAATCACGAATTTTGATGAACCTCCGGAATAAGGAATTGAACTTACTCGATGAAACAAGAATAAGAATTACATTATACTGATCCTTCACCAATTAAATTGATGACAAGCAATGGATTAGGCATACTACTTATTCTCGTATAAAGGATTAAGATAGATATGGCGCAAACTTGGGAAGGTCTTCAACGAACCACCGGTGGAATTTGGGAAGAACGAATGAATCTATATGATAACGAAGGAAGAGAACTCTTGAACAAACCACCGTAAGAATTGAAAATGAAAGTAGCCAAGGCACAATTCACCGGAAAGAATTGGAAAACGAATAATGATGCTTGACAAAATTTAGATACATTAGAACGAAGAGATCATGAACCGATTAGAGAATACTCGAATGATGCACCGGTAAGATTTGGAGAACGAGAGCTGAAAGCTGGAATGAATAATTCTGAGATGATGGGCTCCGAAGAATCAAACTGAAAAGACTCCTGAAATGCTCCGGGTGGGTGAAGAGAATTCTCACAATCTAAAACAATTATGAGAGGATGGCATCAAACTAGAACCAAGAATCTTGAAGAGAATGGAGCAAGATTTAAGAGAAACTCTTCTTCGGTCTTCAAAATTCGAGAATGACGACGAGAAACATCACCATGAATTGTTGAGACACTCCGGAATGAAAATTAGAAAGGTTGAACCAACAATGAAAATAATTTGAAAGATCTTGGAGAAAGACATTTGACTGATGATAATTCATCCTTACGTCAAACTTTGCAATGAATTTGGGAATAGCTCTTGAAAAATTAGAAGAGTTAGGTAAGATCCTGGGAAAAGACCTGTGGGTTAGGGCCCACTCAAAAGAAACATCGTTGAACGATTGTTTGAAATAGATATTGCACCGGTAGAATTAAATGGCTTGAATGAGATAGCATCCTCAAAAGAACTTGAGTGAATTGAGAATGGAAACTAGAATCTTCTGAGATATCTTCAACACTCCGGAACAATTGAATAGCGAGAAATAGATGATTAAGAGGTGCACCGGCATGAGAAAACATTTGCAACAAGGAAAGGAATATGATCAACACCGAAAACTTGAACTAAATCCACCGGAGAAGAAAATTAGAATGGAACAATGATAAGGTTAAAGCTTGCTTAGCGTCTTCATGAGAAATCACCGGATAAAACATTAAAGGAAAAGAATGAAGAAACTTCACTCAATAAAATGGATACTTGATTAAGAAATCTGAGTCCTTGAAGAAAAAGGGTGGGAGGGCGGGAAAACAAAACAACTTAGGTCGGATGAAACGAACACCGTTGAGAAAAAGCTTAGAATTGATCTTGCGAATGTTGGAATGATCGGATCCACTTGAAGAGAAGCACGCCGGTTAAGAAAAGAATTTACATGACAAGCTCAGTGATCAAGAAAGATTAGTATTCACATAGCAATATGAGAACACCATTTAGGAAAGGTATGGAATCAACACTTGACATTGAAGCAACTTGAATACCACAAAACGGAACAAAAACAAAGGATTTGGCTTCAAGAATGAGCCGGAACAAACACATGATAGAGATTTCGCCCAAAGTGTTCGTGGTGGGGCCCACACGGACACGACGTATAGCGGACGTCACGAATGACAAACAAGACGTCCCCGAATCAGCATAGCCAAGGATTCTTTAAGACGCCTCGCGACCATCAGAATCGACCGTGAATGGGCGGACCACTAGACGTTGAACCCCAATCTCAAATCATACATCCGTCGGAAAGAATATCCTCGTAAGCTACTAGAATTCCCACCTATAAACTCCCAAACTTTCTGGTTATGCAATCTGGTGTTGGGGATACAGGGACACAAAATATATCACCCAAACTAACAATACCTAGATCCAAAGTATCCATCCACAACACATAACCAAGAAAACCTTCGAAATCGTGGTACCTCGACCTTCAAAAACATCCGTTATACAAGTCATGGCAATACTCCCTTTTCGCCACAAGATCGGGCTATCAGGTTATCTCACCAACAACTGCACAAAAGAGATTTCGATGTCGGTAAAACTCAGGTATTCCAGAATCGCAACGATAAAATTTGTGACGACAACACCTCGGAGCTCAACTCCCCGGACACCGCCACAACCCCTAAATGTCGAGGCACCAAGAACAATGTTCTCGCCACAAAACCATCGGAACGATTCCAAGATACCCACGTGATCCTAAAAAATTTAGTGAAATTTGAGGAGAGAAAAGTCAAAACTCTACGTCAGATACCTCACCGAGCGATTTAAGGACCGAGGAGTAAAAAGAATCCTACTCTCGATATATATAATCCTAAGACTCAAAACATTTTCCATTCTAGACTCAACAACGCCAGACAAACAATCAAGTAGGGGCTCCTAAGTCGGGAAGGCTCGATTACCAACTTGAACGCCTCGATGCGGCTATATCTCCCACGTGTCGGGCACGACTTAGAGGCATAACCGCATTGAAAGCAATGTCGCAAGTGAGGTAATCTTCACACAACCCATGTAATACATAAGGAAAGAGATACATAGTTGGCTTACAATCGCCACTTCACACAATACATGAGTAAAGCATTACATCATACAGATACAATCAAGGTCCGACTACGGAACCAAAATAAAAGAAGACTACCCCAAATGCTACACAGATCCCCGATCGTCCCAACTGGCTCCACTACTGATCAGCTGAAACGGAACAACACAATGCACAAAGATCTTCATCGAGCTCCTCCTTGAGCTCGGGTGCGTCACCTGCACGGTTCCATTGGCACCTGCAAACTGGTTTTGGAAGTATCTGTGAGTCACGGGACTCAGCAATCTCACACCATGAGATCAAGACTATTTAAGCTTAAAGGTAGGACAGGGTTGTGAGGTGGAGCTGCAGCAAGCGACTAGCATATATGGTGGCTACATACGCAAATGAGAGCGAGAAGAGAAGGCAAAAGCACGGTCGAACAACTATGATCAAGAAGTGATCCTGAACTCCTACTTACGCCGACATAACCCAAAACCGTGTTCTCCTCTCGATCAACCCCAAAAGAGACACTCACGGTTACGCACACGGTTGGTGTATTTTAATTAAGATCAACTTCGGTTTTCTACAACCGACATTAACAAATTCCCATCTGCCACATAACCGCTGGCACGGCTTTGAAAGTTCAAACCCTGCAGGGTGTCCCAACTTAGCCCATGATAAGCTCTCGCGATCAACGAAGGATATTCCTTCTCCCGGAAGACCCGATCAGTCTCGAATCCTGCTACAAGACATTTCACAGCAATAAAACAAGTCCAGCAAAGCCGCCGGATGTGCCGACAAATCGATAGGAGCTGCACATATCTCGGTCTCGAGGCACACCGGATTGTCCAAACTTCCGTAGGCCAACCCAGAGTTGCCCCCGGTGGCCACCGGCGGTCGACAGTTTGGACCAACACTCACGACGAGCACCGCCCGGGGGTAATAAGATGACCCTTGGGCTCCGAAACCCAAGGAAAAGGGCATAGGTGAGGCAAATGGTAAAACCAATGTTGGGCCTTGCTGGAAAAGTCTTATTCAAAGCGAACTGTCAAGGGGTCCCATAAATCACCCGACCGCGTTAGGGACGCAAAATCCGGGAACATAATACCGATATGACGGAAACTAGGGCGGCAAGAGTGGAACAAAACACTGTGCATAAGGCCGAGCCTTCCACCCTTTTCCAAGTATATAGATGCATTAATTAAATAAGATATATTGTGATATCCCAACAAATAAACATGTTCCAACAAGGAACAACATCTCCATGTTCCAACAAGGAACAAACTTCATCTTCACCGCAACTAACAACGCTATAAGAGGGCTGAGCAAAGCGGTAACATAGCCAAACAACGGTTTGCTAGGAAAGGATGGTTAGAGGCTTGACATGGCAATGTGGGTGGCATGATATAGCAAGTGGTAGGCATCGAGCAAAGGCATAGCAAAAGAGCGAGCATCTAGCAAGCAAAGATAGAAGTGATTTCGAGGGTATGGTCATCTTGCCTGAAATCCCGCAAGGAAGAAGAACGAGCCCATGAAGAAGACAAACGGACGAAGTCGAATGAATCCTCACAACTCCGAACGAAACCGGCTAACGAGAGAAGCAAACCGGAAAGAAGCAAACAACATAGTAAACAACCATCACATAAACATGGCATGATGCACAAACAAATATGATGCATGTCCGTTTAAATAGCATGGCAACATGCACAAACAACGCTACAAGTTAAGTGGAGCTCACTATGCAACGGGTTGCATATTGACAAAACACCACAACACTTATTTAGTTCACTCTTGATTAGGCTACCCAACAATATTAAATGTTATTAAACATGGCAAGAGGGTGAAGCACATGAAACTAACTATTTAGGCAAGTTTAAATGAGGCCGGAAACAACGAACAACAATTCCGGAAAATCCCCATATGCAAATTATGGATTCGGTACAGATCTGACCTAAAGCAAATTTTAGAGTTGTTAAACATGCAAAGTAATGCTACCATGTTAAACTAGGCATTTTTCTACCCCATTTACATATATAATTTATTTAAAATGGAGCTACGGTTATTTAGTTATGAAATAAATCATTTTAGCATGGCAATTAAGCAAATTAAAGCAAACAACAATTATAAACATTTAAATGTTGTTATCATGATGCGGATGACATATACAAGTTTTATGCAATATTATGAAAACGTTATCATGAGCATGATATGAAGCATTATGTCACCGTGGTGGAAGAAAGGGGTGCCACGGCGACGAATCCGAAAATGGTGCCATGGCAACATATCGGTTCCGATAACTCACGGAGATACCGGAGCAAAAGAAGTGGACGTGAGCGA
Source organism: Aegilops longissima (assembly GCA_021605205.1). Classification (NCBI taxonomy): domain Eukaryota; kingdom Viridiplantae; phylum Streptophyta; class Magnoliopsida; order Poales; family Poaceae; genus Aegilops; species Aegilops longissima. Next base: position 479,127,573 of record CM038677.1, on the reverse strand, counting down.
GCCATGCGAGGACGGAAAGCGCTTTAAGTGGAGGGAAGTAGATGTTCACGGGTCGCCGAGGGAAGTAGAGGAAGTAGTCGCTCGCGCTGATCGCCGAGGGAAGTAGTCGACACGGCGAGGGGGAAGTCGTTGTTCACGTTCGTTTTCGAAGAGGTACTTGACGGGTCCGAAACCCTTCGGGGTTGTCGTGGTACTTGCGATCTCGGCGATGGTAGTCGTACATCTCGATTTAGGCGGTGGTAGTGGAACACGTCATCGGGGTACTTGTCGGATCCGGTCTTGGCGATTCGGGTTTCGTGAGGGGTACTTGTCGCATCATCGTGGAAGTAGTCATTCGGGCTTCCGCTTCGCGCGTAGGGTACTTGTCGTTATCCACCTCGGATGTAGTCGCTCCCGCCAGAGTCGAACTTGACGATCCGAGGGGTACTTGTGCATCACCGTAGTCGATCTTGACGGAGCCGTATGTCCTCGAGGTAGTCGTACATGATCGCCATCGCACAGGGGTTCGTGAGTCGCACACTCTCCGTAGATGTTCATGGCAAACGAGTGCTACTTGCTCCGCCGCCCTGGAACCTTTAAAAAATCCACGGAGGCAGTCTTGGCGCTCCTGGTCTTGCAAAGGCAATCAACTTGGCGCCAACAAGGCCATGGGGTAAATGGCGCAGGCGGCAGGAGGAGATGGTGAAACAGAGGCCATGGTCGGTCACCGATGCAAAGGGGCAACGGGCAGCGGAACTTGGGCGCCAAAGCGGCAAACTTGGCGAAGGAGGCGGCAGGGCGTGGTCGCGGGCTCGCGACGGAGGGCGGAGGAGCTCATGGTCTGTCGGGCGAGGCGATCGGCGGGCAGAGGTTCCACGGCCATGGCGTCGGCGGAGCAGAGGGTCCACGGCCATGGCGTCGGGCATGGGAGGCGGACGGCGGCTCGGCACGGCGAGGAGGGGGCGAGGCAGAGGAGGAGGGTTGAGGGCGGCGGCGCTCCTCCTTGAGCTCGTCGGCGACGAGGAGAACACCGGGGGGTCCGGCCTGGTAGGGGACTCGACGCGGGTGGCCGGAGTTGGGGTCCTCGGCTGCGGGGTGCGAGGGAGCCGGGCAGCGGCCTGCTGCTGGTGGCGCTGCTTGCGGCCGACGGCGACGCAAGGAAGAAGGAGGGGGTCGAGGCGAGTTGGGGACGAGGCCGGACGAGTGAGGGGATCGGGAGGAAGGAGGCGATGGGGAGGACGAAGGGATCGGGCAGGGAGCGGCGCTGGAGGGAGAGATGGGGATCGGGGGATCGCTGCGGGCTAGGGTTAGGAAGGGGGCGCGGCTTGGGCCTTGGGCCGGGAGACTAGGCCGGCCTGGAGGGAGGCGCGGCTGGGCCTAGGCCTTAGAGGCCGGCGCGGGGGGAATGGCCAGGAGGCCGGCTGGGCTGGCTCCTCTCTCCACTAATATATATACTTTAGCAGAAAACAGATAAAGAGAAGAAAAGAAAGAGAGGGTTAGGGAAAGGACTTGCGGGCGCGGATAATTTTCCCAGGCTCACAAAAATATGAGGAATTAAACAAAAATGATCCAAGGATTTTTGGTGGAACTCCGGAAAATGATAGAGTAATAATGGCAAGGTTTGGGAACCACACTTGAAGTAGAAAGGGCATGGGATTTATTATGCAAGTGGGTTATGGTTAATTCCAAATAAATGGAATAATTTTATTATAGCTCCCTAATATTGGGAGGATATGTTATAAAGAGAAATCACCATGTGAATTCCCTCGATTTAAATGGACCGAAGATCCATACGATTTATTTAGTTGAGTTGCAAAAATTAATGATATGATGGCATGATGAGATGATGCAATGCAAGAGATGACATGAGCAATGCAAAAACAAAACAAAACACAAGGCAAGACTCGGAAACCCTGGAAGGCAACTGAAGCTCCGGTCTTGGGGCGTCACAGCGTAGCCTGAAAAAGCAGAAGCGGAAGCTCAAAACAGCGGAAGATGCACTCAGAATCAGATGGAGCAAAGCACTCAACACCGCAGACAAATACGGCGACAGTCACCGAACAAAGAGCTACCCAAAGAGAAAACTACTGCCCGAATTTGATGAGGAGGCCGTAGAGCCCCCACAATCAAATGACAAGAAGGCCACCCGGTCGGATGGACGACCCCACGGCAAACAGAGAGCGGCAAATAGCGCCGCACACAAGCCGGTACGCGATCCGCATAAGGATTCGCATCAAAAGGATGGCCCAGTTAGGTCCATCTATGGGCCGAGAAAGCAAGCTCTTCAAAGCAATACAAAACGCCAAATATCCGAACTTCACAGCACACCCAAATATAGGGGTGTCGCACACCCCCTGTGTTTCACCGATGAGGTGCTGGATCACGAATTCCCAGCGGGATTCAAACTCGTAAACATAGAGGCATACGACGGAACAATGCACTCGAGTTCTGGATTGAGGATTACATCCTCCACATACACATGGCTAGAGGAGATGATCTCCACGCCATAAAATACTTACCCCTCAAGCTCAAAGGGCCAGCCCGACATTGGCTCAAAAGCCTCCCTGAAAATACCATTGGAAGTTGGGAAGAGCTTGAGGATGCTTTTCGGGCAAATTTTCAAGGGACTTATGTCCGCCCTCCGGATGCAGACGATTTAAGTCATATAACTCAACAACCCGGAGAGTCAGCCCGCAAATTCTGGAACAGGTTCCTCACCAAAAAGAACCAAATAGTCGACTGCCGGACGCCAAGCCTTAGCAGCTCTCAAACACAACGTCCGAGACGAATGGTCGCTGACACCTCGCCAGAGAAGCCGAGAACCATGGCTGCACTAATAAGCCTCATGACCCGCTTTGCTGGCGAGGATAGCTGGCTAGCAAGATGCAGTACCAGCGACCCAAGTACATCCAAGTCGGGGATGGGAATGGGAAACCACGACGCCGCAAGGACCAGCGCCGGATTAAGGGAATGGTCCAAAGAGCGCGCGTTAACGCCGATTCAAAAGCTCACGGCAGAACAATAAAAAGCTGCCCCTTAAGGACAATAGCGATGAGCTATCCAACTTAAACAAAATCTTGGACAAGATATGCCAAATTCCACAGTACTCCTGGGAAGCCTACAAACCATACCCACAGAGATTGTTGGGTCTTCAAGCAGTCCGGCAGACTCAACGCCGAACACAAGGGGCTCGACACACCAAGCGAGGACGACGATGAAGCCCACAAGCAGAGCACCGAAAAACACAAGAATTTCTTTCCCACAAAAAGTCAAAACAGTGAACTCACTTCAAGTGACAAAAGGGAAAATCAGAGCGGCGCCCATAAAAACACGTGCCGCACTTTCTATCCCAGCAGAATCCCAACGATGGTTGTCAAAACCAATCACCTTCGATCATCAGGACTATTCCGGAAGTATCCGGAGCGCAGGATGGACTGCCTTGATATTAGATCCTATAATCAACGGACTCCAATTTACACAAGTCCTAATGGGGATAGACCCAACCAAAATTCGCCATAGCAACACCTCCTTCAAAGGGGTAATGCCAGGCCCATATGCCCATTGTACGGGCTCCCTACTGCTAGAAGTTGTGTTCGGCTCATCCGACAACTTCCGCCCGAAAAGTTAACCTTCCACATCGCCCATTTGAAAGTAGCTATCAAGCACTATCATGCGTGAAGCTACCGCTTTAACGCAATACCGCATTATGCATCTTTACACTTAAAATGCCCGGTCCACACGGCATCATCTCATTAAAAGGGAGTATTATGTTACTCGAGCACGAAGAACGTGAGACTGCCTTGACAGCCCCACACCAATCCGCCTCCGCTAATCAAAGCACTGAATAGGTCATTCAAACCCGGACACGGCTAGACGAGTCCGGCGCTTACTAGCGCATACCCCCAATACAAGGGCTGCACGACGCATAACAAGAGACAATAAAGCTCAATTTTATTCACCTTCCGAACTGCATCGCTTATTTAATATAAAGTACGCTTCGCACGATATTTTTCTTTTCAACTAAGTCCTTCTCTTTACGAGATGAACACCGTGCTACACCCGCCCGTGATACGGCACAACGGAGACACATGCGCAAACGCATCGTGGACCCGCCGCAAGGATTCTTTTCAGATTAAGACCCTGCGTAAACCTTTTTACTGTCTCTTGTTGATACACATCCCCGGTTTCTTACTACAACCGAGGAGGAGGCTGGCGTTTTGGCATCGGCCGCACCAGAATTTTTGCGCTGCACTGACACTGGGGCTTAGGCATTATTCTGCCTGCTTATAAAGACCGAATACCTTAGGGAGTGTTCGCGCCTCGAGTTAGGCCTTATATGCATCAGCTCAATCATGTCTTTGGTCAAATGTTGGGTTTGCCCGCTCCCACGCTTTTGGTACCCTACGCCCGCTATATCGGCTAAGGTAGTGCTGGGAGAACCACCGCGATTGTGCCCGGTTGAGCTGGGTTGAGCACCTCAAAGGAGAAAGCTAAAACTGACCGTCATGATATAGCGTGAGACTGGTCAACCACTCGATGACCCAGCGGAATGTTTAGAATTCCCCGATTGACGAAGGGTCGCTTCGTCAGCACATACGCGCCCGAATTCGGAGAGCGCGGTGCCCCTAGGGGCTATATAGTAGCCCCACCATCGAACTCCTATGGCTAAGTGAAAGTGATAAAGCATTATAGTCCGGTTGCCTAGTTTGCTACGCTACCACCTCCTTAATAGGACCAAGACGTTGGATTAAGTGTGAAAAAGCGCCTTCTTTGCAAACACCCCCGCACTATGTGCGTGGGGGCTGAAGCCAAAGACTGCAATCTTTCAGGTTATATATACATATACATCAACGGCCGCACAGGGAGTAGTTTACTACTTGAACGCACAAGTATAAAAAGCTCTTATATTATAGTGAAACATTGTTTTCACAAATCATACATGTCATTTAAACATAATATCCTTCGAGCACTGCGTCTCTATTAAACGAGCGCCCTGCAGGACTTCCTCAAAATAGTGCTTGGCAGGTACTCGGCTTCTGTCTGAATCTTGGGACGCAACGTCGGTGGCCTTCATCTCCGCCCAGTATGTCTTGACACGGGCAAGAGTCATCTGTGCTCCCTCAATACACGCCGACTGCTTCATTGCGTCGATACGCGGTACCGCACCAAGGAACTGCTGCACTAAGCCAAAATAACTCTTCGGCTAGGGTCCGCCTGGCCACAAATGAGTCATGACATGCTTCATGGCAAGTCAAGATAACCGATTCAGCTTGGCCCATTCGGCCAACCGATCGGTCAACGGAAGAGGATGCTCCGGACTATGGAATTGCGACCAATATAGCTCTTCCCTTCTGCGCCCCTTCTGGCCTCGGAAGTGCTCAATCGCGTCCGCAGCGCTCGCTGCTAAGTCCAGATAAGCATCCTACGAACTCCACAACTTGTCCAACTGAGCATACTTCGGATCCATATATTTCCTCCGCAGCAGAAACGGTTTTCCAGCCACGATAGCCCCGGCCTGACTCAGCTCCTCCTTGGCAGCTCTCATAGCGGAACGAGCATCCTTGGATTCGGCGGTGGCCTTTTTCAGGTCCTCTTGCTCCGCTTGACGTTCTTTTTCAAGAACCCTGCAGCGGTCGGTAGCATTCTTCAACTTTATGGCCATATCGGCCATTTCCTCTTTGCTTCGGCAAAGGAGCAGCCCGCTCGCTTTTAGCTCTTCGACCGCCTTAAAGCGGCTGCATTACTATTTCGCTTGCTCTTTAGCTCGGCGAAGTTCCGCCCGCAGCTCCTCCACAGCAGCGGCACCACCTGCATTAAGCATACAAGTAGTAAGGCACGGGCGCCAAGCTCCCTTACCAGCGTCCCGCGAAGAAGTCGATACCTTGTGACTCGTCAAACCGCTTATTGACAAGCGCGATGTCCGTGATTCGCTTCGCTGTTGCCACTTTAGTTCGGCAAATTCATCAGTCCGGCTGGCCACCAGACGCCCCACCACCTATTGAGGAGCGGCAATATGTTATAACTGAGTTTATGATCCTCGGCACGCTGTCAATTTTGACAACATACTGAGTCTCAGGGGCTACTATCTATACAGGGCGCATTCTATATGCATAACTGTCAGAAGGTACATCATTTTTTTCAGACCTCAAACCCCGCCAAGAACTTCGGCGGATTCATGCAATCCGCTCTCAGCGGATGCAATATTCTTTCTATTACCGTAGCCATTAGCGCACGTTGATCTTCTGAGATATACGCTCGCCCGAGCAGGTCCTTCAGCTCCTCCGACCGCACGCCAGTTGGCGCCGGACCGTCCGGCCCCGCCAGACTCGGGAAACTCTCCGTGAAGACACTTCAGGTCGCCGCCCAGACGAAGGCATGATAGGTGGAGGCGTTGCTCTCCATCATCTCCGGACGAAGATCCTCAAGACGAGCTCGCTGAGAAGGGCTGAGATCCGAACTACAAAGTACAATTTCGTTATCTTCGTAAATAAATACAGGATGTTCTTTATTCACAGGACCCCTTCTTTTACTTACGGCTCACTGGAGGGCTGATCCCCAGGAAATAGTGCGGCTGGGGTACTTCCTGCGCCGGACTTTCTCGACGAAGACTTCTTTCCCTGTTTTGAGGCCTTGGCTTCCGGTCTTGAAGCGGTCCTCTTCTCCCTTGGAGGAGGATCCCGATCTCCTCTTCCTTGAAAGCCTCCTTCAAGGAGGCAGCTTGCTTCCCTGCTCCCCCTTCGCTTTCTTTGAAAGGCGCGCCTTCAACATCTTGGTCAACATGGATCCGGCGTGGTCTCTCGGAGGGAGCCGGACACCTTATCAACTTTGCCTTGGCTATCCACTCCTGTTCAAGAAACGGCTCCCTTAAAGGGCATATATATGATAAATGAATGAACAGCCTGTCCGTTTCTGTGGTTACTTACTTGAGTATCCGGTGATTGCAGCTTAGACCTGCGCCCTCGGTCAAGTCCGACACTTCTCTTGTGATCCAAGAACAATTTGTACATCTCCTTGGGCGTCGCGCCCATAAAATGTTAGAGAGCTCGTGGTCCCTCCGGATTAAACTCCCACAGATGGAGGGGACGACGCTTGCAGGCGTATACGCCGAATCAGCATAACTCGCGCCGCCACGACTAGGTTGATCTCTTTCTTGAGGTCTCGACACGGCCCTGCAATGAGGAACGCCCTGGACGGCCCCACCGAGCCCCGTTGACCCATGATGCCAGCCGCTGTGGTGGACTGAGCGGAAGGCGGTGGCGCCACCCATTTGGTGCCCCGAGCGGTGATATAAAACCACTCCCTGCTGCCACAAACCAAGCTCCTTTTGAAAAGAGCCCTCGGCCACGGAGCATCAGCAAGACTTGCTTATGACCGCCTCCCAGACTACCGCTTGTTGCCCTCGATCATCTTCGCTCCACCTTGAAGGTCTTGAGCCACAATCCAAAGTGAGGGGTAATATGGAGGAAGGCTTCACATACGACAATGAATGACGAGATATGGAGGATGGACTCCGGATTCAAGTCATGGAAATCCAGCCCATAATAAAACATGAGCCCCCGCACAAAGGGATCCGTTGGGAAGCCTAAACCCCAAAGGAAGTGAGACACAAACACCACGCTCTCGCCGGGCTCAGGAGTGGGAATGACCTGCCCTGGAGCAGGCAGCCTATGCGAGATCTCGCCGGTTAGATACCGGGCGCTCGCAGCTTTAGCACATCTTCTTCTCGTGATGGAAGAAGACATCCATCGCCGAGCTGGTCGGAGCCGACATCGCCAAGGTCCGGCGCCTAAATCTGAAGCTTTGTGTGTTAGAACTTGAAGCGCAAGGCGAACTCGATGGAGGGTGGAAAGAAGAAGAGGGCCTTGGTCTCATTATAAAGAGGTTGAATACCAAGAGCCCTCCCCGTGGTCGACTGGCACTCGCCTTTGATAGAGGAGGCGTGCCAACGGGCACGGTTGGGTTACCCACGTCCGTATTGATGAGAATCCTAGAATAAGGGGGCATGATCTCCGCTTTGATAAGACGTGCCAAGGAAACCGCCTCGCTAAACGTGCTGAGGTGGACAATAAAAATGAAGGCCTGGCCGTGGTGTGATGTCACGCCGGAATACGCCAAGAGATCTCAGCAAAAATTATTCTCTCTACGGTAGTATGTGGAACTTGTTTTGTAGAGCCGACACTATCCTTGTGTTCAAAACCTTCTATGAAGTATTCGAGGAGGAACCCGCCTTTGCAATGCCGAAGACAATATGCGCGGACTCGTCGCCATTGAAGCCTGGTTCAGGCTACCGAGGAGTCCTGGATTAGAGGGTGTCCCGATAGCCTAACTATCATCTTGGCCGGACTCCTGGACTATGAAGATACAATATTGAAGACTTCGTCCCGTGTCCGGATGGGACTTTCCTTGGCGTGGAAGGCAAGCTTGGCGATACGGATATGTAGATCTCCTACCATTGTAACCGACTCAGGTAACCCTAACCCTATCCGTGTCTATATAAACCGGAGGGTTTTAGTCCGTAGGGACTAACAACAATCATACCATAGGCTAGCTTCTAGGGTTTAGCCTCTCGATCTCGGGCCATAGATCTACTCTTGTACTACCCATATCATCAATATTAATCAAGCAGGAGTAGGGTATTACCTCCATCGAGAGGGCCCAACCGGGTAAAATATCGTGTCCCTTGTCTCCTCGTTACCATCCGCCTAGACGCACAGCTCGGGACCCCCTACCGAGATCCGCCGGTTTTGACACCGACACCATCCATCATTCCGAGCAACATGGGGAAAGTCTGACGTTGACTCCTGTAATGGACGTCGTCGACTGACCCTGGCACCAGCGGCGGCGGCAGGACTTCGATTGATGGATTGACCACTTCTTCGACATGCACGAACACTCGACACAGGTACATCCCTAACGTGGTCTCGGCGGCCTTGGTGGCGATTTAATAGTACAACCCGGTTCCTGCACCGTATCTCAACACCAATCACCTTCGGTATGGTGGACGACTTCTTCATCCATGCCATAACCGTCAGAGCCCAGCTGTCTGGAGGAACAAACATACTTACGAGCTCACCTCCAAGGTCATTTATAAGCTCGTTCATGGACTCGCTGTTCCAAGCACGTCGAGGCATGCCGTGGAAGGTAAGATTTGTTAAAAACTCAAGCTCAGAGGGCACCGAGCCCCATCCTGGGGTGCCACCGATCAAAGCTCACCAGCGCGCCATTGCAAAACAAACGCCGGGAAGATTCGAACACACAATTGCAGTCGAAAGTTGTCATGAACCTCACGAAGAAATCAGCCGGTGGCGGATAGACTTCGACGAGCAAGTCACTTATTTGGATGCCGTGTGCAATGCCAATAGCTTTGACAAGGTCATCCGGCGAGACGGGAGGCCGGTTGCCGTTGATGGTTACCATCAGCACTTTGCCAGCAAACTGGTTGTCAAGCGCCGCCATGCTACTGTTGAGCGACAGCACGCAGCGACCGAAGGCAGGACGGACCTCAGGATCTCCGGCTTGGAAATCCGCGTTGATCGGCGACATGATAGTGTGCTTGAGTACAGGGAGTACAGGAGGGGGGATTTGGGGGAACTGGAGTAGGAATCGAGATTCCAGAGGTGGGGAGGCGGCGGACCGGGATGAAAAGGTAGCATGAATTTCGAGCACACGCCAATATGTTCTCGGCGCATAGCGCACTAAAACACCGTGGCGCCCACATGTCGGCCTAAGAGTCCTTATCCTTTCTTTTTTGGAGAGCCCAGCCTTTTTTCAGGATCTTTTGAGTGCCCGCCTGAGAGTCATAATTGACCTGTTTGGCATTGCGCTACTACTCGCCCATATTCAACGACACCTCACCGCCCAAACAAGTGTACATCATCGAAAAGACAAGTGAGCTCAAATTATATAACTTGAGAAAAGGAGATATACTCGAACATCGGAGAATGGTGATGCCTCATTTAGCACACCAAGAGTTCGATACAATAAACAGTTCAAACAACGATATATACAACATTCAAAAACTGACTAGTGACTACTATCGACATAAACAAAGAAGACATGATAGTTCATAAGAAGTCTTGCTACACCACCAAAACGCACCCATCTCGCAGCGCCGACTCTCGTGATCCGCACGAGAATGACATTCTAAATGTACAACTATTACATAGAAAGAGTGACATAGACGAGTATGACCAAATCACAAGGAATATGCATAACAAAAGAAACAACTACCCATCCAGAACCAGCAGCAAAGACAACAAAGTCATTCGAAGAGATGATCCAACACTATCATAATTTGCAGCCCCGCTTCAGCGACCAAAGGATCCGAGACACCAAGATTCCACCCTTCGATGCAACAGCCCAATTATCTATCAACCTGAAGGCTTGAACCACATCACTGCCTGTCGTAATTGAGACATCCAAGGATAAAAGTTAATCCGGATGCCTTTGTCATTCTCACCTTCTTTTGGCTACAGGCTGTATCATTGACAATCAGGGGAGTTTGCTCCTGAACTCCAAGGGCTTGCTGTGTAGACACAGTTTTCCATAGCAAACAGAGCCTCTCTGCCATCAAGGTCCTTGCCAACAGTGATCTCCTGGTTAATCGGATAATTGAGTCCGAGAAACAGAGAGTGTGAACCAAGGCTGTTTACCCGCCTCCAACTAAAATATCCTAAAGGCCACAACAAGCTGGTATCCTGCTCATAGACGTAACAACCACTGTCCGGATACTCACATATTACATGGTGCTTGTATACAGTGGGTTTTTTTTTGCAATATAACTTTTCTGGCTCATGTGTCCGAATGATCATCAGTCTTTTGCCGTCGTCTGATCAAGCGAGGAACCAGTTGTGCTTCCCTATTTTTGGCAAAGGTGGTGTGATTACAAAGGGCAGTAACTGTAGGGACACTTCATTATATCAAAAGGACATGCATTGTTAATGTAAGATCAGCATTGTTCGAGTATGAGTAGGATAATGCAAGAAACAGATTGATATGTCCTGTTGAACTGGAGGAAAATACAAGGAAATGTATACCTAAAATATAGAAGTGCCATGCATGGTTATACTCATGTTATCTCGCAATCGATTCTTCACAGAAACTACCATGTCATGCATGTTATGTAATCATGTTCTGTCCTCACAAACAAATTCTTCAAGGTAACTAATGACCATGCATTGTTATATACTGTGTTCTGTGGGCAAAAAATTTGTGAGGATATTATTCTAGCCATTGATTGCTGAAGGGCGAATATAGGTATGTACACATGGCAAGCATTGCAGGATTTCACTACTCCAAATATAGAGTTCTCCATATGCACATTTACTTCCCTAATGTATGGTTAGATGAAACCAATAGTGTGGTGCATGTTTCTACATCACGAAAATGAGGAAACTAACATGGCCATTGATACACACTCATATTAAGTAGTAGTATATAGGTTACTGTAAAATAAGGATAATATCGATATATTCCTAACCGTTTGATTATTCACGGTACAAATTGGCTGTAATGACATGGTCACAATCGCATGAATTAACTCATTCCAAATATAGCTGATTTACGGCGTCTCTAATATATTGCCATAGTTCTACTCAAATTCTTCTCAAACAGGGATATGCAAATCATCACAAAAAGTTCAAATAGTTTCATGGCGTCATCATTAACATGATATGGAAACAACTTACACGCTACCGCCCCAAAGAATACGTGGTGCTCGCTTGTTGATCGCGTAGATGATGCCATTGTGTTCAATAGCATAACAGAAGTGTGTATCAGCTTTGACGATGATCCACTGCGAGCCGAGTTGTCTCCAGCTAAAGAAGGCACCGATGTAAAAGATAGGCGAGTCCGTGGTCGAACAAGGCAATTAGCTTGAAGTCTGCGTAATTCGCATGTCGTGTGGGCACTTGGCAGATTACAATCTTCTGCAAAACAAGGTCCGTCCAACTGACGTAGTAATCTAGTTGACTTGGACCGCGATGGTAATACTCTATATAATCCAACGGAGGAAGGATAATCTCATGGGAGGTCTGGAAGTTCACGAGCACCAACTTTTTACCGTCTTCTCTGAAGGCAGCTATCCAGTGGGAGTTCATGCTGACCCAGTACATACCTGCCAAGAAGTTTCGGGCGATGGTGATCGATCAATGTCGAGGGAAATGATGTACGGCAACACACTACATACCTGCAAAGAAGTTTCGGCTAATGGAGATCGGATTGAAGTCGAGGGGCATCATGCACGCCTTCGTATCATGGTGAGCCAATCTCGCAAGACCACATAGCAGCAAGCAGGGTGTCTTGAAAAGCTTAGGCCTCGCTTCGACGATGGTCGTGTGCATGTCCCTCGAGCATGCAGCCAGCCGCAGGGCGGTCAACATATCCATACACGAACACCAGAGGTCGAGGATGTCACGGGGAGATTGCTCCAATCGCGGCTCATATGGATGCTGCGCGGTTCGCGTTCGCCATGGTGGAGTTTGAAGGGGCTTGATTTACGGGAGAAGGATGTCGGTGCCGGAGCGGCTAGCGAGGGAATAGTGGTACTGGGGAGGCGAGGAGGCGACGGTACACGGGGCACAAAGGAGATGGAGACGGAGACGGAGACGGAGAAGGAGATGGAGATGGAGTGCTGCTATGGGAGCGGAGACGGAGACGAGGCGAGGCGCCAATGTGCTGTACAGCGGCGGTGACAGACTACACAGTGCACAGGGTGAGTCTGACTTTGGTAACCCAAACACGCCGCCTCGCCTGGACTAGTGTCAGGCGCAGGGTGTTGTCACTTCACTGTGAGGACCGGATGAATAGTATTTTGACCATTAAGTGTACCACAGTTGTACTACTACTACTACTAGTAGGAACATGAGTACTCCAGTATTGTATAGCGGAAATAGGTCTCCCGTGCTAGCATGCCTGTTCACTTCATCGCTCGTATCATCCATATTATGAGCGTAACCAAATTCGTGCATGCCCAATCAACGCCTCTGCCATGATGCATGCAAAGTGGTCGCCTGTGCATCAAGGACGGCATGCAGATCGCTCCACACTTGAGAAGAGGAAAAATGGAAAGGTAGAATGTGGCAGCAGAGGAAGAGAACGCTGGCTAACAAGGCTGGGAGGGGATCGAGCAGGAAGTTAATGCTCCACGCCTAAAGGTTTTGGGAAAACCTGATTTTCATAAGGTGACTTATACTCACCTAAACGGAGGGAGTATTCCTTAACCGTAGAATGTTGTGTCTCCCACTCACGCTAAAAAAAAAGCTATGACACATTTTTTATCTGTTTGCATAGGTCCCACCTATCGTGAAGGATGGGCATGTACACGAACAGGTACGACTCCTCGCCTACCCGCATAGCCTTTTCGCTTAGTCTACCTCGCCGCCTAATCAATCGCCTGCATGCCACTTCTCCCATTTACTTCTCCATCGGAACCGATTCGCCTCGACTTCTTCACCTCCCCTTCGCCTTCATTTGCATCCAAACCCCACTGCGCTCACATTGTTTTAACCTCTTTAAATAATCATCTACTACTTCAGCTAGACTAGCCATCTAATCCTAATTCTCCAAACCATAGCCCTCCGCTCCAAAGGGTTCCAAATGGCGAAAGAGATCGAGATGCAGGTTTTAGCGCCCAACATGTCCTCGTCAAGGCTCGATGCGATAGTTGCCACCGCCACCGTCCACCCAAGGTTGTTCGGCAAAGGATCAACAATGTATCCAACTCCCTCAAAAGGTAGAGACGAGGTCATCGGTCTCGACGCAGAGTACACGTAGCGTGCCCCTCGGAAGATCCAACAGCGCCACCGCCCTTCACCGTGTGCCTCGAATATGATGTTTTGGTGTACCACATCATACACTCGCCTCCATACCAGGTGAGCTTCACAATTTCTTGTCTCGAGAGGACGATACTGTAAGGGGCAGCCATCAAAGGGGACAAACAGAAGCTGGAGCCGCATAAACCTTGATTTGAAAAGCATCGCGACCTACAAACCAGAATCAAAATTCCTGTGAAGATTGTGCTAAACAGACACCATCCCTATTCGACATAGCAAATTTTGTGCTCGGTACAAATCTTCAGAAGGGTGACGAGACGGTGGCATTAAGGTCGTCTAGATGGGAGAATTATCCACTACTAGAAAAAGGGCTATAGATGGGATTGACACTAATGGCGCACCAGAAAGATGGTGCGCCATTAGTATATACTAATGGCGCACCACCTTCTGATGCGCCATTAGAGTTTAAACTACTAATGGCGCACCTTGCAATGGGTGCGCCATTAGTATCAAATTTTTTTAACTAGTGCGCTTGTTCAAACATACTAATGGCGATCCTGCCCAAGTGCGCCATTAGTAGTTGTAACTACTAATGGCGCACTGTGCAAGGGTGCGCCATTAGTATAGAAATTTTTTTGAACTAGTGCGCTTATCCAAACATACTAATTAAGCATCCTGCTTAAGTGCGCCATTAGTAGTTGTAACTACTAATGGCGCACCATGCAAGAAGTGCGCCATTAGTAAGTGGGCAGCAACAAGATATTTGGGACAGCCTCTCCTACCCACACACTCACTTTCTCCCCACTTCATTCTCTCCACCTCCTCCTTGTCTCGGTGCCTCCTCTTTTCACCTCATTTCCACCATAGATTCATTCAAATTAAGTGGTTAAATTACCTTGTTTTAATAGGTAAGTAAGGGGAAGCTATATTTAGGTTGTTCTCCCTACAACAATGTGCACATGCACTTTTTACGGCCTAGCTAGATCTATGTATGTTCGTGGTGTTGCATATGTTTGTGGTGTTGCATATGTGTTTGTGTTTGGAGGTGTACCGGTATTTGAAATGCGATAGTTGCCAATATTTTGCGGAATGTTGATTCATTTCGCTTCAAGCGAGAATTTTGGCATTAAGCATTCTTTTGGTCCTATTTTTAGGAAAGTCATGCCAAATTTTTGTTTGGTTCTAAAATATCGCTTTTGCTCTACCCGCGCAGGAGACTGATGGTCCGCACGATGACCGAAGGCATCGTGAATAGGTTTTTGAGGTCCGCGAAGGCCGAGATGCTTCAAAAGAACGAGATGGAGATAAGATGTCCGTGTCGAAGATGCAAGTCAAGAGCCTTATTGCGGACCCGGATTCCGGCAGGTGCGGGACCACCTGCTGTTGCATGGTTTCATGGATGGCTATCGTGGCAAGGTGATGAAGATGACTACGAAGTCGCCCATGCGGGCGGGCAAGAAATGAGGAAGGGCAGCAAGACAACCACCGCGGCTCAAGCGGGCGAGAAGACGAAGAATCCCTCAGAGATGATCACGATGTGATGTTATACACAGTCATCATGTAGAAGATGCAGGACATGATGATGAGGAAGATGCCGAGTAGGCAACGGGCATGATCATGAAGATGATGATGCCGCGGAGCGACGACGCTGGACCATCGATGGGCTGGGTGCAGGACCCTCATATTCAAGAGCTGCTTCGCGCACGGATAACGCAAGAGCTGCCGCCCGAGAGAAAGCCAAGATGGATCAACTTGAGTTAGACGCGGTTACTCCATTGTATGAAGGATGCAGGACCGAGGATACCCGCCGAAAGTAACGCCATGGCTCGAGATGAAGGTAAAACACAAAATGACCGACGATGCTTCGACGAGAACATGTCATTACGCACGAACGCCTTCCCAAGGGGAACAAGTGCCCACCAGTTTGAGGAGGCGAAGAAAATCGTGTGTCCTCTCGATTTACCGCACGTGAAATACCATGTGTGCATGAACAATTGCATCATTTATCGGGACGAGCACGCGGAGTCTACCATATGTCCGGTGTAAAGGCGCCACTTGATACAAGAAGAGGAAGAAAGCTCCTCGAAAAGTGGTGTGGTACTTTCCGATCACTCCTCGCTCTGCAGCGCTATTTCGCGGACCCTAAGGTAGAAAAGCTCCTGCGCTGGCACGCGGATAGGGAGGAGAAGAAGCGAAGATGACGCAAATGATCCGGAGATAGATAAAAAGACAAGATGCTGAGTCACCCTAAGGATGCGAGCCGGTGGCAAGCGTTGAACTTCAAGAATCGAATTTGGGAACGATCCAAGGAACATCGTGGCTGGGCGCGAGCACCGATGGAGTCAATCCGCTTGGCAGCCAGAGAAGCACACATAGCACCTGGCCTGTGTTTGTGTGGATGTACAACCTTCCCCTGGTTGTGCATGAAGAGGAAGTACATTCACATGAGTATGCTAATTGAAGGGCCAAACAACCAGGGAATGACATCAATCAGTATCCGGGCTGCTGAAAGAGGAGCTTGACACGCTGTGGAAAACGCCAGCCAATACGTGGGACGCCGAAGAGAAAGAATATTTCCCTATGAGAGCCGCACTGCTCACGACGGTGCACGACTATCTCGATTACGGATATCTCGCGGGGCAGGTAGTCCACGGATTTTCTGGATGCGTAAGGTGCATGGATGACACAACGACGCCAGCTAGATAGAGATCCCGCTCTTCGAAAACCGTGTTCATGGGACATCAAGGTGGCTTCGCGACGATGACCCGTGGAGGAAACGCAAGGATCTGTTCGATGGTGAAACCGAACCCAAAACGCCTGTGTAACGAGGAGCGGCGAGGAAATAGACAAGCTGTTGAAAAATTGGAAAGACTGCCCACCGCCGAAAGAAGCAAAAGGCGCCAGAGCCGAAAAGAAGCGAAAAGGCGCCAGAGCCGCTGCTGAAGGTATGGAAAACGAGGTCTGTTTTCCGGGACTTGCCGTCTCGAAGATCCACCGTGCCTCACAGCCTTGATGTCATGCATATCACGAAGAACGTGTGCGAGAGTCTGCTTGGTACCCTGCTCAACATGCCGAGAGGACCAAAGATGGGCCGAAAGCAAGGGCAGACTTGAAATCAATGGGCATCGTGCAGGAGCTTCACGCTATATATGATGATGATGATGATGATGATGATGATGATGATGATGATGATGATGAGGCGGCAGGACACGTAAAGTCGTCGCAAAGGCAAAAGGCCAAGAAGACCGAAATGACTACCTCCCGCGTGCTTCACTCTAAGTCGAGGAGATCGAGCAGTTTTAACCTGCCTCCTAGGAGTAAAACTTCCTTACGGTTACGCTGGGAAGATAAGCAGATACCTAGACCCAGCGAAGCGAAGTTCAGCGGATGAAGTCTCACGACCGCCACGTCTCGATGACGCAGATACTTCCAGCTTGCAATCCAGGGATCATGGACGCGCACGTCCGTGAAACGCTATTTGGCCTATGCAACTTCTTCGACGTCATCTCTCGAAGTCGATTGGCGGAGGCAACTCGAAGGCTACGAGGAAGAGATCGTGGTGATACTATGCGAGCTTGATATGTACTTCCGCCCGCATTCTTCGACGTTATGGTGCATCTGCTGGTCCATATAGTGGAGGATATCATCCAACTCGGGCGACGCTCCTGCACAGCATGATGCCGCTCGAAAGGATGAATGGTGTCATCAAAGGATACGTTCGCAACATGTCACGCCCGTAGGAAGCATAGCTAGGGCTTTCGATCAAGAGTGCATCTCCTCTCGCATCGAATTATCTAGGCATCGAGAATCCCGCTGGTCTGCCCGTCAGCAGCACCTCGGCAGGCTCGCTGGATGGGGTCACCGTGAGGGTCGCCACAAATGCATGTCGACTTCGAGGGTCGACTCACCGACTTTGAAAGAGCAAACCTAGTCGCGCTACAACACATAGACGTGGTCGATCCTTGGGTGGTAGAGCACAAAACCTTTATTAAAAAGACGACAATGACCGAGGCCAACAGAGGACGGACGGAGATACACTCAAAGAGCACAACTCATGTTTCACGCGTTGGTTCAAGCATAAGCTTCGTTGCACCCTTTACATGAGGATTCTTCCGCGAAGAACAACTCATATTCGCCTTGTCACTGTAGCGCCGAGCACAACCTGATGACCTATGAGGCGACGATATCAACGACTACACATTCTACACCGAGGCCAAGGACATGAAGAGCGATGGTTATCGTAACTCCGGGTAACGATGGAATCCTACACCGTAACGACAAGGACAGATACTACGGAAGGATCGAGGAGATCTGGGAGCTAAGCTTCTGCTGGAGAGAAGGTCCCATGTTCCGTGTCGATGGGCCAAGAACTTCATAAAAGAAGACCGGTATTTCACCACCATGGTTATACCCGGCCAAATCCAAGACCATGGGCATAAACGTCACCGCTGAAAAATGAGCCGTGGTACTGGCTTCCCAAGTGGACCAATGCTTCTTCATTACCGACCCGCCAAAGCCCGGTCGTGTTGTCGGAGGAGAGGCAAAAGGAAGATCATCGGAATGGATGGAGTAGCCAATGAGCAAAGACTTCGACAAGTACGGCGACCCGAGGATCGAACATGACGACGATGATGAAGTAGCAGCATACACCACAAGAAGAAGCAGGACCACCCTACCTAAAGGACGTCTGCTCCACGTAAGAACTCCATTTGCGAAAAAGAAGGGCAAGAAGATTGTGAACAGATAGCTAGCTAAGATCGATTGTATTTAAATCGTAGCCTTCATTTCTCGATTGTATTTCATGGGTACTTTTGAACTATCATGAATATTTTAAATTTCATGGACACTCGATCTCGATCCCCTCCATCTCGATCGCTATCCCACCTCGCCAGATCCGGTCCCCTCGCCGAGCACCCCCCAGTCCACCGCCATGCCGCCACACCCCCGCACCCTCGATTCCCCTACTCAACCGCCGCCTTGACCCCACTCAAGCACCGTCTTATAAAAAAATAAGTATCAAACAGTTTTTAAATGCTACTGTCTTATAAAAAATATTACTGTTATTATTTAAACAAGTTTGAACATATTTAAACACAAATAAATATCAAACAGCTTTTTAAATGCTAAAAAAAATTTGTGGAGCCCACCTCGATCCCTCCATCTCGATCGCTATCCCACCTCGCCAGATCCGTCCCCTCGCCGAGCACCCCCAGTCCACCGGCCACGCCACCCCCCGCACCTCGATTCCCCTACTCAACCGCCGCCGACCTGACCCACCGCACCCAGCACCGCCTTATAAAAAATAAGTATCAAACAGCTTTTTAAATGCTACTGTCTTATAAAAAATATTATGTTATTATTTAAACAAGTTTGAACATATTTAAACATAAATAAGTATCAAACAGCTTTTTAAATGCTAAAAAATTTGTGGAGCACGGAAGTCGAACCCAGGACCTCCCGTGTGAGAACTGCTGCTGACCACCGAGCTAGTAGAGTGGGCTTGACGTGGATAAGTTCTCGTAGTACATAACCTGTTGGCTCGAGTTGAAATAAAAAAACTAATGGCGCACCACGGTGAGGTGCGCCACTAGTATGGACATGCTAATGGCGCACCACGGTGAGGTGCGCCATTAGTATTGTGCCCGATCCCCTGCCCTCTCCCCTTCGCCCGATCCCCCTCCCCTCCCCCTCGCCAGCCTCCCTCTCCTCTCGATCCACCGCCGCCGCCGCGCTGCCACCCCTCGCCCTCGCCTCGCCTCTCCCTCCCTCGCCTCTCCTCGCCTTCCCTCTCCCTCGCCCCGCCTCCCTCGACGCCACCGTCCCCGCCACCTCGACGCTGCCCCTCACTCGGCGACCCGCCGCCCGACGCCGCCCACGCTGCCTCGACGCGACCCCACCGACCCGACACCGCCTCGATCACCCGCCGCCCGGGCGCCGCCCGACTCCGCCTCGACGCTGCCCGCCACCCAGCGCCGCCTCGACCCGCCCGATGCCGCTGCCCCACCTCGACCCGCCCGCGCGACGCCTCGACGCGACCCGCCCGCCCGGACGCCGCCCGTCCACACCACCGTCGCCGGAGCACCACCACCCCGTGAGCTCCCCTCCTCCTCCCCTCCTCCTCCCCACTGCATTTGAATGAAAACAACTGTATTTAGTTGGCTATTGTACAATATTTGGTTTTGATCCTCCTAGCACATATATAAATTAAATTGTGTATAGATACAAACTGCTTGAGCAATCACGCTGGATTTTCATGACCACCTTCTGCCCTTCTCCAGTAATATTTGTTAGATCCTCGGCGTGATCTATGTACTAGGTATTAGAACTGTAAGTATAACATTGTCTGATGATGTCCTATACATGTGAATTGCAGTTTGTAAACATTCATTTGTCAAGAGATCATGGGATTTAGTTATATCTATTTTCTCATATTGATTCTTCATGCTATAAATCCATAGAAGAAACAAAGCAGATTGATTAAATACCACTATAAGCAGTTTTACCAAATCCTGTTACAACTAAGTGAGCCTCGACATATTGCAGCAAAGAATAATCAAGAAATTTGCAGCATGATATATCAAAAAAATTAGAGAGGAGGGAAAATGGAAAGAACTTTCTCAAAAAAATATATGTAGGTGAACCCAATAGGAGAAGTTCAATTTCAGCCGAACATTAATTATATAACCTTTATGCATTCATGAAAATATGGACGTGAAGAGAACACCTTAAATTAGTCCATGAGTGGTACTTGTATTAGCAATGATGAATTGGATTGGTTGGGTATATGGATCCATGTGTACTTGCTGGATCTTTGACTAGCCAGATGCCGATCCTCTCGATGTTTTCAAGTCCTAGAATGTGCCTTCGTTGAAATTAAGTGAGGGGATAATCTGATTTATTGTAGAACTAGTACTACAACTGTTGCTTCTGTAGCCCATGCCTCGTGTTGGAGTGAATTGAATGGAGGTTGGTTCATGTTGGTTTGCGAATCCTCTCTGTACATTCTGAACCAGGCTCAGATATTATCTGAAGACCATCATACAGTTGGTATATTGTAACAGCGCTTTGTTGGTAGACGTTTCGCCATTATACAAAGATAAGAATTGGTAGATTGTAAGGAGAGCAGATTCCATCACGTTTATGCCATTATCAAAGATAAGAATTGGTAGATTATTTGTCAAGAGAAAACATTCATAATCCACACTCTCTCTTTTCTTTTATCATGTTATTAAGTTATTAAACAGGTTACCAACGTTGATTAGTAAATTTTTTGGTTGGTTAGTTTGTAGACAGACTTATGGTTGATTAGTAAGTTTATGGAGTTATTACTGTCGTAGATGGTCAGATGTGTCCCATGTGTCGTTGATCGAATTGACCGGTATAAATGATGCATAGATTATGCTCTCTTTTTCCCCACTTAATCTAAGCCCATTTTCAAAGCACAGGAGATATCTCAGCGCTTACTACCGTTTCATTGCTAGGAGGAAGATAGCATCGAAGTTCACTTGAGTTTGATACATATCATGATAGTTGTCATAAATTGAGTGGTTGTTCTTCCCCTTTTCTCTGGGCACATGGACATTGAGTAAAATCTGAGTAGATTAGGCCATAAATTGGATTACGAGCAAAGTTTAGTCAAGAAAATGCTTGGGGCCAATGTTCATTCAATTCTTCGATAAACAGGGCATGTATTCAGTTTTTTCTCATAAGGAGAGCAGATTTTCATCACTTGCACTTACACAGTTAATGTAAACGTTTTGCACAATAACGTAGCATGTATCTTCAGTTTTTGCACTTAAAAAAGCCAATCTTCAGTTTGTCCACTTCAAAATATTATAAACTCTGTTTCTGCACTGAATATGATCAAATGTTTAGTTTCTTCAATTAAAAGAGTGCAAGGGTTTGACAGAGTGCAAGAGTGCAAGGGTTTGACAGAGTGCAAGAGTGCAAGGGTTTAGTTTTTGCACTGTGTTTGATGTGTTCTTCCACCTGTAGAGAAGATTTTCACACGTGTAAAAGTTTTTTTTTTCAAATATATTTTCAGTTAAAACAGAGTGAAGGTTCAGTTATTTGCTGCCATGGTGGTTTCTTCAATCAAATAATCTTTTCATTCCTGCTTGGCGATTTATTATTTCTAAGAAAAGAGAGAGCTAGGATCTTACTAACAACTCTACTAGATTGTTAAGTTGGGTGGGATGTAAAAGCAAGTCTTCTTCTAAGTGCAATATACTTAGTGCTGCTATATGAGTGTATAAATATTTGTTGCTATATAAATGTGAACAAAATTAGTGCTTGTATATGATATTCGCCATGAAGCTTCACCAGCTCACTGTGGTGTGGGATCCATGTGACATGTGACATTGCATCCATGTCCACAGGATAATGATTTTGCAGTACCCCGAGAGGCCCTTGAGTTTGCGGAATGTCGATTAACTTCCGTTCCGGCAAATTGGTACTCCATATGTCCTATTTTCAGCAAAGGTCATGCTGAAATTTTCCGTGAATTTTAGCATGACTTTGCTAAAAATAGGACATATGGGGTACTTGTGACTAATGCATGGGCCGGGTATCTTAGTAGTTAATTAAGTAGGATCAAGTGCCCGGCATTTGTGACTAATGCATGGCTTTTAGGGTGCCTCGGTGTCGATAAAAACCGAAATGATGAAAGGTTAGGCTTTTAGGGTGCCTTGGCGTCGAAAAACCCTCAATGATAAAAGCTTAGATTTTAGGATGCCTCGGTGTCGACAAACCCTAAATGATGAGACCATGATCTTGTTCCTTGACAATAACCAACTTTTGACCAAACTTTGTTTCTATTTAGAGAAAACATGGCCCTAACGATGAGGCCGGGGTTCAAGGCAAGGCATTCGAGCTGTCCCAGGAGATGGAGGAACAACCTCACTTGTATGAGGCCGCCGCCTTCCCCACCGATCCTGAGACCACGGATGGTGCCGCCGAGGATGACCACACTGATGCCACCACTGATGGTGCCGCCGAGGATGCCACCACTGATGATGGCGGCGCACGCACAGATGGCAGCCAACCGAAGAGGCAACGGAAGGACCGGCGCCCGATCGTGCTCCGCACCCTCAAGGAGGAAGTTACTGAAGTGGACTCCAACGGGAATCCAACGGCGCCCGAACGAATAGTCAAGGGGTACTCGCTTCAGCTCGGGTGCATTGTCCGGAGCACCGTCTCGATCAACACCGAGAACCTGAGGCATCCTGACCGAGGGAATTTGCGCAACCTCCTCTTCACGAAGCTGCACGAACGATACAAGTTCCCCGCTGAATTTGAAAACACAAGCCTCAAAGGGAATAAAGTGAACAATGCTGCCCTCACGAAGATGAGCAAGGCCCTGTCTACTTGGAAAAGCAATGTGAAGAGAATGATCGAGAAAGGTGAGAGTTATCGAGAAGATCAAGTAGAAAATCCTTCGATCACGAAGATGACTACAACGACTTCAAGATCAATTGCTCGAGCACCGCAAGCTCCCAATCAAGTGAGTGGGGAAACAAATGCGGAGCTGAACATAGGGGAACACACACTCGGTCCCGGCGGTTCTGAGTGGCGGAGCCTATATGGGACAAGGAGGAGGTGGACCGTGCGAGCAAGGCCTACCGCCCCTCTTCGATACATACGGTGACAAGCAGACCAGGAACTTTGTCGGGCCCGGTACAAGAAGGACCGAAAACAAAGGAGCTTACCACGGATCCAAGACCAGGCAGCTTGAGCTTGTTCGTAAGGAATACACCCTGCGTAATTAGCTCCATATGGTTGCGTTCTAATTAATGAAGCGAATTTCTAAATGGTTCACATTCCTTCCGCAGCGATCGAAAGCGATGGCTGGGTCGACTCGAGCAACCCTTGGGACACCACTCTAAATAGGGGTTGAATGTAATGAAGAACAAGGATAAGCTCGATAAGCCGGCGTCGGCTGGTCGTGTGGCGGCAAAGGCTTGTCGACAAAATGGGGTCATACTATACCGCTAGTGTGCGGAAGGAGAAAAGGACCAGCTCGGAAAGCCAGCGCGAGAGGTTCAAGAACTCAAGGGACAGGTGGCGCGGATTCGGAGATTGTCCAAGAGCAAGTGGAACAACGACTCGGGCGGCGATCACCGCCCTTGTGCCTACCTTGATCTCGGGGTTGAGTCGTGGATTGCGGGCGGCCAACAGAGGCCGCCCGATTCCTAGCTTCACGGCCAGCAACTCGCATAATGCGATGGCGGGGCCATTGGTGCCTCCGGCGGGCGGCATTGGTGTCTCCGGCGCCGCACGGAGCTTAATGCACCGGGTGTACGCCGGCGGCACCTCTGCAGCAAAGCGGCCCCTCCGTCAATGCGCCCGCCGTTGGCGGTGCCTCTACATTAGCCGAGCTCGGCGCCATCATCACGGTAACTAATTAAGCCTCTCTCGCCGAGGACTTCATCTCCTTGCCTTTGATGGGCATCCCCGACGCCCTACATGTTTTCGCGGGCGCCGCCGACGTTCCGTGCACTCTCCTCCACTTCATGAACAACGAGTTGGTCGATGTCGCCAAGGGCAAAATCGTTCAACCGGCAACCCTTGTTCCACGGTACCCGGATGCCACCCAACTTGTTTAGGGTTCAACTGGTTCGGTGCTGCCAGAGCTGCGATGACTTGTTACCTCGAATCGACCCGTCGGGGCCGACGATGATGACGTGATGACCCTCGGCGCCTGCTGAGCTGGCCCTGCTTTGGCGAAGAGCCAGATTCGTTTGGGGCGGGGACACCACCCAAAGACAACACCGCCACGGTCGTGCGGCGCCAAGTCGGCCCGATGGCAAGACCGCCAGAACGGTGCGGACATCCGTATGCCATGTATCCAAACATGCATATGGCACGGGATCGAAACGACGACGGCACGCGACTATGATACATTTGGCAACGTCGATCAAGTACTTTGCGAGCATGGGTACGATGGCGACTTCATGGGGCCTCCTTCTCAAGAACCAAACCCAACAAAAGACGTGTGCGATCTAGCTCGTGCAGCGGAGAAGCCAAGTTGCAACAGCGCGCCGTCGGCGTTCAGCTCTCGAGACGCCTCAGCTGCCGACTTCACCGAGCCTCGAGATAGGCGAGGTGCGAAATATTATCAGCCCCAACACACTCAAGAAGGCGGTCAGTGAGCAAAACTCGGTCCCATTACAGGAGAAGAAGAAGGCACGCAAAAGAAAGACTAAGAAGGTGCGAGCCAGCCGGCACCGAGTACGATCCGTGCTCGGACGGGCCACCTTCACCGCAGGATATCTCGAGGAGGGTGCATGTGGCGGGTAGGGCGATGCTACCGACAAATATGCTCAATGCTGCAACCGGTGCTATCGGAGTCTGCATGACAGTGTTCTTTCTTTGGAGAAGCGGCGTCTCGGGAGAAGGATGTGGCATACCGGTTTTGCGGCCAAGGTGCCGAGGGCAAGGGCTTTATGGATAACTCCATCGGGCGTCGATCGTCCTGAGTTTTGATGACATCCACGCTATGTTGAACCTTCATCCGCTGCACTACACCTTCGTTCGGCTATTTTCGCTGAGTATGGAGATGCGGATCATTCGCGACAAGACCCGGACATCGTGATAGTTGACCCCTTCTACATGCGTGCCAAGATCTTGGGCAGCGCTGGGGACCGCAAGTCGCGAGTTCTTACCTCGAAGGCGTCATTACGGCAAACCAAGATAAGGATAACTTCCTCGTGCCTTACTTTCCGAGTAAGTCCTCCCTCAATCGCCCGTAACATATGAATTCTTACATTTCGATCGTTTTCTTTTAACATTCCGTGTTTTCTGCGGTGACACACGTTGCACGCTCATCCTCCTAAGCCCCAAATATTCCATGGCCACGTATTTCGACCCGGACCGTCGATCGAACGTAGACTACACAAATGTCAAGAAGGTTCTTGATGATGTTCTCCCGGCTCGCCAAATCTGGAGGCACCTTCACCAGGCCTATTCGTAAATCACGGCAAGCACGTGTTCTCCCACAATCGACGTTCGCTGCGTCAAGCAGCCGCTTTGCTGGCGGTCGAAGGGTGCCTACTACGCCATCCATCACATGCGGGCGATCGTGCGGTACCATCATCAACTTCGCTACCGAGTAAACTCCAAGATTGGGAAGCGGCGTGTCGGCAATCCAGGCGCGGACCTCCGACAAGAATTCTTTCGCATCCAATGGAGTTTGCGGAAATCATCCATCAAGATGTCCCGTCGCCTCGGGCAGTTCTACCTCGAAATCAACCGTCCAACAAAGACATCGACACAATGCTACAAATGCAGGATGACAACGCCTGTTCTTTCATGACTCCCACGATAGACGGCGGCTTCATCCACGCCCGTCCCTTGAGTC
This sequence comes from Aegilops longissima, assembly GCA_021605205.1. Taxonomy (NCBI): domain Eukaryota; kingdom Viridiplantae; phylum Streptophyta; class Magnoliopsida; order Poales; family Poaceae; genus Aegilops; species Aegilops longissima. The sequence continues at coordinate 479,101,464 of CM038677.1, read as the reverse complement.
GAGTTGTCTGGTTCTGAAACATCGATTGGCTCATGTTGTAATTAAACTTTAATGAACTTGTAGTATGTCTCTTTGGTTTGAGAGTCGTTCAACTTAGATGTAATCGATGCTATTAATGTCTTGCTTTTCTCTTCCGATCGTTCTGCTGCATACTTATATATTGCTTATGTATTGTCTGTGAATTGGTACTAACGTTTCGTTTGGCTAGTGCGTAGCGATGCCGACGTATGTCGTGTACAAGGGTAAGGTTCCCGGAGTCTCGATGACTGGGAGGAGTGTTGGAGACAGGTTCACCGATTCAGCGGTAACAGTTACAAAGGGTACACCACTAGGGCCGAGGCCGAATCTAGATACGCCCGCTATCTAGCGGGAGAGGGGAGGGAGCGTTGGAGGAACCGGATGAAGGCGAGTTTCATCGTGATGATGCTCATCGTGATGACCGCAGCTCTCTTCTATGTGATGGTAGTTTAGATGATCGATATCGACTTGTAATGTGAAGACAAACTCGCTACTCGCGGTCTCGAGACTTGTAATATAATGTTCTATCTTTGTTCGGTCTTTTCAATTCGAGACTAATATGATGAATTGTATTCGGAGACTAATATGATGAATTGTATTCAAAGACTAATCTTCTATTGTATTTGATGAATCTATTGTTGATGTGTGCTGTCTATATTTTGTCAAATTATACATTTTGTAACCTGTGCAAAAACAGAAAATAAAAAATAAAAAACCTAATATTCATACTAATGGCGCATCACATGATAGTGCGCCATTAGTATGACAGATCATACTAATGGCGCATCATGGGTAGTGCGCCATTAGTATCTGTGATTACTAATGGTGCATCCAGAGGTGGTGCCATTAGTATGCCAAAGCACTGGTATACATGCCCACAGGAGGCATACTAATGGCGCACCTGGCATATACTAATGGCGCACCAGGTGGTGCGCCATTAGTATACCAGATACTAATGGCGCACCAGGAGGTGCGCCATTAGTAAAAATTACTAATGGCGTGCTATTAATGGCGCACCTGTGATGCGCCATTAATGGCCAAATTAGGTGCGCCATTAGTAGTGGTTTTTCTAGTAGTGATCCCTTGACGTACGAGCGGATAAAATATGCTGCCCTCGATGCTCATGTGAGTTTCGAGATAGCTGCAAGGTCCAAAGAGCTTGTTGCGGAGCCGTCTCCCATAGAGAATGATAACAAGAAGAAGAAGAAGAAGAAGAAGAAGAAGAAGAAGAAGAAGAAGAAGAAGAAGAAGAAGAAGAAGAAGAAAAAACGCTGCACCAGCAGGAGGGCATTATGGATGGATGAACTATTTACTCTCTTGTAAAAAAATTATTCCCTCTCGGTGTATATTGATATAGACGGACTATTTCTATGGTGTGCATGTCTTTGGAACAGATAGTAGCGTGGGTCCGCTTAACTATAAGGAACTATTTATCCGCATATATAGCTTTCTCTGCTACTCCTTCCAGTGATCGGTATGCAGTGCATGTGTCCGTACACATGACAGCTTGTCCATGGAAGTTCAACTACGGCGACCATCACGTTTCATCTCGCGATTCCCACGACGCTCTCCAACCCACGGCACCAAGCCCCCCGACGTGCGCCTCACCCCTCTTGGCCTCACCGCCCCTCTGCCTTTGTGTGCATGACATGTGGGCCACCTAAAATGCGGGGAGCATCAAGTTTCTACCATAGCCACCCGCGATTCCCACGACGCCGCTCGAACCCATGAAACCACACGTCCCCCAACCTGCGGCTCACCCCTCTTGGACCCACTGTCCCTCTGCCTTTGGGAGCATTACATGTGGACCAGTCACCTATCGGGTCCACATGTTATTGACTGAAAGATAGGTGTAGTAAGGCACTGAAGCTCAGTCCCGACGGCCCTAAGAGGGAAATGTAACTCCTGCGCCAGGGCTTGTGGTGCTCCTGCAACACGAACTCATGCCAAACTCGAGATTTGTTTCTTTAATATACATGCACGCAACAATTTAATGGACATTGTAATCTCAACATGTGATGGGGAGCTCTAAATTTGCATTTGAAACTTATAAAATGAAAAGATTCAAAACAAATAAACTGGGAGAGAGGGAGTATATCGTAGGATGTGTCCCATACAAAATAAGTCCCCTGGTTTGTCACCGCAAAGATGCGGTTAGAAAGGAGCACAACGTCTTCCTACTCAGACGGGCAACAAATCGGCCGCAGAGACAGATGGCCCGCTTTGACCGCCATGGGCAAGGTTTGTGCTATCTTATTCAATCTCACCGTGGTTCCATCGTTACCAATTCATGCGGTGGCCCGTTGCATGGCTGATCCCAATGTTGGACAAAGGTTCTACGGGAATGGTGTCACCGTTGTAAATGTTGTGCAAATTGATGTTGGTACCCTCCGTACATATGCAAGCCAATCTCCACTACAAGACCGAGCCTAGCCAAGCAACAAAGCAGGGGAGAATTAGGAAATGGACACGGAAGTAGTCTTTAGAATGCATTTACTACGTGATCAAACTCATCTTACCTGCTCATTGGAGGAAATCCGAGTGTCCCTCAACGTCGGCATCTCAAGGGGCGTCAACTTGCAACTACGGCCACTCCGCGCTGGAGAGACCCCCAAGGAAACATCCTCGTGTGTTACATGGAACATCAAGATGCATTTGTATGAGTAGTTTATCTTGTGAGAGAAAAGGATCAACGAGGGAAGGCCTCTAGAGATAGAGATGGACACTACTACTACCAATCTGCTGGCCCGTGCATTGCAATGGATCCAAACTAGTAGAATAATGCTTGTTCACGTGCTTGAAATATAAACACTCTAGTTTTGATATACACGTGTCAGCAGACACGACAGCTTGTCCATGGAAGTTGAACCACGACGACCATCACGCTTTCTTGTTTCTACCACCCACACCCACACGCGATTCCCACGACGCCGCTCCAACCCACGGCACGACGTCCCCGGCGTGGACATGGATCCCGTGGCGTGGCTATCACGCCTTGCCTGCCTTTCCTTCAGCGACGGGTGGGACCCACGCTTATGGGTCCCACATGTCGATGATGTAATGGTAGGATTGTTCGTGCCCTCATCCCTCTCGGCCCCACCGCCCTCTGCCTTTGTGTTCATGACATGCGGGCCAGCTGAACCGTGCGACCATCAACTTTCTACCACAGACACACCCGATTGGACGCGGTTTGCCTGCTCCGCTGCTGTGCTCCGGTTCGTACTCCCGCACCATCAAATTTTCATCCAGCGGCTGTGACACATTTCGTCCAGGGCATCAATCCTCAGGTGGAGTACTTATGTACTATAGGTAGTACATGCCGGTGTGGCCATCTACGCCTCGTAACGCCCCGACGCCCAGTTGTGGCACCCTCGCCACGGCCATGCCACCACCGGCCGGTTCATCTCGAACGAGGGAGTCGCGAACCACGCCACCATCATGAGAATGACATGTGGGCCAGCCGCATTTAAGGTCTGCATGTCATTGACTCATAGGCCGGGCACTAAGCCACTGAAGTTCGGTCCCGTGGGCCCCGAGAGGGAAATGTAACTCCTGCGGTAGGCCTTGTGGTGCTCCCGCAGTACGAGCTCGTGCCAAAACTGGAATTTGTTTCTTACTACTACCAACTAGTACTAGTAAGGTACACGTGCATTGCACGCATGAGATTCTGGTGGTTTGTGCATTATGCTTCTACATGTGGAGTTTTCTGGATTCTAACATGTGGCAAAATCTGGTGGAATGTAAGGTTAGGCGAGTTTGATTAACTTAGGTGAGTGTTTGGTTCAAGCCACACCTTAGGCAAGCCACACTAAGGCCCCACGTGACATACACACACAAAATGTGGCAAGATTCCCTTAGGCTTGCCAACTTGTGGCTCTCATTTTGAAGAACTAATAACTTTGCCTAAGCTTAGTTGTGGCAAAGTTAGTCATGAATTAAGTTCAACCATGGAGTCTTCTAGATTATACATGTGGCAGAATCGGTGGATGATATCCAACGGCCAAGAGTGCTCGGATTTGCCATCTTTGTACTGTCGGATTGGCTTCATCCAACGACCAATTTTCAAAGTTTTTCACACACTATATAGGGGTATAGATATAGATGTGCGGTCCGTTGCAATGGATCCAAAGTATATCTATTTAGTGGAGTGCACTCTAAACACATTATCTTTTTATTTTTCTCTAACCTTCCGTAGCCATGCAACCAAGCCACATAAGCTTCATGGATGCCCCCCACATCATATTATTCATACTACGTTGATTGAAAAAACGATAAATCACCCAAAACAAGATCTTCCCGTTTTTTGTTCCTATGATGTTGTGCCGTGCACGTATCTACTAGTTGTATAGTGGTAGTACTAGTAATATAGTATTAGGAGTACAAACTTGGTACTTGTAGGAGTAGTACTAGTACGGAATGCTCCTACTCTATCAACGAGCCCCGTCTGACACAAAAATTCTTAGCTTCCGTGCTACAGCTAGATCTTCCCCTTGTTTTCGTTTTCCAACCCGGTGGCGGGCGGGGTGTCGGTTTGCTTAACGGCGGTCCCACATGAAAGTGAAAATGCTAGGCAACACACCTCCCATCTATGTGTCGTGTCGGACGGGCCGTGTTGTACTCCCGATTCCCGGGCGTGTGGGGTGCGACGCGAACGCGGCAGGCCTTTTCCTTTTACTAGCAATGTGCCCGTGCGTTGCGACGGATCCAAAGTAGTAGAATAGTAGTATTTGTTCACAAACTTGAAAGAAATCACTATTTTTATGATATACTCCTAATATATTATTCCCTCCGTACCTAAATATTTGTCTTTTTTTGAGATTTCAAATGGACAATCACATACGAATTATATAGACATATTCTAGTGTTTCTAGCAAGATGCCCGCGCGTTGCACGAAGTTGATGGAAAAGGTAAGCACAACTTATAAATTGACGGATGGAGTACTAGTTATAGTGATGCATATAATTAAGCAAAGGGATCGCACATGTCGGTATTGACTAGAACGAGAATGCAACAGCACAATAAGAATTAAGGCCACGATGATGCGATCGCAGTAGTGGTTACAGAAGGCAAGAAGAAAGATGGATATAGTTGTGATCAGATCGAGTTGTCACCCTTCTGCTGTCATTGTTGGGGGGTGTCGGTGTCAAAACCGGCGGATCTCGGGTAGGGGGTCCTGATCTGTGCGTCAAGGCCGATGGTAACATGAAGCAAGGGGCACAAATGTTTACCCAGGTTCGGGCCCTCTCGATGGAGGTAAAACCCTACTTCCTGCTTGATTAATATTGATGAGATGGGTAGTACAAGAGTAGATCTACCACGAGATCGTAGAGGCTAAACCCTAAGAGCTAGCCTATGATGGTATGATTGTGATTGTGATCGGCCTTCTAAGGACCAATCTCTCCGGTTTATATAGACACCGGAGAGGACAAGGGTTTACATGGAGTCGGGTACAAGGAAGGAAATATAATATCCGGATCGCCAAGCTTGCCTTCCACGCCAAGGAAAGTCCCATCCGGACATGGGCGGAAGTCTTGAGTCTTGTACCTCCACGCTTCAATAGTCCGGACGTCGTATACAGTCCGGCTGTCCGGATACCCCCTAATCCAGGACTCCCTCAGTAGCCCCTGAACCAGGCTTCAATGACGATGAGTCCGGTGCGCAGTCTTGTCTTTGGCATTGCAGGGCGGGTTCCTCCTCCGAATACTCCAAGGTAATTATCGAACACTTAAACCGTGTCCGGATCCACAAGATGATTTTCACATGCCACCGTAGAGAGAAAGATGTTTCACAAATGCAATCTGCTGACAACTTTTTAGGTAACGCGACGTGTCAATACGGTCGGGTCATTATTCGAACTGTTTTCCCACAACCAGCTACAGCGCATATTGCGAGGCGGTTTCCTTGACACGTCTTGTCGAAGCAGAGATCGTGTCCCCTCATCATGGGATTCTCATCAATACGGGTTTGGGTAATCCCACCACGCCATCAAGCGTGGCGCTTGGGAAGCAAGCGATTCCCAACGGGTAAGTGGGGAGGCGCACCGCTTTCGGCGCCTCTATAAAGGGATAAGATTTCCTCCTTTTTACCCACGCCTTCTTCCTTCTTTGACCGTTCTTGCCCCCTCGAGCTCCAGCGCCCAAGCTCAAGTCTCCTCCGCACAACTAGACATGTCCGGAGCAGGAGACAAGTGGGTGGCTTCCACCGTCTAGGAAAGCACATCGAAAATCTTCGGGCGGCCGGATACTTGGCCGCAGACATAGCGCACCGGCTACCGAACGCTGGGCAGGTCATTCCGACCCCGGGACCCCACGAGAGGGTCGTGTTCGTTGCCCACTTCATTCGTGGACTAGGGTTTCCACTTCGCCCCTTCGTCCGCGGGCTCATGTTCTACTACGGGCTAAATTTCCACGATCTAGCCCCGATTTTTGTCCTCAACATCTCGGCGTTCATCGTTGTATGTAAGGCCTTTCTCCGCATCCGGCCTCACTTCAGCCTGTGGCTGCAAATCTTCTGCGTGTAGCCGAAGATCGTACGCGGCCAGCAAGCGGAATGCGGAGGGGCCATGGTGGGCAAGATGCCTAACGTCACCTGGCTGGATGGCTCCTTTGCGGAGACCGTAAAAGGGTGGCAATCGGGTTGGTTCTACATCACCGAGCCGTGCGGCGCCAACTGGGCGGCGGCCCCCGAGTTCCGATCCGGAGCCCCCATGCGGCTCACCTCCTGGGAAAGGAAGGGCCTGACTTGGGGCGCACCTACAGAGCTGACCGGACTCCAAACCTGCATCAAGAGCATGAAGGACAAGAACATCAAGCTTGTCAACATGATCCAGGTCATGCTCGTTCGCCGGATTCTGCCGTGCCAAAGGCGGGCATTCAATCTTTGGGAGTTCGTCCCGGCCGAACACCAGACGCTCCAGAGGCTCTATGGCATGAAGCACAAAGACGCGTGGAAGGAGTTGTTTAAGGCCTCCGAAGTACCTCCTCCCACATCCGAGGACCGCAGACTTCATGCAGCGCGGCCCCCTCGTCTGGTGAGTTTTGGGACTACCACCGGGTTCGGTTTTTCCCAATACATTCATGGGGGAGTCTTAAGTATTTGTGTATATTTGCCTCAGGATTATGTGGAGACAGCGGAGCAGGTTTACTGTCCGGCTCCGCTGCCAGAGGGCCCAGCTGACGCTCTCCTGACAGAGATGCTGGTCCCGGCACCGTACAAGGTGCCGGAGAAGAAGGCCGAGAAGAAGGCCCCGGGATCCGAAAGGGTCTCCGGCGTAAGGTTCTTGCTAAGCCTCGTCCGAAGATGACGAGGCAGACTCCTCCCACGAAGGGGAGGAGGAAGAAGATGAAGACGCCCCATCCGGAAAGGATGAGGGGCCCGGAGAGGCGGGCCAGGGGGCCGGAAAAGGCCCTTGGCGCAAGGCCGTTATACCCCTGTCGTCCGATGACGATGAGACAGATTCCTCCCACAGAGGCGGGGGAATCAAAAAGAAATTCCACCTCCCCGCACTAGGGGGAGAAGAAGAGAAAAGCTGCCTCGGAGGGGGAGGCTGGGGCGTCCAAGAAGGGGAAGGTAACCCTGTCGGATTTCGGGTTCCGACAGACCCTCTAGGTTCGAACTCTGGGGTGCACGCAGAGATCGCACCTCCTACCTACCTACACCTCGTCGCCTCGCAAGGATCTAACTACACAAAGAGCAAGACAAGGGACACAAGGTTTATACTGGTTCGGGCCACCATTGTGGTGTAATACCCTACTCCAGTGTGTGGTGTGGTGGATTGCCTCTGGGGCTGATGATGAACAGTACAAGGTAGAACAGCCTCGCGAGGGTCTGTTCTTGGCCGGTGCGACGAACTGCTAGGGGGAGTTCGGTCGCTTCTCTCTCTCTGGATTCAAGATGCTCTCTCCAGATCTACCTCTGATGCCTCTACCCTGTGGGTGGCTAGTCCTATTTATAGGCAGAGGCCCTGGGCCTCTTCCCAAATATTGAGTGGGAAGGGCGCCAACAATTGGCCATTTTGAAGGGGAACATCTAGTACACTTATCCTGACTAAAGTTGGTCCTTGCCTGTCAAAGGCTCTGACGATGACGCTGGCTTGGACTCCACGATGACCTCCTTCCTGCCGTTGTGTTGGTCTTGGTCTCGTTGCACCGAAATGGTTGCCTTTGCTTGATACTCTCGCCTGCGCTTGCCTCCTTTGCACCAAAGAGGAAATGAGGACACTGCATGGGCTGGCGCCCGCCTGGCACCCTTGGTCGTCATGGCTTGCATCATGGGCACCTCGTGAGGTACCCCGCCTTGATCTCTCCGCCTCCTCGCGAGCCAGCCTGACGAGGCCGTGCCCGAGGAAGCTTCCTGTCGTCCGCCCCACGAGGCTCGGCCCCTCACGAGGGTCTTGAGCTCGTGCTGATGAAGATGGGCCGCGCTGGGCCACCCCTTGAGCCACGCCGCAGGCCGCAGGCAGACAAGTCTGTGTACCCCCGTTCCCAGAAGCCGATAGTAGCCCCCGGGCCCAAGGCGCGCCCGGACTTGGCTTTGCAGAGAAGCGAAGGGGCAAGTGCGAAGCGCCGCGGGCCCTAACAGCCTGCGGCCTTGGGCGCCTCTGCTTCCCCGCGATGCCTTGGACGAACCGACAAGAGAGCGGTGCCCGCTCTAAGATTTACCTCCTTTGCCTTCTCCAGTCATTGCCCAGATCCCCTTTCTTGCGCCTATCCTTCCTGCTTCCGAAATCCCCAGATCTACTCCGACCGCGTGCCCTAGCATGATATGGCGCCTCGCCAGACCCCGGCCAGAGCTTGGTACTCGCCTGCTTTGGACTCTCCCAATGTGTCGGAGAAGAGCCTTGCCCGGGTGCGCCAGATGGTTGCGGCGCAAGGCAACGACGGGGCAGCGGTGCTCAGGGCTGGCTCCGCCCTTACTGAGGGCCAAGGAAGCACCTTCTATCCGCTCTTCGGGAGCACCATTGCCGCCGGTCTCGTGCCTCCCTTTTCTGAGTTCTTCTTTTCTGTCCTCCACCATTACAAACTGCAAGCTCTGCACCTCCACCCCAACTCTGCTTTTCTCCTGGCGATCTTCGCCTACTATTGTGAGGCTCATGTCGGGGTGCAGCCCTCAGTGGCCCTGCTGCGCCACTACTTCTACCTCCGGACCTCTCGCGGCCCCATCACCGCGTGCGCGAGCTTTGTCGCGTACGGTAGCTCCAACGCCGTCTCGAAGCCCGGGAAGAGGATTGAAGGCTTCAGGAGCAAGTGGGTCATGGTATATGATGGGCGCATCCATCCTCGGCTGATTCTGACCATGGAGCAGCCCACGCCCAACGACGATGGGTCTCGCGTGGAACTCGTGGATCCTCGCCTGAAGCGATCTTTGGAGAAGATGAGCGCGACTGTGGCGGGCAACATGGCGACGGCGAAGCTGACCGGGGCGTCGCTCCTGAGGGAGTTCCTGGAGCACCGGGTGGCCCCGCTCCGTCAATACTCGCTTCCGCTGTGGAAGCCTCACTCGAGCCCCGTAGTCTTGGCCGACGAAGATCTTGTCGCGGTCCTCCAATCTTTGGTCGGGGGAGACGTGGCGAGGCTGGAGGGCGCTCCTGTACCCCTGTTCCTTCGAGATGATTGGGAGCAGGTGGTGGACTCCATGCCCGCTTTCAACGTGGACGGGCCTGTGCCCGCGGAGGTTCCAGAGGACCCGGCGGCCCTGGCGATGGTGAACGTGTCCTCCGGCAACTCCAGCGAAGAGGAGGAAGAAGAGGAGCGGGAAGAGGGGCCCGACTCCAAGGCGACCGACGGGGAGACGAGGCCGCCCCTCCCCTTGCGCAGGTCCCGCACTCTCCGCCTCTTGCCGGACGACGATGAGGACGGCGATGAGCGGGGCGGCGAGAGCTCACCCCTGATCCCGAAGAAGGACAGGACGGGGCTGGTTCCCCGCGGGTCTGCCCCGGCTCCGAGGCGATCTGCAGACGCGCCTCCTGCTCCCGAGCCTCTTGAGGCTGATCCCTGCAGCCAGCTCTCGGGCTTCAAGTTCGGCCGGAGGTTGCCCGAGCCCTGACCAGTAAGTGCTTGCTTCTTGTTTTGCTTCTTGCTTTGTCGTTGAGGCTTGATATCCGTATTCCTTGGCTAAGCTGGCGCCTGCGGCGAAAAAGCTGAAGGGGGCTCCTGAGGCTTCGCCCGGGACAGCGCCTCCATCCGTGGAAGAAGGGGATGGCAAGACGCGGGCCTCTCCTACCCGATCATCCTTGCGAGGCCTGGCGGGGCTAGCTGGGGCGAGCTCAGCCCCCATGGCCCAAGCGACTCCCGAGGTATCCTTGCCTGATTCCACTGCCGCAGTCGCCGGGGCGTAGAAGGCCCCGACCCATGGTGTTGTGATTACGCTGCCGTCCTCTCCTCCTACTCCGCCAACTGTTGTCTCTCCAACTCCTTCTACTGTCCTGGATCGTGCTGCTGCTGAACTGGACCAGCTGCGGCAAGATCTTCTGGGCGCCGACCCTCGCTTGGTGGCCGGACGCCTGGAGCTGGCCTCCGGCTGGGTTCGCTCCGATGCTTCAATTCGAGCTGCGCTGGTTCAGGCCGCGACGGCTTGCGACGAGGACAAGCAGGCCGTCCTTGGGGCAAAGGCCGCTCGCGACGCCGCCTTGGGGGAGGTAGCCAATGTCCGAGGTCGCTGCAAGGCGCTGGAGGGCGAGCTGCAGGGCCTGCGCGACCAGCTTGCCAAGGAGGCCCGCGTCCACCAAGAGAAGGAGGAAGACGTGAAGGCTCGTGAGGCGGCTGCCAAGGATCGGGATGCCAAGCTTGACGAGCGCCGTGACCGCTTGGGTGCACTAGAGCAGGAGCTGGAGGCGAAGAGGATCGAGCTGGACGGTGCCGAGGACGGCCCCACCAAGCTGCTTCCCTTCCTGGTCCGCGCTCTTGAAGATGTCACATGTCGGTGTCAAAACCGGCAGATCTCGGGTAGGGGGTCCCGAACTGTGCGTCTAGGCGGATGGTAACAGGAGACAAGGGACACGATGTTTTTACCCAGGTTCGGGCCCTCTCGATGGAGGTAATACCCTACTCCTTCTTGATTAATATTGATGATATGGGTAGTACAAGAGTAGATCTACCACGAGATCAAGGAGGCTAAACCCTAGAAGCAAGCCTATGGTATGATTGTTGTTCGTCCTACGGACTAAAACCCTCCGGTTTATATAGACACCGGATAGGTTAGGGTTACACAGAGTCGGTTACAATGGTAGGAGATCTACATATCCGTATCGCCAAGCTTGCCTTCCACGCCAAGGAAAGTCCCATCCGGACACGGGACGAAGTCTTCAATCTTGTATCTTCATAGTCTTGGAGTCCGGCCGTGATGATAGTTCGGCTATCCGGACACCCCCTAGTTCAGGACTCCCTCAGTAGCCCCTGAACCAGGCTTCAATGACGACGAGTCCGGCGCGCATACTGTCTTCGGCATTGCAAGGCGGGTTCCTCCTCCGAACACTTCATAGAAGGTTTTGAACACCAGGATAGTGTCCGGCTCTGCAAAACAAGTTCCACATACCACCGTAGAGAGAATAAATTTTGCACAGATCTGCTGACGTATTCCACGGCGTGACATCACACCACGGCGAGGCCTTTATATGAATCGTTTTTTACCGTTCCACCTTAGCGCGTTTAGCGAGGCGGTTTCCTTGGCACGTCTTATCAAAGCATAGATCGTGCCCCCTTATTCCGGGATTCTCATCAATACGGACATGGGTAACCCATCTGCGCCATTGATTACGGCGCTTGGGAGATAAGCGAGTTTTACCAGGCTGGTGGGGGACGCATAGCTTCGTCCGTCCATATAAGGGGATAAGGATCCACCTTTTCACCTACGCCTTCTTCCTCCTTTGCTCATCCATTTCCAAGACTTTCGAGCTCCAGCGCCCAAGTCCGCACATCCCACCTCAACCTTCTCCAACCATGTCGAGGCGGGAGGCAGGTGGATGGCCTCCTCCGTCACGGAGGGCACATCACAAGAAGGCTGCGGGAGGCGGATCTTGGTCCGGCGACATCGCAGACAGCTGCCCGACGCAGGGCAGCTCATTCCAACCCCTGGCCCCATGAGAGGTGGTGTTTCTCCCCACTTCCTCCACGGACTAGGTTTTCCACTTCACCCATTTGTCCGGGGCTCATGTTCTACTACGGCTGGACTTCCACGACCTGGCCCGAATTTTATCCTCAACATCTCGGCGTTTATCGTCGTGTGCGAGGCCTTCCTCTGCATCCAGCCCCACTTCGGCCTATGGCTGAAGATCTTCAATGTCAGGCCGAAGGTAGTGGGCGGCCATCAAGAGGAGTGCGGAGGCGCCATGGTCGGCAAGATGGCCAAGGTCCTATGGCTCGAGGGCGCCTTTGTGGAGACAATAAAGGGGTGGCAATCGGGGTGGTTCTACATCACCGAGCCACGCGACCCCGAATGGGTGGCGGCCCCCAAATTCAGATCTGGCTTCCCCACACGGCTCTCGTCATGGAAAGAGATGGGCCTGACGTGGGGGAATTCGGACGAGCTATCCGGACTCCAAACATGCGTCCGAAACCTGGTGGACAAAAATCTCAGGCTTGTCGACGTAATCCAGGTGATGCTCATCCGCCGGATTCTCCCATGCCAACAACGGGCCCTTAATTTGTGGGAGTTCGATCCGGCACAACACGAACCTTGAGCGGCTCTTGACACTACGTGCGAAGATGCACGGAAGGTGCTGTTCAAAAGCGCTGAAGCCCCAAATCCGCTAACAAAGATCGCGAGATACAGCTCGCGGCGTCAAGCCGGCGAGGTAAGTTATTTTACCCTTTACGGGACTCTTTTTCATAGATTGACTCTATGTGGGATCTAAAACTCCCTAATCTTTGACAGACTGGCTGAAGACGTCCGGACAGATTAACTGTCCAGCTCCTTTGCCGGAAGACCCAGCGGACGCCCGATTGACGGGGCTGCTGGCTCCGGTACCCCATGTGGTGCCGGAGAAGAAGGCCACGGGAACTCGAAGGAGCTCCCGACGCCAGGTGCTGTCAGATTCTGAAGCAGAATCTTCTCCTGAGGACGAGGAGGAGGAAAAAGAAGCTTCTCCCCCAGCGGGGGAGGAGAGGAAAAGGAAGGCCGCCCCAACTGGGGAGGCCGGAGGGTCCAAGAAGGGAAGAACTCTTCCTCCGGACTTCTCCACCAACGTCGACAACGATGAGGGGGATTGGCCAACAAGGGCCAAGCCCCCAGCGAGATCGTAAGTGTCCGGATACCCATGGCTTTTTTATCATTGCATACTGTTCTCTAATGCCGAACAATCATGCAGCCCGCCCAAGGGCGAGTTCGCCACTTCGTTGAGTGGGTCCCTGGGTTCGTCGGAAATGGAGAGTACTTCACTTCCAACCGCCTCCTCACCTCACGCTGCGGACGACGCCGAGGTGGTGTCCCAAGGGGGGCCTGGTCAAAAGGAGGTGACACAGGAGGCGCCACAAGGCAACCTCCCGGACTCCAGGCGCGTGGGGGGCAAGACCCCCAGGGGCTCTAAGCCCGACCCTTGTCCGGACTCCATGCCAGAACCTTCAGCGGTTCCAGAGTCCGGCAAGCGGTCCCTTCGTAAGAAGGGTAAGACGCCGTGTCCTCCGTCCAACCGAGGCACGGATAGCTCGAGGGGCGCTTAACAGCGCCTCCATCGAGGAGGAGCACCGCACTGTTATGAGTGCGGTGATCCGGACAGTTCAGTCCGCCAAGAGGGCGCTGACCGAAGCCTGTATGTAACACCCCGGATACAACTTTCCATATTCGTAACTCCAACTCTTGTCTTTTCCGGAGATGTGTTATTTTATTTCCGTTGTGGTTGGGTTTTGTCTTTTGTTTTGCTTTGTGTTCTTTGTCATGCATTTCATCATCGCATCATTTGCATTGCATCGGCACTCGTTGCTGTCATTGTTTTTAAAACTTGCATCCGTTCGTAGTTGCCGATTCTCTCTTTGTCTCTATTGACCTATTGTCAGACCGCTTGCTTTCGTTGACCGTTTCGAGACCAATCGGGGTTTTCGATTCCCTCTTGTCTGTCCGTTTGACCCTCTCTACTCTTTGCTCAAGACCCCTCGCGTGCGTCCGAAACCTCCCCCGAACCCGACCCGGGCAGTCGTTACCGTTTTGTCCGGATCATCCCCTAACGTCTACAAAACATCCCCGTTTTGTCAATTGGGCTCCCTAGCTATTTTTTTTCTCGACCGTCTGATTACGATCGGAGGGACGATATACCCCTAAGTTAAACCCACTTACTATATATATCTAGACACACCACCTAATTTCTAGGATCCTACCCTAGCGCCGCCACTCTCTCTCGGATCCCCGGATCCAATCCATCCACCATTCCATCCCCACCAACCGCAGCCCGACCAGATCCTGGTTTTTTCACAGCAGCTGCCGAGCATCTCGATCCCGAGTGGATCGGCGCTTATCTCAAGCCCAGCCTCCTTGCTCGTGCCCGAGCCTCCGGCGTCAGATCACGAGTTCCCTCGCCTCGCTGCCACGCCAACTGGAGCAGCAACTCAGCCGGTCGTCCCCGTCGTTGCCGAACTTCGCCTCGCAGGAGCCCAAAGCTCCTCGTCTGCGTGCCTCTCAGGAGCTCCGCCGCCGTGCCATCTTGAGCGCTTTCGAGCTCGCTGCGCCACGTCTTCCTCCTCGTCGCGCGGATCCGGGAGGCTCACTGCCCAGCCGCGACGCCTGTGTGCAGCGTATGCATCGCCAGAGCTGCTCGCCGTCGTTCTTCATTCCGCAGCACCGGGCCCCTATGCCATGCTCCTTCTCCCTCACGCACCCGAGCTCGTGGATGTCCGGCGCACCACCTGCTCCTCCGGACCAGCAGGACCGTGCCCTTCCTCTCCATCCTCCCCTCTGTTTTCTTCTTGATCACCGGCAGCGCTCTCTCTCAGAGTCTCTCTTCTCTCTCGCATCTCTTCACAGGGAGCCGCCGCCGCCATGATCTTCCTCGAAGGCGTCGCCCATCTCCGGCCAGATCTGACGCCCAGGGACCGGATCCGGCCCGGATCGACCTCCCGGAGCCCTCATCGCCGGCCTCCCCTGTTTATGCGTGCGGGGACGACGACGACCAGCGCCAGCTCCCCTGCACTGCTCGTCCTCTGCTTCAGGCGACAGGGACATCTGTTTTCCTCCGCACCGCTCGCCCGTGCCCGTTGACCGCAGCCGGCGCCCTGGGCCACTTCTTGAGCCAGGCCCAGCCGGCCTCCAGGCCCAGCCGGCCCCCCTGCCTGGCCTCCTCTCCACCAACCTGGGCTCGGCCCATGGTGAGGCCACCCCCAGCCCCTCCTGTGCATTGTTGGCCCAGCCAGATGCGGCCCGTGTGTTTTTTTTTCCCTGCGCTGAGTTTTTCTCTATTATCCAGTGATTTAACAGATTTGCAGAAAACCCCTTAGACTTCATGCATTTAATAACTCATGATCTGTGCATCATATGTAAAAACTTTATATATGTAAAATGCTCAGAATATTGTGTAGATTAATAATATGTCATTTCCATCCATGTTTAAAATATTTAAATTGATGTTTGCATTAATTTGCTAATATGCCATGCTAAAATGATTTAATTCATAACTAAATAACCGTAACTCGGAATTAAATGTTCTCTATATGTAAATGGGGTGGAAAAATGCCTAGTTTAACATGGTCCACTTTATTTTGCTGTTTAACAACATTAAAATTGTGTTTAGGGCAGAACAGTACCGAATCTAAAATATTGCTCATGAGGTTTTCCGGAATTGTTGTTTCTTATTTCCGGCCTCATTTAAACTTGCCTAAATAGTTAGTTTAATTATGCTCCACCTCTTGCCATGTTTAACAACATTTAATATTGTTGAGTACCTAAACGAGATCGAACTAAATAAGTGTGGTGGTGTTTCGTCAATATGCAACCCGTTGCATATTGAGCTCCACTTAATTGGTAGTATTGTTTGTGCATATTGCCATGCCATGCCTCATTAAACCGGACATGCATCATACTTGTTTTGCGCATCATGCCATGTTTGGATGATGGTTGTTTTACCATGTTGTTTGTTTCTTTCCGGTGTTGCTTCTCGGTTCCGGTAATGTTGCGATTGTGAGGATTCGTTCGACTACTCCCGTTCGTTCTTCTTCATGGACTCGTTCTTCTTCCTAGCGGGATTTCAGGCAAGATGACCGCTACCCTGGATCTCATTACTATCATTGCTATGCTAGTTGCTTCGTTCTATCGCTATGCTGCGCTACCTATCACTTGCTGCTCAAGCCTCCCAAATTGCCATGAACCTCTAACCTGTTGCACCCTTCCTAGCAAACCGTTGTTTGGCTATGTAACCGTTTTGCTCAGCCCCTCTTATAGCGTTGTTAGTTGCAGGTGAAGATGAAGTTTGTTCCTTGTTGGAACATGGAGATGTTGTTCCTTGTTGGAACATGTTTACTTGTTGGGATATCACAATATATCTTATTTAATTAATGCATCTATATACTTGGTAAAGGGTGGAAGGCTCGGCCTTATGCCTGGTGTTTTGTTCCACTCTTGCCGCCCTAGTTTCCATCATATCGGTATTATGTTCCCGGATTTTGCGTCCCTAACGCGGTCGGGTGATTTATGGGACCCCCTTGACAGTTCGCTTTGAATAAGACTTTTCCAGCAAGGCCCAACATTGGTTTTACTATTTGCCTCACCGCCACCTATATTTCCCTTGGGAGTAATTAACCCAAGGGTCATCTTTATTAGCCCCCGGACGGTGCTTCTCTAAGT